>CM073470.1:1949000-2594500 GCA_037074535.1 Gleditsia sinensis | reverse complement strand
AAAACAAAATATTTGTGAACTTAACTGGAGGAGTGTCTACGAAATACTGGACATCATTAAATGCTATTGTCAGTGGCTCAAAGGGCAGGACCATTTTCCCTGTATGACCAACCATGAACAGAAAACAAAAATTCTTCACTAATGCTTCAATAGTAAGAGCTAATCTTTGAACTAACTTATCATATAGTGGCTGTCACCTGTGTTTTGTGTTTCCTTTGAGGTCTGGCTAATGTCTACTGTAACTGACTTAATTTCTAGTTCCACGCTCTTGCCATTTTCTCCTCCCTTTAGTTGAGAGAGCTTTTTTTTTGAAATAATAGCTCGGGACATCTTTGGAGCTGTATAAATTTTCTGTCGAATAAGTGCCTTTTGAAAAAGAAAACATTGTTTAACTTGTTAACTAAGATAGATTAGATAGGACTTACGTTTCAAGTAACTTAAAGCCAAGATAAATCCAAAATCAAAAAGTACGGTGAAACCAAGCAGTGCTCCAACTGATAGCCAGTAGAAGTTCGCATCAAAGTCTAAACCATGGCTAGTTAAAACCTTCTTCCCTATGGAGATGCCTCCCTCTTGAACCTGCAAATGAGAAATGAGCTATTGCTGTATACATATGACTTTAATGCATTATGAAGCCAAACAAATTATATTGCAGATACCTTCTGCCAGCGGGGAGCAAGAAATTCATTTAATGTTATTCCAATTTCTCCATATGTCATGGGAGAAAGCCAAAAACCCCACCGCAACCACCATGGTAATGAAGCTGAAAGGAATAAACTCCATAATTAGCATTTTTCACATCTTTATATGTGAAAAAAGGTTATACATTGGCTTACGTCGAGGAAGAATAAAGCCTCCAAACAAAAACATGAGCACCATGAACAATGAACCAACTGTAGTAGCTGCAACATCAGTTTGGAAAACTGAGGCAAGGAAACGGCACAAGGATGTTGATGATAGTTGCAGAGTGAAAAGCAAAAGAAACTGACGGAAGAACCTAAATCCATAAGTCAGAGAAGAATTAGAAAATAATATAAAATTAAAAAAAGAAGAAGATGGAAATCTTATCTCTTTTATGCATAGGATTAAACAAACTACTTGCCTTTCTACTTCAGGGCTGTAGCCTATAACATAATAAGTTACTGCTGTCCAGACAATAGAATCAATAACTGAAAATGGAATCTTTAGAATGGAAGCTGGAAGACAGTAAGCCCATGCTGGATAAAGATAGAATTCTTTTTGCTTGTAAACAACAGGAAGTCTAGTAATAGTCATGACCAGCTCTGCAAATCCATTAGTCATGAGGCGTACAAGTGTATAATACAATGAGCCCAATAAATAGTTTGCACTCCTCAAGTCTACATCCAACTGAGTACGTATAAATACTGTCATTGTTATGAATGCAGTGATTGTAAGCTGCAAAATAAGAAAATAAATAAGATTGAAGTGATTGATTATTGATGTGTTCAAGTACCTCTCAGTTGAGTAGATACTAACCTGTGCAGTTTTGAATACATAGATAAACGAGTTTCGTTTCATCAGAAGTAGCTCCCTCCTCATACAAGCTTTGAACAGTTCCCATTTTCTCAAGGAGTACTTGCTGAATGATAAAGCATTTTTATGGGATTGAGATTTATCATATGGCTGTGAGAGCTCATCATTTAAACTTTGTCCCCAACGACTTGTTTTGAAATTTTGAGAGAACTGATCCACTGAAACGTAGCTGTAAGGAATATCTGTCTGGTACCAGTATTGCCTTTGATCCTTCTTAGACGTTACCTGTACATAATTGAAAATTTTGACTAGTGAGGCTATGAGGCCGGATTAGATAACAGGGGAAATATAGTTTGTTCTCTCACTTCCTGGAGAAAGTCTGCTACTCCTTTTCTTTCTGGGCACTTGAAACCACATTCCTCAATAAACTGGAGTGCTTCACTGCGAGGGCCATGGTATACTATCTTTCCCTCTGCAATCAATATAAGATCATCAAATAGTTCAAAGGTTTCAGGTGCTGGCTGAAGAAGTGAAACCATTGCAGTTGCATCTGTGATGTGCACCAACTGCTGGAGGCAGGTAACTATTTGAAAAGTTGTGGAGCTGTCCAAGCCAGTTGATATTTCGTCCATAAAAAGAGTTTTTATGGGACCGACGATCATCTCTCCTGCCGTATTAAATGGCAAAATATATTTCAAATTGATTAACAAAAAAGAAATATTTCAGCCTGAGCAAAAGGTCTCATTAGCTTTTTATTTGTCAATGGTCTAGGGAGGAGGTGAGGCTTCTATTGTGTTTTCAGTTAAAAGAATAAAGTTGATATCTGAATTCTAAATTTTTTGAATTGAAACAAAAGGACACAGCTATTTTTACGTATGACTTTCTAGATACCTGTTGTTAGCCTTTTCTTTTGTCCTCCTGAAATGCCTCTATCTAATGAATCACCAACCATTATGTCGGCGCAGATATCCAGTCCAAGAATCTAGGAGGTCAAAAGTTGAATTTCAACAAGTAAAAAAGAATAGGAACATCTTCATTAAGCAACTAAATAACTACATGCTGCAATCTAGCTGTGCTAGGAAGAGGATGTACCTTTAACACATAATCAGTTTGTAGGTTTTCTTTTTGTCCTTCAACTGATATTGCCTGCAAATGTTTCATTGATTTCTTATCAACTTATTTCTTTTGCATTAAAACGTATATGTTTCCTTACTAATAATACCTTCATATAGGTGTCAATATCTGGGTCGGGGATGATTCCTGCTTCTTTCTCTTTCCTGCTGACTTCAGTCAGTAGATCTGCATGAAAAATAATACATAGTCAAGGCGAACTGGTACTTAATTAGCTAACAAATTATCTGACGATCTAGTTTTGAATATTAATAAATAAGAAACCTTACCAGCTCTGCTTCCAGCCCCCTGGCAGCGGGCTGAAAAGTCAACTGCTTCCCTCACTGTCATCTCAGGAATGTGCAGGTCATACTGGCTTATGTAAGATGATGTTTTTTGAGGAACAAATTCATTTAGCATGTGACCATTGTAAGAGATTTCCCCAGACACCTGAAGAGAAGCAACGGCTGAAGAATGTCACAGGGTTTGTAGTATGGGGCAACTTAAGCGAATTTATGCTTTAGACTAGTTTCTAAAAGACTCTTAGAATTCTATGATGGATGAAGAAGCATCAATAGCACTGCTAGTCATATTATCTATTGGTTCATGCTATGCTCAGACACATTTACATAATGACTTCTTGTTCAAGAATTTCACTATATTTAAGTTTTTTGTTTACTTGTTTTAAATACTAACCTTGAGAGATTGCTCTAGTTTTCCAGCCAGTGCCAACAGCAAGGTCGTTTTCCCACTGCCAGGTGGACCAAGAAGAAGAGTAAGCCTGCACTCAGAACCATCTTTGATAAGTTGACAATTTAGTCCCTTTTATTGAAGTTACACTTTTCATATCCTTGAATGTTTTCCTTGATAGCATATGGGATGAAACCAGCTTTCATTTAAGCTCTATCATCTTTCCTAATCACTCAAACCCCATGCTTCATTAAAAAGGAATGCCAAGTCAATAAAACTTTTTCTACATACGAATTTTGAGGGACTAAATTCTGAAAGTGCCCTGCAACAAATCTATGCAATTGAGCACAGATTCATGAATATATGGAAACTTATTATTTCAATCTCTAATTATAAAAAGTTATGTCGTGTTCTGAATTGCCACATACATAAGAAGTATTCAGTTATTCACTTACCTTGATGGTTTTATGATGCCACTTACATCCTTCAGAATGCTTATTTTGGTTCCTTGAGAATTACAGCATACTGCCTTCGTAAGCCCCTGCTCAAGTGACAAATTTAGCTCATTCTCGCATGTAGGAATACGAAGTTTTATTTGCAAACTTAGGTTCTCTGAATCTTAAATATTGTTTTATATTACCCAGTTGTGCATTATATTGGCCTGTTTATTACAATTAAGAGGTTCAAGAAGGAAGCATACTTACAGAAAAGAAGCTAACAAGAGAGTTCCACAAAGTAGGGAGGGGCTTCCCTTGTACAACCTCACATTCTGCTTGTATGTGCAGGTTCTTGTACTTGACCTCCACAGTAGGTAACTTCACATTCACTCTAAAAACAAAACCTATTTGTCAATCTTAAAAGTAATGTACCTATCTTAGCTATGAGGAAAATAAACCAAGAATGAAAATATTAGACTTCATAACTGAATAAAAGACGAATTGACTGTTGTAGGAACTAGAAAAACAAATGCTTCAGCCATCAAATTGTAAACATGGCAATAGATATTTTAACTCAGAATTGGATTAAAAAAAAAAGGGTCAGCAAGAAGACAAATATAAGATTTTTCAACAGCCCATTTTGAACATTTGCTCTAACGAATTGTTACCCTTTTGGTAAAACAGAGTACTCTATTTGCAGCATGGTTAAGTCAAGAGTACCCACCTGTCTATTCTTTCTCTTAGTTTCTGCAATAATTGGAGGTTATCATTCTCAATGTGCTTTATGAGCTTGTCTATCAACAGACGCCTTTCAACTGCTCCAAGTTTGGTAACATCAACGATCCTTTTACTCTCTGGCTCTTTGCTGCTGCTTGCACTGCCATCACTGACATCAACAAATGAAGTTTTAATCCGTTTAAAAGTGGGTAGTTTTTCAATTGCAGCCCACTTCAACATAAGCTCCCTATCTTGCTCCACAACAGAATCTGCATCTCTGTCAAAGCTCAAAGGAGGCGGCGTAGTTCTTCCTCTTGGAGTTAACTCCATCAGAATTTATGAACTGGCTCTTTCTTCAAGCAGCTAGTGGACAGAGTTGAACACCAAGTTCATCACATACACATCGCTAAAAATGATCCTTACTGATCCTACAAGATGTAAGAATGGCAAGAACCACCAAGTTCCTCCTTAATCATCGGGAAATCTCCTTAAACTTGCTCAACCTATGTCTGGTGGCTCAAAATGAGTTGCCCGGTAAGGGGCAAAAAATCAAAAGTTGTTATTTTGACAGTCAAACGTTCGTCCAGTAGCCAGAATGAGAGCTGCTTTTGTTTCTCGTGCAAGGGTAGTTGAAGTTGATGCTTATTTAATTGGTGCTTCTTCCTTTTGCATTTAGTCATTGATCTGACACAGAAAGTCATTGCGAGATTATTTTATTCCCTGAATAAGTGCTTTTCTTTATTATATATAATAACAGCTCATTGTTCTTTAACTTAATCGGAAAGAGATATTTGAATCTAAATTCTGAAGAGTGATACAAAAAGTCTGTCTATCTATCATCTTTTATGTATTTTTATTTTAATATTTGAAAAATACATAATTTTTAGTTTAATCTTTTAAAATAAATTGTTTTCAAAATCATTTTTATATTAACACTATTAAACGTATATTTAGTAAACTTATTTTGTTAGTAAAATTAAAAACTTATTCAATTTTAATTTTCACATAAATTATGCATCCTTTTAGAATAAATAAACAAATTTATTAAATATTTATTAATAAATTTGACTTGAAAATATTTTTGAAAATGATATAATCTTTTGAAGAAATAAATTTTTAAAAAATTACATTAAAAATGTGTTATTTTTTCAACTATTAAAACAAATATTTATTTTAATTTTTTTATGATTAAATTTGTTTATTTATATATTTGAAAGTCCAATTTACCAATAATTGAAGAAAAAGTGAAATCAAAATGCATATAATTTTTTTATTGGCTTATTAGAATTTTCAACTTGAAGTGATAGAACCAGATTTGTCTGATTCTAGTTTCCAATCCCACTTTTCTTCTGCTGTACTTGCTTTTGCTTACAAAGTAGACTTGGCTTTGCCTCCATAAAAAGTGAACTGCGCAAAAACAAAGAAAGTTATATAAAAGCAGCTTATTTGTGACTCATAAATCATAATGGTTGATTCTTATGTTGGGTATAATTTTTTTAAAAAAAATTATAGCTGGAATCCTGAAAAATTTAAGCTTAAAAGGAGGCCATGGTATTCTTGAACATTAAATCATGATCAAATTCTTCATTTTTTAAGTCTCACCAGAACATTGTCACAGATGTTCTTTTTTTTAATCAGGGGAGTTAGTTTTAAGAAGAATTATATTTTTTTAATTTGGGTTGATTTTATTTAGAATATTTTAAAATTAACCTATGATCATAATATTCCAAAAGAAAAAAAAAATAATTTTTTTTATAATTTGTATTATATATTGTAGGGATAATTAGGCATGTGGCCTTTCATCTTCCAAGGTCCACCCGGCGGCTGGTCATAAATGAGAAATATATATTAAAAAAGCATGTGCTCCTTAGCCCCAAGGATTTTTAAAGCAAATATACTATTATATGAAATTACCTCTAGTGCTCTATTATTTAAATTTTGTGAAATTGATTTTTTTTTTTTATCATTAGATGCATTTTCAAAATTTTCATCTTAATAATCTATTAATTAATTTATAGATTAATATATTAAAATAAAAAATTTGAAATATAAATGAGGATGAAAAAGTTGAATCTCAATAGTGGTCAAATTCTTCATAAATCCATGCAAAAAAAATTCAAACAACAGTATTGAAATTGTTTTATTTTACTAATTACTATGTAGCAATTGGAAGAAAAATAGGAAAAGAACTTTTAATTGATTTGACCAATTTTTCTCTGCTCCTTTTCTATATCCATTTTTTTCCACTGCTCTTACGTGTCATGATAGATTATCAAAAGGAGCCACGGCCATAACTAATTCCTTACTTTTCTAATATTTTATTAGGTGAGTGCCTCCTTTGAAACTTCCTGCCGTGAGTGTCTGGGCCTTTCTCTGTTTAGCCTTTTTGTCCTTTTGGCTCTTCTTTCATTTTTCATTATCAACTTGGGACAGCACTTTTAAATCATAGTCATTAAAATCAACCACCGCTTTTTTCACACAATACACGTGTTAAGAGAAAATAATTAAAAAAAAGAAGTTTTTAATCCTTCTCATTAATACATTTGAATAGTATAACTTGCATGGACCCTCTTCAAATCTCTTTCAAGCCTGGCTCCTCTTAAAGATCTTTAATTCAAATTCTATAAAGAAGCATGTAAAGTGAGATTTGATTAAACTAAGAAAATAGACAAGTATCATCTTTAACAACCCCCATCCTTTTTTTTTCTTATCGTCTTGGTCTTTTTCTTTTGCAAGGCCACTTAAAAACCTTCAAAACTTATCTCTTTTATAGCTATTTGATAGCTTCTTTTTTTTTGGTCCAGAAAAGCTCTTCCTGTTAGAGTAAAACCGACAGGAAGAGCTTTTCTGGACTTGGACATTTTTGATAGAGTTTACATTACTTTCCACTTTTCATTATTTGAAAGACAACAAAAAGCAAAAGTAACTATAAAAGAAATTGTCTCTGATACAATCTTTTTTTATCATAGTTTTGTGAATAAATTTTTAAATAAAAAAAAAAGATTAAGCTATCACATAGATTAAAGAGCTATATCAATTATCAATGTAGGGTAGACTTTGTTACTGTGCATTGATTCAGGCTGATGCATTCAGACTTGAAATTGAGGACGGCGAAAACTAAAAACAAATGTTGGGGTTTCTTCTGTTTAAGTTTTCTGAGCCATTTTATGCAGAGAAGTTTTTTCAGAGAATAAATAACATTCAATAATTTAATTTTCATGGGAGGAGAGCAAAATGTAACATTATAGTTTTTTTTCTAAAAGAATAATTGATGACGGCTAAGACACAACAACGAATTAATATAAATGGTATTGTGATGTTTTTAACCTTAAAATAACTAAGTGAAATAAAAATGACTTGAAACTAACTTTGATGTTCATATATAGTATCTATAATGATATTAACTTAACCATTTTTTTTTAACAGACCTTAACCATTTTCTTTGAAATTATATTTTACACACCGTGACATGAATGGGAGACGGCGGCCCTTGTCATAATTTTTTTTTTTAAAGTGAAAAAACTATATTCATACAAGATGAACATACATTAAAATCAACAATAAGAAGATATAAGTATGATAGATAAATTTTACAGCTCTTGAAGATACAAAACAATAACTAATATTATGATTAAAAAATAACACACTTCACAAATCTTATTCTATCAAATATTATATCTTAAAATTTAAAAATACAGTTGATACATCAATGAAATAAAATAAAATACTCGTATTAAAGAAACAATACATCTTCGGACTATATATAGTTAAAGCACAACTTTGAGTGCTTCAATCTACACAAATCCATGGCCCCAAAAAAAAAATCTACACAAATCCCTCTGTGCTGGTATCATGACAAGCTTTCAGAATCAATGTGTTCAACTCGTTCGACCAAGGCTCCTTAATGAGCCTCAGCTCTGAAAATCAGATTCATGAAGATCAGTGTACTGAAAACTATGCCTCATCACATTCACTAATACAATCCGATTTCCTTTGACAAATTTTACATTGCAGAATCCAAATTTCAAAAATATCATACCGACTGTCACTTTTTAATGGTTTGATGCATTGTGCACATGATCATGTACATCCAAAAATGTTCAGAACGATGGTGCAACTGTTTGTGCCTCTGTTCTGTATGCATCTCATTTACATTCATTTTCTAACTTGGGTCATCAATGGCCATGGACCCATAATAGAGGAGGGGTGCTCCTGTTTCAATCCTTATAACAAAGTGTACAATGCTTTAAGGATGACAGGTAGTAAGTCACCAGGTGTAGTCCAATGATAAAGGGTTTGGAAAGTTCGCAGAAATAAGTACAAACTCCTGAATCTTCATATATAAAAAAGACATGACAGGTAGTTCAACGGATAAAATCCATGGCAGTGATGCAGACAAAATCCAATATATTATATATGATTCAGATACTCATAAACATGTCTTAAAAAAATATAGGAAAACAGGACAATACTTGTGTTTTCAATGGTCAAAACTCCTGCTCTTGACCTTGAAGGGTTTGATTTACTTTGGCTTTTCTCTCACTTGGAAAGATTTGAGCCATGTTACTCAATATGACACTCAATAACAAACCATAAAACAAATCAACATGATACTCAATAAAGCAGAAAACAAAATATTTTGGCAAAGAGAGAAAAAAGTATTAAAGATGAATTGACCGAATGCTAACTCTAAAAATAACGGACTTTAAGGTAAAAAGTAGAAATGTTTGTAGTCACGTTGATAATAGCATGTGAATATGTGATACATTGCCTTTCATTAAATTAATAAATCAAACTATTCTACAGAAGTAGAACTACAATCACAAGCTTTTGCCAGTACTCCTAATCCCAATCCTATTCCAAATGGAAGGCTTATATTTCTCAGCAACTCATTCCTCACTGCAGAATTTCTAATTGCTGAGACAATTAACCCAACTTCCAACATTTGGTCAAAAAAATTTGTTAAGGGTAAAATTTCCAATTGCTGCATGAATGGTTTAAAACATGAACAGAAGCAGTATGGGCCATAATAAAGAAGAATAATGTAGTAAAATCAGTGTCAACGGCCCAAAAGCATCTCATTTACTCCGTTTCTTGGCTTCACTATATAGTATGACCCCAATAACTGTCAGAGTATATCCAAGCATTCCAGTAACTGATACTGGATTTCTAAATATCAAAATGGAGATGACGACTGCTACAGCTCCTTTAGCATTTCCTAGGACCTGCAAGGGCCAACATTTCTTCATGACAATTGATATACTATATATCTTTTAAAAAAATTGTAGTCATGATTTCATGTGAACCAAGTGTCAAACAAGTTACAACACCCCCCCCCCCCAATCTTCTCCATATTAAATAGACCAATATACTTTTCTTGCCATTATCTAAGCTAGAATTTGTTTATCTGAGGTAGGTAAGGGTTAAGAACATAGGAAGACTCATCGTGCAAAAACTTGCATGAACAAAACTTCCAAAGATTCAGAATTATAGGAATCTTCTTATGAGGAAAATCATGTCCCCAGGAATTTTACTAATGTTGGCAACCAGCCTTTTCATAATCCAGCATTAATTGCCTTATGCAGCATGTAGGAAATCATACAGAAATTTGTTACTAAGTCAAACAACAACTTATAGACAATTTTAATTCAACCTAACGCAATCTTTCTAACATGCACAAAAATTTTAGAAATGAATCAAATAGAAGTGATGCAAGTAATAAGCAAATATCATACAAGCTCAAAGACTTCCATACTTGAGTTGTCATGGCGCTTGACAAATCTTCAAGAGGCATTAAAAAAATAAAGAAAACTTCCAGTATTGCTGGCATGGCCAAAAGTGCCTTACATTAAGAATAAGTTTCAGATATGCAATATTTTGGAAAACTGTTTCAAGAAAGGGAGAAGGATGATTACCTGAAGTGTTAAGGCACTGGTGTGCTTTGTGACTAAGAAATTGGTCAAATTGACAAGATATGCTAATGCAGAATTGAAGAGAAGTAACCATAAAATCCTCGAATCATCTCTAGCAAGTGAAATTGCAATTCCAATTACATCTTCCTCCATTATAAGTGCCGCTGGAAGAAGGAATGCAACAGACACTGGCGCCATGTACATAAGCAGGTTCATGGAATTAAGCTTTTCCCTGAGAACTCAATGAGTCCATTTCAGTACCAGCCAAGCTTTAAATGCTAAGATACTCACTATGTTATGGATGCTACTCATTCAAACAGCAGTGCAAGATGAATTGATAATAAATCACAAATGTTCAATCCAATGATTACAGGAAAGTTTGAGAACATTACGCTTCAGAAGACAGCAAGACTCCTTGAAGCACTGTCTTAAGCGCTCGAGCTGCTGTAGCACTAATGCACATTATAAACCCAAATAGGTGAAAACTTGGTTCTCCCTTCATCCAAGTAAGAGAAAAGATAATAAGTATCAAGAATTATAGTGTAAATTTACTTCATGGAGAAATACATTGTCAACATCTTTATTAACAAGTAAAACTTTTAATTAACAGTTTTTTAATCCATCGTCAACAATGTCAAAGATAATAAGAACATTAGCATCCCAGCCAAAAGTTTTTTCAATTAACATTAGCACTGATAATTATGGACAAGTAAAGAGTTCTTCCTTTCCCTCCAAATTCACAGGCTTAGAGTAGCAGGGTCCAGATAAGTCAAACAAATAACTTCTTAATTTTATTTCCGTGAGAGGCCAGTCTTAATAAAATAAAAAGTATGTGCACTTATATCGATCAGCATCACAAAACATATAATTATATAAAAAAAATTACTAACACAAAAACTTTAATCAATATAAAATATAGGCAACAGTGAGTAAGAAATACCATTCATCCATTCGTCTTCTTCCTTCTTTAAACAAACTGAACAAACCTTCTCCAATAAATTATGTTCAGCCTAAGTGGATGTAACCCCTCAAATAGAACGAATCATAATTGCATGCCTCTACCGCAATGCCCAATGATATACATAGGCATGTACTATAGTCTATTCTAGTAGTTTGTCAATAATATTATAAATATACACACAACACAGATACCAAACGTAAGAAAAGGGTCAGAGAAAGAAAGAAGATACCCCGCTGGCGATCATAACGCCAGTAACTACAGGAATGAGCGTAATGTAGGTGAGCCAACCCTCCCTCTTGAGAGTCATGAGGTAAGCAAACACCGCCGTGAAGAACGGCGTCGTCGCACCGACGGCCTGATTAAACGACACCGGAAGGTACCGGAGGGATATGTTCCCTCCCACCACCGACAAGCAGAAGATGAGACCCAGAGATGATATCTTCACGAATTGCACCCGAGACCGCACCGTCTGCAACGGCACGACCTTGAGCCAAGAGATGGCAACGTAGCTAAGAAGTGAGCACGCCATCATGTGGCACAGCGTCAGGAATATTGGGTACCTGAACCCATAATTGCTCAGCAAGTACTTGTTCAAAAGCAGCACCCCTATGTTGGAACAGTACCAAGACGTTATCAGCCCGAATGTGAAGAGCCGACCTGAAACTGGAACCTTCATCGTGGGAAGCAATTGGAATTGCGGGTGGAGAGGGAAGCTCAGACGGCAGGTCGACCCGGGATCCGAGTTAATGGGCTAACTCGGTTAGGGTTAGGTCATGTACCGCACCCGAATGAAGATGAAGAGACAACAGAAAATCTGGGAGATATCCAAAAGGGAAGAAAAAGATCAAAGTGGGTAAATTTCGATAATGGCTTGAGAAAGTGACATTTTTGATAATGTGGGATAAAAATGGAGTTGAATAAGGAATTCGGGGGAAGATGAAGGAAATGACAGAGAATGGACGACGCAGAGTGAGAAGCTCTGGGGACGAGAAAAGTTTAGCGGCGTCTCAAAACACTGAACACATGAAGGGATAATATCATTTTTACTAATAATAAAAACATCAACTTTGCTTGTAATTTTATTTTTACTAAGAGAGATTCTCAATACACCAAAACAAATGAGAGATTGGCATGTGATTGATTTGTGTCTAAGGGTTTAAAGGTTCTACCTTCAAGAAATTAAGGCTGAGATCTGAGATTAGGCCATGTGTTAAGCGTGCTAAAAGAATCAAATTTCTCATTATTAAGAAGACGATTGTAAATATTAGTGAGGGCTTGTTCTCAGTTTGAATGATCTTGTGGGAGGGGAGCAACAGCAACGAGTAAGTGGAGACACTATAATTACAGAAAGCAATCCATTGAAAACATCAGTTTGTGCATTTGTGCACACTACCATGTTATTCAAGATCAATTTCATTCAAATTGATTAAAATTGATGTTTTAGATAGATTAATTAGCTTGAATTTTTTAATAATTGATTTAATCTATTTAGTTGTTAAATGTCTAATTTTAAAATTTAACTCGAATCCATTAATTATTTAATTAATAATTTATTTATTATTTTATTGAATTATTAGTTTATAGAGTTTGAAATTTTAATTATAAATTTTATTTATTTGTTAATAGTTGAATTTAATTTAAAATTTGGGTGAAATATTTTTATATGAGGTATAAATTATTTTTATTGTAATATAATGTTTGAAATATTTAATTTTATAATAAAAATTGAATAAATTAAAATGCTTAATTTGTAGGATATATTCTTTTTTTTTCAATCATTTAATTCAATCTAAATCAATTAAAATCGGATCACAGTAGTTCATTTATATTCATTTTAATGAATTGATCATATAAAATGTTTGACAAAATAATTTGATTCATTCATATAATATAAGTGTAGAAAGTAATCAAAATCAAACGTAATCATTATTTACAAAATGTATCCTAGCTAGCGCATACACCAAAAGAAATCTAACACTCATTTTGGCCTTCGGTAAGTGTCTTTTTCAGCGAATGCTATATAAACATTTAATAAAAAAATAAACAACTATCTTAATAAAAGAATATAGAGATGACCAATTTATAATATTTGATATAGAAAAGTGAATTGATGCAACCTTTTAAATAGAACTTAAAAAATGTATTTAAACTTCAATTTTTTTTTACAAAAACAGCCTAAGGCCATCATACAATCCAGCTCAGGGCAAATAACCAGATAGCCCAAAGCTTTAACCGAAAAGACATGGAGATCTGGAATACTTCTGGTTCTGGCTCTTGGAAAACAGATTCCATCACCAACGAAACTTTCTCGCTTCGAAAAAATTTGTCAACGAAGCTTGATTGTTCGGGAAAACTGGCATTGGGTATTGAAGTGAAGATACTTGCATAAATATGGACTTAAAGCGTAGAATAGAAGCACGCCCCCTGATTGATTCTACACCGTAACAGAAGCGTGTGTCCAATCACTAACTAACCAGGAGGTGGTGTTCATCCAAGTCCTCTCTATAATAACAGATGCAAGTATGCGCTAGCTAGGATCTAGTCTGAGACAGTAATCAGGAGAGAAGATAGAGTGGTCGTCACCGCTTTTCAAACCTGAAGCTTTTTTTTGTTGGACAGGCATTAAAAGCTGTTTTTGGGTGTCGAAAGAGTCAGTGTGGGCTTGGGCCTTCTTAAACCAAAGCAGGTCGTCATCAACGGAGTCCGACTAGGACACCAAACCCAAGTCCAAAAAGATAAAAAAAAAAAACCAAAAAAGACTAGGACACCAATCCCATCAAAATCTTCCACAACCGCATCCTATAAATTGAAACTCTTTTAAGACCTTTCCTTCACTTCAGTGTTTGCCTCCTCGTTCTCTTAGAAGTGCCATGGCTGCTCTGCAATACTTGGAATCGCTGCGCAAAGCGCACCCAGACCTCTCTGATTGGTGCAATTCCCTTGCAGATTTGTATCAGAAGAAACTCTGGCACCAGCTCACTCTCAAGCTTGAGCAGTTCATGGCTCCTTCTCGTCGCTCGGTCTGTTCCTAATGTTGTTACTTGTTTATATTCTTGGTGACGTTTACTGTGCGATTAATCATTGTGTGTTTGTTTATGAGGATTAGGGTTTTTTGAATTCCGGGTTGCTGCTATGAACTCCCCCCCCCCCCCACCTTTTACGTGGCGTTATTGAAACGTTAAAGGTTTTTCCACGTCTTCAAGTTATTGCAATCAGAACTGTAGTTCCTATTTGGATACAGGGAATCATCTGGATGATAATTTAATGATTAAGTTCGGGCTTTCCATCAGTCTGACATTGGAAAGGTGGAATATTCACTAGGAATGTGTTGCTCTCAGGATCAGCTTGCTTCTACGTTCCAAAAGTCTTGGAATGAGGTGTATCAAGGGCTTACTTGGAAAATTAAATCTTTTGCTATATAATTTGGAAAATTAGGATACTCGTAGAAAATAAATTTTGGAGTTTCTGGCTTGAATTGCTTTTTTAGTTATTTGATGAATTGGGGTCAATAAATTCACTTTTCCCTTGGGATTGGTCAAGCTTTTTAGCAGTCTGTCTTGTTTTTCTGATTATCAGAAAAACTGCTGAATAAAATGCTTGTCTTAGTATTACCTCCTCTGAATTCAACTTTACTTCAAAATTGTTTTGTTTGAATTGAAGCTCAAATCTTTCATGAGGATCTTTTATTTTTATTGTGGTTCTGTTCTTTAGTATAACTTCCCTGAAAATTGGTTTGACAGGAGAATTTTTCATACATATAATACTTCAATGTGGTTTTAATGGTTTGGTTTCTGACTTACCAATCACATATACCTTCTCTGAATTCAATTTTCTGAGATATAGGGCATTGGTTTGTATATGTTACTGGTAAGTCAGAAACCAAACCGCTAAAATCACATCCAAGTACTAATGTATGGAA
This sequence comes from Gleditsia sinensis, assembly GCA_037074535.1. NCBI lineage: Eukaryota > Viridiplantae > Streptophyta > Magnoliopsida > Fabales > Fabaceae > Gleditsia > Gleditsia sinensis. Next base: position 2,579,260 of record CM073470.1, on the reverse strand, counting down.
AATCTCCTGTCAAACCAATGTAAGTGTTTAGGAAAATCAAGCTACCATTAGATGTGCCTCCCCCTTTGCTAGATGGGTTTATTATGATAGGAAATCTTTGTTGCAATTCATTACTCAATTTAACATTATTATTATCACTTTCTTGAATGGTTATTGACTGGAAGGAAAAATTATTAATCAGATTGGTCTGCTACTCTGCTCAAGGTTATGCATATTACACATAGTGCATTTAAACAAGTCAAAGGAATGGTAAATCGCTGTCGGCAAGTCTTCATTGTTTCTGAACTTATGCCATATCATGTTAGAATACATTTAATTGCTGGGAAAGTAGTGAGAATGAAACATTCAATCCATATGGTAGATTGACTTCAGTTCCAAGAGCATGACAGAACTTGAGTAAACTGTAATTCTAACTTCATATGTTGCACTGTTTGTGTATACTGTTTTATCCCCACTTTCGATTGCATTTTTATTTAGTGCAGTAAATTTGTTGTGCATATTCTTCTTATGATTTATTAATGTTTGACAAATTACTCTTACTATAAAATTTCAGGCTGGTGATGCTTTGATACAGTTATATCACAATTTCATCACAGACTTTGAGACTAAAATTAATCTTCTCAAGCTTGCACATTTTGCTGTGATAGTTTCTCGAAACTACTCTGAGAAAGAAGCTGCCATTGGTTACCTAGAAGGAGTCATTGAGAAGCTTCAAGCTGCTAAACAGCAGCGGATAGAAGAACCTATTCTTTACATTAAGATGCAAATGGCCTTATTTAAGCTTGACCAAGGTGACCACAAGGAATGCAAAAAACTTCTAGAAGATGGAAAGAGTACTCTTGACAGCATGACAGATATTGATCCATCTGTTTATGCTAGCTATTACTGGGTCTCATCTCAGTATTATAAATTTCACCAGGAATTTGCTGAGTTCTACAAAAGTGCTCTTCTCTATCTGGCATACACATCAGTGAAGCCTTCATTAGAATCACTGGTATGTCACCTGAGCTGTCTCAAATATTTAACACTTTTACAAGTACCCTTGTTAACTGTTTTTCTTGACTTGTACTATAATTTTGGTTTCCAGATGAGAGATTAGAAGAAGACGTGAAAATTGTTTCCTGAGGTTGTAACTGTTATAGGAAATTCCTTTAGCAGAGTTCATTATTTTTTTTTGTTAAAAATGAAGTGTCATCCATGGAAGTTCGTGGATGGGGTTACATTTGGTTTGTAGATACAAAATGTATATTGTATTATATATATGACTATTGTAGAAGGTCATGAGAGTAGTATTGGTGAATGTTCTTGTCTCAAGTAGTGAATTTGAAAGTTCTGGCCATTGTAATCCAATAGTTGACTGGATAGTTGTTTTATTTGAGCTGAGGTAGTCATTCTTTACTGACTTGTTTTTACTTACCTCATCCTTTGCTTGTTTTCTTCTTATCTATGATATTATTTAACATATTTCTCTCTCTTTGGGTGATTTGTTAGAATTTGGCAATTGATTTGTCCCTTTCTGCTCTGCTGGGAGATAACATTTACAACTTTGGAGAGATACTTGCCCATCCTATAGTAAGAATTTTCACAAGAATTTCTGAATTATGCATGATATTTTTTTTTCCACTTATCTTTTGAAGTTATTATGTTGATTGATGACATCTGATGTCTCTTATACAGATTAAGAGTCTTCTGGGTACAGAGGAGGAATGGCTTTACTATATGCTTGAGGCATTCAATTCTGGTGATTTAGTGCGCTATCAAGAACTATGTCGGGTGCATAACAAAGCTATAAGGAATCAACCAGCACTTGTTCAGAATGAGCAGAGGTTGTTGGAAAAGGTTAACATTCTCTGCTTGATGGAGATTATATTCAGGTATATATGCATTGTCTAGATAGTCTTGATTGTCATGTGTGGAGATGAATTTGTAACATGTTTATTTTATTCCTGAATCAAAGTAATTGTGGCCACTTGCAGTCAACCTTCCCAAGATCGAACTATTCCTTTGAGTGTTATTGCAGAGCTTACAAAACTTTCTATAGAGGATGTGGAGCGCCTCCTCATGAAGAGCCTTTCTGTAAGTCTTATGCAGAACTCTTGTAGAAAGAAAGCATTATAAGTGGAAGCTCCTATGATTTTTTCTTACCATCTACAAATGTTTAGAAAGCAAGTTCTCTTCTGGTTAGTAATTACATCTGAAGTAATACACTCTCAGGTCTCAGCTTATGTACGTAAATAACTGTACATAGCTTTTTCCTAGATAATATTTTAATGGTTATACTTGATTGACCTGCTTCATACAAGTTAATTTTTTTTTTCTAGAAACGGTCAATCTTTAATTACAGTAAATTATAATGTTTTAAGCTTGTTTTCTGTTAGAAATTAGTTTGATATTTGGAACTATATTCTAAGTGGTGTTTCTTGAAACCCTTGAAATTTTAAGTTGCTGACGGCCTGAGTGCCTGACACACAGCACTTGACGAATTGCAGATTGGTGATTATAAATTTAAAAAAATTTCAGCCGTTCTAATTCTTTTCAATCCTAGATGCAACATGACACTTGGGCAGCACTTTATCATATATTGTTTCATGCTTAAAATGATCTCTCCCATCTGTTGGTGGATATTATCGCTTAAAATGACCTGATATATAACCCAGCAGCTTAAACTTGTTTGAAAGAGCTTTTGATGCTGGGGTGTCATTTTGCTTTTTACTACCTTTGTAATATGTTCACGTTTCAGTTTTGCTTTCATGTTGCCCTTTCATTACTACCATGTTATGGACGTCGCTTTTTAGTTTTTTTTTTTCTAAAAAAAAACCAAGTTACTATTTTTTTTCCTGTGGCTTCAGTTTGCGTTTAGTGGTTGGCTGGAGTATTTGCTTGAAATAATAATCGATTTTATGGTTTTGGAGAAAAATCTTGTGCTGCTTAAGAAGAGTCTTTAACTGAGCACATGCAAACAAACTCCATTCTCTGTCCTTCATTATGTACTTGTTTTTGAAAGGATTTTCACTTGGTCCATGTTGCGATTTGGAAATCTTTTCATGTGGATTGAATTTCTGCAATTGAGTGCGCTTTATTTTTATTGTCTTAGAAAGTCATTAAGAGGGCGTCTTTAAATGTCAAATTCTCGTTTAAAGCTGATCTATTCTTCAATGTTCATATAATTCGAGAATTTTTTGCAGGTTCATCTGATTGACGGTATAATTGATCAAGTTGAGGGTACGGTGCATGTTTACTGGGTGCAGCCAAGAGTTCTTGGAATCCCACAGATCAAATCTCTACGGGATCGACTAGACAGTTGGACGGGTAAAGTACACGCTGCATTGCTATCCATCGAGGCAGAAACACCTGATCTAATCGGATCGTGATTTTTTTTTTCTGCCCATTGTAACAATTTCTCAAGTAAAAGGGAACACATCCTGAGGTGACTACAGATGAAGAGACTTTCAAGTCGGGCATTAGAGCCAACTTTACATTGTTACGTTGCATGGTGTTTCTTGCTGCTCCTAAATCACTATCCCAAAAAGGTGGTGAGGATTAATAAAATTTAGTACTGAGTTTAGTTTAGAGAGTATTTTTTATTTTCTTCTTCTTTGATTCTATGCTAAATTGGTATCAAAGGCCGATGTTCTTACATCTGTTATTTTGTATTATCAAATTTTTAAATTTTCATATATCGAATACACCATTGTGACGAGTGATTTGATCTACTCATAGTGAGTATCCCGTCGTCTAAAAATGTTAGAAACTTGTTAAAAAAATTAAACTGTTGCAATTAGTTTTAGAACTCTCCCATTTTCACTTTTTTTTTTTTTATAAAAAAAAAAACTACAGATATGGCTTGCAACAGGCACCACAAGCCAGCAAGCATAATTTCACCAGCTAACTGTGGAGTCGAAACTCGAATGGCCATTAATGATTAATTCATTTGGGAAAAGAATCTCTCTTCAGTAAAAGAAATATAAATATAACTGCAAGGAAACCACAAAAAATCTCTCTTCAGTAAAAGAAATCACATGTCAATTTAATTTTTAAAAGAAAATAAATATAAATGCAATGTAATCAAGAGCATCTCTCCCTCAAACATAGGCCATGGGTAAAAACCACACAAGTAACTACTCCCAACAATTTGGATTTTGATCAAATAATCCAAAACTTCAGTGTTGGATTAGCAACAGTTTCTTTCCACTATTCCAATAAATGAATAAACAGTACACAATATCTCATACACATTCTTCAATAGTCATTGAAACACTCGCTAGAATCGGAAAGTATCAAGGGGTAAAAAGAACATTGAAGACACTGGTACATCAGGAGTTGAAAAATATGGTACAATAATAACTTACCAAAGAAGAAGAAGAAGCATATCTCAAAAATCAGTAAACCAAAAAAAATGTTCACTCTTACTGCCTAAAATCTTCACCAGCATAAACTGCTTGATCTCCAAGCTCCTCCTCAATACGAAGCAACTGCATTAAATTTCAGATTGTAACTCCTATGCTTTTTTGCTTCTCATTGCACCAGTAAAACATGTATAAGACATGAATACCTTCGGATTCCATCAAATACTTCACCTCTATCCCAGACAGTCAAACCTAGAAATGAAAGCTCCACTAAAATACTTTAAACATGGACTCCGCTGTGTTTGTCTAGTGTATGTGCCCAAAAATGTTTTTTTAGTTTTTTATGCAAAATCCTGAAGTTTTAATGTCTTGCAATATTTGGAGCCTAGGGTGCATAAAAATTACAATCTTAGTTTGATAAATATGGTTTCTTAGACTGGCTCATCAATTACTATAGTGAAACTCAATGTGAAGAGAAGCAAAATTACAATCTTAGTTTGATAAATATGGTTTAGCAAAGTCATTCTTGTCAATTGTAATTCCTTTCAAGGCACAACATAAGAAATTTCATGATGAATTAGATTTTTGCAAAAGAAAAACAAAGGATCTCAAGTAATTTTAAGGTTTCTTACATGCAGATAATTAATGAGGGAAAAAAATAATTTGGAATATTTTTGAAGAATTTACATATACCATCAAGGTGAATATAATAGGTTATTAGGTACAAAATTAACTTTGATTACCGTCCTTTTTTTAAAAGAAGAGATTAGACTAATTTTTAACATCACAAAGGAAAACAATTTATTGATGAGAAGAGAAAGCAATATACCAACAGAGGACAAGAAATTCTCCCAAATCATGATTAAAAAACTAAACAAACATTGACTCAAAAGAGCTGGGTCTATTTGGATGCAAGATAATGGTGGGGAAGGGAAGGGAGGGGAAGATTTTATTGAAACATTTCCCTTGTTTGAGAGTTTGTTATAATGAAAGGAGAAGAATGAAGGATTTTCAACTATCTTTCCAAAATCCTCCAAAGTCCTGCCTCCTTTATAATTTTAAGTTCCTCCAATTTGGGGGATTTTGGAGAGAGACCATCCATTAAGTATTATGTTATTCATTATTTCTTAAAAATAGCATATCCATAAACCAATTTATTATAATTAATCATTTTAATGGAAGATAAATTTGTAAAAAATATATTATAATTTACAAGTTTTTTTATTAAATATTTTTAGTTTGTTACCTTACTAATTTTAAACATCCATAACCATCCCTTCCCCTCCCTTCTCACCCCTTTCATTTTCTTGCTTTTTTCAGATTCCTTTCCCTCCCAACTCCCATAAATATAAAAGATTGCATTTAATTCCTGAAATGTTTCACAGAAAATTTATATTTTTGAAAATCTCATTCCTAGGTATGAAATAAATGAAAAAATATGTTTAATTGTCACTTCACTTTTCTGTGAATAATTTGTTGTATTACCACCAAATTTTCATTTTCATGTTTAATTCCCGTGAAATATTCTCGAAAATATAATTATTTTTTAAAAAATAAAAAGAAAAAATTTCAAAATAAAAAAAATGATAAATAGGAAGATAAAATAAAGAAAAAAAATGAGTAAATAAGAAATAAGATTTGTTCTTGATTAAAAAAAAAAGAAATGAGATTTCTTATTTAGAGTTTAGGAGTTAAAGTTTAGAGTTTAGATTTTAGAGATTAGAGTTTATAGTTTAAAGTTTAGGGATTAAGGGTTAGAATTCAGTGTTTTGAGTTTTGAGATTTCAAGGTCATGGTTTTAGGGTTTAGGGATTAGGGGTTATGGTTTTAGGGTTTAGAGGTTAGAGTTTTAGGATTTATTGTTCAGGGTTCAGAATTTAAGGGTTAGAATTTAAAGTTTAAAAGTTAAGGTTTAGAGTTTAGAGTGTAGGGTTTAAGATTTAAGAATTAGAGTTTAGAGTTTAAAATTTTAAGATTTAAAAGTTAGACTTTTAAGATTTAAGATTTAGGAGTTAGGATTTTAAGATTTAGGGTTAAGGTTCAAGGGTATGAAACTTTTTGTAATTAATTTTATATATTAATAGAAAGGGAGGCCAATTTGGTCATTTTTATAGAACTCATTCCCACGGAAAACTTTTATTCCTGGGAATAAAAGTGGAATCCTTTTTTCATAATTTTTCATTCTCAAAAATAAAAGGTTTTAGGAATAAAATTTTATTTCTGATACCAAACGTGTAAAAAACAACTACCTACCTCATTTTTTCAGGAATCCTAAAAGATTTTTGATACCAAACACTGTTTAAGGGACACCCGCTAAAAAATTAAAGGAAGCTAAAAAGTAATTTTTTCCCAAAGATGTGACAGAAGAAACTTATTAAAAAAATCTCTCATTCCGTTTTACCCATAGACACCAGAAGCCTGCAAAAACAGCACTCTGCCAAAGGACTTTATACTTCTTATTGCTCTAAAAACCATTACACTTAATAGCTAAAAAGTTATCTAGATCAGGAGGAAAAACCCAATGCTTATTGCCAAACAGTCTATTTCAGATCTGACGTGCCATTTCAAATGCAGAAAAAGATGACTGATTCTCTCTGATCTTAGATAACAGATCACACAAGCATCCAATGACACCAACTATTATGACCAAGTAGAGATGCCACAAAGTTACTGCCACCAAGCCAAATAGGGTAAAAACTAAAAGGGAATAATATAGAAAATCTTCAATTGGTCCAGAAGTAAAAGAGGTATTGCTACTATTGCATAAACAGATAGCAGAAAGTACCATATCTGCTACCAACAATAAACAAAATTAAGGGTGAACTTCACTTAAAACCTAATTACACTGCAAAGTTACCAGTTACCCCTTCAAGAAAGATGATATCTTTTTTATGAGGGTGCAGGTTCAGTGGGTCGAGGGAAGCTGGTTAACATGTAAATATACATAAAGTAGCTATAAAAGTGCAGTAAAATAATCAGCATAAGAATCTGAAGAAGACCTGGTTATATTTTTCTAGCCTCTCTCCTCTGCAAGGGGCACCTGCTTTAATCTGACCAACAGAAAGTCCGACAGATAAATCAGCTATGAAGGAATCTACAGTTTCCCCACATCTATGAGAAGTTACCACCCCCCAATGCGCTTCCTTTGACTGCTTCACCACTTCAATGACCTCTGTGACAGTTCCAACTTGGTTGACCTAGATCACAATGGGACATGTCAAACTTAAACGTAGGGGATATAACAGTTTCAACTTAGTTGACCTAAATCATAGAAACAAAGAGTTTTCTTTCTTTGAGAAAATAGAAGGAAGAGTACCAAGGGGATTACAATATCCTGCAAAATGATAAAAAGACAGCTAAAACACAAAAAACCTAAAAATACAGGCAAGCTAATTGGTAGATTGTTTTCTCTCTGCGTAAACTAGCAACATATATTATAATCTAGTATCCACACGAAAAAAATAAGCTTTTCCAGAGTCTGCATAAATGATAAATCTGATGCTCCTACATAATACTTAGTCATGAAACAGAATTGCTTCCATGATTAACAATAAATTTAATTATAAAAAAAAAATTAAATCAGAGATGAGATTAAATTCATCATCAAAATAATAGTCAGTTACCTTAAGAAGAAGACCATTGCAAGCAGACTCGCTGATTGCTTTCTCAATGCGTTTTGCATTTGACATTAACAAATCATCCCCAACTACCTGCAGTACCATTCAAATAGAGGTAAAACATATAAAAAGAAGCTCCTATCAGCAGCCAACAGACCAAATAAACATCTGAGTGGTAACATAGGAATAACTTACTCAATGCCACAAGATGGAGGTGACAAAAAAAAAATTTCTCCATTTATACATAGCCCTCTTATGCGTCAATTTCATTTACAGTTTACACATTATTAATCACTTTGTTATTATTTTCCATTATAATATTCTGTAAACACCAAAAGGTAAAGGCCTATTCCATAGTATCTATTCTTTGGATGCACAACTAAAGATGAAGAGAGAATGAATACACATTAGCTCGGGCAAACATTAATTGTTTAAGAAATTACACCTGACAAATTCCAAGACTTGAGAAATACTTAATATGTTCCCAATCTTCCTTGTCAAATGGATCTTCTATTGATACAACGGGGTATTCTACAAATTGAGAAAGAAGGACCTATTATAAGCATAAAAGACAGCTGAAATAATTTATAACAGCAAATCTCAAGAAAAGGCCAAGACAGTGATTTACCAGTACATAGTTCCCTGTACAACTCTATCATATCCTCCGCTGATTTGAAATTCTGTCCTGATTTTTGAGGAGATTTAAAGTCCAGATCGTACCTTGTACCTATATAAGGAAAAACATATACAGAACAGTACAAATTTGTTAATGAATGCAAATATTAGAGCTTTCGCAACAAAATAATTTGGTATAGAAAATTAGAATTACCTATGCAAAAATTTGTAGCAGCAACATCAAGAGCTATCTTTATTTTCTCATTATGACCAGATCTGCTAATGGCCTCCTTTACAAGATCCAGAGCTTCCTTAAAGCTGATAAGAGTATTTAAATATAGTCAGACAAAAGTAAAAAAATAAAAAAAAATGACACCTCTAAAATAACCTTCTTATTCAGGAAGCATGTAGATATAGCAACAAATAACACAAGCAGGAACTTCATAATAATTAATTGATTCCACAAAATTGCTACTAAAAAAGAAAAAACATAATCATTCAATATTTAACTAGAGTAACTTAAATATTATAAAAAAGGTTTTAAGCAATATCAGTGATAAAGATCAAATTTACAAGTCACTATAAAAAAAAACAAATGAATAGAGATTAGATTTAACTATAAATATCATATAGAAGAAAACATTGTAGTTATTAATATGCAAGAGTTTATAGGTTAACTCGAACAAAATAAATTAAAACAATTGGCAAAAAAAAAAAATTCTTTCTATCACATATTTGTCATAAATTTCTAAGGCCCAGAGTTCAAATTTATTCAACAAGTAAGGCATTCATATAAATCATAATAACAACGAGAAGTTAAATCATTGGTTCATTCATGTGTGCATGCCAATGTATTTTTCTTTTTCTTTTTTGGGTAACTTGTGTCTTTGTATCAGACAATACTGTAAAATACAGTTTTCCAGATATTTCATTTTTCTTCCCTTTTCTTCTAAAAGGGACTTACCCTGAATATTATTCATTTAATTGCAAATTTGCAAACGAGGATTTTCCAGAGCTGTGGAAATCTGAGTAGTCAATAACACAAAAACTTGCCTGGATACATTAGGAGCAAAGCCACCATCATCACCAACATTACAGCCATATGCACCATATTTTTCTGTAACAACAGCCTGCCGTTTTATTATCAATAATAAAAATCGATGTATCAGTATAAACATGATATCTTCATGTGGCTGGTTATTGTTAGGATTCTTTAATCCAACACCAGTGAATTATACAAATTTCTGGCTGAGATACAATAAATTTGATCGCTGAACTAATTAAAACCTGGTAACAAGACCAAAGGAATTGTAAGCAACAACAAAGGACAATGCAAACAAGTCAAAATGGCGGCCAATAGGTGCACAATGATATATCTAGAATCATGAAAGTACGAAGCAAGATGGTTATACTATGATCTGAGAAATAGAGGCATTAAAAATGAGTTGAAGAAAGAAGGAGAAGCAGAAGCATTTTCCAAATGTCATTCATTACAACTAGATTTCAATATACATACTTGGCAGAAAAAGTGAGTTGCAGAAAGAACTGATGCACGTATGCAGTCAGAAGAACACTACAAGGAAAAGCTTCTATAAGCAGCTTAGGGCTTTGTGTCTATTAATTTTTGGAGCAAAAGCAGTAGTGATAACAACAACAATAATAACAACAACAACCAAGTCTTTTCTCACTAGGTGGGATTAGCTACATGAATCAAATGCCGCCACAGTGAACTATTATAATAACAGTAGTGATAACAAAAAACCTAAATTACTCTAAGAGAGCTGCAGTGCTCAGTAACCATGCTGATAAACTTAATAAATTTCTAGCTTTAGAACATATCAAGGAATATTTAGATCAGGAAGGAGAAAAAAAACCTCTATATCAGAGAAATAGAAAAGAGTAGACATTAAAAAAATGATAATCACCTTCAAGTGATGATAGGTCTCAGAGCCCATTCTCAGTGCTTCCTCAAATCTGCTTGCTCCAGTAGGTAGAATCATAATTTCCTATTCAGAATTATACAAGAAAGCTTTCACGTTTGGAAGAATATAAATCATTATGAAGCAGCAGAGGAATACACAAATTTATCAATTAAAGAAAGTGAAACTATATCCATTGATGTTAATAGGTCAGGTAGAGAACAGTATCAAACACAAAAGTTGAATAACCACAAAAACAAATGATTGAATATATGCTCATTACAACAAATATGAATGAGTGATTGAACACCAAGTTATTTCAACATTGTATAGACCTAAAGAAATTTATAAAATAAGAAGTTTAAATACAAAATGAATTTACTTCATAGCTTGTATTCATCTTGTTCGCTATGCTAGCTCTCCTTTTGACAAACTCAAGCTATTTTACAGCCAAAACTTTAAATGATCAGTAGTTTTATAAGCTAGCATATTAACTTTTTGGTTATCTTAGTCTTTGTTTATATGAGAACACATCCACATCAGGTCCGACCACCTTAGGGAAACATCTGTAGTCCTCATGGCAGCTTCCTACAGAAGGGCACAAGATAATCATATAAGGATCTAGTAAGCCCCTATGTATAGTGATTCCCTAGTAGTATAGGCTTCAGCAGTAACAGACCAGAGATCCCTTATAAGCCTGTTGCCCCACTTTGGTTAGCAAAGAAGAAAAAGAAAAAATCAGTGGTCCAGATACATAATTAATAAATCAAAATTGTCCTACAAATGACACTATTCAGGCTCAGCTGTTTACATCTGCACAATAAGAGAGAAGACTGGAGTGAGCCAGTCAATTAATTTGAATTTGTGTCAATTTGGTAGGTATAAGAGCATGAATAGTATCATGAACTCAATTATACCGGAACCAGATGGCTCCCTATGAACTCAATTTGAAGTATAGAGGTATCAACACCATGACTTTGGTTGAGTGGTCTTAGGCTTGGATAGTAAAGAGAGCCCAAGCCTTAGTCTAACTCCAGTGCTTCTGATTGGGCTGTCAACCTTTAAAATTTCTCCTGATCATTTCCTAGTAAGATAGAAGATGTGGGCTCAATCAATGACATTCATGGTGAAATTATTTCTAATTAATAATGTGCTAGCCAACCTCTGTCAATGAATGCCACTCACCAAACATGAGGTTCTAAGTTGAGCAAAATCTAAAGAAATTGTTGCCAGTGAGAAGCTTAAAAATCACTAAGAATTTTCTCAAAATAAAAGGGTCACGTCCAGTAGATGTTAAGTCTAAAATGTAAATCACAACCTGAAACAAATACCAAAGTTTCTTTTTCTTTTTCTCTGTCACTTTTTAAAGCGAGGAGTGATTTTAACTATCATTAAGTTAACATAGTTACAAACACGATCCATGCCAAGAAACTGATTTTAACTTGCACAATATCAAGGATTGATGTCAGTATAGAGTTTTTGTGTGTTCATGGTTCCATTTACATGACCCGTCCAAAAATAGAAAACACTTCTTTAAGACATGCTGATATATTTTTTTTAACTACACAATACGAATCCAAGTATATTATACTTTGTAATGAAGGATGAAGACATATATTGATTAGGGTTCCAATTAAGGATTTCAGATTTGCAATTCTGGGATTTTAATAGTAATTAGTGATTTCAAATTTAGTTAATTGGGTCTTGGGATATCTTATCCCACAATAGTGTCCTAATGGAATTATCCTATCTCATAGTAGTGTCCTAGTGGAATTATCTTATCTCATAGTGATGTCCTAGCTGAATTGGAATGTTTTGAGTTGCCTACATAAAGGAATAATATCTATATTGGAAACTCATCTTTATAATAGAATTGCAATATTATCATTGAGTGTTTTTTGGTTATTTTTATTCATTCCCCTTCCTGTTCTACATCACTTTGTTCTGGACAATGGAGACATTCTGCTCCAATCCATACACCAAAGAACAGCAAAACTTCTGCACTGCCATAAAATTTTGGGAACAAAACATAACAGCACATCCAGATGTGAATTTCCCTTCCATGTTGTATGTATTTCCTTTGATAAAAAGGATGGGGATGGTTGGGGAATTACAGATAGTGAGAGAGGTAAAATTATTGACAATAATGAGAATGTCCAAGATATTAAACTGTAACACTTGAATGTCCAAGATATTAAACTGTAACACCTGAATGTCCAAGATATTAAACTGTAACAAAATATATACCTGAATGGCCAGATTATTTCCAGCATGTTTTCCGCCACTTATAACAGTGAAAGCAGGAACAGGAAGCATTGGGCTGGTTTTTCCAGAAAGATCAGCGATGTGCTTGTAAAGTGGAACCTGCTTTGTTTAAGTTTGCATTTTCTTAATCACTTTAAAAGGAAAAATATACTTATTTTCCAGATAAAAAATTAGTATGAACTTAAAAAAAAAAACTCAAATTAACATAGAGACGTGCCTCCTTTTCTGCAGCCCCAGCTTTACAAGCAGCAATGGACACAGCTAATATAGCATTGACTCCAAGCTCACCCTAGAAACGAAATAAAAAAACCATCAAAATAATAAATTCTACAGACTGAAAGAAGTATCTCTTAAGATGAAATATCCAAACATGAATGTCATCATTAGTATCTGAAATTACAACATATGAATAAAAGAAAGTCAGTCACACACACTGTCTTCATCAAGCTCTCCAAAAAGAAAAGAGAAAACAGAAGTCACTTGGAATGTGCATTAAAGAACAACTATATTGGATAATCAAAGAAGGAAAAGACAACTAAGTATTATGTAATTTCATTACATTGTTCTATTCTTGGTTAGATGAAGACAGGATGTATAATTAATGAAAGCCCATTTAACTCTAAAGTAAAACTTATATGTCAACTTATTTGAATGTGATGTGTTTACAACAAGATAAGCAAATTCTCTTCTGCTAAGGAAAATGCCATAACCATGTAGTTGAAAAGGCAATGTTTTTGGACACCAAATTTCCAAGACCCAAGCCACTTCATTCTTGGGTATATATATTGTCTGGACTCTGACCCTCTTCCAATGCATATTTACCTCTTTCAACTGACTTAAAAGTAGATGATCAGTAATCCTATGTGGTTTATTATCTTAACTACAACAGCATCTGAGTGGTAAATTATTTGGGACAGACTTTTTATGGTCAATTATGGTGGAGGTAAAGGTAGGTGGGTGAATAAGTTGTGTCAATGAAGATTCTGAGTTGGAATGTTAGGGGGTTAGGCAGTTCAGTTAAGAGGGGAAAGGTCAAGCAAGTTATTTCCAAGGTTCAAACTAATTTATTTATGTTGCAAGAGACCGAGTTAGAAGTGGTAGATGGCCAGAGTGTTAGAAGGTTGTGGGACACACGGTTTAAGGATTGGGAATGTTTTCCTTCAATTGGAGCTTCTGGTGGGATGGTTTTGATTCAGGATATGAGAGTAGCTACTAAGGTTGATACATTACAAGGTAACTTTACTGCTTCAGTGCTGGTTTAATTTTGGGGAAACAGGTCAATGGCAGACTACTACTATTTACGGACCCTCAAGTCCTACTTTGCTATACATTTTTTGGGAAGAATTGAGTTTCATCTTTGGTTTCTATGCTCCTTGTTGCTGTTTGGGAGGTGACTTTAGTGTTGTGCAGTTCCCTAATGAGAAGTTAGGAGGTGATCGACTTACTGCTACTATGAGGGGTTTTGATGCTTTACTTGGTCAGTCACTAGGGGGTATACTGCTTCTTCACAATTGGATAGGTTCTTGTTTACTAGTGCTTGGGAGGATACATTTCCAGATGTGGTGCAGGAGGTTCACTCCTGTCCGATTTCTGATCACTTACCCATTGTATTGGACTCATGTAAGATAACGTGGGTCCTGCTCCATTCCAGTTTGAAAATATGTGGTTGATGCACCATGCTTTCTCAGCATTTGTAAAAGAAGTGAGGCGAGATACAAGGGTGGAGGGTTACAAAGGCTTTAAATTCATGAGAAAGCTTAAGCATGTCAAGGAAAATTTGAAGTTTGGAACTGTGATGTTTTTGGGGATAATAGAATCCAAAGAGAAGAGATCTCTAGAGAGTTTGATGATTTAGAGAGATTGGAGGTAGAGGGTGAAATTTCTAAGGAGCAAAAGAGAAAGAAATTAGATCTCAGTAATGAAATGGAGATTTCTTCTAGAGAAGGAATTAGTTGGAGACAAAAATCTAGATTGCAATGTGCTAAGGAAGAGGATGCAATTCTAAATTTTTCCACACAGTGGCATTTGGCAGAAGAAGGAGAAGTCTGATTAAAGAAATTGAGCTTGAAGATGGAACTGTGATTAGGGATATGACTGTGGAGTATGGATACAGAAAAATCCCCAGGACTTGATGGTTTTAATACTGCCTTCTTTAAAAGTTGCTAGAATATGTTAAGGATTATCTAACGAAGGTGTTTCAAGAATTCTATATTAATGGAAAGATAGGGGTGAGCTTTTATTACACTTGTTCCAAAGAAGGATAAATCCATAAGGGTGAAGGATTATCGGTCTATTAGCTTAGTGACAAGTGTGTATAAGCTCATCACCAAGGTCCTCTCCGTTAGGCTTAATGAGGTGTTGTCTTGTACTATTTCCCAGAATTAGAGTGCTTTTATCTCAAGTAGGCATATTCTTGATACAACATTGATAGTTAATGAGGCTGTCCATTATGTTAAGCAAAGAGGTGATAAGGGCTTGGTTTTAAAGTTGAACTTTGAGAAAGCATATGATTGAGTTAGTTGGAAATTTCTTTATAAAGTCCTTCATCGAAAAGTTTTCAGTGCGAAGTGGAAAAATTGAGTTTCAGGGTGTCTTTGTTTGGCTACCTTTTCAATGATTATGAATGGTGAGCCTAAGTTTGGTTTCGAGGGCAACTAGGAGTAAGACAAAGGGATCTTATGTCTCCTTTTCTGTTTACCTTGGTAGTAGTGTGCTTAGTAGGATGATCACAAGGTCAATTGAAAGAGATCTTATTAGGGGCATTTAGGTTGGAACGAAAGAGATTGTAGTGTCTCATCTTTAGTTTTCACTTTTCAGATAACACTAATCTTTTCTTAAAACAGGACAAGGGAAGTATTTTCCTAGTGTTCTGCAAATCTTTGAGGATATTTCTGGTCTAAAGGTGAACTTGGAAAAAAGTGGTTTGGCAGGTATTAATGTGAGTACAAATATTCTTTCTTCTTGAGCTTCTTTGATAGGCTTTCACGCTCTCCAATGGCCACTTACTTATTTAGGAGTTCCTCTTGGAAGGAATCCTAGAGCTGCATCTTTTTGGGACTCTATAGTGCAGAAGGTGACTAAGTGACTAGATAGTTAGAAAGGTTTATTCTTCTCTTTGTGTGGTCACATTACCCTTATTCAATAATGCCTTTCAAGTGTTCCACTTTATTATCTTTCCCTCTTTCGTATTCCAGTAGGGGTTGCATGGTGCTTAGAGAAAATTATGTGAGATTTTCTTTGGATTGGTGTGGGGGAGTTGAGAAAGGACCATCTTGTTAATTGGGATATATGTTGTAGACTGAGAAGTGAAGGGGGCTTAGGACTCAAAAACTTGGTATCCAAAAAGAAGGATTTGACAACCATTGTGGCATTTTCCTCTTGAAACTACTTTCTTATGGCATCAAGTTATTTGGAGTAAGTATGGTTTGGAATCGAATGGATGGGATGGCAATCCTGCAGTTAAGGCTACTCATATTAGTCCTTGGAAATTCATTTCTCAGGGTTATGATGCTTTTCGCTCCTTTATTTCTTTAAGGGTTGAGAATGGGTGTCATATCAGATTTTGGGAGGATACAATAACAACAATAACTAAATTTTTTTTCACTAGATGGAGCCGGCTACATAGATCAAACAACGTTACAGTGGATACTTGGGTAGAAAATAATGCCCCAATTCATGATTTCTACTCTATTCGGGGAGCTCAACTTTCTTGAAATTTTCACTTTTCTAGGGACTTAACTACTAGAGATTTGAATGAAATATAAATTATTTTGCCTCTTATGGATAGTGTTAGAATTTCCCAATCAGATAAGAGAGTTTGGAATCTTGATCCTTCTGGTGCATATTCTTGTATGTCCTACTTTCACTTCCTTATTTCTTCTCCTACTAAGGAAGTATTCCTTCTTGAGAAACCCATTTGGAAATCAAAAGCTCCTTCAAAAATCAAAGCTTCATTTGGACAATGGTACTCAATAGAATTAACATAAATGACATGTTGCAAATCCGACAACCTAATACAGCTTTTTCCCCTAAAATTTGTGTACTGTGTATGAATAGTGCAAAAATTGGTACTAATCTATTTTTACATTGTCTGATGGCTTGTTGCATGTGGAATAAGCTTTTTGAGATCTTTGATGACACTTGGGATTGTCCAAAAGAGAGGTTTTGGCCACACAAAGGAGAGCATGGCAATGTGTGGTTTTTGCAATTATTTGGATGTCTGGCTAAAGAGGAATGCATGTATCATTAGAGGTGTTTTGATGTCTTTGAACAAATTATGGACTAGGATTGTGTTCTTTATGGTGTTTGGCTCAAGGGTTATCTAAGGGAGTATCCCTTTTGGATATGCAGAGAGATTGGACAGCTTTGCTGCATACTTAATTTTACTTACTGTGTTTTTTCTGCTAGTTGTTTGATGTTCTCTTTGTTCCCTCAAGCAGATAATTAATCCTCCTGTTTTGTACTTCTTTCTTTTCTCTATAAAATTTCTTCTTTTATCTAAAAAAATTAAAAAATAAAATAAAATGTTCATTTTGCTGAACTGTGTAGCATCTGTCAATTGTTTTAAGGAATGCAATAACTCAACCTCAATCCTAGGCTGGAAAATCTCAAGAAAGTAGTATTACAATATTGTTCAAAGGCTTTGACAGTACATTTTCATTCTAAAATGTAAGGAAAAAAACACATAGAAGCACACAAATAATTATAGGTAATATGCTTTTAACCAGCAATTACTTCTACTCACATGGGAAAGAAAAGCAAATACCTTCTTCTCTGTTTTGTCTAGGTCTATCATGGCCTGATCAATCTGGGACTGCAGTGTTGGATCCATACCAATCAGTGCTTCAGATATTTTTTCATTGATATTTTTAATAGCTTTAGACACACCATGTCCAAGATATACCCTCTTGTCCCCATCACGTAACTCAAGAGCCTCGTACCTGAAATTCTTAATCCAAACTGTTAATGTTAAATTTACTTTGTTGATCGAGAACTGGTAACCATACTGGCAATGCAGTTTAAATAACCAGTGGGATGACTAAAGACCACAATATTGTGGCCGCATCAAGTGACAACAATTTAAGATTGATCAGCCTTGCCACATGGGAAAGCTCTATATTCTAAATTTGGGCCATGATAACATGTGATTAGAAAAACTCAAACTAATACACAACTGTCTTAAGGTAAACTCAACGCCTAACAGGAAAATGCCAATGTACCACAAGCACAGCAAATATAAGAAGGCAATTGCACTAGGAACCAATTAATTACAATATGTTCATAAATATTGACCAGTGATTAATAAAATGATAGCGTAATTATTGTATCCCACATAAAGAGGACAGGAAAAGCTTATGATTAATTTCCAAACATTCCTGTGCAACGAACCACAGATAAACTATCAGTATTCTCCCAGGAGAACTTTAAGAGAAAATTTGTCAAATAATGAAATCACTAAGTTAAACCCTTATGCTCTATTATTTTACTCATTATTAATAGATCATCCCTAGTAGCTCCAACATAATTCAAAACCTGAAGCTCCCATTGAACAATGCATTAAGCCAAGAAGCAGTAACACTTACATCCCAGTAGGGTTGCCGCTGGGAACTGAAGCACGGAACATGGCTTTATTAGTGTACAAGTCCACCTCAACAGTTGGAATTCCTCTGCTATCAAGGATCTGCCTCGCCTTAACTCTCGTGATCACAGACTGAACTGCTTTTCTCATATGATTGGACTGAAGTCACAACAAAAAATTAAAAAGAAAATCATAAAAAGTCCCGAAGATTGAAGACCACCGAATTTTCTTTCGCTGCCAAGAAAAATCGATGCTAAGATCATATGATTTACAATTTGCATTGTCCCGAAACAATTCAAAGAAATAAAGCGAGAAGTGAGAAAATTACGATGAAGAGGACAGGATCCGGTGTCTTGGCCCTAACAGCAGCATTGACAGCATCTTCGATTTTCCGGGATAGCATGTGCTTATCCAGGTATTCCTGAACAGACATGTTTTGTGAAAGAACTGGTTGAAGCTGCTGCTACTTTTTCTTCTTCTTCCTATATGTCACTCTCCCACTCGGAGACTTGGAATTTCGAAACTTAAGAATAGGCTCAAAGAGCTCCCTATTTGCTAATGACTCGTTAATTGTTGGCCGTCTGTTAATGTGGTTTCTTGAAATGCCAATGGCGGTGCGCAATGCCATCAACTAAACGACGTCGTAGCCTTGGCAATTATCGTGCACACTTTACGTTTTCTCTCTTCTCTCTCTTTTTTTTTTCTTATTTTTACGCAAAGCATCATTCAATTCAGTTTTTATCGCCTTGTCTACAAACATACTCATTGAAAATTCATTGACTCTAATTATTTGAAAATTTTTATTTAAACGTTTTTAAAATTCACAATGTTTAGTTTTAATTTTATAACATTTTTCCAAACATTATACAATTTTCTTTTTTTTTTTCTTACCAATTATAAATTCCTTTTTCTTATTCCATACCTTCTTTAGTTGCTAATGGGTATATTCATGAATGATTAAATTTGGATAGTTGCATTGCCCAATGTCCATAAAAGCGAGGAAGGACTTCGCTCTCTAAACTGAGAACAAATGACAAAATTGATCGATTATAATTACGTTTGATAAAAATAATTTATAAATTAATTTAAAATTTAAAAATTTATAAAATATATATTAATGTATAATTTATAAATTTTTAATTAATTTATAAATTAATTAAAAAAATTTATCATGAAAATTAACAAACTTCATTTGCTAAGTTGCATAAAAATATAAGAGATTAAATTTATAGGTTTTTAGTATGAATACTTTAAAAACCATTAGGTTAACGATAAATTATATAAACAAAACTAACCAATTTATGATTCTCAGTACTTATAAAGATAAGTACAATTATTATTATAAAATAAATAATCATGAGAAAAATATAATGAGATGGGTCATTTGTGGAAAAGAGATTAAAGAATATAGAAAATTATTAATAGACCAAGTTATAAAAGATAAGTAATAAACACACATTTCAATAAAATTTATCTCTAAAATACTTGAATATTTTTTTCGTAACTAGCTTAGCCTACAAATTTTTTATAAACTAAAGCTATCAAGGAATTTCTCAAAGCATAGTTGAAAAGAGATATAACATCCAATAAAATCATCCTTCCGTAGTACTCGAGGGATTTTTTCTTTCTTTCTGCGTTCAATACAATCACAAATTCAGTACAAGTAAATAGATTACTAAGAGTTAAACATGTGGTATAATACTATGAACTGTGTGCCTTCCTTTATGCTAAAACAAATGCACTAGATGAGCCTGTAAAATGACGAACTGAACCAAATAAGCTCTTGGCAGCGCCAAAATGTCTGATTCGGTACACGCCTGGAGTGGCACTCTTTGGGATTCTCCATTGTATAGTTGCTTTACTCCTAGGACTGAATCTGGAAGGTCTTGACCACTCGAAGCGCAGGCAGAAGTCATCGTCGTCGTAAGCAGGAACCCAAGTATTATTATCTCGGAGGACTTCCACAAGGGCAAATGTCCCTTCAGTCATAAGGTCATTACGAGGACAACCAGACCAGAAAGAAACTGTCACATTGTCACCTTTCTTAAAGGTCGAGTTCTGAGGCACATCAGAGATAACATCGCCAAAATTTACCCCAAGAGGGGTTGCATCCGCCACAACCGGTGTGAGTAAGCTTATTTGCTTATCCAGGAGATCTGGGGGTTGCGGACCGGATTCCACCAGTTGGCCGCTGATGAGAGCATTTGCAAGCTTCTTAAACTCCTGAATATATGCACTCAATGTGTGTGGACCATATAATGTGGAAGCACCCTGACAATGCAAAAATCAAAGTTCAAACGTCGCATATAATGGTTACACACTGTTGTTATAGTCATTTTAAAGATTCACATGTGCCTATGCAAATTGGTGCATATGTGAATCCATGCACAATGATTAGTCTCACATAAAAAGCTATGGGAAACAGAAGTGACATGCACATGAACAAAATTGAAATCATACTGGAAAGGTCGGTCTATCCTGTGTCTTCGTCTCTCTCTTTCTGATATAAAGTTATATAATTTGATAATATCAATTGCATCACCCAAAAAATTCCACTGTTCTTGTATTTTGCTATTGCTATAGCAATCTAGAAATTGATTACCAGATGCTTCATGTTTTTTTTCAGGAGAATGACAACTGACCTCGTATCTTTGCACCTCGTACTCTTCCAATGTAGTCACGTACTGAGAATAAGTGTTGGTCAATCCTGCTATAACAACATGAATGTCGCTACCAAAATCATTACTGGTACTAAGCACCGTCTTCACTGCATCACGAAGACGCCTTCCAGCCATTGTTGTGAATTCTGTCAGAATTAGAACAATTACAAACAAGCATGAAGCACCCAAGAAATACAGTGGCCATAATAGGTTGTTTCACAGACGCCAATATACATAAGTAATAACCATGAATTTACAAGGAAACTAACAAGAATAATAATCACAGCAACATATTCAGAAAGAAATTTGAACTACATTAGATTTTATGATGTTTTTACACACATCCGCAAGTGCATGACTTAAGTTCCCAAGGTGCAGCCAGGTTTGGGTTGGACCCAGTAGACCAGTAGTGGCAGAACCCAACTAATCTGATAGGGTTCCAAAAATACAAATTAAAGAAAAATACAAAATACTACTAAATTCAATATTGAGTACAGCAATTTGCACTCCCAAATCTGATTGAGAGACTCTCTCATTCAGCTAAAGCCTAAGTTTTCTTCTGAGAATAAATTCTCAGCCCCTTTCCTTAATCCAAAACAAAAAACATCCCCTTGGACCACTAACTCACACCTTTAAATACCACTACTACATAAGTAACTAACTCTAAAAACTGACATTCATAAACTGCCACGACTAACATAACTTCCTATTAAATAACTTCCTACATGCTATCCTGTACCACATGGCCCACATCCAGGTTCCTAACATAATCAATGTATGATATCAACAATTAGTCAATTTATTTGTTTTCTCGAGCTCCAAAATTGTTTAACAACTTGATCTAGGAGTGCTTATTTTGCATTAACACGGACTTATATATTACAATTTTTCATTTAGGCCCATTGATAGTTGAAACTTATAAAACTGTTGATGACGGGGAGAATGGAAATTCCTACAGGATCATCATTATGAAAAACAAGGGAGCAAAAGTGGCAGGCTCATACCTCCTGGTACACTAAGAATAACAAGCTGCCCAATTCGGAAGATTTGGATTGGAAGTATTGAAGGCTGCAAAATAGACACAATTGAAGAAAGCTTCAAGTAAGTAAAAGTTATCGATTTATTAGCCTATATCTGCATGGCTGAAATCAGATGCAAAGACTTCTACATGGAGCTTCTGTTACCAATAAGCATGATTAGGAGAAATTTTAAAACCCATTAGATCAAGATATGTAACGTTTATAATTGATAGAACCTCCTGAATACAAACATCTAAATGCCTACTAAACAAACAAGTTCAGTGCAGTAAATGACCAACAGCCCTCACCAATATAATCCAGGATGTAATAAATCTCAGTATCAACATAATTTTTTTCCACCTGTATCAAATATAACTTTTAAAGCAAAAAAAAAAAAGGAAAGAGAGAAAAAAATTTCACATAATTGAATTTAGCTCAAGAACACACACGCGGACAAAGGAAAGACCTAAAGACTATAAGATCGAGATCTCAAGGTATTTTACCCAGAAAACTGCATAAGTTATATAACATAATGATTGAGGAAACTACAATCATCCAATCAAGCAGTTATAGTTTGACATACATGTCCATGTAATTTCAACCTCCATCTAGAAACTCAACATGTATATGTCCATAAAATTATTTGGAGTCAAAATTGCTCAAAAGAAAAAGAAAACAGGAAAAAAAATATAAACCATCATCTGGAAAACTCACATAAATTAGATGTCTTCAGGAAAAATACTCCACATGCACTGATAGTGCATAGAAGGACTAGACTGTAAGATGTATTAGGGTTACAAAATTACCTTAACTTTTTAAAGATAAATTGAATTTATTAAAGGAACCAAAGGTGACATGCCAACAGCATTTATCCAGTTAACAGAGTCTCTATGCCATCAACCTTCCATCTTTTGGAATTAGGGAACATAGCAAAGATAGTAAACTTGAGCAAAGGGACTATAAAATCATAAAATCCAGGACAGTTGAGATATATCCAAACAATGACTTACAGCCCAATCATATGGTAGCTTCATTTCACCAGTATCAAGCAAAATGGGCTTTGGGTGCTGACAATCTACTTGTTCTTTGCCTGGCTTTTTAAGTAAGTTGCGGACCAGCCTCCAGAAAGGATTTCCCTGACATGCAATCAGAACAAACAATAAGCATACAATATGATGTTCGAGACTATGACACACTAGGATTAAAGGTAAGCATAAGGTATAGCAATCACCAATTACCTTATCATCACCTTGCTTAAAATCAAATGCTCCAGGTCCATCTGTTGTTCCAGCAGCAAATGCAAACCCCATTGCAGCAGGACATGTCTTTACTGTCTCAGAAGCTCCTCCTTTATTAATAGTTACCTCAAGTTGGGAAAAATCCAAAAAGGCATGTCGAAAATCAATCTTCCCTTTAATCTGTTCAGCTGCTCCATTGAAAAGATCCACTGCTTTTCTGAATTGTCTCTCTCCTATAATACGTGTACTTTCAAATTCATCTGGGTAACTGCCACATTAGTTAAAGAATGCAAGTTAGTAATTGCACAGGCTTAGGTAGCATATGGATGCACTGTAGAAACTTGAGTATGCAAGAAATAATTACCCAGGTCCTCGGCCATAGCATAATTCATTCTTCCCTCCACATGTACTATGATTGAAGTCACAAGGTAGTCCAGTGTCAATACAAAAAGTTCCAAGTACATTTGGACTAACATCACCACAATTCGATTGACAAAAGGCAGATACAAATCTAGGTTTGTCAACCTGCCTAAGAGCACCTCTCACACGTCTAGCAACACTAGAAGTTCTAATTGCTGGTCTACCAGGAGAAGATTGGAAGGAGGCAGCAAGTTCCAGCAATTCATGGTCTGCATCAAAAAATGTCAAGCAGGGCTACAAATAGAATTCATATATCATTTGACCCTTAATGATGATTTAGTCATATCAATAATTTAATACAAAGCCTCTGTTGGAACATTCACATCTTCCTCTGTCATGAATACAATTATGTTTAAATCCACAAAAGTTTTGACTTTCACAAGAAAAAAACTTGTAATATCTAGATGCACCAGATCTTCCTAAAAGCCATCTTAAATAGACAATAATATCCAGCTCACATTACTGAAGTACAAGAAAATTGGCAGTTAGCAAGTTGGTGCAGACATCAAATGCAACCAAGTAAAATAAATTGTTTTAAGCATCAAAACCAACAACCAAGCAACTATATGTTCAGAATTTACAACCACAATAACATAATTTTCACCACACTGCATTACTGACCCAAAAGAGACAGTGCAATGAACAATGGAATAATAATTTGAGTTATGCTTAAAGATCTATGTGCAAATGATGGTCAGTATCAGCATAAACTCAGGTATCAACTCTTCCAAACTATCCGGCAGGAAGTGAACGAACCCTTTAATTAGTCAAACCCAAAAACAGACCTGGTCTTAGTAGGAAAGGTACTCATGGTAAAACTTGCCTTCTCTCTCCAACCCTAAAACCAGATTATTAAACATAATATGTAATATCTAAAAAACCTAATATGATATTCATTCATGGCTGGTTTGTTTGCAAAACCATTTCAGGAAACAGTTTCTACACTATCAACCTAAGCATCATCAAGGATTTCAGGATTTGTTGGCATCTCAACTTCTCAAGTGATAGATCCATACAGCATATGAACTTACAAGTTCTGATGCTATTAATTAACATATCAATGCTTTCCCTTGAATCTATATTGGGAAAGAGACTAATTACTTCATCAACAGATGCAATATTACAGCCAAAAGCAAAGCACAAGTGACTTACGATTATCATGAAGGTTAGGAATTATGTTTGAGATTCTCCGAGGGATGCCATCATCTTCAAATCCAACAGAGACCATTCTTCCAGGTCTTTGTTGCTCAAACCAGTCTTCCATAAACCTTGCAGCCGCACCTTTATTATCCCCGCTAATCAATAAGTTTGTACGGCTCATTGAAGTCCCATGAGTAGCAAACCAATTAAAGCTACCGACAGGACCCCATTCATCATCAACAAACTTTAAAAGAGTCATGTCTTTATCAACATTATACTTATATTTGCTGCGCTCTGCGGCAGGATTATTGAGATAGGCACTAGGACTGCGATTTACCCCAGCATCCAAGAGCTCTCCTGCAAGTTGGAGATAACCTTTTTAAAACCATTAACGTCCCCATAAGGGAGGAGGGAAAAAGACTTAATAATCATTTTTCCACAGAAAATATATACAAAGATTAGATGTAGAACATCAATGAAGAATTAGTGTTGCACTTGTCCCAACAACTGATAAAATAGTAAATAAGCTATCTTGGAAGTTACTTTATCCTGTTGTGGCTTTTTTTTTCCTTATTATATATTTTTCCTATTTGGATATGAAATCAACCAAGCCAGACATACATGGCACTGAATAGCAGTCAAAACTATCTAAGTGTCAAATATAATAATCAAATGTTATGAATAGGTCATAAAAGAACAAGTTGGCAATAAACTACTTATATTGTTCTATTTTCAAAATTTCAAAATTTACATGGCACTGGATAGAATTATATATTTGTATCCTCGTTCATGTGTGGTTCATTATCTCAGTTTTATTTATCTGGTTTTAGTGGTGCACAAGTGCCAATCAAGTAGAATTCCCTTATCTTTTCTTCTTTATTGTCATTAAAAAGAAATTGAGGAGGCAGACATCAGAGACAATTGACCCCAAAATGTAACAAAAACTAATCAACTTGCTTCCTTTTGTCTTTCATCCTTCTGACATGCTTCAACCGTATGCGAAGCAAAACTACTATCATCATAATTATTATCAATTGACATAAAAAGTTGGGTGTGTGAGCTAGCTTGCTTGCCCATGTGCATATGTGCATGAGGAAGAGAAGAAAGACTAAGAATGTGAATTCTTTTCCTTACCGTTATTGACAAATATTGATCCCGGGCGGAGATTTTCATGAGCCTGGATAATGCTTTTCTCAATTCCATCGACAATGACATCAAATGACTGACGCACAAATCCAAGAGATGTTACAAGATACACAACATATTGGAGATAACCCCCAGGACCAGAATGTGTATGAATTCCACTAATTGCTACATTCTTTTCAGTATATAGGTCACCGTATCTGTCAAACAGAACAATGCGTGACTTCAGTTACATGACTAAGGAAATTAAACCAAAACATCAACCACTACTACCAGAAATCTAAGACAACTTTCCTTTTCGATCAAGCTGCCATAATTCCTGCAATAATTGTATTGAACTCTTATAGAATAGTAAAATATAGATCTTAAGAGTAGAGATTATTCATCATTGGTACCTTGCTTTCAACCTCTCAAGTACTTTGATTTTCACAAGTTGTGAAGCCATACAAGCATCAAGGTTTACAAAGACTACCCTATTACCCTTCGGCTCTGCAACAATAAAAGCACGAGCTCGCAGCCTGAAGTGAACCCCAGATGCAATTTGCTCTGTGTTAGAATACCCCTCCATGTTAACATCAGCCGCAGGACCCGTTATGTCATAGCTACCAAGACCAATCAGGTAATCGGAATCTGAAAATACGATGATATCACTCCTCAGGAGAAGGAGCACAAGAAGGGTCCAGACTCGCATAGTTGTGGATGCCCTCCACACATTCAAATGAGAGAGTGAAGAAAAGTCCATCACACCCAACTAAGAAATCAACAATATCAATTTCAAGCTTGGTCAGTTCTTCTCATTTCCCTACAAAAAAACACCCACAGAGTTCCAGTAGTTCAAAAACAAAAATAAAACCACAACTATAATTTCAGAACTACCGAAGCACAATTAGCAATCAATTTCAATTTCACAGCCCGCACATAGCTCAGCGATCAATCATAGCAGTAAAGAAAGGGCTACATATATTGACATCATAGAAACCAAGAGAGAGAAATTCAGTTCCTCACCACCCAGAAAACAAAGTAGCGATCTCACATGAAAATGACAATGTCGAAACAGCTGTGGATAACGGGGAAAGTGACACAGAAGACGAATGGGCGAAGGAGACTATGGAGTCAAAGGAAAGAAATGGACTGACTGTGGAGAGCAAGGGAAAGCACAGGTGGGTTGGGACTGGGATTGGGGTTCCCCTCTGCTATTTGAAGCTTTCGAGTTGGCATTATCTCCGTGAAGCCAGCCGATATATATTAAAAATTAAATTAAATTAAATCTACCAATAGAAAGTAGACAGGAATTTCTGTTAACAAAATATATATATATATATATATATAGAGAGAGAGAGAGAGAGAGAAAATAATTGGAAAAAAATTTCTCAAGGGCCTTGCAGGTATAGGAAGACTCGATCGAAAAAACAAATACAATCTTTGATTCGTAATCTTGCTTGATAGCAAAGTTTTGATCAGGAGATTCCTTCACATCTTCCCGTAATTATTAAAATTAAGAGTAAATTAATTAAATTTGTAGATTTAATTTTAATTTTTTAAATTTTTTTAAATATATAAATTAATTCATAAAAATAATACACTTATTATGTATTAATTTCAGAAAAAAATTAAAAAATTAAAATTAAATTAATTTATAAAGATAAAAAATAAATTATTAATTTACTTTAAAACCTGACGTTCACTGATCTAACTAATTTTTTTTTTAGTTTAGTCTCCCCTCATAGTAATTAATATTGTTGTTCAAATATTTCTCTTACTCTCGTACTACATGTTAAGGTATCAATAGTATATTTGGGATTCCAAAATATAGAGGCTGGATATAATTAACTTCAAGCACATTCTCAAAGAAAAAGTAATATATATATATATATATATATATATTCAATTAATTTTTCAAAGTTAAGTCAACAAACACAAGTGCTATTTATTATTAAAATAATCATACTTTAAAATAATACTTAACACTCGAGACTCTCTCGCTTTAACATTAAATTTATACAAAATAGGTAAATTATGATGAATTCTTTTCCTGCTCATTAAACATAATTATTGATGCATTTTATATTGTTAGAGTTGTATGAGAATTAAGAATTGATAGAATATAAAGAGTCAATAATATATAAAAAAAATATCATTTTAAAACTTTTATATTTATATTAAAAACTCATAACACTTATATTAAAATTTGAGTGATTAATTAGTTTAATCTTAATATTTAAAAGACTTTTTAATATCAATAATTAAACTTCACATAAAATATGTAAAAAAAATTCATATTAAAACTAAGTGAGTAATATTTAAAATAATTTTGTAATATTAATAATTTAAATTCTCATAAAAAAAATTAAGCGATATTACTTTTCATATTTAAAATATGTAAAAATTATAATATTAGAACTTTTAAAAAAAAAATCAACACCCCATATAAGCAAAACTTATTAAGGCGCGCTTATATATTAATAGTCATTATAAATGCAATTGTGGAATTGGCTGTGTTCAAAATAACTCTCTCTTACAATTTTTTTTTATTTAAATCCAAATCGCGACACATGTTATTATATAAATAGTTTTTTAAAATAATTACATTGAACTTCCCATCACTGAATATTGAATAAGTGCTATAAGTTAGGTGAGGGAAATTTCGCAGGCAACAATGATGGATTATTTCGACTATTAAATCGCCTTTTCCTTTTGTTTCCCCACGTGTAGTTAAAATATCGGTTCCTGAGCTTTCTAATAATTATTCTTTCTCCACTTCGTTGTATTTATATCCTATATATTTATTTTTGTAAAATAACGTATTTCTATGATGATATAAGGAAATGTTGATTTTTTTTTATCCCGATAAGAAGTTCAAAGAAAAAATGGCATCCTAATAAGTAAGAAGCATAAGAAGCAACTTTTTCTTTTCTTTTCTTTTTTTCTCAGAACAAATATATCAAACTTCCGTTACTTAACCTCCACTCTAACCACATGAGGGTTACAAATTTAACCTAACTGCATAGCACTAAAATTATCAAGTAAGTCAAAAAATAATAATTTGATCTATTTTTAATAAACAAATAAAATATCAATAAAAAAAGAGAGGACAAGTTTATACGTGGGCTATTAAGAGTGAGCTAATCAAGTAAATTTTTACGTGATTTTTACGAAATTTTAAATTTACTTTTTATTGTTATTGTATAAAAAAAAAATGTGTTTGTGTGTCTATATATATATTATGAAAGAATAAAGTGTGGAAATAATAATAATAATAATAATAATAATAATAATAATAATAATTTATTTACAAATACTAATATTTGTTTGTTAAAAAAAAATATAATACCTTTGGAGACATTATATTCTAGAATAATATCTATAGAATAATAACTTTGTGTCTTGAAAAAATTATTAAATTTTAAGCGCGATGTTAGTGTAAGAAATTATTCAATAATTTAAAGTTTTGAGTTAAAATAATTATTGATATAATATTAAAAAATTTTAAAAATCCAAATTTTGATATTTGTCATCCTCATTTTATTAAATTAATTAATTAATTAACTTTAACATAAAATATAATAGATAAATTCATATTTTAAATTCAAAATATTTATATGAAAAAAATGTTAAAGATCAATTTAAATTTTTGAATCAAAATAATAGGTAATAATTTGATATTTTTGAATGAAATGGATAATATATTAAGAAAAAAAAGAGAAGATAGCCAGACGAAATCCACTCATCAACTTAACGATGGACTGGAAGAAAGCGTACACTGCGAAGTGTGTCCCCAATTTGAATGACAAATGGTTCGTGGAAAGTGTCGGGAGTTTTCTATTCTTGAAAATAAGATTCAGACAAAATAATTTATTTATTTAATTTCGTCAGATGTCACACATTCCGTGCCTCGTCCGAGCCCAACCAATATAGACGTTAAAGACATTAGCGTGTTCACATACTCACAAAACTAACAATTAAGGAAAAGGAAGCTCCTCGAAAATCCAACATAGCCTAGAGGAAACGTCAATGTAGTAACTGCTGTGGGCCACGCGGGTTCTTTCCTCGTTGGCTTTTATTTTCATTTTTCCTAAGGGCCCCACTTACTTTCATCTAAATTTTCTAAACGCAATTCAAATGGCATACAAACTGTAGTAAAAATTATAAGCATTGAAAAATTTTACATAGATAATATTAATTAATTTTATTAAACAAATTTGTGTCAGTTTATTATTTCAAATTTTTTTTTATATTTTATTAACAAAATTGATAATGTGAAAACTTTTTAATTATGTAATATTTTCAATAATATACTTCTCTTTTCTTAAAAAAAATATTTAGTCATTCAGGATCATGAAATATTGAAAAAATATCATCCAATGATCTGTAAAGAATATATTTTAATCAATGATTAGTGAGAGAAGTGTACACCTTTTAAAAAAATTTAATATTAACAATTTTATTAACAGAAACTAAGTAATACAAAATTTAAATTGAAAATAATAAATTGAGGCAATTTTTTTTATATAAATTAAATTGATATTACACTTATTTTTTTATAAAATATTAATAGATCAAATTATTATATATATATATATATATATATATATATATATAATTGGTTTGATTTATTAATTTATTATTAAATTAGTTTTATCTAACAATTTCTTGTTAGTGGAGCTTTCTAAAGTATGTGTAAAACTCTCTAAAGAGAACTCCCTGTATCCAAAATTTGGATGTGTAGTACTAATCTTTATATTAAATACTAAATATAATTAAGTATCATAAGTTTAACAAATATGTATTTAAGGACAAATACGTATGAAAACTTTCACAAAATATCTCATAAAAATGTTATTTAGTTATTAGATACAATAAATGCAAAATAAATTAAAAAAAAAAAACTTTCCCCTTGGAGTTTATTGAAATTTAAGAAAGAAATCAAACATTGAAAATTACAAAATAATTTATCAAATCCATTCATATTTTTTAAAATGTTTTTATTCAAAATCATTATGTTGTAAGTTGTTCACATATTTTTGGTATATACGTACAAATACAACTTACCATATCTTCATCTTCCTTGGCCCTTACTCTCGTTCGTCACAAAGACAAAGAGTAAAAAAGAAAAAGAAAACACGCACACACGCACGCGCGCACAAACAAACACAAGAGAAGTAAAGAACCAAAAACCATATGAAGAAAAAGCGTAGGAGTTCAACAAAATGAAGAAAAATAACGTAAGGAATAAGGATGTGTCCTTCGTCCGCGTATGGATATGGTTATTTGTCTGACCATGTGGATTCTTATGATTCGAGGTTATTTATATTCAATCGCATCGTGGCGTAGTCGTTAAGTTTTTCTCGGCCGGCTCACGTCTACACCAATCCCCGATTGTAACGTGAACCAGGCCAATACCAATTGTTTTTTTTTTTTTTTGGGACAAACAAACAAATGATTTTTTATTTAATTTAAGCATTCAATTCAAATAATGATTAATAAATTATGGGAGAATGTATGTATATTGATAGCAATATTACAGTAGGATGAGACTACTGAATTAAGTTACGAACTGGGCTAAAGTCATATTCTTTAAAATAGAGTCCAAGTTTGGGTTTCAAAGCTAGAAATAGTCCGAGTTGGGCTTCAACACGATATAGTAGCATGCCTTGTTTTGGTATTTAGAAGGTCCGGCTTAGTTTGACATTTGGAAAAATATGTGTCGCTATTATTATTTATACAATTTTATTCTATATAAAAAAGTTTAAGGCTATAAAAATTGTTCTATTTTAAAATGTAACAAGTTTTAACAAAAACTCAATAGTCAAATTTTTCAAAAAAAAAAAAACTCTGAGATAAACTTCTAATAATTTGTCGTGTCCAATATTATATAAAAGATATTTACCCAAAATTAATAATTTGGGTTTTTTGCATATTTTGATATTTTTATCTCAATAATTGATTATTAAACATAGTTTAAAAGTTAAAAAAATATATCTAAAGCTAATAATTTTTGTTGAGAGGTGAAATTCTTTATAAAATTAGAATAAAAAAATTAAAATGAGTACAAAATTTTCGTTGGTGGAATGTTATCACGATGATTAATTAAATTTTTTATAATACATAAAATATCTTCAGAATGAAATTTATTTGGAATACCATTTTAATTCATATTTATTATTTACAATTCCGCTAGTTGTGTATGATGTTGGCGTTGTTCGGCTACTGCGTTTTACTCTTGCTATTATATACTCAACCCGTCGGATCAATCCAAGGTCCAAACCCTAAAAGGCTAAAACCCCTTTCAAGTTCAAGACTTTCGTTCCCACCACCATCGCCATGGCGGAGCTGAAGCTCTCCGAGAGCCGTGACCTCACCCGAATAGAGCGCATAGGCGCTCACTCTCACATCCGTGGACTTGGCCTAGACTCGACCCTGGAACCTCGTGTTGTCTCCGAAGGCATGGTGGGTCAGACGGCGGCTCGCAAAGCCGCCGGCGTTATTCTTCAGATGATCAAAGATGGCAAAATTGCAGGCAGGGCTGTACTCCTTGCCGGCCAGCCTGGTACTGGCAAGACTGCCATTGCCATGGGCATGGCCAAGTCCTTGGGCCTCGAAACCCCATTTGCCATGATTGCCGGTAGCGAACTTTTCTCTCTCGAGATGTCAAAAACCGAAGCCCTAATGCAGGCATTTCGCAAAGCGATTGGTGTGCGAATTAAGGAAGAGACTGAGGTGATTGAAGGTGAGGTCGTCGAGGTTCAAATTGATAGGCCGGCTGTGGCTGGTGCTGCGTCGAAGACTGGCAAGTTAACGTTGAAGACGACGGAGATGGAGACGGTGTATGACTTAGGAGCCAAGATGATTGAAGCATTGGGGAAGGAGAAAGTGAGTAGTGGAGATGTGATTGCTATAGACAAAGCTTCTGGGAAGATCACAAAGCTTGGGAGGTCGTTTTCCAGGTCGAGGGATTTCGACGCCACTGGACCACAGGTCAAGTTCGTGCAGTGCCCTGACGGGGAGTTGCAGAAACGGAAGGAGGTGGTGCATTGCGTCACTCTTCACGAGATTGATGTTATTAACAGCAGGTAATTAACATAGTCTTTCTAACGTTCTTGCTTTTAAGTCACACTCAAATTTTTGTATACCTGATTCTGTGAAGTCACACGCTCAAAGCATTGTACTTTATCTGTTTTTTTCCTTCTTTAAATATGTCCAATAATTTAACTAATCAACTATATTGTATGCGTCAGATCACGGTAAATAGTCTTCTCCTCTGTCTTTTAGCCACTCAACCATAAATAAATTCAGGCTGAAAATTGTGTGATCTTCATTTTTTTTTCTTATCAAATTTTCTCCCGTGGTTGGAGTTAAGTATTTGACTATTTTCTAAAATTTTATGAGGATTCAAATTGATTCTATTAATGTGAATTACTGAGAGCAGTCTATCACTACAAAACTTAAAAACCTTTGTTTTTATCTTGCATATAGTGTTTTTCCTGCACATCCAACAAGTGGGGATGTGTATGGTGATGGCTAAGCGAGGATTTAGGGGAGTCGTGGCTGCCTTTTGTAAGGTCTAATTGCACTTGATTTTCCTTTGGGAAGCCTGAATGTTTAATAGGCTAGAAAATAGCAAGTGTTGGAAGTTGGAATCTCGTAGGTTTGACCCTCGTGAAATTTCATGAACTCTACCTGCATAAAAATGGCATTTTTTGCCAAGCGTTAATGATTTTTTTTGCTTGGCCTGCTTTATATAGAGGTTTAACCTAAAAGAAATGTGAAAAACTCCAACAAAAAATTTGAGGAAGCTTTGTAGTATCTATGCTAACTGTATATCAAACACGTGATATAAGATAAAGTTAAAGCCGAACAAGTTTGAATTTTGTCCTAACAATTTCTAACTGGATCTAGAATATCAAACTTGAACTTTTTATTTGGATTATTTCTAAATTAAAGGGTCTTCATATTCCTCTAATTTTATGACAATGGAGAGAGGCAGGGAACTATGGCTGTCTAATGTAGTTGGAATCCTTCATGTATAAAAGCTCGTCATATTGATACTTTACTTTCAACTGCAAGTATGGGCGAGCCCTGGGGCAGTGGCCAGGGTTGAAATGGTGCAGATGTCGAATATAAACTGATTGGTTCCTGGGTTAGCATGGTGGGCAACTTTTGTGGCACGCATTGTGGTTCATGGTTGTCATTTGTTCAGCCTGTGAGAAGCAAGTGCACTACTCGTTGAGAATCTTATTTAACAAAACTGTGAACTAGAGCTTTAATATATGATTGTTGTGTCCTTGGCAGTTAATCATTTGTGCTTTGATGATGTAGGGAATTGTTTTTCCTTATCTTATAGTTAATTCTAAACTGATGTGAAGCTTTATTGAAGTTGTCCGAAATTTCCATATGACATGCATTGAATGTTTAAACTCCTTTGGCCAGTTTTTCCATGCACTAGATTTACTGGCACTATAGGAGGTTCTTTTAAACTTGTTGATAGGGCTCATCATGGCATTACAGATTTCTTCGTCGAATTGTCTAATTTCTTTATTTCAATTTCAGAACCCAGGGATTTCTGGCTCTCTTCACTGGTGATACAGGTGAAATTCGTGCAGAAGTCAGAGAACAAATTGACACAAAAGTAGCAGAGTGGAGAGAGGAAGGAAAGGCGGAGATTGTGCCAGGCGTTCTTTTCATTGATGAGGTGCACATGCTTGACATTGAGTGCTTTTCCTTCCTTAACCGGGCTCTTGAGAATGAGATGGCTCCTATATTAGTCGTAGCTACCAACAGAGGCATCACAACTATCAGAGGCACAAATTACAAATCCCCACACGGGATTCCAATCGACCTACTTGATCGCCTACTCATCATCTCTACTCAACCTTATACAGAGGATGAAATTCACAAGATTCTGGACATTAGATGCCAAGAGGAAGATGTTGAAATGTCAGACGGTGCAAAGCACTTATTAACCAAAATAGGTGTAGAAACATCCTTGAGATATGCAATTCATCTAATCACAGCAGCTGCATTGGCATGCCAAAAGAGGAAAGGGAAGGCAGTTGACTTGGAGGATATAAATCGGGTTTACCATCTGTTTTTGGATGTCAAAAGATCGACACAGTACTTGATGGAGTATCAAAATCAGTACATGTTCAGTGAAACTGGAGAAGGTGATGAAGATGATGGTAATGCCATGGTCTCCTGAAATTTTCTCCTGTTGTTCTTTTATCTGCTGTATTATGCAGGCTCCACTCCTTGCATTGGTCATCAATGGAGGATACTTTAATTATTCATGTTGTGTATTGCTCTTCCCCTTCCCCTGCTTTACCTTTTTGTTTTTGAAGTAGTGCTAATATTATGACTCCTAAGCTTATTGATATCCTTTTCAGAATCGCGCAGTGCTTATGAATTAAGGAGCAGGTGAAATTTAGTTATTAGCTATATACTTCGGTAACAGTGAAATCTCATGTACAAGTTAAATGTAATTACGTGTTCTTCATTCTTTTAGTTGTTCTGGAAGATGGTAGCCTTTGTTTTCTTCTCTCGTTAAAAAATGGATGGTGAGCCAGTGAATTAAACTTGGAATAGACAAAATTGATTTATAAATATTGTGACATAGTTAAAAAATAACAGAGAGGCTTGAATTAAGTCGAATATCAAATATACACAAGTTTGATTTAAATGTAAAAGTTAGTCTGGGTTTAATACAAGCTTGAATCAATCAAGCATATTTAAGATGGCTTAGCACAACTTATGCCTTTAAATAAATTGTATTCTTTAAAATAAGTTTAATTAAATTTAATATAATTATGATATTCTAAAATAATGTATTGTATGCAATAAATTATTGTGTGTATTTATCTAAACCTATCCAATAGTTTATCAAAGGGGCACAGTTATACCCAGTCCAAGGAAAGATATAAGTCGATGGAATTAGCATTTACAATAATGGTTGTGATCATTCTAACTTCTTTTTCATATTGGGGTTACAAAATTTTTAACTATTTACATGATTTGTTGATTAAGTTACATTTTTTTCATAAGTTTCCCTTTTATTAATTTCAACTTATTGCAATTAGATAATTTACATATTTGTAGCGCAACTTTATATAAAGAATAATACTACACATAATTTATGGATTTACAACAGTTAACTGTGTAATTGTGTATTTGAGTTTAAAATATAATTTTTTGTCCAAAAATGTTTAAACTAAAAATTAAATAAAATTGAATGCATTCTTGTAAGAAATACATAGAATTGTAGAAAATTGTGAACTTACTTAATTTCTTTAAATTAACTCCAAGGGTTGGTTTAATAGTTAAAAATGTATGCTCTCGTGTTTAAACTCTTGTCAGTATTAAATCAGTGTTGAAAGTGTCTTTAAGATTGTTTCAAGAGAAATACACTTTTTCATATAAAAAGAGTGTTAAAAAAAAAACTACCAATAACCAATAATAAATATAGATAGAGAATTGCATTAATTTTCATAGATTTCATCATGAACACTAGAAAAGGACGTTGGAGAAGGCAAAAGTTAAAATGTTCATATAGATAGATTATTTTTAAAAATATCCGTTAATCCATTACCGTGAATTTTGAGAGTTTTGGAAAAACAAGAATTAAAAAAGAAAAACGAAAGAAAGATCAAAAATGTAAAAAACATTATTTCTCCCCGTCCTCTCCGTCCTCTCTATCATCGGGGTTGTGGATGTGGAGCTTGCTTCTTCTCCGCCGGCTTGCATGAGCTTCCTCCACCACCACCGGCAGCGACGACCATGCCAACCACCTGCCCCTCCTCCGATCTCATCCTCGACCGGCTCGCCTCCACGGATTGCGAAATCAAGCTCAAAGCTATCAGAGAGGTCAAGAACAAGATCATCGGAAACCGAACCAAGAAGCTCTCCTACATCAAGCTTGGTGCAGTCCCCGCCGTCGCTGCTGTTCTCGCCCAAGCTGACGCCAATTCCAATTCGGGCGCCAACCTCATTGTGCAGTCCGCGGCCGTGCTTGGCAGCTTTGCCTGTGGCGTCGAGGCTGGTGTCCGTGCCGTTCTTGACGCCGGAGCTTTCCCTCATTTAATCAGGCTCCTCTCTACTGCCGACGAGAAGGTGAATTCAATTAATTGGAACCTTCTTTTCGGGTTTGGTTCGTTAGAAATTGATGCTTTTGATGTAATTGTAATGCTCTGAACAGGTAGGCTGATCACTTGGTTGTGGTCAGTGCAATTTGTTGAAAATTAGTTGATGAAACGTAGATAGCTTGATCCACAATTTGTTGGTTTTCTTTATTCTGATGAGTTTGTATAATTGTATTGATTGAGTATCCAATTTTTACCTAGAACTACTTTGCAGGACAAATAATAATATATTTTAATTCTGATTTTCATGCTGTTCATATCATTTGTGTGAGGAACAAATTAATTTGGGATAATGGAGGCTCTGGCCACTTCCCATTGCTATGATATTATTATGGTCATAATTGACAGGCTTTCCAAATACAGCCATGTCATTCTTCTTGCTCATCCTTTTTCTGCAAAGGAAGTGACTGAGGAGTTATTTACAAAGGAAGTGGAAAGCATATATGGTTTCCCTAAATCTATAGTGGCAGATAGAGGGAGGGTGTTTATCAGCCACGAGTTTTTTTAATCTGGACAGCACTACAATTCACTTTAGTTCCGGTTATCTTCCAGAATCCAATGGGCAAATGGAGGTGGTGAATAAATGTCTAGAAACATATCGGTGTTTTGCAAGAGAAAAACTGAAACATTGGTGGGTGGTATGGGCTGAATTTTGGTTCAATACTTCCTAGTTCCTACCACTGGTCAGCTGTTATGACCCCATTTAAGGTTGTTTATGGGAGGGACCCTACTACTTTGTTTAAACTAGAAAGTGGCATGTCGGTTGTGGAAGATGTCAATGAGCACATCTGGGCTAGAAACATGATCTTAATTGAGCTCAAAGAAAACTTGGAGAAATCTCAAGGGAAAGTGAAGTTAGAAGCTGACCAACATAGAAGGAAGGTGGAGTTAGAAGTTGGGAATTTGTTTATTTGAAATTACAGCTTTGCAAGCTAAAATCCCTTGCTAAAAGAGTAAATGGAAAACACAGCCCCGTATTTTACAGTCCTTACAAAATATTAGAGAATCATGGAGAGTTTGCTTAAAATTTAAAGTTACTTATAACTAAGATTATTCATTTGGTAGCCAATGATCCAATTGGCTTAGTGATACTAGAGTTATTTCCAAGACTGAGGATCTGAGTTCGAATCCTAATTGAAGTCAAATGAACCAAAATAGAATTCATTTGGTATTCCACATTTTGCAGCTCAAGAAGTCCATTTACTTGGCAGTTCCAACCCAGCAAATTCCTCTTCTCAACAAAGAGTTGGAACTCTAGATACAACTTGAGGCAGTGAGGCAGATCATAACATTAATGACAAAGGTTTGATTAAGCAGGTCTTACTTGAGTTTGAGAATACTTGGGAAGCCTATGAAGTGCGGCAGATTTAGGTTCCTCTCCTTCACCTTGAGGACAAAGTTTGCCCCACAGGGGTGGGTATTGATGGGCCCCCTATTACTAAGGTACCTGAAGGTTTAAGTCTGGAATCAAGGGAAGGGACCAGATGAATGAGGGGGAATCTTGAGTAACTAACTTGGGCAGAAGGGCAGGGGAACATGTGGAGGCTGAGCTGTATGTGAGAGGAGGAGTGAGTTAGAGTTGTTAGAAGAAAGAATAAAAAGGATGGTAAGGAGAAATGGTTTATGTAGAGAATTTTGGGAAGTGGTTGCTGAGGAGAATTCAAGCGTGTCAAAGTGCTAGATCCCTTTTTCATCTATTTTCTTTCATTCTTTCTCCTCTGTTCTGGCAATTCCGGTTGTATTTGCTTCTGTTTTTCAGTGCTTGATTTGGAGAAAACCAGTTTCATCCTTCCTAGATGGAACTGAAGATTGATCATCAAATCATTTATAGATTTCTGTTTTTTGGGGTTCTATCATTCTCACTTTACTTCCTTTAGTTTTAATTCCTGCTAAGCCCATCCTTACTTTGGAGAACTTTTGTCTTTTAATTATTGCAAAATTCACATTCTTTATAGCCAGAAACTCTTCATAACATTTTAAAAACCATTTAAGTTATGGTCAGCAGTTGTTACGCGGATTTCTATATTGTGACTTATGTAGGCAATATTTTATATTTTAACTTGGGTGTGAAGGTGTATATACATTTGTATGAGTTCAATGCAGTCTGTAGACTAGACATAATCTATTAATTATACTCCCTTTAGATCCTTATCCTAATTTTCAGCCACGTCTCCATCTGTCATAAGGTTTTATTATTACATTTTGGTGCTACAGTGACTGTACAGGAGCAAGAAAATGAGTTTATCATTGTTTCTATTCATACTCCAAATGCACATAATTTTTCTTTGCCTAAATCTTTTGAAAGGTTAAGGTTCCTTCTAAGGTAAAGGCTTTGGTTTGGACTGCAGTGCTTAATAGAATTAATACAAATTATCTGCTTCAGATTTGTAGCCTAGTAAGGTTATATCACCGGATGTTGTGTGACGTGTTATCAGAGATCAGAGACAAATAATCATCTTTTTCTGCACTATGAATTATCTTGGCAGATTTAGAGTAGGCTGTTCATCATTTTCAATGAGCATTGGGTTTTTCCACCTACTTTAGAATTTTTATTAGTCATTAAGTATAATGGCTTTGGGACCAGGAAGGAGCATAAGGTTCTTTGGCTGTATGCTTTTTTTGCTGTTTTGTGTTGTCTTTGGTTAGAATGGAATGTAAGATTTTTTAGTGCAAAGTTTCTCCCCTCACACCTTTGGGAGAGAGTTACTTTTTTGGCTTTCTTGTGGGTTTCAGCAAATGGTTTTTCTAGGATGTCCCCCTTGTGGTTTTACAATGGGATTGGCAAGCTCTTTGGAGATATTGATTGTTTAGTATTTTGATTTCTGGATAGGGAGGAGGTTGTATTGTTTTCTTCTCTTCTCATCAATATATTCTTTTTCTATCTAAAAAAAAATTGTTTCCGTTAAACATTTGGATTATGAATATTTTCAAGGCTTCCCCTCCTTTAATTTGGTTCCTGCCCTTATCAGAATTACTCCATTGTTGTCTACTATGTGCGCCTCTCTTTTCACATATTCAATTGCATATTATTTTCATATGCCATCTAATAGGACATTCTCCCCCTCATTTCAGGTTGTAGATGCTGCTGCACGTTCTCTACGAATGATTTATCAATCAAAACTTGCTCCAAAATATGATTTTTTCCAAGAGGAAAACATGGATTTTCTTCTTTCCCTATTGAAGACTGAGAATGAAAACCTTACTGGACTAGGTGCAAGCATTGTTATTCATTCTTGTGAGACAAGTACAGAACAAAATATATTATGTTATGCTGGTGCTTTGGAGAAACTTGTTAGCCTTCTTGATGGTTCTCTAAGTCAGCGTGATGCCAGTTTAGAGTCCCTAGCTGCAATTCTTAACAACAATCCAGAAGCTGTCTCTAAATTTGTGGAACTTCAAAGTGGAAGAGCTCTAAGTTCCATTATTGAATTAACTAAGGACAGATATTCTCGGACAAGGTTACTGGCTTGCTTGTGCTTAATATCTGTCAAGAATTCTTCTTCTTGCTATCTGCAAGAAATAGGAATTAAAACCAAATTGGTACATATTTTGCTTGAGCTCCTTGACGATCCTGGTGAAGTTGGAGATGAAGCTTCTTTT
Source organism: Gleditsia sinensis (assembly GCA_037074535.1). Lineage (NCBI taxonomy): Eukaryota > Viridiplantae > Streptophyta > Magnoliopsida > Fabales > Fabaceae > Gleditsia > Gleditsia sinensis. The sequence goes on along the minus strand of CM073470.1, from coordinate 2,538,571 downwards.
GCTTTCTCTAGTTTAATTGCAAAGAAGGAAGATTTACAGAAGCTAGCATTTGAGGCAAATGCTATTGATAAGTTCTACAATCACTTGCAAAAATCTTCTTTAAATCCCAAACGCCTTGAAGGGATATTTCTTGCCTTGGCTGATCTTTGCTCAAAATTGGAGCGCTGCAGGTCTAAGTTGCTTTCATTGCAGGTCTGTTTCATGGATACTATTTATCATCTAAATCTCATATATATGGTGCAAGTAACCATGAATTTTTTTTTCTCATATATATGATTATATTTGTAGGTGAAAAAATGCCCTTGAGATAAAAATTATAAAGAAAAACTCCCACCAGTCATTTCTATAGAGAGTCATTATGTGTAAGTTAGGATTCTTAATTTCTTATCAATTTTATAAGATATTAACATATTATGACATGTTACACTTAAGTGTATTTGAGGATAAAAGGCAACTGGAGATACTGGATTGCCAATGGAAAATAATGTAGTAAATAATGGGGCAAGATATAAATTGGGAGTCCTTGAACCAACAGATTTGCAATTAGCCTTTCGCTGAATGTTACTATTGCGGTTTTTCCCCCTTTGTTTGTCATCTCCTTTTCCTGTGGCATCTTGGCTGTTTTGGGATGTGAATGTGATCTATCTCTATTTTGTTGTCCAGGTTACAAGCATCTCTCTCTCTCAATTTTGGTTACCAATATGTTTGTGTGCACCCTCAAGCTGTCAAGCATGCCTGTGTGTGCCTGCATTATAAGGAACAACTATAGTTTAATCATGAGTGACTAAGCTCAGGGATTTCTTAGAGTCAGACTTCTTGGGATTGTCATTGTGGTTTTCAGTTGTGTAGAAAATCAATTATTGTAACTGCATAATGTGTCTTTTGAGATTTGTATTTTTCTTTCTATTGTGCTTGTATGCAATTTTGTCATTGTAAGTTTTAAACTAGGGTCAATAGACTTATATACTATTTTTTAATAGCAACACTTGCACAGATTATGTATCCATAGTTTAAATGTAAATATAGCCTTTCCTGATAGTTTCATTTGTAGTAAAAGTATTCTTGCGGAAACAACTTCTTATTGGACATATCACTTTTGGCTACCTCTAATCTAATTACCCTGTAACTAACAGTTGCATTGTACCTGAAGTATGTCATATATATTGGAATTTTGCGCCCCCTGCCCTTAACTGCATTGTTGAGATGGTGTCAGCATTCATGGTACTGAATTTAACTACATAAGTAGTGATGAATACGCTTATTTATTTCCTTTGATAATACTATTTCATACCATCCAAATTATGAACATGTTTGAATCAATGCTAAAATATGTTTCTTCCTGGTATATTACTAGAGCAGATTTTGTGTTTTTCTCAATCTGATAATGGCATGAAATCATAATAGCTAATAAAGTTTGCCTTAGTTAACTTCAATGTATTCAGATACTAAGTCCAATGTCAACTTCTAATATATTGTTCGTGAATACAGGTCTTGAGTTTAGTGGTTGATGCCCTAGCTCATGATAATGCCAATGTACGTACAGCAGCCTGCATTTGCTTAAAAAGTATCTCTCGCTCAATCAAGGTCTGCAACATGAAACCACATATGGCACTTGAATTGTTCAAATATTATGTATACTTAACTCTCATAAAAATGTCATTCAGAATTTGAGTGCAGGACGTTTTATGAATGAAAGGATTGTGATTCCTTTGGTTGGGCTTCTATCTGATCTTTCTACTTCTGTCCAGGTATATTTTTATTGTATCTAAAAAGTTCTTTTACTTATACTTGAGTTTAAATAAGTAATTGTTGGTTTCATGAATCAGAAGGTATAAAAAGGAATCTGGCAATCATACTAAGGGATAATATTCTTAACTTAAAATCCTTGGGGTGCTTGGTAAATTTTTTTTTATATGTAATTAATATGTATAACTTTATGTGTAACTATATTTATGCTGTTCTGATGATAATTCAGATGCTTTTTTCTTACCTGGTCCAATTTATTAAGCAGATGTGGTGCTCTAAACAATGCAGAGAATAGGTATTTTTAATTGAATTGTTGATTAATCAACTTTTCTTTATCATCTGCATGATGATTAGGAATAGGATAGTGTAACAGTGAATTTTTCTTTACTACTTGTAATTGAAAGATTTAATTGATAAGGACCTTCAAAATGTATGTGCTATTTATTTGTGACGATTTTGTGTTTGTACCACCAGGCTGAATGTATATATTTAGGAATAATTTCAATATTGTACTTTTGAGTTTTAAAACTTGTCATAATTTATCCTCTATTTGATGCTTTTATGTGGTCTATTCAGCTGTGCTGTTTTTTAATACATTTGAAAGGTTTAGAACTGAGGCTTGAAAAGGGTACAAAAAGGACACTTCTGGATATCTCTAAAATTTGATGTACTTCTTCAAGTGTACCATCAGATCCCACTATAAACTGTACATGCAGGTCTCCCTGCATTCGACTCATGCCATATGAGTTTAGGAATTTTGGACAAACAACAATGGTTGGCTCTCACATAGTTCCCCAATTTTAGCTCCAACAAAGCATTTGCAAGCAAGAAGTACCATGCACAAGCAGAGTGAAAACAAAGTTGGGGGGATTCTTTGTTGGGATGAGGTTGGATCCTACATGAAGTACTACACCATGAATAAGAATCTTTGGGTAACTGACCATTGCTAGAGTGAGTCCAGATGATTTCATCTTTTGGATTAGGCATAACAGCATCAGATTAGGAGCACTTTGAAAGGATAGGATAGCCAAAGCATTTATATCTATGCTTAAGTAAAGTGCTCACCGCCATTTACTTCTTTCTATGCTATAATTCGATCACTAAACAAGAAAGGGGGACCACCCTCTAAGCCTAAGTATTTATCAATGATCAATAGCGTACTAGTACTGCATCTCATCTACCCTGAGTGGGTCCCAGGTTAAAAGATGGCTATACCCTGACACAGACCAGGAGATCTTGAAGGGATAAACCTTGCTAGTTAGGTGCAAAGGGAAGGTACATAGCGGCCCCAGCTAGTGGAATACTTTACAGGAAGCGCCAACCAACCTCTAGTGCCCAGACTGACTTGTAGCTGTGATCCCATTTCTATTCAATTATGAAATTTGATCCCTCTTGTCTTTGCCCTGAAAATATATCATTGAAGATGTACTATTGTTGATGCTGACTAGGTAGAGCAGAAATATAGGTGCTTGATTGTATTAAACTGTTGGACAATATGATATTTAAAATTCAGTATTCAGTATAAGGGTTGTACTAACTCTGAATATCTTTTTATGTTTTAAAGTTTTGAACTTCTATATGTTGTCAAATACATAAAAGAGGATGTGTTAAAAGATAAACTATTGTATCATCAAACAAACTCAAACTGTTGAGAACTAAATTATGTCTTGCATTTAATGTTTGATGAAATAATAAAATAAAATGACATCTTGCATTTAATGAGGTTTTGTGAAGGTCATAAATGTTATATTATTTTGCATCGTTAGAAGCTTACCATCAATGTAACCAGAACAGTATTTCCTCCAATGCAATTTTTTATACAAAAGTTATGCTCATTTACCAAAATCAAACAGATATTGCCTATTTCAGTTTGTTAAAATTTAGTAGGGCTTAATTTTTACTGTCTCGTCTTCCAGGTTGCAGCCCTTGGTGCTATCAGCAACATAGTGGTGGACTTTACACCGCACAAATCCACATTCATACAATGTGGAGGCATTAAAGAGCTTGTCCGATTGACAAAGTCTATGGATTCGTCTTTAAGGCTGAATGCTGTCAGGGCCTTGAGGAACACAGTATTCCTTGCAGACAAGATGTGTAAACAAGGAATCTTTACAGAGTTGACAGTGTCTTTGGTAGCTAACCTTATCTGTGGTAATGATTTCTGTTGACAGTTCAGATTCTTCCGGATTAATTGGTATCTACAAAAAAAAAATCCATCCTTGACTGCGAATACTCTGCAGATCCTGAGTCTTCTGTTCAAGAACAAGCTCTGGCCCTTGTTTGCAATTTTGTTGATGGACATATAGACTCCATCGAATATGCTTTTGCGGAAGATGGTATCATATTAGATGCTGTTGGGAGGCAACTGCGAAAATCTTCAAAAACTGAAATTTGGATACAGGTTGGAAGTAACTTTTGAAACTAATTATTGTTACATAGAGTGACGAGGCAGATTTCCACATTCTGCTAATATCATTGAGCTGAGAATTTTTTTTTATAAAAGAATAAATGTCATTAAGCGAGAAGAGAAGTGCAAATAAAGGAGAACAAGTTATCCTTCACAAAGAAAAACTGCTGAAAGAGAAGATTTCAATTAGCATAAACAAGAATTCAATATTTAAACATGCAAAATTAGCAGCCCGACCTCTGCTAATCTGCAATGGCGACCCCTTCGAAAAGACCATGAGCAAAATACTAGAGTGAAGCCATAAACCTTATCCTTTCCCACAACAAAATACACCACAAAACTGCAAAACAGCACAATTCCACAACATCTTATACTCTTTTTGACTTCCGAACTCTTTAAATCTTATTGACAGAAAACCTCCAAAGAATTCGGACAATACCTTGCAAGATGACTTGTAGAGAATGTTGTAATAAGTTACACTATATGTTCCTTTTAACTGATAGCTAAATTTAATTTGGTTGGTGTGGTGTATCTGGGAAACTACCATCATTTGGTGTCAAACATTAACAATCTTCTATGTTATTCTCACCACATTTAATTAACATTGTGATGTTTTTTTCCTCCCATCTTACTCTATGTTACTTGTGGCTTACAAGTAGTAAAGTATAAATGTACTTTGGCATGATTTATTCCTGTAATAGGTGAATGTGAATGTCAAAACTATAACTATATGATGCTTGCCAATCTTAGTATAAGTAAGTTAAAATATCTGTGGAAAATTTTCTGAATTTGTTCTTCACAATCTGCAAGTTTCATTCAGCAGACTAGCTCTCTATCATAAAACCCAAAATTTTTATATATGAATCCTAACATTGTATGAAAGATTCAAGGGCTAACAAGAGATCTCACTTCCATGAATATATCTTGCTTATTTGACGCTGAATTCATCACCTCCTTTTTGCTTGTATAGATTATGAAGCTTATTGACTTTAGTTTAGATGACTTGAGGAATATAGTGCTGTTTATTTATGTCTGCTTTTAAGGGAATAGCGTCTGTATGTGTTTGCATTAGGGATATATGGAGAATTTGTTGCTAACAGCTGCATTTCTCCTACCTATCTTCGTTGATTGCATGTCAGAATCTAAAGCTGTACTAGGACATTGTGCATCTTTAGAGGCACTGTAACATGCTTAATTTCTTGTAGAGATATGGAAGATCGGAAAATGACTAAATTTTAGAGAATGCATTATTCATTAAATATATTTGTCTATGCATAATAATCCTTTCACGTAACCAACAAAGCTATTAAAATTACATATCTAATAAACCACTATTAATGTAAAGCAAACCTCTTTAAAAAATATGTTGATAAATATGTTGAAGTACAAATTCTAAACATTTTGAGAGTTCACCATTATTTAAAACTGCCTCATAAGAATCCTCTTGATTAATCTCAAAGGAAAGGATAAAAAGAGGTCAAAAATATTTTTTTTTTCCCTGGAGGTTAGAAATAACAAAATAATACACAATCAATATGTGTAAGGAAAGGAGTGACTCTGTTGGGATTTTGTTAGTTGTGCTAATTATGTCTTTGGTTTTAATTTTCCATGTAGGGCGTGTATGTACTCAGCAATATTGCAAGTGGAAATGAGTTCCATAAGGAAGCTGTAATGCAACAACTATTTCCAGAAGCAGAGAATGGATCTCACTCTTTCTTCAACCAGCTTTTGCAGAGTAATGACAGTTTCTTACGCACAGCAGCTGTTTGGGTCATAATAAATCTCACTTTTCCAGCAAGTCCTGGTGCATTTGACCGGATTGTAAAACTTCGTAATTTTGGCATAGTTTCTCAAATAAAGAAGATGGTCAATGATCCATGCATGAATGTGAAGGTCCTTTAATATTCACCCCTATTGGTTTTGTTCTAACTTGTTTTTGAATGGTTTTTTAAATTTTCTTCTTTTGATTCAGTTTCGTGCAATTGTTGCACGCGATCAGATTTTAGCTTTTGGTGATAGCTGAATTTATTCAAATCCCCTTCATTCCAAGCCTTGAAGTGCTGGCAAAGGAGAAATATTGATAGAAATTTGCTGTTTTTTCTTGTATTCACACCTTATATGTAAGGTGTTTGGCCTTCTGCATCAGCTTCCGATATGGTATGTTTATAGATATCCTTCAATGACTTCCTTCCTGTCTGTCCTCTCTGGCTATTCTACTTACGTGAGGTTCACTACTGAATTTTCATATAAGCATTTTGAAAATGAACACTGTTTAGTCATTAATATGGTAAATAAAATGGAAGGAAAATCTGCTGTTAAGTTGGTTATAGTTCAATGCTTTAGGAATAGCCAAGCAAATTTAAAATGATGACCTGATGATTTTATTTCTAGCATGTTTGAGATTATTAGTTTATTTGTCCGGTCTCAAGTATTCATTTTGTGTTATTTTTTTTATGATTATTACTTTTTATATATAGTTTTGTATGCCGGGATGGTCCCTACTCCCTAGTACTAGTTATCATTAGTGTGTTTCCTTTCAAGTTTCTTCACGATATGATATTGCCGTGTTCTTTAATTATTTTCTATGTTATTTTTGTTTTTTTTGCAGGTGTCACCAATGGCTTTTATTTTTTATAACCAGTCAGAGCAATGTGAGAGCTTTTCAATTTTGTTAGCACTCCTGACCAGGTTACCCTCAAAATCTTGTGCTTATCTCATGCATTTGTATTACTTTTTGTGAGTCAGATGATCAAAATAGGTTTACAGGCTTTAGTGTTGTACCATATTAGTGGTAAATGTCAAATGCAGAACTTAGTTTCAACTTAATTCTGGAATATTGACAAATAGTGGAATTTTGTGTGTAATTGAGGATGTTTGACATTCATTCATGCCTCATACCCTTTCTTTTCTGGTTCGTGAATTACTTGATCTCTTGTCGGAAAGCTAGTAGATGACCCAGCTCCTGTTGCCCACTTTATATGCTTCGACAGTGCTTATATCTTACAGCTGATCTGTGGAAATCGTGGTTGCTCATAAATTATTAAAAATCCTTGACAAATGCCTTTCTAAATGAGTCATGAACTCACCATGCACATTTCAGTTTGTCAGTCTGACATGGTTGGCATGAAGCTGTAGACAAGGTCTCTGCCCTAAGCTGTAGAATTTGCTGATTCTCTTTTTTGATTGAAACTATGCCAATGCCTGGGAAATGTTGAGGTATCGTAAGAGTGATTCGAAGGGCTTTTTTGATATATAGGTGATTTGAGTAAAGAGGATGATTTGATTTGCACCCAAGATTTACTTAAAAGTTGCATATTTTCTTCCATCCCCACTAATAGAGTATTGTAATTCTGACTTGTGTAAATCACGGAAGCATGAATATGTTCATCATTTGCAGTACCTCCATATTAGCCTGATTTTTCTTAACCTGGTATTGTCATTATTATAGCAAAGATTTTTTTTCTTTACAAGTTTGGTACATAATGAATATTATAAAACCACGTGTATTTATCCTTCCAGCGTCAATTTGGAATGATGCTGTGATGTGTGAGGATGTTTCCCGATTATTTACAAAATCTATAACTTAAATCCTCTGCTGTATTGATTATAAAAGAAAGTATTTTGTAGATTTTTAACTGTTTACATAACTTAAGGTGCCGCTCAGACCCAAACTGTTTATTTCGTGAAATCATGTGCAATTTTTAACTATATTTATTAAAAAAATGTTATACCCAGAAAAGGATAAATTATGTAATTTTATGTTGCATCATTGTTTTTAAAAAAATGACTTCCAGATTAAGAAATAGCTTTTTTTTTTTACTTCCTGATATTTTAGCGTTGTTTCTGATATAAGATAATATCTTTTTGTTAGAGCACTAAGACTTGTTCGGTAAATAGTTTATTTAAGTATTTATTAAAAAAAAAGACTTGTATAAAAAAAAATTTGTGCGGTAATTTTTTTTCAATTAAATCATTTAATGTTTAGATATGTATTTAAAAAAAATATTTTTAAAATTTATAATTTTTTTTAAATAAATAAATATATAAGTATTTATAATTATAAAAATTATTAAAATAAATATTAATAAATATTTATTAAAAATTGTGTTTAAATAAATAAATATTTTATTTATAATTTGAAAGAAAAAAATTTCACTTAAAATATTTATATTAGTATTATAATTATTGTATTTTCATTTTAGTGGATAATTTTTTCCACCACGTACATTCATTCATCAATAAGTTGCCTACAACAGTTCTCTATTGGTACCTCTCGTTCCTCAAAAGCAGTTTTCGAAAACTTTAAAGTCAAGTTTACATCATTTTTTTGTATATATATATATTTACAAGTCACCCGCAATACCAATATTTTAATTTATTTTATTTGTAGTAAACTGTCAACTGGTGTGAAAAAAATACATATAGGAGAAAATATTTTCCAATAAAATTGAATAGAATCTTTTCCTTGTGGTAGAGGCAGGGCTTTTGTGAACTTAATGGAGAAAATCTTTTCCAATAAGACTGAATAGAATCATATTCACTGTTAGAAACAAATACATAACTGTCAACTGGTGTGAAAAAAATAATAGTAAACACAAGTTGCTAGATTATGAAAGAACCAGAAAGCCGAGGAATCAAAGCATGCAGAAGACGCTAGGAAATAGAGGAACCAAACTAACTAGCAGGGAACGAAGCACAGAAGTCGTAGAAGCAGAAAACGCAGAAAACAGAGGAGAAAATCAACGTTGAGGTATAAAGAGAAGACGCTAAGAATGACGCGCAAACGTTGAAGCAGAAGACAATGAGGGTAGAAGAAAAAAAGCACAAACGGATGCAGAAGAAAAAAAAAAAAAAAAGATGAAGAGGCTTGATGGAAGAAGATGTCAAGAGCGTAAAGGAGGGAGGTGAAGGGTCTCGTTTGATGAAATTTTAAATTACAACTGAGGATATAATTGTTATGTGTAAAACAGCTCTCTCCTCATTTGAATTTGAGTTTTTACAAAAAAAACAAATTAAATTTTTAAAAAATTAGTTTTATAATATGTTAAAAATAATTTATTAAAAATTAATAAATTATTTATTTAAATACTATTTTTTTATATAAAAATATTTATATTAATAAAAAAATTTAATAAATTATAAATTATACTATCTAAATAAAGTTTTAGTAAAGTGGTGAACGGAGTTTTTGGTCAATAACTGATGCATCAAAAGCTAAAAGTATATAAAATTCCTTTTAATGAATCATTTTTACAAAAATAAATTAAGGTACAATAAAGCATTTTCAGTAGAGAAACTTACCCAACTAAATATAAAATTCTAGATTTAAATATTAATTGCAAAGCCACTACAAGTGAGTTTCCGGAATATCAAATAATTTATCAAAGTTTTATAAGGTTAACATTTTTGTATTGTCATTGTGTCAAAATATATATTTATAGTACAAATTGGTAAATTTATGAAATTGAAGCTAGTACTTAAAATAAGGAACTTTCAGCTGAAGATGGCACACTATTGCACCCATTTAGATTCTGTGTATATGCGGACTTAAATTTGCAATGGACCACTTCACTAATCTGAATATAACCTGGTTATAAAACTATATGACAAACTGGACATTCGAGAAGAACACCTCATTTTAGCCCCTGCCAATGTGTCATCCATAGAAATTTTATGAACCCTTCATGAGAAATATAAGTAAAAGCTAATGAAAAATAGTTGATAATTCATATAACATCGGTCTTAATTTTTTGAGTTTGATGTTTTGATTATATTGACCTTTTGTTCATTGCTTTCATTATTTTGCCTTGTGAAGCTTCAATGACATACATAATTACGCTGAATGGAGAGATACCCTTTATAATTTATATTGGGAAGGCAATATACCCTTCTTATTACATTGGAATATGTCAAAAAAAAAAAAGATTTTAATATCTAAAAATTTCATCTTTTTCATTTTTTTTTCCTTCCTTTTCTGAAGTGAATACTATATGTCCGATCTATTTAGTAAGCTCAACCAGTTATGTTTAAATTGGTTAGAGTTGACACTCAATTTAACTATGAGTTGACGTATTTATTATATTTAGACTTAACGCAATTTTCTCTTCCAAATTTGACCACTCTTGAATATTGATCGGAACAGATTTTTTTTCTTCTTTTTCTGGAATGATTGAATGATCAAACAGAAGCCTGGCCACCCTTAAATATGATGATGCAGTAAAAATACAGATTTAGATTCTCTCAAGTAACAAGATGATTATGTGAGGAAAAAGACAAACACACAACAATTAATTACAAAAGGATAAAAAAAAATTTGTTTGTCTCCCTCCAACTCTTTTCACATTACCATCGTTTCATAAAGAGATTATTCAAATCCGTTTAATACATATGGCATTTAATGTAAAAGTCATGGTTATGAGACTTGGCACAAATTATACTACTGGCATAAAGAGGTTGGTTACAGATACTCTTCACACATGCCTACAACTTTTAGCCCACACGTAAACCCTTCATTTCAAACTATCTAAATGATGGATCGTGTATATATCAAGTTATAAATATATACACAATTTAAAATGACCTGCCACTGAAACAAAAATTATACCTAAACTAGGAATAGGTTAAGCATAGAAAGGAAAAAGAAGGTGAGATGAAAAGTCCTGACTTATCAGCCAATTTTTTCTGTGTTTGTGTCATCTGATGGCCATATTACAGTCTCCATGAGCCGCTCCCTCATCAATTCCAAGTTTTCATCAGAAATCTCTTGATATATCTCAGCATGATTACATTTCTGCATTATTATTAGGGGAAAAAAGGTTATAAAATTATGAACATCACCCTCTGTTAAACAGAAAATGAGAGAACTTTTGAATTCCATTACCTTGACCCATTTACTATAAAGATGAAGCCTTGTTATCATCACTCTCTCAGCAAGGTCTTGTTGCTCCTATCAATTGGGGGAAAAAATAGATATGATATCTTCAAAAATTACAATGTCATCATGTAACACAACGTAAAATATTCATTTGGTTCATTTGACTTCGACTAAGATTCGAACTTAGATTTTCAACCGTGAAGATGATTCCAGTACCACTAAGTCAATTGGCTCATTGTTACACATAGTGAAATATTAGTGTCATTAAAATGATTTTTTAAGTGAAAATATCATGAACAAAATCCAGGATGTAAAGCCATTAAACTGATAATAGCATACTTGTAAAAATTAAAATTGGAGGAAAGGAGGGGATAGAGAGATTGAGTGGAATATTAAGACATAAATGGTGCATTTACGTGATACATTTCCCCTCCATTTCTATTCTGAAAGTGCCATAAATAAAGGGAAAAGACTATAACATGGCACAAAGATGAGATTTAATTTTAATGAAAGTAAGTTTAACAAAATATTGTCAATTTAACACTTTGGCATATGAAAAAGATGAAAAGCAGAAAGTAGCTTCTACCTTCTAGTGATAACTCTTGACCTGCCTCTGTACTAATAATTATTTATAAATGAAATAGTTTTTGCAGCATAAGTGATGCAATAAACTCGGCTCAAGCAAGACTAGGTATATCAAATTTATATTAGGAAAATTTGGTATGAAGAACAGCATTTCAAAGGAGAAGGATGGGCTAGTAAGTATTTTTGCACCTGGTCAGTATTTCATAACAATGTAGAAGCAAAGAGGATAATCTTTTGGTATTTGGACCAGTTTGAAGAAGTGGAGAAGGACTTTAGAGTTTTAAATGATTGAAGGATAACTTTAAGCTTGGAAGGTAAACTCTAAAAATAAAAGTAGACAAATTAGGAAGATTCTAAAACTCTAGAGTCTAAAGTTAATAAGTTAGGAAGATAATCCATGAGTGAGAGCATGAGGAAACAATATTATGAAATATTTAAAGGTAAAATGAAAGAATCTGAATATGAGTAAAATACACAATAATATTATCAGAGTAAGATCTAATGGAGAGAGGAGAAATAGAGTGAAAAAATTTGTGAGGAGTATCCTAATCACGAAGTAGTTTCCTTCTTAAGATTTATGCAGCTGACACTAATTATTCTAGGCAAAGAGTTCATCCTTTTTTTCCTAAATTTTTCTTTCGCTTGCACATATAAGTCGAATCAAGAGAAAATGTACCTGAAATTTTGAGTATTCTACTCTGAATAGGATACATAAAGACAGAAGACATAAAACTACCATTTACTGAACATTCTCAACAAATGAAATAACTAGCTAGGATATCAAAGACTACCTTCCCAAGGGATCGAATAAAATGTTTCCCATCTCTTGGCTTGTTGGTTGCAACAAAACTGCCAACATGAAAAAGTAACTAACATTTAGCCAGAGCAATTACCATTATAATGAAATTGCAAAATCTAGGAATATCCAAAACAAAATTAAGACTTTCCACAGATGTTGTTAATCTAAGCTGATTTATAGACAGATTGAGTGAACTCTAAGAGGATTAAGAATTATATTTAGGATACCTATCAAATCACCCAGTTTTTTATTTAATTTTGATACATAACAGACTGGTTCTGCTTCGTCAGATAACACCAGCAATCATTGATTGCTAGCTACTTCTGACAAGCACAGCAATAAGCAAAATTCAGTGAATTCAGGTTGTATACATTCAATAAATTAAGATTATCTCCAATCTTCTCTTTTCCACAAGTTCAAGTTGAACCAGTTGCTAAAAATGGATTAAGTGAACAATTTAGAAACTTAATCTGGTGACTAAATAGCAAACATGATTTTCAAACTAAAGTAATTAAAATGTTACAGGGGTTTCTTGTAAACATTCAAGCTATATACTTACTCATAGAACCACCTATATTTAGTTGGGTTCATCTCATACAGCTGCTGAAGAACAGTCCTCACAGCCTTGTAAGTGAAGTAGTTGAGTAGTTGCTGTATCAAAAGATGAGGTTAGTTTGATCGCAAATAGGAATGGTTAATAAATTTGAATTGTAGCAAATGGGTTGGAGAAGGAAAATCTATTGAAGTCCAATAAGAAAAAGGTTGGAATGCAATAACATCACTTGTAATTTGCACCAGTTGCAATCTGCCTCCTGTGGTTTCAATTGGGCCACTTTAAATCCTTGTGGTTCACTCTGTTAGCTTAGTGGCACCCTGAGCTTTATACGGCCAAAATTTTAACAGTTTATTCGAGAGACCAAGGGCATCATATAAACCTCATCTCCTCTTAAATCCCTTTCCCTCTCCCTCTGTTAGATATTTTTTTTTTTTTACAATTAGTTTTTAAAAATAGCACTCTACTTGCAATGAAAGCACTAAGTAGTCTCTGAAAAGGGTCAATTACAAGATACATTTTTCATTATATTTTCCCCAGAAGATAATGATACTGCATCAACTTTCAGCCCATGATAAACCAAACAAGCAAGATGTCAAACCATTACAACAAAGTGATATATGAAATCCAACTAGAAAGTATAAATCAAAGAGGCTCTAATGCAACAATGAGCACAATTTCAAAAGTATAAAAGTCTCAAGAATGAAGGACATTTAACAAATTGATAATATAACTACACTACTATTTAAAGGACACACATCCATACCTGAGGTTGCATGGGGGTGTTAAATACAGCTCCTTTAGTTTCCCTCAAACCCCAATTATATCTTAAATATTTCATTTAAATGAGTTAGATATTTCACAGCGGGATGGGGTTAATCTAATTCCCTATGCCTCTCACAAGCATAAAATGTTGAAATTTTGACAACAAAAAGCTTGGGCTGGTATTAAGCTAACCAATTCACAAGCTTCAAATCACAGAGCGCAAATTGCAACTGTTCAAGCCCAGAGGGGAGGTAATTGCATTTGCCCTTATAAAAAAAATCAGAATTCTTGAAAATGATCCTGTTCTTATTTGGTAATGCATGCAGGTCTCGTAGCCATCTTGCAGGAGTTGTCAATTTTAAATCGATTAATACCACATTTTCACCCTAACCATTGAAAGAAAATTATCGACTATGTACTATTATATTAAGCTCCAAGATTTACCATAGATTATGATAATATTATAAACAATGCTCAGGAAGCAGATATCATCTTTCTATTTGAGAAAATATTACAACAACATTTTGGGAAAATAAGCACATATATGATACGTGTAACGGTAGACTCTGCAAAGATTAAATTTGAAGAAATGTGCAGTCAAAAGAAATACGGGAAACTCTCACGTCTATTACTTATTCTGAAACCTATATTATGTATCTCACACTCTTTCAGCTACCTTTATTTACGTCTTATCATATGTCTTGTTACGATAGATAGTTTTGCATGCTTTAATTGTATACTGTATTTGCTTCGAACAGAAGAGATGGGAGGCAAGGTAAAGTAGAAGAATTGGAGAAGATGGCTAATTTTTTCATGAAAGCAGCAACGATTTTAAACTTCTAACGGAAACTGACTGGAAAAACATTGATATTTTCCATAAAGATACCACGTCAACGTGCTCTGCTACTAACAAGAACCATTTTCAATATGTTATAATTAGCAGAGATTCGTTGAAGCACAAAATGAAGAGCCCACGACTTCAACCAATGACCAAAAGATAATACAGAGCAATGCTAAATGGAAAATTAACCATAATAAAGATTATAAATGGCATCTTTCAGAGACTGAGTCCGAATTTCTATCATATTTTTCTTACCAAAACGTCCATTCACAATTATCAACGAAGAATAAGTATGTTACCGTCTTAACATCATTGAAAGTGTCCTCGTATTGCCCACCGAGCTCGTTGACAATCGCCAGTTTCCCCCCATCCTTGCGCTGCTTCTTGGAGCTTCTACTAACACACAGCCGCCACTCTCTCCCAGGATCAATGAAGGAACTGCTCAAATCTATCGCCCCACGCCTGACCAAATGCCTCCTCCACATTGAATTCTTCCACAAATTAACACCTCTACCACTCTTGAGATTCATACTAGTTGTAGGCAGTGCGTCCACGCACAAACATGGAGAACACTGCGAGTCCATCACTGATGAACCACCCACAACAGATAAAGCACCCACCATCCTTTCTTTCTTTCACAAGCCAAGCTCAAAACGAACTTCCCCCAATACTCCCAGATGAAGAAATTTTGCCCAATAATGACCGAATCTCAAAAAAATAAGAGATACCCACGGAATAAAACCAGGTAAATGGTAGTGGGTATCCAAGAAAATTGGAAAACAGGCAAGGATGGTCAAAGACGCATGCAGTGTGCAGTGTTTGAGTGAAAGTTGAAGAAGAGGAGGCGTTTCGGCGTGCAAGAAAAACTGCTCAGAGAAGATGGGTGGGAAACCTTGACCAGACGATATTTTTGAGGTCCATAATTTTCCAACAAAAAGGCGAAAGATTCAAATCGATGTTGGCTTCTTTTTATTCTTTCCAAAAATGCAGAGCCGGGCCAACTCACCTAGACGGTATCTTCAGTCTGGTGAAGTTCTGGCCACGTGGTTTGAATCTAGACGTTACACGAACGTGTTAAATGCTTTGGCGTATATGGACGGAGATGCGTGGACATCACCGTGTGCTCGCGCGTGGAATGTACTTAAACCGTTAACCTCAATTGTGAAGAGTACTGTAAAATTAAGGAGAAAATACATTTTAAATCATCCCCTCTCTATTCTAATTAAGAGTAAATTCTCTTTGTTTTAAAATTATATCTCCGTTAAAAAAGTTTAATTTACTTTTTGTTATACCAATTATTCTCTCACAACATAATTATAAAATAGTTTGAACGATTGAAATATTAATTTTGTTGGCATAAAAATTTGATTAAAAAAATTTAAAAAATTTTAAAAAGTAAAATTTTATTTATTTTTTTGTCTATTTCTCTTTTTATTAAAAGTATTTAAAATATTTCGATTAAATTATAATATTTTTTTATTTTTAAAAGAGATTCATATATATTTTTATAATAAAAAATAATATTGTATATTAAATATATTAATCAAAAGTGATGATAGTATTTTATTATTGTTTTGAAAAAAAATTGAATATAATATTTTAATAAAGCCAAAAATAATATAATAAAAGTATTGTTCAAAAGAATAAAAAGTAATTTATACTTATTTAAAAAAATGTATATTTTTATAATAAAAAAATTATGTAATAAG
This sequence comes from Gleditsia sinensis, assembly GCA_037074535.1. Classification (NCBI taxonomy): domain Eukaryota; kingdom Viridiplantae; phylum Streptophyta; class Magnoliopsida; order Fabales; family Fabaceae; genus Gleditsia; species Gleditsia sinensis. The sequence goes on along the minus strand of CM073470.1, from coordinate 2,522,292 downwards.
TGTATTAATAAAAAATAAGAGAGTAATTTATTTTATAATTTATTTCAATTTTGATACATAAACTTTAAAATTTAATATATTATCCTCTTAAAATTTTTATAAATACACAGTTAATGTTTAACGGAAAAGACAAACATGCAATTTATGTAAGCAATAATCTACGCCTAGATTTGCTCACCCAATCAATTACTCCTAAAATTGAAAACCTACGTTGAGGTTGAAACTTGAAAAGCCCAAGATTTGCGGCGGGCAGAGCTGTTAAAGTCAAAATTTACGTAAACATATTTTAGATCTGACCAGCCTAAACCATGTAATCCGCACCTGTGCATTTTTTATTATATTTTATAAATTTTGACTTTTTGAGGACGAAAAATAACGTATATTTTTTCTTAAAATTAATTATATAATAATATATTTAACAAGTTAAATAAATTAATTTATAATATATTTAATTAATTTATAAGTTTGTTTGATCAAATTAAAGATATTTAATAAATAAATTTATTTAAATAGTTTATAGCGTATTATCATACACTACTTTAAGTAACGTATAGTTTTTATAATTTTATTTTATTTTATTTTTATTATTTTATTCAAATTCCAACACTATCCCACTCGTAAGATGTTATTGTTTTTACTATGTTCAAACAACATTTAAATTACATACTCTATGGTGAACTTTCATATATTATTGATAGTGATACAAAAAATAAAAATTTAGAGACATCTACTAAAATAAAAGAGATTCGCAACAATATTACTAATTTATTGTGGGACACTATATAATATGTTTATTTTGTATTTTTTGAGATTATAAAGTGTAATTACTAACAAAAAATGATAAATTTTATATAAGTATATTTTTTTATATCATTTTATATTTATCAGTTAATTTAATAGATAATTTTACCAAATACTTGTAATTCAATAAATTAGCTTAACAGCTTTCAGTTAAAAATTATTTTTTCAACTTTCAGCTAACTTTTAACCTTTTAGTTAGCTTATCAGTTATTTTTGTCAAACATAGCCTAAGTTTAAAAGTAGTACAATTACAAAGCGTAAAATGAGGGTCTGAGTTAAGCTACGAGGGGGTCTCTATGTAGAGTATATTTGATAAGATAAATAAGTTAGTTTATAATTTATTTAACTAACTTATAAATTTGTTTGACCAAATTAGAGGTGTTTGGTAAACAAACTTATTTGAGTAGTATAACGTTTTATCATACGCTACTTTGAGTAGCGTATAGTTATTAGTTTATAGTTTTTATAATTTTATTCTTTTTTTATTCTTATTATTTTATTCAAATTCTAATACTATCATGCTTATGACCCTTGACATAATTTATTGATCTCCAATTTTCTTTTGTATACTTCTTCTACTAATAAAGCGACACTTTTTAAAAGTGGGTGAGTTTATATTTTTGAAATACTGATGAAAGATAATTACAGAGTAAAAGAGAAAAAAATAAATTAAAACTAACAAATTATATTTATGTATTTTTTTAGGATTACATAATCAAATATAATTTCTAACAAAAAATGATAAATTTTATACAAGTATATACTTTTATATCATTTTATATTTATCAGCTAATTCAACCAAACACTTATAATTCAATAAGTTAGTTTAACAGTTTTCAACTAAAAATTAGTTTTTCAGTTTTCAACTAATTTATCAGTTATTTTTACCAAACATAACCATAGTCTTATAAATGGAACTGGTGGCTTATCTTATCTTAATATACATTTAAATTTATCTTTTATTTATTTATTTTATATTTATTAAAAATATAACACTAATTAATCATTAATATTTATTTTCTATACCTAAAACTACTTATTATTATTATTATCATCTGTAGCAAAAAAGAAATTAATATTTTAAATAACAATAATTAGAAATCACTCATTATTTATTTTTTACAACATTATTATTTTGTAAAACACCATATAAAAAAATTTCCACAAAGTTATATCAATATAGATATAAATGAGTTTAGCTTATGGTAGTTTGCATATCATTGTAACATGATATAAAATACTACGATACTTAATATTATTATATTTAATATGATAATTAAAATTTATTATGAAAAAACACAATAAATTTATAAAAATTAAAAAGATTTATCTTTTGTGAAATTTCTATAATTTTAGAGATTAGTATTAAATATTACTCAAAATAATGTCATTCAATAAATTCAAATATTTTATATAACACTGTCATTTATTTTACACAAATATTTAAAATTAATAATCATTGACGGAAGGCAGACTTAATTTTGATTTTTGTTTTCAATGAATTCAATGTAACAATCAATAAAGTATAATAGGAAAAGTATGAAAATCATTTAGTTAGCATCATTATCTAGTAAAACAGCAAAAGTCTTGTCATTTTAAACTAATTATGGTTCTACCTGGTTGGTGGAGAGATTTAGAATCTTCCTCTAATTGCCCATTAGCTTATTCTCCACAGGCCAGTCCAAAAAAAAAGCTTATTCTCCACAGACTTTATTATGGGCTGGGCCAAATAGTTTACTCTAAAAAAACAAGTGAGCCTTGAATTTAAACTTATAGTTGGGCCCTAATTATAAGTCGGCCTAAACCTTCATGTCATTGTACGACCATGTCCAAAATATACTTTTTCTTCTTTTTGCCCAATTCAAAATATACATATCTTAAATAAAATTTACAATATATATATTATTTTTTTCTATTTACAATTGATGTAAATAAAAAAATTACCAAACTTCGATTCCAAATATTTCTATTTGATCTAACCAAATGAAACAAATTAAATGGAGTTTAATTGAATCATTTTTATTTTTATTTTCAAAAAACATGGTCTAAATAAATAAATAAACTCCATTGGACAACTGAACGTAATGTTTTCCAGATGATATATGGGGTTATGTGTTTCTAGTCTTTCAAAATGAATTTTTATGTGATTTTAAAATAATAAGTTGATTAATAAAAATATCACAAGATTTTTTTTAAATGGAATTCATTTTTACTTCATTTAAAATTAATATTAATATTATATAACATTTTAATTTGTATGACAAATATTTTAATCTAACACCTTATTTGTATTTAATTATATCAATAAAAATAAATGAAACAAATTAATTGAACACATATAAATTCATTCCAACGATACCTTAGGACAATAAAAATTAATTAATTAATGTAATGAATTGTGGAATAAAAGAAAATTTTGAGAAAAAAAAGAAGAGAAAAAAACATTTTAATTCTCAAACAAACTTTTAATTTATTTTTTTTCAATTTAGTTTTTTAAATATAAAAATAATTATAATGTTTTGACATTTTTATTTAGTTTGAAGTATATATTGACTTTCACCTAATTTAATACTACTTTTAAATAGAATTAATTTAATATAAAATTAAAATTTTATTTATGAATAATATAAAAGTGTTATTTTACTATTAATTAAGTATTAATTTATATATTAGGTAAAATAAATATATAAAAAATTATAAATTTTTTAATAAATTAAGTTTAACTTGAAGCTTAGTTGAAAGATGTACGATTACATTTATCTTAATCTAAATTAAAAAAAATGTTAATTTACAAAAAATTAAAGACTAAAACATAATTTTTCTCAAAAATAGAAAGAAATGCAACCTGCGGTTAGTATTTAAAAGGGTACGGTAAAATATATTTGGGAACCATGGTCTTGAAACAACGAAAAATCGAAAGCTCCACACATTGCATCTTCACACCCACGAGCTGCATCGCACAAACCATTTGCAGAAAGAACCAGAAGGTCCTAAACAACCCAAATTTCTAGAATGTTCTACAGAGGGTAAGAGATTTGTGCAGCAAACTTGTATGTTGATACTTCGTTTCCAGTTTTTCTTCACTCTATTTTTCGTTTTCCAATTCAGATTGGGACTTTTCTATGTCCTAATTGTTTTCGCTTTTATGGCCCATATTTATTCTCGTTTGGGTTTATATTTTTTCTTCTTTTGAAATTTTGTTTAATTATTATGTGTATGAAACTGTAATCTTCTGGTCAATCTTCGAGATCCTTCACTATTTTCATTTTCTTCTTCTTATGGGTTAACCTTTTTTGACGAAATTCAAGCTGTCGTGGATGTAATTTAGAATCGTTAGAAGTTTGCTTACTAGTTTGGTTCTAAATTGTCGTTGCTTAGAAAGTGAACCTAATAATGAGTTAAACCAATTTTTTTTTATTCAAAACAGAAAATGGATAAAAGAATTCAAAGCATATTTTATTTTTTCCATTCAAGTACCCAGTGATGAATGTAATACAAGCAAGTATGACGGGGACTGCGTATGTCATTGTTTTTCAGATAATTGTTATGAAAGCTATGAAAGCTATAATGTGTTCATTAGCTTAATAATAAATCATATACAGTATGAAGCCAAATCTGGAAGCAGATACGCCCTCTGTTTTCACCAAAAATTGTTTCAGGACGCGATCCTACTCCTGCCCCACTTTAATGAATGTTCACTTAATGCGTCATAAGCATTGGAAAACTTCAGAGCCATCAAATGTTTTCTGAAGATTTAGCCTGGAAGACATTTTGATAGTGTAGTTTGCAGTTGCAGCTATGTAGGTTCTCAAAATATCCCATTGGTTTTACAATTCTATTTGTAATTACTATTTTAGTGGTTCTTTGTTTATTTTTTTATATTTGTAATTCCATCCCTTCTACATGGGACTTGCCTAGAGTTTATTATTCTTCATTAACTCCGCTAGTATCATTGTGGCTTTAAAGTGCACATCATAAACTTTATGACAAAATTCACCCAATCAAATTTTCTTTTGATGTTCGGAAGTTCAAATTTAGGGATCTTTCCATCTGTTCCAAATGTCCATATGTATTTTTTTTTCTTTTTGCTGGAATTAGATCATGCTCAATGCCTTGCAAAAACCTCCCACAGTAAATATTCCTTCCTCATGCGGACTTTCTGGTTCTTGCAAGGACAAGATTTATCTATACTTAACTTTAAGGTGCCTTCCATGGGTGCCACTATTAAGATTAAAGTGGCAAATATAGGATCTTTCTATTAGGTTTGCCACGTTTTCCTCATTTTGAGAACTTGGTTGAGTTATAGCTAGTTGGAAGTTCTGATGCATTGACACATTATCAGCAGAGTCATGTCCATGTTGGACACCCAACACTTAAGCACCTCTTAACAATACTATTTAGAATAATATATTAAATTTTAATATTTTACACGCTATAGATTTACAAAGCATTTCAACAATTCAGCACATGCCACATTTTTAAAATTCTGGATCTCAGTTATTTGAAGGGACAGGATAGCCTTAGAGTTTTGATGTCTTTTTTTGTATTTACTCTGTCTTTACATATATACTAAGATATATATTCTTCTTCTTCTTCTTCTTTTCTACCTTTCTTTAAATATTTGAGATATATTTGTTGATATTTATTCATTCTTAAGCATTGAAGTAAATTTAAATACATGTTTTTTCAGGAAATTTTCTTTTTTTACATTTGTTATGCTGGGTTAGGATATATATGTATATATATATATTGGATTTTGCTATGTCAGTCTTGAATATTTGTCTATGCTTCGGAGGATGTGATACTGTCATATTACCCGATATGAGTTGTTGTGCAATTGCAAAGCAGTGTAGAAATTGGCAGCACCATTCCAACTGATTCCCTTGGAGTGGTGCAAAACTCTGAATGCAGCAATCATGCTTAGATTCGGAGGTTATGTGAATTGGCATAGTTACACAGAAACAATGACATTCTTGGGCTTCGAGCTTTCACAATGCCAAAGTGTATACCTAGATAGACACATGATTGTTGTTTTGCTTATAAAGGGAATGACCTTACAGAAGCAAGGGCGTAATGTGCACTACTACAGTGGCCATTTCCTCAGTTATTATATGGAATATTGTGTAGATGCCAGCCAGTACTCCACTCCTCTGATGACAGTATACATGATAACCCAGATTTGCTCCTAAATGTTATTGTGCTCTGATCCTTTCATGCAGATTCACCATTATACTTATTAAAATATTATTGTAGAAAATCTGGGTAGTTTATTAGGATCTGCTGTGTGGATAGGATTAGGATCTTCTAAGATCCTCCTGTTTTCTGTGTTTCATTGATTGTAATCTTCTGTTATTATTTTTCTGTTTTGCTCATGATTCTAGGAGAATCATATCTCTCTAATCAAGGGCTTCTAACCCCGGAATCATAGGGATTTCTCCCACGGGATTCTGCTAGCAGTGTTATTGCAGATATATTTGTACATCTTTTCTTTCTAGAATATAGTGAAATACAATTTCTCTGTTCTTCTCCTTTTTGGTTTCCTAAATTCTCAATTATTGTCTTTTGAAAAAGTGTAGTAACTTACCATTAAAGTCAAAGCTGTATATTAGTGGCTTGAATCCAATTTCCTTTTGTGGTTTCATGGTTTTAATGGGTTGGTTATGTTTAATGAGATTTATTGAAGGATTTCAAACCCTTTTAGCTCCCATGATACCATTGGAAGAAGGGAAGCTTGATTGGTTTCTCCTTGTTGAAGTCTCTAATATGATTAACTGAAGTATACAGACGTTCTATGTGTGTTTAAACAATTGATACTCTTACTCATATTATTACTGTTATGAAGCTTCCAGTGATTAATCTTATCAGCTTTCATAAATGTAAGAGTATCTTCACTTAGTCCCGACCTTGTCATTATTTTAGATAGCGACGGTAATGGTAGAGACTACATTGTCTTTGATGCATTGAAGATCTAGCTTTAATTCTTTTTAATATTAGACTGATCTAAATATCTAGATTCCAGCAGAAAAAGAAATTATTTGTATACCCTTTTTTAAGTGATGGGGTTCTTTTTCTCCTTCAGAACTAATATGAATTTAGTTTATCATAGATGTCTAGATGGTAGTGATCAACTGTAATCTAGAGTTGGCTTAGAAAACTGAGACTTCTTTCTTTGCTGAGTAATAATAAGTTTTCTTTTTCTTGTATGGTTGTTGGGAAAAACTGCACTACTGCAGTAAATTTGCTGATGGTGGCGATGGGCGGGAAATGGCTGCAAAACGTCAGCGGCTTGTTGATCCGGGATCTTCATTCTATGGGACTCCCCCTGCTTCCAGCTTTATGTACAATTCATCTCCATATGGATATGTTAGCCAGCCTCCACCTTTCCCTGTTGTTCGACTGCGTGGCCTTCCCTTTGATTGTACTGAAACTGATGTTGCTGAGTTCTTCCATGGTCTGGACATAGTTGATGTTCTATTTGTTCACAAAGGGGGAAAGTTCACTGGGGAAGCCTTCTGTGTTCTGGGGTACCCTCTTCAAGTTGATTTCGCTATTCAAAGAAACAGGCAGAACATTGGTAGAAGATATGTTGAGGTTTTCAGAAGTAAGAGGCAGGAATACTACAAGGCAATTGCAAATGAGGTTTCAGATGCTCGAGGTGGTTCGCCTCATCGTAGTACTTCCCGGACTAAGTCATATGATGAAGGAAAAGATTCAGCTGAGCACACAGGGGTACTGCGACTGAGGGGATTGCCATTTTCTGCTAATAAGGATGACATAATGGAATTCTTTAAAGATTCTGTGCTGTCAGAGGAGTCCATTCATATTGTAATGAATTCAGAGGGAAGACCTTCTGGCGAGGCTTATGTGGAATTTGCAAGTGCTGAAGATTCTAAAGCAGCAATGGCAAAGGACAGGATGACACTTGGGAGTCGCTACATAGAGTTATTTCCTTCATCTCACAGTGAGATGGAAGAAGCAGTTTCCAGAGGACGCTGATTGCTTCGTGGGCCTGCACTTTCATATGTTCTGTAGTAGTTTCATGATTTTAGCTTAATTTTATAACCGAGATTTTGCTCAAGTAGCTTTAATTAATAGTGATGAAGGAGATATTGAGCAATATGCTTGCTGTCGCTGATAAAATATATGAAAGCAGTGTCATATTTTCTGCCTCTGTTTAGTTAGGATGAAAAGCGCAAGGAGTTCTTTGACTCTAACCAAAATCATTTAGATTTTTCCTTAAGATGTTAGTTTGCTTGTACTATAGCTACTAATGGGGGGGCTATATATGTTGATCTTATTTTCTATAATATGCAGTGAATTTGATTGTCAGGTATATGTCTTCAGACATGTTAGAGCAGCTTGCTTAGCCAGAATGTTTGCTTTCATTGAGTAATGAATTCCATTGTTGGTATTCTTCTCTATGGTTGAAAACCAATTGCCCATCCTGCAGATACTGTCACAATTTACTGCTATCCAGTAGGAGGATGTTCAACTTGGGTTGTCTCTATTGAATAGCAAATTGAACTCCTTTTCGTAGTGGCCAAAACTTTTAGTTATCTTTCCTGGGAAGGAACACAAGCTTTCCATTATCTTTGAATATAGCACCTACCTATGAAGGGGCTATCTTGATTCTCCGTGTGTAGTTCCAATTTTGATTTCAAACAGTATACCACCTAACCCATCTAAGCCTAATTTCTATCAGGTGGGTATTCAGAATTTTAGATTTAATCAATGGTCCAGCTTTTAACTTCACTTTAAATAATTATTTATAAGGCTTCAAACTGAGGTATTTTAGAAATTGTTAGAAGTCAGACCTGGAAATAGAATTATAATCAGCTATAATAAAAATTAGTTTGATATATTTATTTAATTTTTTATGATTAATTTGATTTATCTATCATTTATAAATTGTATATACTTTTAAGAATCTCTGCGGCTTTAATTCTCATTAAGCTGCATAATTACATTGAGAATCCCAACATTAATTTGTCTGTAAACTTTGCTTCATCCCCATGCACAATTAATCTCTTCCTCATGATATCTGTGCCCTACATTCATGTGCAGCACCTAATTTGCTTCCGGGAGGAGCGCTTGATGTTGAAATTCCAGCAGTCGAGCATTTTTCTTTATGCTCATTTGAGTAAATGAAGCTGTATTGGCATCACTTTTAGGGCTGTGCATGGTTATCACCGTGAACAAGTCATCCATGTTCTCAACGCAAAGATTTTGTCAATCCCAAGCTCCCAGATAAGCAAGTATGGTATCAGAGAGATTTTTAAGCCAAATACAAATAAACAAGGGGCAAGTCTATAAAGAATTTCTCACATGCATACATATTTACTTATAATTGAGTTAGTATATTTGTATTTTACAAACCCAATTTACTTAAGATTTTTTTTTCTTTACGAAATGGTAAAGTCAACACTTCGAAACCTGCGTAAATTTATCCATAGAAGAGTAAACTTACAATTTATTTCAGTTTTTAAATTTTTTATTTTTTTTAAATAAACAAATTAATCATTAAAATTATTAACTTGTTACTTTTAGTTATTTTATTAATTTTTAAAAATATTAAATTTATTGCATATTAATATTTAAAATTAAATATACAACAAATTTAATATTTTTTAGAGATTAATTCATATATTTAAAAATATTCAGAAATTAAAATTAAATTAAATTATTAATTTGTTTTTACTAAAACCTTAAAGAAAAGGGTTACGAGCCTTGTGGGCTTGTTTTGCAATTATTATTTAGGTTTTTCTCTCTTATGGCGTTTGCTTTAAAATGCTTTTTGATTAACTAAGATAAGGCTGGATAATATTTTTATGAGTTATTTCTTCTGTCTTTTAATTGTAGCATCTATGGTAATGGTAGGGACAGATTCATTGGATTCTTCTAAATTCAAATCCAAAGGATAGAGGAGGCAAAGAGTTTTATAATCGCTTGTTTTCTGGCTTTTTTTTTTTAATTTTAATTTTGTCGTTTTAAAATTTTTAACTTTTCCTGTGGTTTTGCAGACTTGTCGTGTTCTTATCGTACGCGGACAAACCGGCCCATACCTTTTTCTCCCTATATCAATATATATAATGGTAAATGTCTATTTATATTTTATTTGAATAAATTATAATTTATTTTCTTATAATTTAATTTGAGATTAATTTATTCTCAATATATTATTTATAATTTTTTAATACACTCAAATTTTAATAAAAATAATCATATAAAATTTAAAATTATGAATAATTTTATTGTTAAAAATTTATAAAACTTCTATTTTAAATATTTTTATAGTGTTTGAAATGATTATTGAACTAAATAAAATTTTAATATTCAAATATCAATTTAATTTTATTAATAGGTTTAAAGATTGTAAAATTATTCAAAATTTCAAAAAGAAATATATTTTTTAGTAATAAAATTATTTATTATTTTAATAATTACGTAATTATTTATGGTAAAATTTAAAAATAAGAACCATTTTAAATCACGTTGACATGTGTTTATTCAGTTAGATCTAATTTAATTCTAACTTCAAAAAATTCTATATGAAACTTAGTATTTATTTTTTTGTGAGTTGATGTACTTAAAAATTAAATTTAAATAATTTATTATTAACTTTTTTTATCTCTCTATATTATATTTTTAATAACTTATATTGTTATATGTTTGATCACTTTTATATATAAAAAAAAAAAAAAAATGGTTACTGGTTAGCTAGCAGACACCCCCTTCTAGGATCCTATGAGGGTACTATAGAATAACAATTAAGAGTCAGATCAGGTGAAGCCAAGAGATAGGGCTACACGACAAAACAAACGGAGCTAGCAGACAAAACTTGTCTGAAACCTCCCTATTTTTTCAACTCCGAAAATCAATTAAAATTAGAGAAATATTTTTGGTATATCAATGTTTTGAGTTTAATGTCCTAATTACATGTTCAGAAAGTCAATCTCTTATCTTAGCGAAATTTTTATATGTAATATTAAAAAATATTTTATTTAAATTTAAAATTAATTTATTAAAATTATTTTTAAATTAGAGAATAAATTTTTTTTTAAAAAAAATATTATTAAAAAACAAAGCACATCAATTAGTGGCTGCCCTGCATAATAATTGAAATATTATTATGGATTTATTAATTGTACCGAAGAGAATCTCAACTATTAACTGTTCCTCGGGCAGCGGGCAGCCTCTCTCCGCCTTGCCCATTTCTTCTCACTCTCGGTACAAAACCAACCCAACACGCACGCCAAGCTCTTTCCTCTTCATCTCTCTCGAATGGCCCCTTTGGCAATGGCCCCCAGGACAAGCTCTTCGTCAAGCTCAAAACCCACAAGAAGAAGCAGCAGAAGAAAACCCAGGAGAACCCACTTCAAGAAAACCAAGAACCAAGAAATATCATCTGGGTTTGCCGCTATGGAATCTTCAGCAGAGGTTACTGATGAAGTTTCCACTAGTAGTGCCTCCTGCTCAACACCAAAAGGTCAGAAATTTCGAATACCAGAAATTTCTTCATGCCCTCCAGCTCCCAAGAAACCAAGATCAGTGCTTTCTAATTGCTCTCTTCGTAGGTCACCGATATCATTCTATGCACCTCCAGACTTGGAGCACTTCTTCTTCGTTGCTCTTCGAGATATCCCAGTTTGAGGAAGATTTAATTTCTGGGTTTGTGTTGATAGTTCATATTTTGATAGATATATATATATTAAGATCATGACACTTTAGAAGATGGGTACTTTTGAAGTGGGTTTAGCGGTTTCTCTCTCTTTCTAATTAATTACCTCTAAGCAAATCATGAGGTATATATAGTAGGTTGAAAATTTTAGATTTTGCTTCTTTTTTCTGCTAATTTTAGTTGGGTAACACCTTGTTATTAGGGTTCTTCAGTCACTAAATTTAGCTGGGGAGGTTCCCACTAAATTTAGATTTTAGTTGAGATTACTTTTTCTTTTCTTACAGCAAACATGTTCTGACATTTAAATTAAAGTGTGCCGAGTGCAAATGTAATGGTTTTCTTTCTTCTTCTTTTCTTTTGTTAATTATGGTTTGAATATCTTAAGACTTTACTCAAAATTAAATTCTGGACTCTTGGTATAATTTTACGAGTAGATTTCTTCGTATCCAACTGCCCAAATGTTATGGGTTTGATTTTAGGTTTGTGAGTGTTTAGCTTGAAAATCTACAAGCTTCTTGTTTATTAGTCAGTCTGAGAAAGTAAAGTTATATATGCTTCTTAATTATTGTCTCCGTCTCTCTTCTTCTATTTTGGAACTCAGTGTTCATAATGATCTTAGTTCTTACATTAAACGACAGCTTAAAACTTGTGTGGATATTTACGGCTCATAACAAATTCAAATCATCATCTTCAAATATTTGATGCCTTTACAAGGCAAAGGCTTTAATTAGGAGTTTGATTTTGGGCTATTTATTTGTAATTGGTAGGCCTAATTAACCCCACCAATGATCATAGTAATGCACTATTGTCTGTCTTGAATATATATATTAAACTCAATCGATCAGTGTCTACTAATTTTTTCAAACTTTGGGTCCACCGTACCATTGCTCTCTCCTCTTTATTAATTTGAGATGATCGATATGGTTATCTTATTTTTGCACATTAATTTTAAATTTATAACAATCAGTTCGTATTTAAGTGAGTTTACATCTATCCGTACCAAAATTAAAGAATTAATAAGAGCCTTTTATGACTCGTTGAATTTTTGCCTCTATTATTTAACTAACTCTTGGATTTATTCCCATCGGTATTAATTTTTGAATATATCGTCATATCATATGGGACATAAATCATTGCATATTCTTCTAAAATCCGTATCTTCTCAGACTACTTTTATTCAAGTGATCCTGAATTAGGTCACTTTTTTTTTTTATGTTGCTCCTTCTCTAATTGTTGCACTATAAGAAATTAGGCTCTCAATTTGAAAAACTAAAATTTGCTACCAAAAATTTTTGTCACTGACTTTTAGTTGTCACGATGTCATTGTTTATACATTTATCACCGAACCAATTATTATAATTTGAATAATGAGGATAGCACTTTAAAATAAATAAAAAATTAAGGACTTGTTTTATTTTGTTTTTATTTTTTTTATTTTAAAATCTATTTTTAAAAATTATGTTTAAAAATTATTTTACAGAATAAAAAAATTCGTTTGATAAATGATTTTAAAAATATATTATTTTCTAATTTTTTGTATTCTGAAACAAAAATAAATAAATAAAAAAACTTGTTATTTTTATTTTTTTGTTTTAAAAATAAATTATTTATAAAAAAATAATAGAAAATAGTTAACAAATAAATTCTTTTATTTAAAAATAATTAAAAATAAAAAACAAACTCACACTAATTTTTTAAGTGAAAGCGCTACGTGATTAGTCAATAAGAGACGTATCATATTGACACTGTGAATGTTGAGTCTAGGGTTTCCAAAAGGGATGTGGTTAATTAAGCTGCAAGTTAATTGTGTTTTGGAATTGACCCGAAACACAAAATCTTAAAGTGGAAGCAGCAAAAAGACATAAACTGCATTTTAAAACAGTTTTAACCTTTTTCGCTCCAAGTTGGGACGTAAAATGGTTGATGGGGTTGAATTTTCACAAAATAGCATATTACTGTAATTGAAGAATTAAAATTATTTTTTTTATGGGATTTGTGTGGCTGTGTGTGATTGAAATCAGCCTGACATCTGTAAGAGAATCCAATGAGAGAACCCTCGTGCGGGTCCGATATATATCATCATCTTATTCTTATTCACATTACAGAATCTTAAGAAATTTCTCATCATTTTTTTTTTCATACTTTGATTTGGGAGCTTCATGATAGCTTTCTATGATATATATTGATTTTTTTTGGCCTATTTCTATGACGTTGATTAATTATTATCTGTCACTCCTTATGTGGCAATTGAATATATATATATATATATATATATATTAAAAAAGATGTAATTTGATATTAATTTTATAAAAATTAAGAAAGTTAAAATTTAATAAATATAAAATGTTATAATTTTTTAATATAGTATGAAATATCATATCTAAAATAGTGTTATCATCTTATCTATCTAGCATCTTAAATGACACTAAAGATTTTGAAAAGTATAATCTAAAATATCAAAATAAATATAAATCAAAGCGTATCAAACCCATCATTTCTATATTTTTTGAATTGAACTGATTTTGATTTACTAAAGCATATATATTTTTTATTGCTATAGTTCTAATCTTTATGGTACCAAGAGTTTGTATTGATAATTAAATCATTTCAAAAAAAATTTGTTTACATCTAATAATTTTTTGAGTTTTTATTCTCTCTTTAATAAATCGTCGATTTCTATACTAAATTTTATTCTAATATATTAAATATATAGATGTTATGAACTTAACAAATATAAATATGAATTAAAAAATATTTTAAACGTATTACCGGTGTCTTAATTGATAGTATAATAGTAAATTGTCGTTTATTATTGTTTTTTTGGAAAAAAAAAATATACGTTTTAAACATGGCAAACTTTTGCACATTTTGGAATATATGTAATTGATAAGGGAGAGTACGCAGGTGAAGGACGTTTTCCCGAGTCATTATATATATAGAGAAGGTGTAGTTCAATAAGGGTATTCTCCCTTTCTTTTAAGGGCACCTTTTCCTCACGCGGTCGTGGTCTCTTCTTTGTAGGGCATTAATGATTGTACTAATTATCTCCACATCTTCATTTATATATGCCAATGCAAGCCGTCCCTCCACTTCTACCGCAACACGTGCATTCTAAAGATAACTCAAAACTATGCATTTACTTTTACTTTCTGCAGTAACTTTTTTCACTTAATTTGAGGTGATTTTTTAAACCTGAGCAATCTTTCACTCGAAGTGGTTCTAATTTTATATCACATTTTGGGGGGTTTATTACGAGCTTGCGTAATATTTATGATAATGGATAGATCACTTGTGTCAATTAAGCAATATTTAAATAAAAAAATTAATATATAAAATTAATTAAATTATTAAATTATTTAAAAAAAGTAGATTATATTAAATTTAATTTAAAAAAATTATTAAAAAATTACACACGAACTAATTAAATTAATTTAAAATTATTTTAAAAATTTACACGTGTCAATTATAAACTCAATTTAATTTTTCTAAAATATTTTTTTTTCTAAATTCAAATGAGTTTACTGAGTTATGCTCGCCCATGCAACACACACACAAATTATATTTAAGAAATTTCATTGAGTATTTTAAATGTATTATTTATTTTTTACATAGAAGGATTTGAATTGAACCTATAATTTCACATACGTTTAACTTATATAGTAATAAGTTTGACATCCTTTTAAAAGAGGTGGCGCCACTTTAAATCTTTTTTAACTCTCAAATGAAAAAAAAATAGTTTCCCTATATATATATATATATATATATATATATATATATATATATATATAATATGTATTTACATAAATATTGTAGATAGATTTGAAAATTTGTATTATAATATTTTAATTAATAAGATGAAAAATTGAAATTAAATGCAATAATAAAAAATTCAACTGTTCAAAAGATAAAATTCTTCGTAGAATTTAATCAATTTATCCATAATAATACGCCATTAAATATACGATTGTAGTGATAAGGTTAAAAGGAATCTACGATGATGTCTGTATTGATACCATTAAATATGATGCTTGTCACAAACGAAGGGAACTGATTTTGCTCTGTGACAATGGTAGTGCTGGAGATTGGTGATGGTGTCAGTATTGATTCTACTCGATATTCGGCAAAAATAATTTATTTTAGTAATTTTTACTGCTCTTACTTCTAATTATTGTGTTCATTAATTAATTATAGTGCCGTAAATATGTGCTTAAATCTGAATCAACTATTAAAATTCTTAAATTTCATAATCTTTTAAATAAATAAAAAACGCATAATTAAGATACACATAAATGAATTAATTGATCATTTTAGTATCATAAAAAATATATTGAATTGTTATTTTTATTTTTTTAAAAATACACATTTTCTTAATTTAATTTTTTAAAATATTGTCTTTTTTTAAATTTTTTAAAAAATATTTTATCTTAAAATTATCTACATTTTTATTTAAATTACCTAAATTTTTGGTTAGATAAGATAAAAAAAATTTATTTATAAAATTAGCGTATGATTAAATATATAATAATTTTTTTAAAAAAATTATATTTAAATGAAATCTAAAAAATATACAGCATATAGGTTTTGAGTACCTAATGAAAAGACTATTTTCTCAAAAAGTAATGCCTGGATACGAAGAAGTCAATAAATTAAAGAGACACACATCGGAATGAGGAAATTAAAGATAAGAATGAATAGTGAACGGTGTGTGGTAATAAAGAAAATTGAGGTTCTTTCCCAATTCCAATGCTCCAAATATTTTATATATTAGTTAAAGTTAAACACGAGATTAGGCTTTCATTAAATGCCAATTTTTCTAGAATCCGAGGTTGCCTTCTTTCACTAAACAGATCACATCAACTTGTTTAATCATCTTTTTAGTCAAACAGCATTCATTATAAATTATGTACAAATTAACCTCTCTCTACAATCCATTATTAATTTTAGTTAAAAAATATTAATTATATAAATTATTTTAAAGTAGCTGTTTATTAATTAAAATTAAAATTAAATAAGGTCAGTTAAATTAGATATAATCATGTAAAAAAGTTTGAAATTAACTATTTTTTAGCATCTCTAAAATTATCTATTAATTGAGATAAGTAATTTGTGAATTTATTTAAAGACAAGATTTAAGTATAATTTTTTTTTTCAAAAAAATGCTATGTAAAACCTTATGTCATGATTATTTTATATTTATTATTTTACGAGCATTACATAATTAATTCTAAAAAAAATTATTTCATATTTAATTATAAAATTTCATGACAAATATCTAAATAATTTTTTTATTATTTGAATCATGGAAGAAAAAGTAAATTTTATAACTTACCGCTTTAAACAATATTATATTTAAAACATCGATCTCAATAGAATTAACTAAAATTTTATATAAAGTTTGTGCATTCCAGAAGTAATGATGGGCAACGCGTTTTACATAAACATTATTAGTCAATTAAAGGCAGCTAATCCTTTTCAACTCTCATTATTGTTCGCAAATGTTACTTACTTTTTATTTTTATTATTATTTTTTTACGATCAAAATAATTTTGAGCCAGTTTACACATTAATTAATATTAAATCTTTTCAAATAATATTAAAATTACAGTCCCTGTATTAAGTTAGTACATTTAAGAGAATAAATTTTTTAAAATTATAACTATAAATTTAAACTTGAATAATTAAAATAAAAAATACATCTCATTAGACCATCTCTTTTGGGATACTTTTTATTTCTATTACTAGAATAAAATGAAATTATTAATTATAATACATACTTATATCTTATATTAAATATGTATAATTTAAAAAACCAAATTTCATCATAAATAATAAAAATCCATTTTTTTTGGAGTGAAATCCTATTTATAGATAAATTAAGAGGTATTATGGTCATTTCCAACTTATTTGTATAAAATTAAATTCAGCTGTCAATATGTTATTCTTAAATGATAAGATCGATTAATTTTTTTAAAAAAGGTTGGCTATATTACATATTATCGATATATAATTTAAATATCAATCTGGGGATATGTGTTTTCTTGCAAGTTGCAAGAAAAAACAAGTGTTTGAATAAAATTAATGATTAAATAATTATGTAGGGGCCGTGAATGGGAATGGAGGAGAGGAATCAAAGTGAGAATCCTAGGCTTGGATCTCTCACTTTTAGTTGATTGCATGTGAAACCATTTGTGTTGTTTTTCTTGGCCAACAAGACAAAAGGTTAATTAAAAATGTTCTTTGTTACTATTAGTCATTATAATTAGTGTCCACTTTTCCACTTTTCTCTAAAGCTTCGATATGTCTGTTCAATGCTCTAGACTCACAGATCCATAATGCTTACTCACCACACATTTTAACTTTTCTCTAATATGAATATTCTTTTTTTTAAAAAGGAAATTATATATATTTTTACTCTGAATTGCATCAAATTATAATTTCTCATTAAATTGATAATAAAATATTAATTTTAACAGTAATTTTTATTTGTTATTTGATATCTCATTTTGTCTTTATTAAAAAATTCACATAATTAACGTTAAAATCAACATACTAAAATAGAGCAAAATGAGATTAATTGCAAAACTTAAATGATTGAGATATTGTAATTGGGGGAGCAAAGATCACAATAAAAAATATATAACTTTTAAAGAGTGTGTTTGATAAAATAAATAAATTCGTTTATAGTTTATTTGACTAAATTAAATATATTTAATAAATAATGTTATTTGAATAATTTAAATTAATTATAAATTTATAAATTATAAATTATTTTAAATAACGTATAATTTATAAATTTTTAATTAATTTATAAGTTATTTTTATTAAAATAGAATATTTATAAGTTAATGTAATACCGCCTCAAACGTTGAGATTTAAGTGAGTTTGATATCAAACATTTAATTATTATCAATATGTGTTTTTTCTCTTTTTTAAAGATGTATTAGTTCATTAATTAATTGGTATCTATACTCAATTATAATTTTTATTTAAAAAAAAACTTACTCCACAGATTTATTATGAATTGTTAATTTAGTCATAAGAAGATATACATTTTTTTTTCAATTTAATCTTTTAAAATTTTATTCTTTTCATTTGAATCCTCTAAAGACTACGGATCTTTGAACTAAAACCTCACTAAAATCTATTAATAGATTTTTTCCACTTGTCAAGCCAATTGCTTATCTAAACCATATAAACCTGGTTAATTCAAATAACTAAATTTGATAAATATTTGTTATTAAAACGTTTTTTTAATTAAGATAGTATTTAAAAGATTAAAATAAAAAAACTAAAAATATATATATTTCAATGACCAAAAATGCAATTCGCTCATATATTATCTTAACTTACCCACCACTTATAAGATATATTAATCAATATTTTTTATCCTCGTTCAGTAGTGCACGTGGATGGAGATTTGTATGTATATTCTTAGGGTTCTTTAATTTCGCCAGATATATACCAGTAAAGATGGTATCTGAATGCTTTTGAATTCAAAAAAGAAAAAGAAAAAAAAGACATAAAGATTGAAGAATGCATGGTATAAATCACTTATCTTGAACGTCTAAAGGATCACTAGCTCGAAAGAATGTGCGAACTTTTACTGCACTTTTCTTTGGGATATAAATGCAAATACAAAAGCAGAGTTTCATATGGGTATGGGAAAAAATTATGCTAAGAATCCATTGAAAAAAAAATGGTCCTGATAACCATAGCAGCGTTAAATTTAAAGCTTAACTTTTGTTGATTGAACCCTCAAAATCACAGCAGAATCTCTCTAAATTGCATGCATAACCCCACGTACCCATACTGTCGTGCCTCCTCTTTAGGAAGAAATCATGCTTTAAAGTTTTAATATTCGTCTAAACAAAAAACCAAAAAACTGATTATGGATATATGCAAGCATGAGTTTAATTTGTCCATTTTAATTAGAGTGTGAACTCAAGAGTTCAATGAAATTTTATGTAAATTAAAATACGAAATTGGACACACGATAAAGTCTAATATCTATATAATATATATATTTTAGAATGGAGAATCCTTAACTAAGTACAACTTTTAGAGTAAAATATTTGGTATTAAATTTTACAACAAAAATATAACACGTAAAACAGTTCAACCTACCTCATTATATATATATATATATATATATATATATATATATATATATAAATAGTTAAAGAACATTACATAAGTTTTGTCCTTTAATATGTGATTAGATACATTGTAAGGTAAATGATTAAATTTAACTGGGCCAATTTCTAAATACTACATTGCAAGCAATTTCTTTGTCAATCATCAAATCTAAATAAACAATTTGATTAAGAAATCCAACAACTTCTTTTGAGGCTAGAATTCAGAGATTTTTAGTTAAAGGAGGAGTGTTAGCTTTTTGGATTTTAGATTTTATGTTTGATAAACAGTAAATCTGCAATTGATAAAAAAATCATTATCTTTAAGATTAGAATTTATATTTCAAGTATTTTATTAATTAAGATTAGAACTTATTATTTTAATTTCATATTTATATAAATTTTGTAATAAATAATATAAATTTTTCCTACTAATATATTTTTCTTTACTTTACCTTAACATTTTCCCTTTGCCAATTTATCAGCATATATTGGGCATCAATATATCTTTATTAGTGTTTTTTTTTTTGTAAATATATTTATGAATGAGAAATGAAAAGAATGCGCAAACTCGTACGAATCAAAAAGGGGTATTAATTGCAGAAACAAGTGCCAGCTAGCTAGCTGCTTTCGTTTAACTATGAAGGTGTGTCTGTATTTTCTAAAGCAAATTAAAGCAAGGGTAGTCAAGAGTTATACCATTTATTTAGAGAAAAGGAAGACTTTAGCACTTTAATTGAACAGGAGGAGCATGGCTATGAAGATTCTTACACATCTAGCTTTCATGGCGATAACCCACCCACTTTTCTAATCATTGTTTCCTTCTCCTTCAGAGGATCAACACTGAACACCAAGTGTGGTAGTCCTTTTGAATGATTATAACTACAAAATGAAATTCTAAGCGAATTGAATGACCAAATGATCATATCATAAGTTTTTTTTTTGTAATGGTGATTTTTTTTTTACACTTTAATTAATTTATCTTTTTTATTTGATAGAAATAGGTCTTTTTTTTCCACTCATTCATGAAGAAAAAGATAATATTAGACACAAAAACCAACAACATTAAGAGTAGTGAGGCAGATAAAACAAACAAGAAAGATTAGTCTTGCATCTATGAGTAAACTAAAAAATTACATAGTAATATAAAAAACACAAAAATAACACACTTTTTAAGTACTAATTTTAAAATACTATAACAAAAATGACAACTTAATATCATAGAAACATAATTAATACATCAAATTATATGAAAAATAGATAAATATTTATGGAGAGACAATATATTTCACAACTTTTTTTAATAATGAACTCTTTTCAATTTTATTTTACTAAGATACAAGTAAATAATTGTAAATTTATATATTAAAAATGTAGAATCTTAAAATTTTAAAAATTCTTCTAAAAAGAAAAGAAATATTTCCTATAAGAATAAAAGAACTCTCTTAAATAGAAGAGAAAATTCTCATAAAAAAATAAAGAAAAATCATAAATTAAAATATAAAATAATAAATTAAAAAGCGAAAGCCGACTGCCAAAGGCACCTCTCAAATCAATGATCTCGTTTTTGGATGAGTTATGCAGTGCAAAAGTTGTGTAAGACAGATTCATATATATATATATATATATATGAATCGATAATTTATCTATTATCAATAAATAATTTTTTATTTATTAATAATATTTTTATTATAATATGTAATATAAATATTTTAAAAAAATATTATTTTTATTATATATCACAGTTCGAGTACCGCTAGTAAAAAATTATTTATCAACGATAAATTAAATATTATATATATATATATATATATATATATATATATATATATATATATATATATATATATATATATCATCTATACTCAAACTTAAAATTTGTCAATAAAATTTTTGATTGGGCTTGATCACTACTATAGGCCAACCCGTTAAAGCTGCCATTCAATGGGTTGTATCTACTGAATTTTTATCGGCATTCAATGGGTTTTTTAGAATCGTATTCTAATCTTCGTTTTTTGGTTGTTTTGGGACAACATTTTGGTCATGTAACTGAGTTGTAATCAGCAGTTCAATATTTTTTGTGTGGAGAGATAGTAGCTTCTCATTTAAGGTCATCTTTTCTAGGCTCAGAGCTGCTGGGCTTTGCTATTGTAGAGCCCCAAAGAGTAGAATAAGTCAAAAAACAAAGAGAAAATTACTTCCATTTTTTTAATTACACTATTTTTATTATAAAAAAATATACTATAACTTAAATTTAAATATTTTTTATAAAATAAATAAATAGTTTTTTATTTTATTTTTTTCTTTTCAATTTTTAACTAAATTTTTAAATCAATAAAATTAACATTTTGATATATCAAATCACTTTATAATTATTTTAAAAAATTAATATTAAATGACAGTAATTTTAAAAAAACGTATGAGAATATTATTTTATTACAAAATATTTAAAAAAATTTAAATTAAATCATAGTATATTTTTTGTTTTGAAAAAAATTGTATATATATATATATATATTTTATAATAAAATATAAAATAGTATAATAAATTTATTAAGGGTATTTTTTATTATATAATTTTAATTTTAAAATAGATTTATGTATTAAAAAAAAAAACCGAGCCGCTGATTTTCTCTGGGGGGTCTCTACTCCCCCACGCTCGCTCTCAGTTTCCAATCTCAAGCTGCGTCTCATGCATTTGGGGCGGCAAAAGGAAGGAAGATCAGTTACCCTTATCTCCGCCTTACTTCCCACTTTTCCATCCTCTTTTATTTCTCACTTTCTCTCTCTCTCTCTCTGTGCCCTGTTTCATTGTTTCTCTAGCTCCAACAGTGCACGGTAGCTGGTCTTTTTCTCTGTGACACTTCAACCAAGAGACCACTCCCAAGAGGCTCAAATTTTGGATAAGTAGGTAAACTGACGCTAACCAACTTTATCCGCCCTTGATCATAAATTTGTATTGCTTCCTCTTGATAGCTTAGCTTATTCGAGTTCTTCTTTTTCTTTTTCTTTTTCCTCTACAGGAATTTTATAATGATAATGGGATTTCTAGGCTGTTGCAAACTTTTTTTTCTTGGCATTTAAAATGGGTTTCGAAGTTCAATGCTAACTATTCTAGTATGAAGTATTCTTTGAATCCCGGGGAACAATTACTTCTCTGATTTGCTTAATTTCTCGCTAACTGAAGCTGTTCACATAATTCGGTTACAGGGTTTTTATTTGTTTATATCTATTTTATTCCTTTGCGTGTATTTGGATTGAATAGCTAGCTATGTAATTAGTTGATTTAACCTTATGCTGTAAGTGACTTGGGATTTTGGACATGGAACTTTTTGGAAAGATCACTCCTGTTTGTTCACAGAATATGGGAAGGGCTTAATCTAGAATGCTTACCAAAGTCTTGTAACCTAATAATAATGAATATGAAAGTGCTTATCTACATGTGGTATAATGATTGGTAAAGTAGCATTTTGAATTTGAATATTGAGATCATGCTACTGGGAATGGGCATCTGAATCTTGAAGCTGAAAAACTTTTTCCTTTAGTGTTTGCTCGAGTTAATAGTTTTTGCATTCTGTTGTTTACTGGTAAGATGTGGGAGTAATGTTGGATTTTGGAAATAGTATGTTCTCTATCAAAATAGTAAAACAAGGGCTTATTGTTTTAAGTATGTTGCATATTGAAGTGCCTTCACAAAGTTAGGATCTTGAGGCTTTTTTTACTGGAATAAGTGCAAGAAATGTATCAGCACCGTAATGATCAGATCTTGTTTGGAAAGGCCTGAACTTGATAAGATGCAAGTCAAATTTTTGATGTGTATTGTAGCGAGAATTTTCTTTATGCTCATTTCTTTTATTTGTTAGAAAAGGGGATCAACGGGGGCTCAGGATTCTGAATATAATAAAGCTCTTGTCATTATATGAGGATAACATTCTACAATTTCTACACAATTGATCTTGAGCAACTATCTGACATAATTTAGAAAATTTCTGTCTCATGGGATTAGAAATGAAACAAGAACTTGACGATTAAGACTTTATCCTTCTATGGTTTTTCTTGAATAGACATAGGCTTCTTGGCTTCCTGATAATTGAAATAAATTGAGAATAGAAAGCAGGTTAGTAGATCATTATGAAATTATGTATCCTGCAAAGCGGCACCAACATTTGTAGCTGCATCTAGGAAGTCTTTTTTCTGTGCTCAGTTTAGAGAGTGATTCACCAATCACAAGCCTCAAGCCTCCTTTTTCAGGTGCATGGAAGAATAGTCAGTAGAATGGCTATGACTGGGTCACAAATTAGTTTGTGGTCCCTCAACAGATGATACATAAGCTTAGATCAATAGGTGAACAAGGTAAACATGTTTTCAACCAAACTCTGCAGATTATTCATCTGGGAAAATTGGGAAAAGTTGAAGAGGCCGTAAAAAATGATCCAGAAAAAACTTGTAACATACAATTCCAAGACATATGTGTTAGCTAAAATTGTTAGAAGCTATGCTAAAAACTTGTTTGATAAAATGATCCGAAGAAATGTTGTTTCTTGGAACATTATATTGGGGGGTATCTTGACAACAATAGAGTTGAGGAAGCCAATGAATCGTTTGATGTAATGCCTGAAAGATTGTTTTTCATGGGTTATAATGATCACTTGGTATACAAGTAAGGGGCAGCTTGGAAAGGCCAGAGAACTGTTCAGTTTGATTCCAGATAAGTTGGACACCATATGTTGGATTTGAATGCAATGATCACTGGTTATGCAACGAAGGGCGGTTCAATGATGCTGAGAAGATATTTGAATATTTTCCTGTCAAGGATTTGGTTTCTTATAACTCAGCGTTAGCTGGTTATACTCAAAATGGAAAAATTCATTCATCATTGCAATTTTGAGAGGATGACCAAGAGGAATGTAGTGTCGTTGAATTTGTAGCTGGCTAAGTTTGTTGACCTGAGTTCTGCTTGTGCAGTTGTGCGAAAAGATTCCAAATCTTAATTTTTTTTTCTTGGATTGCAAGGCTGTGTGAATTAGCAAGACATGGTAAGGTAACAGAGGGTGGGAGTCTCTGTGACAGGATGCTTAGTAAGAAAGTGATTTTGTGGAATGCAATGATCACAGCTTATTAATGAAGTTGTTAGGCTTAGGCTATTTATGGAATGCCTGATGAAGATTGTATACCATGGACTATGATGGCTAATGGGTATGTAAAGGTTGGTAAGCTTGATGAGGAACATGAAGTTTACAATCTGATGCCTTACCAAGATAGCAGCACAAACAACATTGATGTTGGGATTAGTACATATGTGTGGCCAGTCAAATTGGCGCACATGATGCTGTTTGCTGGAATAACATGATTGGAGGGTATAGCAGTGTGGAAAAACAAATCAAGATCTCAATCTATATAAACAAATGCCCATTAAGGATAAAGTCTTATGAAATTCTATGATTTTTGGATATGCTCAGGCAGGACAGATGGATAGAGCAATAAAGATCTTTCAGGAATGGGATAGAGGGATATGGTTTCCTAGAATTCTCTTATTGCATTTTTTTGATGAAGTTGTTTATATTTGTATGTGCTTGAGAGTTTAGTTTTGATGGGGCGGGAAGGAAAGAAATCGGATGGATCAACTTTTGCATGTGGGTTAAGTGCATGTACCAATCTTTGCTGCTTTGCAAGTAGGCAAGCAGCTTCATCTATACACACTGAACAGTGGTTTTATAAGCAATGCCCTGATTACTATGTACGCAGATGTGGAAGGGTGTGCTGAACAAGTTTTCGGAGATATTGAATGCATTGATCTTGTTTCTTGGAATTCCTTGACTTCAGGTTATGTTTTAAATAAATATGCGAAGGAGGTGTTTAAGGGCTTTGGATATTATCAGAAGGGGTGACTCCTGGATCCTGATAAGGTTATCTTCATTGGAATGTTACAGCATATAGTCATGCTGGTTTAACCATTCATGGTTTTAATTTCTTTAAATGCATGATTACAAATTTTGCCATTGAACCTTTGGCGGAGCACCACAGTTTCCTTGTTGTCCTGTTTGGTCACATGGGAAGGTTAGAGGAAGCCTTTTAAATGGTGAGGGGGGTGAACATCAAAGCAAATGCTGGAGTATGGGGTTCACTGCTCAGGGCTTGTTATGTACACAAAAGCCTGGAAATTGGGAGATATGCTGTGAGATCCTTTGTATAACTGAACCACTCCAATTATATTATCTTGTCAAATATCCATGTTGAGGGTGGCAGGTGGGAAGAGGTTGAGAGTGAGGGTGCTAAGGAGAAAGGAAAAAGTTGGAAAGCTATCTCTCTGCGGCAAAGCTGAGACAAGGAAATTTTCAGATTATATTGAAGACTTTTGCTGCACGTATGACGGACAAATGTGACATATCTGATTTAAACAGTTAAATCTCCAATCTTTGACATAATCTGGTGCTGGTCACCTCCATATCCATTGATACTGGTATGAAGTTTGACACTGTTACATCTTAAAATGTCTTCTTGTAAAACATGATTATTCACCGATGTGTGCTAAATAATTAGAACCCTTTATAATGATCTTCAATAGTTGCATGTCAAATTTTAGGTTAATTAGACATAAAAAATTTATCAATAATCATAAGTAATAACTATGGAGTATTAACTCATTTAAAAAAAATGTAAATTTATGATAATGATCTACATGATTGTGAGCCTCTGGTCTAACATTGGATTTTCTGTGAAAAGCTATAGATGAACCATAATATAAAATGATTTAGTTTTTCTTTGTTATCAATCGACCCTAACCCTATATGTGGGATAATATATATATGTGTGTGTGTGTGTGTGTGTGTGTGTGTGTGTGTATGAATGTATAAATTACCAATAAATAAGCTTTGAGTTTTACCTCATTCTTCTTTGCCGTCTCTCTTTTCCTTGCATTACAAAGTAATGGGCATAACTTCTTA
This sequence comes from Gleditsia sinensis, assembly GCA_037074535.1. Classification (NCBI taxonomy): domain Eukaryota; kingdom Viridiplantae; phylum Streptophyta; class Magnoliopsida; order Fabales; family Fabaceae; genus Gleditsia; species Gleditsia sinensis. The sequence continues at coordinate 2,495,737 of CM073470.1, read as the reverse complement.
TTCTAGCAATACTTTCCCTGGTCTTCTTAATGTGGTTTTTGGCATTTAGTTGATAGCCTCTAATAATTTCTGCTTTATTTTATCTTTGGTTTTTCAGAGCATTTTCTGGATAGCCTTTTGCTAATAGGACCTACTTTCTAACGCAGGCTTCCCTGACTTGCACACTTTTTTTAGTTACTGATGATCACTGTAGCTTGTTTACTATAGCATGAGAAGCAGCAAGAATGAAACTAGGGACAATTGCCAAAGAAAAAAAAATATAATTCAATCCTTATTATTATTTATCTTCTCATCTTGTCTACTTATAGTCATTGAACTCATTAACACTGACTTTTAATGGCTTGGCTTATCATAATTCCAGTTGATGTGAAACAGATGTTGGACCTTTTGTAATTCTTTTGACATTTCCTTATACCATTTTCTTTAGCCATGAACCATATGCTAGAATATGTTTTTTTTTTGTGTGTGCATGTCTGTATGTGATTGCTGAACTTGAAGCATTTAAACTTCTCTATTAATCCTTGTCTCTGTCTTTTCCTAGCTGTGTTTGAAACTTTTGAATAAATGGCTAAAAGCTAATATGAGATTGTAGCAAAATTATAATATTTGAGACTTTTCATAAATCCCAAGGGTAGCTTGTACTTTTTCAGGTTGTGTTTTCTGTTCTTCCCTACCCTATGGGATACATTTTTCTGTGTGTGTTTGTGAACATGAATACATCTTTGTGTATATGATTCAATTAGCTAATGAGTTTGGTCAGTTATTGAAAGTTGTGTTTCTGAGTGCACTTCCCTCAAGTCTTGTGAGGTTCTTGATTAGCTTTACCATTTAGAACAGGATGGTCTAAATAACATAAACATGCATTTTCTTCATTAGCGCTATGCTTATGTTAAAAAAGTAAATTGAAATATCTTATATGTTGCTTGAATGTCTTATTCCAACTGTAATTCATTGAGATATTCAGGAAAATTTATGGCGGAGCATCATACATCAATAAAAGACCATAATGTATAGAAAAAAGGAAAGACTAAGAAGCTTTTTTCATTGAAAAAAGTATATGAACAAGATGATCCATAATAAGTTCATTGTACTACTACTTTTATTCTTATCAATGGTATTGGTTAGTTCTATATGCCTTTTGTTTCTGTGATATTCTTTCTGGTATGAATTTTATGTGATGGCTTGACATTTAATATTTTATTTCTATCAACATTTTTAGGCTGGCAGGCTTTCTCGGCCTTACTTATTCTTAATAGAAGAAAGTTGAATGGCACTTTCGATGAGCTCCATCTCCATAGGCCTCAGATTTGGCTCAGTCCCTAAAACCAAAGTTGCTGTCTCTGGAAAGTTTATATCCAGATCTTCCACAGGGCTACGCATTCAGGCAGTGCAAGAGAATGGTGGACCACGGAGACTTGTGGACATTATTAGAATTGTGCCTGAGCTCTCAAGAAATTACTTCAGAAGTCCTTCTCGCAGGGCTCTGTTTGGTGGAATCTCCTTGCTGGGTGGATTTTATGTTGCACAAACAATCTCTCTGTCTTTCGGAGCCCTAGGAGTCAACGATGTGATTGCTGCAGTGGTATGTGTTCTTCTGACGGAGTATGTGACTAAGTTTTATTACAGCCGGCCAAAGGTTACGTTCCCTGTTGCACTTCTTAATAACTTTAAAATGGGTTTCACTTATGGGCTCTTCATTGATGCCTTTAAGCTTGCCAGTTGACCATATCTTTAAAATCTAAATGTAAGTTCTCTAGAGTCCTGCTTATCTTGCTACTCTCCAAATTTGGTTCTGAACTACCAACCTTGTACATGTTGGGGGGTGGGGGACCTCATCACTATCAATCCATTTCTTGTATATAATCCATAATTCCTGTTGTCTTTAGATTGAAACTTAGCTTCAATTTTTTTTTTCTTTAAATTTTTACTAGTTGCTTTTCATGGTAATTTGCTTGGCCATCCTGGTTTTCCCCTTGTTTTCTTTTGAGTAATTAATTACATTCACTTCTCCTAAGATTTTTTTAAAATTACCCTCACACTCTTTTTAGTTTCAATTTGAGACTAGAACCTCTCCTAAAGTTTGTAAAATGTACACTCACATCCTCTCAAGTATTAAAAAAACTATACTAATATCTTTTATTTTAAGTTTTCATAAGCCTTAATTTGACTTTTTGTGATTTGTTAAAAAAGAAAGGACATAAAGTATAAGTTTTATTAACAATTTTGTGAATAGATGAGAGGTTTTCATATAAATTTCAAAAATTTGAGGGAGATGAATGAAATTTACTCTTTTCTTTTCTTTCACAGCCATGTCAAGGTTCTCACTTCTTATATGCTGAATGAAAACTACAATTACAATACATCTTTTTACAATCAATCCTTCCATTCCATCCACTCTTTAAACCTGTATTATAGACAATTTATTATAGGAAAATAATGAGAATGTATCAATGTCATGGGATAAACCATACATGAAGGCCAACTTGGTATTAGGCATCCAACAGAATGGGTGGCCTTAACTGTGGATAGAAACATTTATACTATGTTTGGTCAAACAAAACACAGAGGTTATGGCGAAGGACAGTGGCAACAATTCAATGGCTATGATCTTTGCCAGAGTTGATATCATCTTTATGGATGTTAGGTGATGCTATTAAACATCAGGATTTTGAGAGAAGTTTCTGTGCAGCCATGTCAAGTATCTGGTATATATGCGCCTCTATGCCCTCCTTTTCTTTTTCTCCCCAGCTTTAAGAACTTGGCTGTCTTGGTTAGGCTAGGGAAGGTGAGATGTGATGAATAAGTTCTTAAGGGTATGTTTGAGAGTTGGGATTGGAAGGAAAGAAAAAGAATTTAAAGAAACTGAAAGGAGAAAAAAGGAAGGAGAGGGCACGGATAAATGATTGGTTAGGAAGGGTGAAATGTGATGAATAAGTTCTTAAGGTCTCGTTTGGTTGGTGGTAAAGGAGGGAATGGGAATGAGAATTGAGAATGGAATGGAAAAGAATGGATTTAAATGGAATAGAATGGAATGTTGTGATTAAAATTACGTTTGGTAAGAGAATATAATGGAATGGAACAAAAACAGTTAAAAATACCAAAATACCCTTAAAACATAAAATTAATAAAATAATATTATTTTAACTTAAAAATTTATTTAAAAATAATATAAATAAAAAAATAATTAGTAATATAAATTTTTTATTAAAAATATTAATAATTTTAAAAAATAATTTAAATATTATTTATTTTATTTTATTTTATTAATAATAAATAATATTTTCTAAATTATTTATTTATTTTAAAAATATTTATTTATTTTTTTGAAAAAAAATATTTATTTATTATTTTGCAGACAATAAGTCAAGTTTTTTTAAATTTTTTTTGTGAATATTTTTTAATTAATTAATTTTTTTAAAAAATATTTTTATTATTTATTTAATTTAAAAAAGGAGAAAAATGATATTTTACCTTGATTCCATTTTATTTTGGCTGATTCTTTCCTTTCTACGTGGGAATGTATTCTTCCACTTCTAAAGGAATCTACATTCCATGGGTTGTCTTTTCTAACAACCAAACATACATTTTTTATGGAATGAAATAAGTATTCCCATTCCATTGCTTCAAGTCTGGGTACCAAACGGGTCCTAAGGGTGTGTTTGAGAGTTAGAATTGGAATGGAAGAAAAGGAATCCAGAAAAAAAAAAAGACAAAAAAAAAGAGGGTTAAATAATAATTTTTCTTCCTCTTAATTAGGTAATAAATTAAAAAGACTCATTAAAAAGAAAAATAATTAATTATAATATATTTTACCAATTTATTTTTTATTAAAATTATTAGTTAAAATAATTTAATTTATTGATGTACAATTGAAGAAATAATAAGTAACATAATACTATTTTTCTTGCAAAATTTTTTAAATCGGGAAACTTAAAATTATAAAAAGAAAAAATGGAAGAATTCGGAAGGTCACTTGAAGATTTTCCACTCTCCTCTTTTTATAATAAACTCTTGAACAAAATAAACGTTTCACTTTCTCTTTTCTTCTCCTCTATTATCTCTTATCCAAATGTATTAAAGTTTTCAATATTAAATTTTTTAATAAAATTATAATATGTAAATTTTTTTTAAAGAATCAATAATGTGGTATTAAATTGTTTAAAATGTTCCCATGTTACCCTCTCAAAAAAAAAAAAACTTCACCTAAGATGCACGCATCTTAGATTAGATATTTCATTATTTTATGTAGTCTTTCAATCCCGTTTAACTTCTCTCAAGCAAAAGGTAAAATATTAGAGATGCATAATAAAATAAGGTTGGTTTCTATTTTATTTTAAACTTAAAAGCCACGTTCCAGTGCAATAAAGGCGGCAATAAAAGTTGCAGACTCATCTCCTTGTTTTCTGCCATGTGGAGCCCAACTTTTGCATTTGGTGCGACGTTTCATTAAACTACAGTGCACCATACCTCAGCTTTATAGGTTCGTAAAGACCAAGCAGAACCACAACTGCATGTCTACTTTTTAAGTTTTGTGCACTTTAAATTGACAATAATTGAAGCTCAAAAGCTGGTTGATAAATAATGGCGTCTGTTAAGTTTACAACATGGATAATTTATAGATTTATCTATTTTGTATTAAAATCTTATTTGATCATAATTATGTTGAAATTTTGAATTTTGAATAACTTAGCAGTAGAGGTTTCGCTATCATGATTGAAAATTATTTTAATTCAAAATTTTAAAATATTAAATAAATACTATAAATAATTTTATTATAATTTTTAATAAATAATAATATTAACAATCTCATACTGATATCTTCTTCTTTTTTGTACAAAAGAGTTTTACGAGACTATAGCAAATAGAACCTACGGGTAGAAATCCTTTTTACGTCTTCAATAATAAGTTGGCTACATTCGCTTAGAAGCCTGTCGTAGGTATGCATTATCTCTGCATAGTCGTGGGCATAGTGTGTCATTCAGTTTGCCACCTTGTTTCCTTTTCTTAGAGAACGATTAAATCATTCTCTAACTAATCTTTGCTCAAGATTTTTATATAGACCTGCCTATGGATGGTTGTTGGAGCACTCATTTCTGCACAGATCAATTTGCCTTTGTCAAGTTAGACTCCACCTCTATATCCTTGAGTCCAAGATATTAGGTCAAATTAAGGGCAGTTAAAATACCCTATAGTTCTACTTCTTTTGAGCTGCAAATTCTTACTTTTCGAGTAAATTCTTGGATCCATTTACTTGCCATGTTGCGAAGAACACCTCCGCACGCTGCCATGCTCAAGTTTGTGACTAAGCCATCCACATTATATTTGAAACAGTTGTTTCTTGGCAGTTTCTAGCATATATTCATCATATCGAGATTTTTATCTTATATTTTCTTCTTTGCTACCATCCACTTCATGTATTTTCGGGCACTGGTAAGGCATGAAAAAGAATGTCTTGCTTTGGTGTGACTATGGGTTGGAAGATAAGTTCGCATCTTCGCACCTATGTTCTCCAAGTTGTGTTCTCGAACAAAATCTTCCACTCAAGATGACTTCTTTCTCCTCTTCCTAAATCACGTGTCACATTTATTTCCAATTAGCTTTGTAGATTGAGGTTGAAGAACTCCCTCCATTTCCTTAGATGAGTGAGTCTAAGCCATATATTTCTTGCATGATCACAATCTCTTATGCAATGAATGATGAATTCTTTTTCTTTGTCGCAAATATGACATACCCGGTTTCATCAAGATGACATTTTAGTCTTAAATCGTTAGTGAGTAAACTATTGTGTCTTATAAGCCATATGTGTGTTCTAATTTTTTGTGGCTCAAGCCATTTTTACACTTTCCTTCAAAGATATTTGGTCTGTTGGCTATGGCTTACCCTGAATAGGTAAGCTGATTTCACTATGAAATTTCCATTGGGATTGTATTTCTAACTAGAGAAATCACTGGTTGTGTTATCATTTGAGGGTTTCGTTACTTCCAATAAGTTCCCTGTAGTGTCACTAGTGTATGGGGAAATTTTAGACCAGTCCCATTTTCTTGAATCGTCTACAAACTCTGAAATAATACATTTTAGTAGGTACTCGAGTAAGTTATTTGTTACGATGATTATTAGCTTCCTACCTCCATTGATCCATCTATTCGTCCGAAATTTTATAATTTTTGTGTCTCTAATAATTCATTGATTTCCTTCCTCCACTAGTTTTCAAACTCGGTTAATATTTCTCTATAGGTTGGTACAATTTCTATTTATTTTCCTTGTCGCTTTAAGCCCTCCTCACATTTGTACCTAAGAGTAAGATTTTCACCAAAAGTTCCTACAGTTTAGCTCTCATATTTCATGTCACTTTCATGAGAAATACTTCATTTATTTTTCTAAACTTATGAATGTCATGGCCACCTTCATTTTTTGGTTTACACACATTGTCCCAATTTACTAGATGTACTTTTCTAATACCTTCTCCATTACCCTCTATAAAATTTTTGTTAGTTTTCTTCAAGTTGTCACACATTCCCATTGGTAAGAGAGATGTTTGCATGGAGTAGAATAGTAAATTATTCAGTACACTAGAAATAAGGGTGAATTTATCTACTAGCATTATAGTTTTTCAGTTGATAAGTATCTTCCTCACTTTTTCAAGAATATGCTTGTAAGTATTTCTCCCTACTCTTTTGTGGAAAAGAGGCATGTCCAAGTAGTTGCCCAAGCCACTAGTAAGGGAGAATTTTATTTTTTGACTATACTATTTAGTCTTAGTGTGGTTGATATTTTTGAACACGAAGCATTTTGTTTTGTTAGCGTTTACCAATTGTTCTAAAGATTGACAAAAGAAATTTAAACAACTTTTGACTAAGGTACATTGGTTAAAATTTGCTTCTGCGTAGATAATGAGATCATCAATGAAAAAGAAATGAGATAGGAATGTACTATTTTTACAAAGTTGTATGAATTTTTATCATTTTTTTTTATAGTCTATTTTACGCAGTGTGTCAATCTTTTAATACATAATATAAAGAGATAAAAAGATAAAGAGAGAATGTCTCCCTGTTTAATTTTATAAAGAGTTGGTATTTGGTCCACCGGCGGTGGATAATTTTTTGTCCACAAACGATGTCCAAATCATGACATGTGGCAAAAATCATTTTAAAAAATATTACTCTTGCCACATGTCGTGATCTGGACACCACTTGTGGATAAAAAATTGTCTACCGCCGATGGACCAAATATTTTTTCTTCTATAAATGTAATAAACGGTTCCGTCAATTCAACATTTCATAAAATGCACATGCACCTCTTGAAATCGAGTGTCTTGAAAATATTAATTACATTGTTTTACCTGACACAATAATATTAAATAAGAAGATATGTTAAAAAAAAACATAATATCCAAGATACTATATATTTTGAAGTAGCGTGCCTTAAAAATTAATTGAGTAATTTCTTCTTAAAAAAATAATCTCCTGAAATCAGTTTTAACCGATTGTTCTAAAGGTCATAATTTTGAAATCATTTTTCAATTTTTTTGAAAAAGAGTTGATACCCATTTTTTTGAGCCGCGAGACGACTCCAAGACTTGAAAATGGACAGAGAAAAAGAAGTCCTTAATAAAAGAGATTAGAACGCCGACAGACATACATGATAGCAAACAACAACATGGCAATAGTGCTCCCACGTTTTGCAATCCTTAATCACAGTTTTGTTTCATTTTAAATTTAATAAATCCAGATTCCCAATCCCTTTAATCCATCAACAATCCCGCCCAAAATAAAGAAAAGTCCCCCTCTTCACTTCGTATTGGCCGTGACAATACTACCCTCACCTGCCTGTAACATTCACATTGCTCAACTCAATAAAATACAATTCTTTTTCTTTTTCTTTTTTAATAATTTTAGTCGTGGTGGAGAATCCATAATTGTTCCGAGGAAACTTAAAAATAATGTTTCTATACAACGCAAAGGGACACGTGGCTGTCGTTGCTGTCAATGTTCCAATGGTGTGGACCCCACCACAGGGCCACGCGTTTCCCGTTTTCCTGCTCGTCAAGTGCGTGTCACGTGGACCAGAAATTTTGTCTCTTTTCTTTGGACTTTTCCTTCATCAGAGGCCCCGATAGCCTCACCCCTGCGCTTCCGCTTGGTCATCACTCCACCTGCAACCTGATTTTGCTGGTTGGCTTTGCCGCGCTACCTCATCTCTCAAGAGTCCGAGTTGGATACCCGTCGAGCCGGTTGCCCGCAAAACATGTTCCACGTGTCCCTGTCATGAGACCAGGTGGGCCCACATTGGGCGACGTCTTCGCCATGGAAATTTAAATAGGAAAGGCACTTTAGGGGAAGAGGACTTGAGAGTATTATTATTGTTATTTTTATATTTTTAATATTATTAATTTCTTGCGCGACTTTGAGAACTGAGAGAGAAATCGGATTGACCCTTGAATTTCTATCATGTTCTGAGGAACCAATATCTAGGGTTTTTTGGGTTTTCCCCGGGTAAGTTCTTTGATTTGCTCAATTTCTCTTGTTCAGTCGGGAATTTGATTGTGTGATTGATTGATTGATTCCTCTGAGGGGCTTTTGAGGATTAGGGTTTTTGGGTTTGTTGGGGGTGGAGGGAGAATTCTTGTGTTTTACTTGATGGGGGTTGTTTCACTCTGAGTCGAATAATTCTGTGACGGCATGGTTGTGCTGTGGGAATTCTGACATGGAATCACGAAAATCAATTTGTTGGCAGGATGTGGGAAATTCCATAATAAGATGGTTTTGGTTTCAAATGTGCGGAAGAGGGGGAATTGGGTATTTCAAGCTACTATTCGGATCAGATAGACTCGCAAAGTTGTCGACAGTCTATCAAATAGAGATTAGTAGCTTGTGTTTGGTTGGCTATCTTGCTGTCTGACCGGCAGTTAAAATTGCATGTTGGTATTTCCTTTGGTTCCGTTTGGTTGACAGACTAAGTAGACAAAAAAAAATGTAGCAGAGTGTTAGCATTTTATTGGTCTAGTCGATATTAATTATTAGCATTGGCCAAGTTGAAAGGCGTTTCGTTTTTTTAAAGAGTTGAAACATGTTTTCTTTGGACAATTACAACTATAGTAGAAGATCAAGTAAAAACAAAAAGAAAACTGATTTTATTTTTGTAAGTTCCTGCTAATCTTTTGAAGTTTATGATGAATAATATTAGATTAGTTAAAGGGTGCAGCATATAGTATTAACTAAATTTTTTCCATCATGCATATGTTTGGAAATTATGTTTATTCGTATGAACTGTTTTAATGTGTTTTATTTATATTGTTGAAAGGCAGCTATTTTTCAGACTTCCTGAAACGTAACTGTCATATACAATGCCACATGCGAAGAGTGTCCACTCCATTGCAGTACTACATTATTTGGTTGAATATCTGATTAACCTAATTGGAGTTGTTTTCTATTATCATCCCCTTTTAACACAAATTTACTTGGATAGGACTTGAAAAATCTACTGTATTCTGCCTAGCAGTGTAGTCTGGAAATCTTTAACATTGGATCTATTGTTTTTTTTTTTTTTATGTACCAAAGCTATAGATGAACTATGGAGAGTGGCCTATAAAATGTGCCTGCTTCATAATGGTAACCCTTTAGCTATTGAAGGCTGAACATTAATTTATATATCCAATAATCTTTCATCAATTGTTCTAATGATCGACAATGGATGATCTCTTATTGTAAAGGATTTTTTCGCCGTTTTTGTTGACTTTTTAATTCTCGTGTCTTCATTTTGGCATGGGAATGAAGATGATGTATCTAACATCATTTTGCAGGGATCTGAAAATATGCAGTCCAAGTCTGAAACTGCAAATCGACTAAGATCTGATCCACATTCCTTTCCACCCAGCACTGTTTATTCTGAACCTTGGTGGCGTGGTGTTGGGTACAATCCCATCTCCCAAGCAATGGCTGGCGCAAATGCATCCAATTCATCCTCACTGGAATGCCCTAATGGTGATTCTGAATCTAATGAAGGCCAATCTTTGTCCAATAGTGGATTGAATGAGGAAGATGATGATGCCACTAAAGAATCACAAGCAACTGCTCCTAATCAGTCAGGTGATTTTGTTACTTAGTAAATAAAATAAGAAAAATTATATTATATGCATCCCATTTTTATTATTCCAAGTGTTATAAGCATTTGGGGGTATTGAAATACAATATTGGTTTCTTGGTAGGAAATTACGTTCAAGAACACCAAGGGATGCAGCATGTTTCATCAGCTGCACCTTCCATGCGAGATGACTGCCTTACCCAGACGCCTCAGCTTGAACTTGTTGGTCACTCAATTGTAAGTCTTTTCATTCTTTTTTTTTTTTTAATAAAAAATTTTAACTCAAAAGATATGGTGCAATAATTATAGCTTTATGAATATGGATTCATTCAATGGAATAAATCCACGTTGATTCTTGGTCCTTGGACATCTTTCACTGGAAGCTATGTTATTATATAACTTATAGTTGCCTGCTTTTGGAATGAATGTGATTTCTAGTATTCTTCCAATTCTTTTGTTGCAGGCGTGTGCTTCAAATCCTTATCAGGATCCATATTATGGGGGAATGATGGCAGCTTATGGACACCATCAGCTGGTATGTGAGATTATCCTTTGTTTATACATGATAAACGATTACTGCTTATCAAGGTCTTAACACTCTTACTGGTTCGCTTTTCTCATAAATCAGTTTAATAAGAGATGTATTTGGTGCATAACCCTGAAGGAAAGTTGTCATGTGTTTGTTTCACATTATTTAGTCTACTTTCCTGTTTAAAACAATGATGATATATTGATGACAGTGAGATGAATAACTATGTATTATTTTTTCATTATTAGGGATATCCCCCTTTTATAGGAATGCCTCATGCCAGAATGCCTTTGCCTCTTGAGATGGCACAAGAGCCTGTTTATGTGAATGCCAAACAATACCAGGCCATTCTCAGGCGAAGACAGGCTCGTGCTAAAGCAGAGCTTGAAAAGAAGCTAATAAAAGTTAGAAAGGTACAAATGCTCATGAGCAATGATTTTTTTAGGCATATATAGTTGAGTGCTGCTTTATCTAATCTGACAATTGTGATATCTAACCACATTTTAGGTGTGAGATGTTTGTTACACTATGTTGCATTTAACTGCTATAGTTAACCTTATTATTTTTCTGCTGAGCCAATTACTAATGTCTGAACCTTAGAAAATGTTAATATCTAGAGCCTAGCGAAATGCTTCTTGACCTAAAATGTTAAATGATTATTTGGATCTTACAAGCAATAAACTCATTAAAAGAGCATGGGCTAACCTCCTGAGTAGCTTTCTCATATCCCATTCAATCGCTCCACACAACAAAACTTTTTTATGGCATTATCCTGCATGATTCAAACAATAATATTGTCAAAATCCAGTGGCTTAGCTTCCTAGCAATGAAGTATCACCTGGCTAATACACATTCCTTTCTCATTTTATCTACAAAGTGATTCTATAATGCTTTCAGATGGATTGTGGCTTTCCAGGTTAGTTTTTGGAAAATTTAGAGTTCCTAGTGGAGCACCAATTGAGTTTAAAGGGAAATAACACTCCAATGGATAGTGATGCTATCAACAGATTCCAATTGATAGATTTTCCTGATCACTCAAAAGGACTTCACAGATGAAAGTGTACTGCTAGCTATCATATACAATCAAGAATTTATAAGCGACACCTGTGTGTTCCAGAAAGGAAGCATTTGAGCATTTCTTCTATTGCCTACATTGAATTAGACCAATTTTGCTAAAATATCCCATCTTCCCTAGAAGTCTATGCTATGAGATATTTGAGAACGTGTAGAAGTGCATGCTCTACTATATACTTCAATCTTCTATCTAGTGGGTATTTTCACCCTCTTGTTATATCTTTGAAGCTTCTCCAACACACTAATCATGGAATCTAGGAAGGGCAATATAGTTAAAGATAAACAAGACAAATGGATTGAATTCTCCTTCCTATAGGGGGACATAGCTTTTTTTATGATGTCATCTGACATTTGCCTAGTCTTTAAACTGCACAGATCTTTAGAATGTATCAGTGATTTAGTGTGCATGGAAAAGCAAAATTCGTTGTGCACTATTTTAAATGTCTACTGTATGCATGATTATGATGCAAGTAAGAAATAACCTTCATGGACAGCTATTAACCAATACAGAATGTCATATATATAGTTATACACACAGACTAAATATGCATTAAGTAGGAAGAAATCTCAATTCCCTAGTCATGTAGTCATAATCTTCTGAAGACCTGTTAAACTGACATTGCAGAGTCTAATTGAAATATTGAATCAATGTACAATGTAATGTTTTGAAAATTGAGCTCACAACTCAGGTGGTATAGTTGTAGTTTATGCATATCATTGGGATATGCGTTTGCTAGATGCGTATTTCTCTGTTTTTAACTCTAGGGAATTTGTAGCACAGTGATTTGCTTAGAGGGAGAAATTTCTTCTAGACAAGCTTATTTGGAATTCTAAGGCTCCTTCTAAGGTTAGGTTGGAGATTTGGACAGTGGTGCTCAGTAGGAATAATACAAATGTCATGTTGCAGATTTAGAGACCAAGATAACTCACCTTTTCCTACAATGCCCTGTGGAGGTATTTTCGTGGAATAAACTTTTTGGAGTTTTGGGTGTTGCATTGAACATTGGAGTAATTTCTCGTAATTAGGTTTGCAGGTTTTGGTCGGAATGAGGAGGGGGAGGTTTGTGGCAATGTGTGGCTTTTCCAGTTATTTGGTGTATTTGGTTAGAGTGGAATGTTACCCTATCTACTCAGCTGTTATGGTATAGAATAGGTTTTATGGCTTTCCTTTGGCGTACAGCTTATGGCTCTTCAAAAGGGTGTCTATGTTGGATCTACGGAGGAACTGGGCTGCTCTGTTTCTGGTTGGATGTTCTGTCTTTTAAGTTTAGTTTGTTTCTTTTATTTTATATTCTTTGCTTAAGAGTCCTTATACTCCTACGTTGTACCTTTCCTCTCACTAATTTTTTTTTGCAAGGTTTGTTATAGAGAATATAAAATCCTGTCCCTCTTGAACCTTTTGAGAACAAACAGTGAGGATTATTTTCTATTGTGATGACTTGCTACCTTTCCCCAGAAAGAGATGAAATTAGTTTGCCCTCCAAAAGGATTTGCTATACTAGTTAGATTACAGAAATTAGCTTGCCGATTGGGGCAGTGGAAATCACACTAGCATGCAAAAATTGAGGACCATGTTGTGAATTAGTAACTTCAATTATTTTGCTATATCAATTTCTGTGCATTCCACTCTGATTTTCTGTTTATGCAGTTAAATTTATATGAATAGTAATTCGATTTTAAATGAGACGCAAATAAGAAGTTGAGGAGCTATTTTTCTTAGGCTTTGCATGCACATATCCGAAACAGTTGAGCTGATATCCCTTAAGTTTTACATGTACATATGTCAAAATAATGTCTGAATTAAGAATGAATTTGGTTATAGTAGTTGTACTTTTATGTATAATATTTTGTACATGCCAACCTGCGATTCTCTTCTGGCCTATGCTAACATCTGTTCTGCTTAGCCATATCTTCATGAATCTCGGCACCAGCATGCTATGAGAAGGGCGAGGGGTACCGGAGGACGCTTTGCAAAGAAAACTGGTGCTGAGGCCGAAGGCAAGGAAAAGGATATGGGATCTGGTCCAGTCCGATCGTCACAATCAATTAGTTCTTCTGGTTCTGAACCTTTAGCCTCTGAGTCTGCAGAAACCTGGAACTCCCCTAATGTGCAACAAGATGCTAGAGGATATAAAGATTCTGACAGATACGAAGCACACAACTATGCAAATAGTAGTGGCTCATACCACAATCATAGTGGTATGCAACCTTCCTCTTATCATTTGCACTCGGGTGAAAGAGTGGAGGAAGGTGACTGTTCAGGGCAGCAACGGGGGAGTATCTCTTCTGAGCACACTTCACAGAGGCGTCTTGCAATTCAGTAGACCTGGGATAGGTGCCGAGGTAGGGTTTGTATCCAAGTTAAATAGTGGGTCAATACCTTGGTTATCTGTAAACATTCTTGGCAATTTATATGCCAAGCGGCAAATCATTCTTGGCTTTGTTCTTGTGTTTATGGTGTGTGGATGAGGTGGGGAGAAGAATGATGATTGATCTGTAACTTCTTTTGAAGTCGATCAATCCTACATTCTCTTCTCATTTTTTGCTTTTTTTGTGTACAGAGATAGTCATTAGTGAACTCAAGCCGAGATGCATGGTCGGTCAGGTTGGAAGACTTGGAAAACAAAACTATTGATTATGTACCAACTCTCGTTTGATGGGTCTTTTTTTATGTAACTCACCGGGTTGTTAATGTTAATGACACCTAATAGGAGAATGACATCAGGAGTTCTGTCATACTATTTGTGGACTTTAGTAGTCCAACTTATATGTAGTCGAGTTTATTTTCAATTTTTATCATGTCCACTAGCTCAAAGATTAAGTTTCCATATTTCCTCTTCTTTCTTCCACTAATTGAATCATTTCTGTGCGGGTTTGATTTATATAGGTTTACTAATAAGTGTATGACACGGGCTTTACAGTATTAAAATTGAAATTTTTCAGTGTTTTGATGATTGAAGCTTTTCATGATGGCATTAACTTGCTCAAGTCATTTAAACGTCCCTTGCTTGGTTATTTGCGCGTGGGCAGTTTAATTTTTAATAACTTGTGAGTTGAGCGCCTTTGAAAAATGGGGCCTTTGTTTTGTGGTGAGGTGAGAAGAAATAGTGGTTAAATAATTATTTGAAATTTAGAAACTAAAATCTTTAAAATAAAAGTAATTTTTACGTATGAATATATTATATTACACTTTCATTTCGATTCATTATTAAAAGAAGTATAAGAACCATCATTACTCTCCAATTAAAAAATTAAGAGAGCATTTTAAAACAAATTTAATGGTGAAAGTGCTCAGCTTCCTTAAAAGTAAATTCTTCCGTATTATGATTCTATGAATAACTCCACCACATAAGAAATTAAGTTTTCTCACTGTTAGAGCTTAATTGGGCAAAGAAAATGGCTTCTCATTTCATGTTTATATTGAATAACACTGCATGTCAAACTACATTAGATATTGAGAGGTGTTTGTCAAGTCTGATTTTCAGGAAAGCAATATAATTTGAAAATCAGACTTGAACCACATTGAGAAGCAGAGTTTGTCCGGGGAAACACAATCCTTTATAAAAGCCTTGCATTTAGAAAAGAACTGCTTTTACTGTTATTATTTCATACATAGTTTTACACTCAAAATACAGAAAGAAAATTTTGATCGTTTAAGTTTAGATATATAATTATCATCTAGTTGTTCTGTTTATCTTCACCTGCATCCTCTAAGTTTCCAATAACTTCTTCGGCATCATACTGTTCGGTGACAGTGTTTGCACCATCACCATCAGGTGAAGCTGCATGCTCTGGACTTGTTTTGCCCGTTTGGGAGGAACCATCACCGGACCCTGTGGCATTACTCACATTTTGTTGCTTCTCCATCATCCCAGACAAGGCTAATCTTGGAGACCATTCAAGAACATCATCGATAATGTTAGATACCCTCTTATGGTACCTGCAGCAGATAGCAAAAATCAACTTCAGATACAGGCACAGTCAAAGATGAAATTAGAAACTAAGCAGAGAAGTGGGTTGTCTAGAAGGACCAGATGAATTTTTTTCCCATTTATGGGTCATAGGTCCAAAAGGTAATGGAGCTTGAGCTCTAGGTGAAAGTACGATTAAAGTCTCCAAAAAGGTGGAAGCCTCTAATTCATCCAGATATACAGGACTCACCTCGCTCGTGCAGCTTCATCAGGGGCATGATGCCTCAGCAACAATATGACTAGCACAGCTACTATCGCATATAAAAGCCTTGTTGTCCACTTTGGTCGCTCCTCCTCATCTTTCTTGGGCCAAAATCGGAATAACTCTCCCAGTGTTGCTTCCTCAGCAAGGATGTTCGGGAAAAACCAGACCCGTTTTCCGAGAACAATATATAAAGCACCAAATATTGTAGCTCTTACTGCAAGATTAAGACAATTATTTGAGTCCTGAGAAACCACTGAAGCAGAATGGAGTGCACTTATCAAGCAAATTTCACATTATCAACCATGTTCTAACCAATAAGTTTGAGGTGAGAGCATGAAAATGAATTAAAAAATTTCTCTGGTTCTATGTGCATTGAACTATATTTATTATAAAAGCATATATCCTTGAACTAAAAATGAAGTTGAAAACGAATGAAAAAGAAAAGGAGTTCAGAAAATGCAAGCCTGAAAGATGACATGTCAGCAATAACAGCACAAAATCAGCATATTTTCTGTTTTGTCCATCAATAAATATTAGTACTCCCATGCTGAAAAATTCATTCCTATATATAAGATTCAGGTGTCTCAACTTCATATTACAAGAGTTTCGATTCTGACAGGACACATTAGCACCAAGGTGTGTTCACAAAGCTCCACAAATACCATCAGACCTACTTACACTTGTAAGTTGCTGATCTCCTTTTAGCATCAAATAGTAAGTCATTATAAACTAGAAATCCAACAATAGTAGCTCCAGTCACGTTTAGACTTAGGAGGAAGACCCAGACAAAAATCAAGCTGAGCAAACAAATTTCATTTTATCAAGCCAACAACCGAATCCCCCCTTCTTATGTATGTATATATAGATATATATACATATGTATGTATGTATGTATATATAGATATATATACATATGTATGTAGATATATGCACATATATGTATATGTATATGCAAGTTCATGTTGTTGGTGTCTACTTCTCTTCTTAAAACTAATTATAACAATCCACTATATCTCATCCTTAAACAAAAGTAACTTTCTAATGATAAAGTTCAAGCTAGGATATCATTAACAAAACAATTACAGAGATTAAGTGGAAGTTGACACAAGTGTGCACAATCAGTAGAAAATCATCCCTCTTTCAAAAAGGGTGATGATGAGTATCACAACTACCCAGAGCATGAATCCAAATAGAAAATTGTTAACTAATACTGCTGAAATGGAGAAAAACAAGGAGGGCGATAAATTAATAAATGTAATGACAGATCCAAAAATAGCCATCACCACAAAACCTACTGTCTTCCCAAATTCCATCCATTCCAAAGCATTTTTGCATTCAAGTCTAATAAAAACCAACACCACATATTTCCATATAATTTGAACTAAACTTATTTTAGCGGAACTAAACTTTACATCACTACATCTCAAAGTTCCTTGCAATTAGCTCTCAGTTCTATGTTATGTTTAGAGGAGTGAAGGAGGTATGGAAATACATACTGTCATTGAAAGCATTCAACACAAGTTAAGACTCATCTGACAATAAATTATTTGCATAGTAAACACAAAATAAATGAACAATGCATAATAGTTGGCAATTGAACCGAGTTTGGACTATGGAATTTGCTTGATACATGAAAGTTGGTTAGAAGAGTCTGAAAAGTAATCAGAAGTGCATGGAGAAGAATCTGAACAAATATGATCAGAAAACAAAGGAAAGCAAAACTTACTCAAAAGTAGGGAGAGAATAAGCAGCAGGATGCCAGCACATGAGTAAAGTATTAATAGCTTGCAGCGATGAGGATACACAGGAAATAGGCAAATTGCCAATGTTAACACAGGCCAGCAAAATGAGAGGAGTGTCTGCCAAAGTGGCCTGCGTTTAACAAATGTCCATGCAAAAAAAGCATCATTTTCAGAAAATACTTGTTCCTGCCAAAGACAATCAAACATTGTCAGATTCAAACATAAAGAAATCTAAACACTTTCTTAACCTACAGTGTAACATAAACCAAAGATAAGTCATTGAAAAAAGAACATTCTGGTGATATCAAAATATAATATGCACTTACAGTCTATGAATAACTTCAATGTAGATAAAGATCTTCAAAGTTCAAAAAGTGCTGTTTTCCTTTTTACCTTTCTCAAAATTAAAAAGTCTTCAATTGTACAAATATCAAAGGTAAATACAATTTTTCTTTGTCTACCACATCACACATTAACCAGATAAAACTAAGTCAAAATAAGACCAAAATGGGCCTTGCCATGAATGCCTTAGATATTGATGAATTGGAACTTCAAAACCAAACTCTATAATGCATAGAATTAATACTAATGACATGTTGCAAATTCGAAGGCCTAATACAGCTTTATCTCCTAATATTTGTATTATGTGCATGAGAAGTGCAGACTGGAGCTTATTTATTTTTACACTGTCAAGGGGCTGCCTTCTTGTGGGATAAGCTGTTGGGGTTTTTTTTAGTGAGAATTGGGTTTGTCCACAAATTTTGAGAATTTTCTTCTTGTACGGTTCAAAGGTTTTAGCCCTACAAAGGATGATAGAATTTTGTGGCAACCTGCTGTTTATGCTATAACCAGGAACATTTGGCTGGAGCAGAATGCTGATATTTTTAAGGGTGATTCCTCATCTTTAGATGACTTATGGGCAAGGGTTGTCTTTGGAGCTTTTTTTTTTATTTATTTTCGGCTCAGGGTTTATTTAAGAGAGCGTCTCTTTTGGATATGCAGAGAGACTGGGTTGCTTTGTTGCATGCTTAACTTTTTGTATTTTCTTTTTCAGTTAATTGCCTGTATAGGTGGATATACAATCTGCCTTTCCTGTAATCTTCTTCTTTCTTCATATAAGTTCTTTTTTTATCCACAAAAAAGAAACTATAATGTGAAATATACCCACACAAGGCAAAACCAAGAATAAAAAGAAAGAGAACAAAAATTTATGGTTGTTCTAATGATTCCAAGCATCAGGTTATCCATTTCCCAAAATAACACCAATAAGGAGATTCAAATGAAAAAACGAAAATCCTTACAGGGAAGATTTCTAAATGTGCAGGCCAAGTGGACAACTTTTTCTTCCCGGGACGAACAGTTTTCACCACACGATCACAACGCACTAGAAGATTTTTGCTTAATAGAATGTCAGCAACATCTTCTGTTTCTAGATTCCTATCCGATTCTAGAATATCTTTGAGCTCTGGATGATTTTTTAAGAAGGTTACGAAATCCTTCCCTCTAAAATATTCAACACGGGTCTCCTGTAGAACAGCCCATCTAGAAACCAAACCCTTATGGTCTCTCACCTTCTCAGCAAACAACTGAAACAAGTCTTTCTGGGCAGCTTGTTTCTGAAAACAAAAAGAGTCTCAGGATCATCACACAATAAGAGGAAACCTTATCAACTAATAGTGGAAAAGGAAACAAAAAATAAAAAACAGAGCACATTTAAACATGGTCAGATCAGAAATCGATATAGTAAGCAGGAGTAAAAAAAAATTCAAAATAATACAAAATTGGGGATTGACATGAGGGCGAGGCCTATATCAATATATATCTATACAAAAAAAAATTGATGAGCTTTTAGATAACAAAAATTCTTGGTTGCCACCTTTGTAAGTCAATGTCAACCATACTACCACACAGTTTTCACTTTCCCCCAGTTTTTTTTTTTCTTTTTTTTCCCTCAAAAATGACAAAGAAAAAAGCAAAATTTATTTCTTTTGCAGAGATGTATCTTGAACAACAAAGTGAAGTGTAAATATTAAGTTGAAAAAATAATTAATACAAGACGAAGTTTTCTTATAATTTGTCTTCAGAATTCTCCAAAGTATTTTTAGTTTTGTGGTACCATTGTTCCAATCCTAGAAAACCTACTGACCTCAAAAATTACAATATGATCAATTGGTATATTCCAGAAAGTCAGACTCCAAAACCACCATGGAAAATATAATTCACCTCCAAGTCAGCTTTCCAGCCCCACTATTCCTCATCAACCAAACTGGAGCACAAAACAAATTTATGTCGGGCAACTTAAGCACAGCCATACTTATATACATTTTTCAATAAATATACAAACATAAATTCATACACATACGCGCAGATCACTCTTAATATGATAAAATCTCCATATGGGAAACCTATGTCGCAAGCCATATGATGAGAAATCCATTACAGAGTAACTGGCTGCATTTATGAAGACTAATTTGCAAGTTGTTAACATTTATCGCCAAAAGCATCACCAAACAAGATGAAAATTTGAAATTGTGATAGCATTTTCTCGTAAATTGATCAGCCAAATCCCCTAGATCAAAATGAAGAAAGACAAGCAGAGAAAGGGGGGTAACCCTAGGAGGGGTGTCGGAGCTGGGATCTCTGCCGCCATTAAGGGTGGAAGCTGAGGACCTTCGCACTCTCTTCTTCTCTACTCCACCTGATTTCTTCATTTCAGCTTCTGTCACTCGCGCACGCTCCTTCGCTTTTATTTTATTTTTTTTCTCTCTCTGTTTTCTTTTTCTTTCGGTTTCTGTCTCTACTTGCTTCGGGGAAGAACTTGAACGACGTCGCGTGCTAAAACATGTTACGACGTGGCAAACAGTAATAAAAAAAAAATCTAATTTTAGTTATATATAACTGCAATAATAATTTATTTTTTTAAAATTCATAAAGTTAATAAAGTGAAATTTTTTTGTGAAGTGTTACTTTAAGAAATGATGTGACGTTTTTAGTATTTTTTTTAACTAACAAAAAAATTTCATATTTCACTGTATATATTAATTAAAACTTTTAAAAATTTATTTAATTGGTTAAAATAAATTTTAGTAGAATGAAAAAAAATAGAATAAAATGATATTACCTTATTTAGTATGCGATGAAAGAATTAAATAATGTAATATTTTATTATTTGATCAATAAAAATTAAAAGAATAAAAAAATAACATAAATAAAATAATTAAATTAATTTTTTAAAATAAAAAATAAATTTCTTTAAACAAAATTCTTACAAATTAATTTTTATAAAATATAATCAAATTAATTTTTTTAATAATTAAATTAAATTATTTTAATAAAAAAATATGAAATTAATATTATTTTATGATAAAATCTTAGATTTTATTCATTATTAAAAGGAGTCTATTTTTTATCACATGATAAAATAAAACATTTTATAGAATGCTCAATTCCATTAAATCAAACATAATCTCACTTTCATTTATTTTTATTTTATCCAACTAAACGGACCTCAATACTATTGAAGAAAGATAGAAGTTAAGTAAGGTAGTTTCTAAAGTTTTTTATTTTTATTTTAAATTAGTTATTATGTTATGTTTAGTTTTATTTTAAATTAAGGTTTTAATGTGGAGATTAGATTAGTTTATTTGTTTATATTTTAGTTATTTATATTCATGCATAAACTATTATTTTATTAATTAAATCAAACTTTTGCATAGTGCCACATCATTCCTTAATCACAAAAAGATATTTAACATCAATGATTTTATTAAAAAATATAAATAGTATAAAATTATTAAGACAATAAATTTTAAAAGAACAAACTAACATTATATCTATTTTAAAGAATAAAATAAAATTCTACTTTAAAAATATTTTATTTGAAAAAGTAAACAAGCCATTCTTTTTAAAGTAGACGAAAGGGATCAAAAACTCAACAAGACAAATTTTTAGCTCACAAAAAGGTATGTGAGTTAAAGATACGGGTAAATAAATTGTGATTGTCATATTAATTGAGAAAAGGCATACCATTTATTTTATATTTAACGTTAATTCTTTTAAAAAATGAGAATATATGCACTTTAGTTGTTGAAGGATAAAGTGGTAGTCAATATTCCACTTCATAATCAATGTAATTTAGTTGAAAAAGAACTGTCTACACAATTTGGAGCATGGAAGATACATGCGATTATTATTTAATTTCAAAAAATAGATTACTATTTAAATAAAATGCACGTAAATTAATATTTAATTAATTTATAAAATTTTTATTTTTTTATTATAAATTAATATCTATTTAATATTAACTTAACATTTATGTTACACTTATAAATAAATTTTTTAATTAAAAAATTAAAAATTATACTAATGAGTGCTATATAAATGCTGAATATTAGTTCTTATACCGAATTAAATAAATGTGTCAAAAATAAAAAATTTAACTCTTAATTAATTTTAATATTAAATTTTAAATAATAACTTAAATAAAAGTTAATATTACAAATAGTTTTATCTTTAAATAACTAAATTAAAATTTTATTTATCTACGAGAACGTTCCTTTTCAATTTGACATGATTTGGTAATTTTCTTATATTGGATGAATAAAACGTAAAGTGTACTGCATGGACTTTTGAATTGTTTAAAGCATACATTAATATCTTTTATTAGATTCAATCTCTTCTGAGATTTGTTTTTCTCGTAGGAAAGATCAATTTTTATGAAATTACCAGAATGTCCTTAATTTATTTCTTTTAAAACACTCTCCCCATCCTAGCTTAGACATAAACGTGTGGCCAAACACCAATATTAAAATAAAGAAGAGACGTAACATTATCTCCGCACGATTGGGTTTGCTTGTGTCTAGAATTCCTTGAAGCAGTCAAATGTTGTCTGTGCACCTTCTCTGCTTCCATAGGCACCCACCCCTATCACTGTCTCAAAAGCTAGAATTCAAGGAAAGAAGATTCATCCCAAACCCAAACCCAAACCCAAACGCATCTTCTTCATCTTGTGGTTTCAGAGTTCATGCCGTGAAGGAAGACTCGCAGCAATATGAGTATGAGGTAGACCCAGATAAGGCCAGAGAAGCCCTCCAGAAGCTTGACCAGCAGCTTCAGTCTCTCTCCACCAAACAAGTCTCTTCTCCTAAACTCAGGGGTACACACTCTCTCTCTCTCTCTCTCTCTACCCTTTTATTTCACCAAATCCTTTTAGCTTTTAGATTAATTTCAAATTGAACCCAGCTCGAGTGCTGCTTCCACAACATCACTTTGCACCTCATTGGTATGATGTTTAAATTCAAGATTTTTTTTGGTTTCTCAGATAAACGACAGGTTTGAGTAGTGCCGTTTGGCATTTTTCATCTTTTTTTCTTATTATTGGAGAAAAAAAAAATAGAAGTGTTTTTGTTAATTAACATATTTATATCTTTTTTTACTACTATTCAATTCCTTGGAATTTTCGCAAAAGAGGTTCATGGAGTGAAATTCCAATTGGAACGAATCCAAATTACTAAATTAATTGCCTATCAATCACAATAATTTTTTCTAAAAAAATTATCTTCTTGAAATTTTAGCCTCAATGTAAAATATATTAACCCAAGTACAAAATTTTCCATGTTGTAGACCTGTAGATTATTAACACACACACGTGGGATTCAACTCTTAATAATATAATGATTGGTTTATTTTTGTTTTTTGCAGCTTCGGAGGTGAAATTCGCAAAAGAAGATGCAAGAGTGAATATGAGAGAAAAGGAGGTAGAAATATCAGGGTCGTTTCTGGCATATACAGCTTCAGCTCTGGTTCTCTTCACCATATTTTACAATTTTCTCTTTTACACTGTAATTGCACCATCCATCGATGGTCCTTAACCTCTCCATTTTATATAAAAAGGAAGTATAAGCTTTTATTTAATCTTTCCATATATCACCATTTTCTCTTCTCCTCTCTCTCTCTCTTCTTGCTAAAATTCTGATGATGATGAATTAATTTTTTTTGAATTATTATGGAAAACTATTTTTGCACTATTTTTTTTTTTTTGAAATATTGTGGATGAGTGTATTTTATTACATTGCAAGTATTTGGGGTATTATATTTTACATTGGATAGCTATTAAGTCATGAATTATATTCCAATCAAATTAAAAATATAAAGGGTAAAACAGCTTTACCAAAAGTATTAGCTTCTTAATAATAGAGTGGAGTATGAAAGAAGAATTTGTTTCTGCCAATATCTACCTATATATTTTAATTTAAATATTTGTATTTGGTGGTTATTTGATTTTTTATGTATAAAATATTATCACATTTTATTTTTTATAATTTTTCCTTAATAATATTACAAAAGACAACTATTTTTTATAACCTTCAAGTCTGAATTAACCGGTAAGATCAAACTTTGTCAACAAAAAAATTTTGGGTTTGAATTTGTCTAGACAAAAAAAAATATTAAGTTGTAAAAAAAAATGTAATTTTTATTATTTACTTTAATAAAACATGGCATACTTTTTTTTATTTATCATTTTCAAATCTAATGAGAAATGCATTATTTTATTTCTAAAAAGATTCAAATTTAATTATATGTTATTATTAATAATAATAATTAATTTTTTTTTATTAAATAAAGTCGATTAGATAAATTAAATAACGTTATAATAATTTATTATAAATAAAATTAATTATATATTAAAAAATACAAAAAATTAATATTTCAAATAAATAGACGATACTATAAAATTATGTCGTGAAGATGCAGCTTAGTATTTATTATAATAAAAATTATAGTAAAACTAATTATTTTCTCTTGCACGGTATAAAGTTTTTTTTGGTTACTTTTTTTCGTGGTACATTTTCTATTTATGAGGCATTTGCAAATTTAATAACAAAGTTATTTTTTGTTAAAATAAAGACTAATAAATTATGGGGAACGGAAATTGTTTTCCATTGTTTTGTCTTCAACCCAAAGTTTTTTGTAAATTACACAGAAGACCCATTCCCCTCCTATTAGCATTTTCTGTATAGCAAAGGCTCTTCTCTGCTGCGACATAACAATCACAGTCTTTGAGAATCTTCCTGGTAAGCCAAAAAGTGTTCCAGGTTCGTTGGTTCGAGGATGGAGGAAAAGATCCCATTTAAGAATCTCCATAGTAGGGAGTATTCGGGCCACAAGAAGAAGGTACCCCTTCGCTCTTTTGGTGGTAAACCTGTTCACAGGCACAAACTTTTCTACTACTTCTCGTTGAATTTCTACAATAACAGCCTTGTATCTCTTTTTGCGTTTCGATTATAATCTGGGTATTTCTTCTCTTTCCGAAAGGTGCACTCCGTGGCCTGGAATTGCACTGGCACAAAACTTGCTTCCGGCTCTGTGGATCAAACTGCTCGAATTTGGCATATTGAGCCACACGGGCATGTAAGCTTCCTCCCCATTGTATAACTTGCTCTTTTCTTTTCCTTTAATTTTTCTAATATTGTGCATTACTGAGAATAGCACTTAGGAAAGCAAGAGCTCTGCAAAACCAGGGCATTGCCGCTTCATTTCTATAAATATTATGCGGTTTTCATACCAGGAAGCTCTAGGGTCTGCGCAATTTTCTATCTCTGTGTTTCGTCCCCTTCGTGCCTGTTAAAATTAATTCATTAGGAACTATCTTAGAGTTGTATGGACTAGAGGAGAAAGAGGCCTCTTATATTAACTGTGCCTTTGGTCTAGACTGGTCTTTTTATTAGTTTTATATGAATATGGCCGCAAGACTTAATGATATTTTAAGGATTGTCTTCAAGAGAGGAGAGTGTTTCCTGCAGTCTTGAAGCTTCTGATTACCATAAATACAAAGTTTATAGTGTCATAGGTTGTGTAAATGGCTATTATTCTATCATAGCATACTGGAAATAATTATGCCCAGAGATATTGGTCAGCATACAGTTTACTTGTTTCGAGTATGGTGCAAAGAAGAGAAAATTAATGAGAGAGGCATGAATGGAATAACAGAAAATGTTTAATGTAATTTTTTCTTCTGAAAATTTGTGCTGAGAGCTGATGCTGGAATCATCCTTTTCCGGCATTCTTCTTCTATGTGAAGGCTATAGAATATTTGCACTAGTTCCTGAATCCTTAATCAGTCCATCCAGTATGTGAACTAGTAATAGACTTTCAGTAATTTCCCATGAACAATCCGCAGCTTTTTCCCTGAACGCACAAGTGCATCAAACATCCCCCCGGTAAAGACTGCTGCTTTTCTATATTATTGGTACCATGAATATTCTGTGAGATGATTTTCAGCTTTGTGATTTGACACAATTATCCCACTTTCAAACTGAATGACAACATATGTCCTTCTAATGCTATTCCTTGCATGATAGTTAACTGTTTGAAAATTAAATTCCTTTGTTCACTAATTTGTTAATTGTGTGATTTTCAGGGTTCTTTCTTATTAGCATCCTGATCTTCTCACAATTGCTGTTGCACTCCATCCGTCTTTCTTCTTCCTTTATTAGCTAAAATCTAAGTTTATAGTCAAAGCCACTAATCATGCCAAATTGAACCACTAGGGTGGGAATATAGAAATGGTTTCTGGATTAAAATTTAGCTATTAGATGCAATAGAATTATGGAACCTGTCTGTAAGAGGTCAGGTGAGATACTGAGATTCAGGAATGAGCAAAATAGTAATTGAGAAGAAGTTAAAACCGTGGAAGCTTTGGACTTTGAGATTGGTTCGGTCTCATGCTAGGGCAATCATTTGGTGGAGTTATATAATTAATGGGGAGAGTCATAATTAAAATGTCTAGAAAAGAAAAGATCTTAGAGACTCTGAGTTGGTATCGATAGATTGGGAAAATCATAAGTTAATGTTACTAAGATATGAGTTAAGTTTTGTTATTTTGGAAAAGATGAATTCTGCATCAAGTTTTTAATCTTTAGCAGTTAATGCATAAGAAAAATCGAAGTCTGCCTTTAGTATTTCCAATTACAGGAGGTTTTATCAAGGCTTTTGAGTGATTTCCTTTTTACTTTCATGCTGGATGAGATAACAAGACAGCAAGACCTATGATGCTATTAGTATTATTTTTCTTTGATTCTCAATAAAGATTAATCTTTAGAAGTTGAAGGCATAAGAAAAAATAAAACTTATTGTAGAGATGGGGCAAGAGTAGGAGAAGGACTAGAGGTCAGCTGAGAATTGAGATTGAAGGTTGACAGATATCAAAAGGGTCGATACTTTTGGTTACCTTACTTTCCTTCCATGATTTAAGGTTCCAAACTGACAGTGACATAGGAGAACATGTTTCAATTGGAAATAGGACTTGTTGGAGTGAACTGGATAAGTGCATTTTGAATTTTTCATGATCAGAAAGGAAGTTATACTTGAAACACTGGGGTAAACTAAGTTTTAATATGAATATTCTAGGGGCATCTTTTCTAAAGTAGAACATTTGGTCATTAGAGAAGAGGAGAAAAATCATACTGTGAATCTGAGGTGTGGCAGCGCTGAGATTTTTATAGTACCTTTGTGGAAGCACAAGGAAAGATGGGATAGTGAATTGCAGCATTGAGTGAAGTTAAGATTTAAAAACAAAAATGCAATTTCCCAGAGGGGGAAAAGAATGAGAAAAGACTAGGTGGCATTTGGTATTTGGATATCCTAATTTTCCAGGTACTCGAAAACCTATATATGAAACATTTGAGCATGGAGTGAATAAAAAAACCAATTTTATATATTATTTTGATCATATATAACACATAAATTTGAACTTTTTATATTTATTATACTCAAACATCTAAAAAGTAAATTTTCAAGTACTTGAAAAACTAAAATCCTCTTGTACCAAACACCACCTAAGTATTTTTATAGGTAAAAGTGATCATGAAAGATATGTTTGCAAAAACATCATTGGAGAATATATCTCCTGATTGGATTTAATGGTGAACCAGGATTCATGTTGAGCATTTTAGTTAGTTTCACTCAAAGATTAGTGTATCAATGGCCAATTTATTCCAGAATTATTATTATTATTATTTCTTAAATAAGTAAACTTGGGTGATTACATCTATGTTTTAGCTTTAACTTTTTCTGTCTCCTTGTCACCTTTTTGCTTGGGTTTTTTTATTACAGTTTTGGTTGCCACTATTAATGCCATTGCAAATATTTTGTTCTTTTTTTTAAAGAAATTTGATTTTTTATTTTATTTGGTGGGGTGTTTATTTCAGGGTAAGGTCAAAGATATTGAATTGAAGGGTCACACTGATAGTGTGGATCAGCTATGTTGGGACCCCAAGCATGCTGATCTGATTGCAACTGCATCGGGTGATAAGACTGTTCGTCTGTGGGATGCTCGTAGTAAGTGATTATTCTGTGTACAATTTACTTTAGTTTGTCATACAGCTGGGAGGAAAATTATAGTGCCTTTCTTTGGGAGATTAAAAAGAGTCTCTATTAATAATTGGAAATGTACTGTCAACTTTCCTTCTTTGGGTTAGTTAAGGTCTAAATGTTTGTTGACATAGAAGATTATTCCAATTTTTTGGGGGAGGGGGAAGAGATTTGAAAAAAAAAATTGCTCTTATTTGGTTTCTGCAGGTGGAAAATGCTCACAACAGGCGGAACTTAGTGGGGAGAATATCAACATCACCTACAAACCTGATGGAACTCATGTTGCTGTAGGTAATAGGGTATGTCATATAATCTCCTTCGTTTGCTAAAAGCTCCAAAATGCTGATGTTGTGACTGGACTTGTAAATGTCAACTATATCTTGAGTACATTTTAATTGTATCTTTCTCTGGAATCATTGAGCTTTGTTAATTATGGAGTAGACTTTTTATATATACCTATCTTGCTGCCTTTCAGCATGTGAAGTCTGCTTTGTTCTTATTTCATAGGATGACGAGTTGACTATACTGGATGTTCGGAAGTTTAAACCAATTCATAGGCGCAAGTTCAGTTACGAGGTAGTGTCTAGTTTAAACTTTATTTTTTGCTGTATGTTCTGTCTCTGACAGATTGTCCTTGAGGCTATAGTAAATTATTGAACCTGAACCTTGGAAATTTTAGCAATTTGTCTTTGTGGCAAATTCCTATAATTTCAGATAAAATGTGAATGAGCATTGGTCTTTACCCAATAATTCAATAAATAATTTATATTAATTACTTAGTTACTTTGATTTTCTTTCTCATTCAAACCACCCAGCTATGTTCAGGAATCAAAGCTGAAATTTATTGTGCATATTAGGCCCTTGTTAATTGGGTGTAAATTATAGATTACTTTATTATTGCATCTAAATCTGCAGTCAATTTGCAACTCGCATGTCTTGAAACCTGATGCATTTGTCTCAAAATGGAAAGAATATGGATTGCTAATATATCCAAATTATCTAATGATTAAGTGTACAGTCTTTCAATTATTCAAATTTTTAGAGATTGGCACTATCATATGCCTGCCTCTGCTTCCTCAACGCTCACACCTTAGCAACATCTGTGTTTTCTAATTCTTGTTTTCTCTTTTGGCTTTCATATGCTCCGAAGTTCCAACTTCTTCAACATCATTCATTATGCTACTTTTCAGGAGCTCATTGTTTTGTTTTGCAACACTTAACTTAAGCCTGAATTTCTGTGAGTCCATAATTTTTCCCATCTATGATTAGACAATGCTTATTGGCTTTTAAGTGATCTATTGAGTACTCTTGGCTTGGTATATATGTCACATAGTGACTATTTGTTCCAATGTACTAAATAAATCCTTATAATTTCCTCTCATTTTCTAGGTAAATGAGATTGCTTGGAACATGACAGGAGAGATGTTCTTTCTAACAACAGGAAACGGTGCGGTCAATGTTTGAATTGATCCTTGCTTTCTTTTAATTCCAAAATATAAATCTCACTACTCAATATGTTTAGCTTAATTGAGTTTGTATATATAAAAATATCTTATTTTTTTATAGCACGTTCTCCTACTTAGGGACTGTGGAAGTACTGGCTTACCCATCTCTTCGGCCTCTTGATACCCTCACGGCTCATACAGCTGGGTGTTATTGCATTGCAATTGATCCGACAGGAAGGTATGCTTCTAGTATGAAAAATTTCTGGTCTTGCTAGTTGCCCTAATAAGCAAGCTAAGAGTCAAATGCAAGACTCTCCGTCTGATTATTTGAACTAATCTGTTTTTGCATATTATGTTTCAGTCTTCCTTTTCCACAATAGGATATCTGTTTTAATATAAAATTATTCATATGGACATTTCAAACGGAAAAAATATACTCAAATAGTAACCACTTGTTATTGAGGCAGATATTTTGCTGTTGGAAGTGCTGATTCCCTTGTCAGCCTGTGGGATATCTCAGAGATGCTCTGCGTGCGTACCTTCACAAAGCTGGAGTGAGTTTTCGCTGGATTCCATGTTCATGTCTATTCAGCTTATGTTTACCTGCTCATGAACTGGGTTTGGGCTGAGTCTAATAGGCTTTTAGGTGTGGGCTTAAGCTCAAGCCAAAGCCCATTTTAATACAGTCCCATCATTAAAGGTCAAGAAATGGACCAAGCCCATAGTAAACCCCAGGCTTAGTCCATGTTTATTTTTATATAAATAAAAATTTACTCAAATTAAGAAAAAAGACTTAGTTGAGTGAATTCAACATGTTTTACAAATAAATACATTTTTTATTAAAAAATGAATAAAAGAATTAATTTATAGTTAATTTAGTATCGCTTTTATAATTAAGGGCATTTTTGTCCTAATGTCAAATTTTTATCATGTTTGATGTATTAGGACAAAAATTGAATTTATAAAGTGAAAAATTATAAATGACATATGATAAGAGAAAATATAAAGATGAGAATAAATAATGAATATAATTCAAAATTTAAAGAGAGAACTGATAAGTTTATGAACTTTGTTGAGCTGGGTCGGCCAAGCCCAACTTATTCTTAAAGCTCAGAAGCCTGATAGGATGGGCTTAAATTTAAACCCATTGGTCCAAATTAGGTGGAAGCCAAGGCTCACTATGTTGGGCCAAGTGTATCTATGGGCTGACCTAGCCACAAACAGCTGTAGCTTGTAATGACAGATGTGTATTGATCTTTTTTCTATGTTTCTCAGATGGCCTGTCAGGACAATTGGTTTCAATTATACCGGTGATTATATTGCTTCTGCAAGTGAAGACTTGTTCATTGATATTGTAAGTGTACATGACAATTCACAATTCTTTCTTACTGACATCTCTATTGCAAAACTTGTTGGCGTAAACTGATAGTTGATGTTGCTCCTTAATGAAACAGTCCAATGTTCAAACTGGACGAATGGTGCATCAGATTCCATGCAGGGCTGCCATGAACAGTGTGGAATGGAATCCTAAATACAATTTACTTGCATATGCTGGTGATGACAAAAACAAGTATCAGTCGGATGAAGGTATAATCTTCTGGACATCTACAAGGTGTCATTATTAGAAACCCAGCATTCACAAGAGCCAGTAGTAACTTCTCTGCATTGTGCTTGCAGGTGTTTTTCGAATTTTTGGCTTTGAAAGTGCCTAGAATTCCCCAGAAGCATCTTTAACTGTTTTCTTGTCTTTAATTGTAGTGTTTTAACAATTTTGTTGTCTTTAACTATAGTTTAACAATAGTAAATTATATAGAAGTCCCTTTGCTGGTGTTATTCATGAAGCTTAGGAACTCGAGTGCACAGAGGACTTGCTTCTTGTTTGTCTTAAACCTTACACTTGTGGCAGTAAGAGTATGATCAAAGTTTATATGTAATTTGCACGCTTATAAAGTGAACTCAGATGATTCATCCTGTTCTTTTTTTTTTTTTTTTAATTTGACTATATAACTGGGATTCGAACTTAGGCTCTCAGAGCTTTAGAACTCATCCTGTTCTAGGGACTTATTTGTAGTACATCTCAAACCAGATTCAGTAATATCATGCAGTTTTACCTTAATTTGGCCCGAGACCAAATTTTCTTTCCCACATTACTTGGTGCATTTAGAATTTTAATCTTGAAATGTTCTTTATCTTTTAAATTATTTAAATTGTTTGGACAGAATGAGAATTATTTCCACAATCCATCTTGACATTTAGAGCTTATGATTTCAATTATATCTGACATTTAGAGCTTCTCGCATGTGCATTCCCTTAGATTTCTTGTACAGCGAGTGCTGCAATATTTGTAATCATAATAAACATCAATATGGATTCCAAATTAAGAGTAGCTTTATTTCATGATATTCCAACAAATGGACTGCAATTTTGGATATAAAAAAACTCAGCACACAAGAAGTGTGTTTGCCAGTGCCACTTCAGATTTGCAATTAGCTTCTTGGAAGTAACCTTTGGAATATAGTCTCTGTTTCTTATGCTCCGGCCATATATCTTTAAAGTTTGAAGTTTTGCATTGAACTCTGAAGCTTGTATCAGTCGTTCGCTTGTAAGGTAGTGGTGGTCTCTGTTTCTCATGGTGTCTGTATAGTAATGCTTCAGCCATATCCTTAAAATTTGAAGCTTTGCATTGAAATCTGAAGCTTTTATTAGTCGTTCGCTTGTAATAGGTAGTGGTTTCTGTTTCTCATGGTGTCTCTCTGCATAGTAATCTCCAACCATTTCCTTAAAATTTTGATGTTCGCAGTGAAATCTGAAGCCTTTCATCACTCGTTTGCTTGCTTAAAGTCCCTCCAAAGGGTTGGTTGCCAATTCGGACCGAAAATGCTTCATCCCCTTGTAGAGCCTGAAGTGCAAGGAACCGAACCACAACAACTATACTTTAGACGGACTCAATAATATAATTTATTAAATTTTTTTTAAAAGTATTATGTTATATATATATATATATATATATATATATATATATATATATATATACACACACACACATATATTATTATTATATGTCATGTTTATTTTTCACACACATATATTATTATTATATGTCATGTTTATTTTTCACTTTATAAATTTATATTTTTTTCTAGCAGGACAAAAATATGACTATATGAACAAAATTATAAAAAATATCTATACTTGTGAAAATGATTCAAAATTAATTATAAATTGATCCTTTTTTTTATAAAAATAATGATTATTTAATATAAACCCATTAAAACAGTAGCAGGAAAGAATGAAAGAAATGAAACGACGACTTTGGTTGCAAGAAAATTACCATGTCCAGTCAACAGCAACAAAGAAAGCAAAGACAGTGAATCGTCACCATCACAAGCCGCAGAGAATGAACTTGGAAGCAGGGAATGCCAGACCTGTAAAGCAAACAAGACAAATGGTGAGTAAATTCTGATAACACCAAGTGACAGGCTTCCATTTAATTTCCACGCTAGAGCTCTTCATCCTCTTCCCACTCTGTGGCTCCTTAGACAAATCAAAGCTCTCCCCTTTCATCCTCAACTCCTGAATACACCTCGTCAGCGCTCTGTTCTCGTTCCTTTCCCTCTGCAATTGCCTCCAAACCTTCCAGTACCCATGGAGTTTAACCTGACCCAGAACCACAAACACCAAAGAAGTACAGAGAGAAACAAGAGTTGGAATCCACCATTTCTTGCAAGAATGATTATGGTCTTCGGAATTGGCCCATGAAGTGAACAATAAGATCAAGAAGAACCCATGAAAGAGGAAGAAGAAAGAGCAGAGTTGGAAGAGTTCGCGTCTGATGGAGTCCATTCGGGTCTCCTTCTGGGCAATGCGACGCCCGAAGATGTCGTCTTCTCTCTGCCAGAGCTTCAGGAGCAAGAGATGACCAGGGCTCTCAGAGATTTTTGTCAATGGGTGATCCTCGAGTGCTTCTGCTATGTTGTCTATTGCAGATAGGAGCTTCTGCTGATGCTCTTCGTCTACTCGGATTTCCACGATGTGGGCATCTTTCACTTCTGCCATAGCTTTCAAATACAAAGAATTTCACAGTATAATAATGAAATTAAATCAAATCAAAATAAATAAATAAGAAGTAGAAGAAGAAGTTGAGACAGATGATGATGAGAAGTTGCAGAGAGAACAGAGAAGCAGTAGTAATGGTCTCGTTGGCTTTGGATAGGGAAGATGAGAAGAGATCTTGGAGATATATAGAAAATTGTTGGCGAACGCCTGGGAATCTCAACGGTTACATCTCCCGGGGCTCAACGGTCAGATTTTCATTTTTCAGTTCTCTGATAACAACGGATACTTTTCTTCTCTCTCGCCCAGCGTGGCCTAGTCCAGGAAGGGAACGGAACAAAGTAATTAAATTGATTAAATCTATTAAAATTATCAGTTCAGTTTTTTTTTCTTAGGTATCTTTTTGAAGACTAATTCTTTCATCTTCTAATAAGTATTTATTTGTTTCAAAACAGTACAAAGCATTTTTACTATTCTATTTATATAAAAGTGACAAAATCATAAATTTATATTCGATACCAACTTAATTTATTAGATATTATTTTTAATATTATTATAAAAAATGATAATAATTAAATAATTACAAAAATAATAAAATAAAATGACATAATAATTTTTAAAATGTCAAAAAAAGCATAACAGTTTTAAAAAATTTCATACTATTTTTGTTGTGTTTTATTTATTTCATTTTTTTAAATAGTATCCCTCCACTTTAATTTAAAACAAAAAACAAAAAGTGTCATCCTTGGTACCAATTGAATTAATTCGTTTGGTATTTCTTTAAAATAGTTATTGGTGTATGTGGAGATGATAACCAAAATTTAAGGAGTTATTGCTATGTTTTGAATTAATTTTATCTTCTATCTGTTTTATTTATTTATTTAAAAAGTTTAAAACTTTAATTTATTTAAAAACTTTTAAATTTAATATTTTAAATATTAAATAAAATTAAATTAAAACCTATTAAATCTAAACCCCTAGGGCCAAGCAATTGACAAGAAGGTTGACAGCTGGGAAACAAACAAAAAATATTATACACTTATTGCACCACTGCATTTGGCTTCTTATAATCTCACTCAAAAATATCTAATGAACTATTATAAATTTGTCAGTCAAGCAATTGACCCTCGCGCCTCACGCTTGTCCTGCCCCAACGCACGCTTCAAAGACTCAGCCTAAAAAAATTAATAAAAAAATATTTTCATTGAATTTACTCCAATTACAAATATTATAAAACTTACTACCCGTAAACAAGTTGCAGAGGATTTCAAGTTTAATTCTTTGTATATAGTAGTTTGAATTTGGAATTGGAATTTATTAGATATTGAATTGAATTTAAGGATTAAAATTATTATTGGATTATTGAAAGGCTTACTTATAAATATTATAACTTTTTTTTAATCTAATTTTTTATTTTATTTCATTTTCACTAAACTAACTTTATCATTAAAATTTGTGATAGAGTCATCATCACTCATTGTAGTTTAAACTGTTAATGAATTTAATATGTTGATTTAAAATGAATTAATTTAGTTTGATTGGGTTTGAATATGTTTTGAGCAATTCAATTTGATTTTGATTTGCATTAAAATAAACCAGTAAATAAAGGAAAACAATTGACTAATTTCAATAAAAGTAACCGGTCTCTTCATTCATTTTTTTTTTTGGTACATGTGAGAGAGTCGAACCTGCGACTCTTGACCCAACCCCCCCACCCCAACCACCTGAGCTAACCTCAGGTGGCAGGTGGCACCGGTCTCTTCATTCATAGATACAGGCTGATGGAAACTTTTTCCTATTTTATTATTTGCTCTTTTCCTTTTCAACTTTGTGATTGCAAGCCTAAAAGATGGATCCATCATTCGACAAATCTACGTAAACCCACGAACCAACCCGCTCAAATTGGAACCTGCGCAATCCGGTTTTAAAAAATTAATATTTTGGACCAAAAAGAATCCAATAAGAATTATGCAATCACCTACTTTATACTAAAAGGCTCGTGAATTAATATTTTGGACAAACTAGGATTCTCAGAACAGTTTTTTTATTTTACAAAAATAATTTTCTTTTATAATGTTGGTTTTATAAATGATTTTTTAAAAATTGTTTTGTAAAAATCTAATTCAAAAAATAATGTTTAAAAAATCTAATTTTGTTGTTTTTTAAATTTTTATGCAAAAATATTTTTAGATTTAAAAAAAACAAATAAATTTATTTCTATTAATGATAAAATCATAAATAATTTGTTAAAATTAATTATTAAGCATAACGCAGATTATATTTTTTTAAAAATTTATATCAAAATAAATTTTTTATTCTTTTGTTTTAAAAAATTTGTTTTTATAATTATTTAAAATAATAATAAAATGAAAACATTTGAAAATATTTTCAAACAATTTCTAAATTAACCTCAAATAAATCTTAGCCTTATAAT
Organism: Gleditsia sinensis; assembly: GCA_037074535.1. Taxonomy (NCBI): domain Eukaryota; kingdom Viridiplantae; phylum Streptophyta; class Magnoliopsida; order Fabales; family Fabaceae; genus Gleditsia; species Gleditsia sinensis. The sequence goes on along the minus strand of CM073470.1, from coordinate 2,459,833 downwards.
TGTATGATTGTAAAAATAAATAATTATTTTATTGTTTAAATTATGTTTCATTTATACTTTATATAATTTTATAATTTTGTGAAGTATATGTTAGTATGAATATAACATATAAAAATTGAATTAAATTTTTTAACTTTTTTTTAATTATAATTTTATAAGACTGTGAAATTATACAAGTTGTAAATAAAATAAACCATTAATAATAAAATTATATATTATTTTAATATTTACATAATTAGTTTTATTGAAATTTAAATAAAAATATCATAGCAAATTTTAAAAAAATTAAATAACATATTTTAAAGCAATTAATTTTGAACAATCCACTTAGATAAACTGTAATTTATCCTAATATTTACTATACAAAAAGTTTTTTTTTAAAATTTTTATTTTCATTTATTTTAAGCAGAGTCTATAAATAACGCAATAAATTAAGCTAATTAAAAATAAAAATCTTTGCATTCACCCAGTTGGAGCTTGAAAGTTAAAAGACATGAAATTGTGTCACGACGACATCCTATAAAATCGGAAATGTACTGACGACGATGCATTGATAATCCTTGTCCATTCGTTGCTATGAGCCTAGTAGTAGATCTAGCTTGTGAACTAAAAAGTGCTTTGGTGGTAGAATTTTAGTTTTTTTTTTTTTATATTTTAAAATATTTAAATATGTTTTATGCTCAATTTTTTCATATATAAATTTTTAAATTTATGAAAATTCAAATTTAATTAAACTATAAAGAAAAAGTAAGTGTCATAAACGAGAGAATAAAGTTATAAATACGAGCTCGTGACCTATATGTGCCCATGTCCATTTATATTGTTTTGACAATAATAGTAACAAATAAGAAATATAAAATATTTCATAGGTTCCCTTTTTAGTGGATGCAAATTTGTTACTGCGGGGGAGAAATTCATTGTTAGATAAACCAACTAAAAATAGCATATGTCAAGAGTATAACTCAGTAAAAAAGTTAATTGAAATATTCACACGGTCATTTTTTTTCATTAACTCACCCTATAAAAATTACTAAATTAATTTTATACAAAAAAATAATTATTAAGAAAGGGCTTATGCTATTATTTTATTGTAATAAAAGGGTGACGGCCTTTTTTCTTAAATATTTTCACATGCTATTAGTATTGTAACACTGATATATTTTATGCACTATTATAAGGAAAGAGTTTTTTTCACTATTATAAAGAAAGCTTCACTTTTTCAACCGATTTTAAGGAGAGAATTACGGAGAATGGATGCGAGAATATTATACAAGATGAAACGTTGCTGGTTGAGAATGAGAGGGGAAACGAGGGAGAATATTGTTAACTTTTTGACATCATTACGTGAGGCGTATATTGGCCTCTTTATTTTATTATGGAAAATGTTAATTTTTTTAAAAAAAAGGAATAATTTTTTCTTTTGATGAGGCTCTCTTGTTCCTCGTGCCCTTATAACCCGGTAACTGGGTCTTAAATTCTTGGATAGTCCAGTCAACGTTAAGATCAAAGCCAAGGAACCAAGGGTGCTATGATTATTTATACGAAAGAAAAAGAGACCCATATTTATAAGCCTTCATATTAGGGGCAAAGTAGTAAAAATCCTTTATAGGCACATATCTGTTTCAGAAGTACATATGAAAGTTGACTATTGTCACTTGAATTTAAAGATATGAATAATTAGAAGTAAACATAGGTTCATTCACATGGAATAATATTTAAATTTAATAAAAATTTTAAATTATTTTTAAAAAATTAATTATGTTAAATTAAATTTGTAAATTTGTTTTAAAGTTACACTCTATTTATATAAATTAATCAAAAATTATTTTAAAAATCTATTCATACAAATTTGATTTAATTTTTCTAAAAAAATTTCTTTTATTGATTTTAAATGAATTTAGTTGGGGGTAAATGAGCTATGCCGGGCTCTATGAATAATGACTTTCACGTGCTTTCTCAACATCTCAAAATTATTGAATCTTTAATAATTTAAAATTCTTCAGTGACGATTATGTATGTGCGAGATTATATACATTTGAACTAACCACTAGGTCCATTCTTTGGATTAAGCCTCACTCCAAAATATGCGTTTTCATATTTAAACGACACAATAAAAATACAACATTTAAATTAATTTTTCAGAATACAATATACAACATTTAAATCAATTTTCAGAGATAGCTTTTGTTTCTTTAATTTCTTTTTTTCCCTTTTTAACAAATTCTAACCATGTTACCTTATCTGTTTATTCATTGTGTGCATTTTTTTTAAAATGACTTTCATATACGGTTAAATTTTTAAAAGAGTTTTAAATTTAAAAGGTCGATTGAATTCATTTCTTTTTTAAATTTTAACTTAATTAATATTGAATTCAACTTAAAATAATTTAATTCTTTTGAATAAAATTTTTTAAAATCACTTTTAATATTAAATTTTTAATTTAAATATTATTCGATCGAATTAATTAATATAATTAACTGATTGATTATATATATAAAGTTAAAAATAAAATATTTTATAAATTATCAAAGCATTTCATAAATATATCGTAATTAAGAGAGATATGATGTGCCAGTATCTTAACCTTAACATCTCATATATTTTGTGGTATACTGAATATATATTTGAATTTAATGCCTACTAAGTTATTATTTAATTGTACGGTGACATATCAGATAATACTTATATATCATATCATAACAAAAATGCTGTATACGATGATGTCTGAACGGCGTCTTTTGTTTTTTGTTTTTTTTTTTTGCCGCGCCGCACCAGAAGCATATTCCGCGTTGGTGTGACTAGGATTTAAGACGAGGATGCGCATCTTCTTACGAATACATCAGTTTATTTTTAGGTTGAAAAAAGAGACGAGCGGTGAGTGGAATCCGAGTTCCTATGGGTTCGACATCGCAGGTATCCCACCCGGATTCAGGATTCTTCCATGTTTCTCCGTGTTGTGACGTTCAAAAGTGAAAAAGTTGTATCCACAAAGAAACACACCACCGTGGATCTCAACCAAACTTACTCAACTTGCTACCACTTTTTATGCCCACAATCACATTCACATCCCTCTTTTTTATTTTTATCTTTTTTAAAAAGTCACTGTTTCAGAAAGAAAAAATAAAATTGACTTAATCAACATCTATATGAGAATTTAATTATTCTAAATACACCATATTAATATGATAAGTGTGTCTTCAAAATTAAAATGTAAACAAGTGGTTAATACTTAAAGTAATCTCAGTACTGGTTACCTCAATTCATAAGATAAAAGAGAAAAAAATTCGATATATATATATATATATATATATATATATATATATATATATATATATATATATTTTAATAAAATCTCATTTTTGCATAGGAGCATATCGCACATGCAATAATTGTTATGACAGATAATTTCATTTTTATGTATGTTTGTTTTTTCAAAATATCAATACACAATATCAGTATTTTTTTTAATGGAAAAAATCACTATTTTATGAAGTATATTATAGCATTAAAAATTATGGATTTATTATATATATTATGTTAGGTAAATTTTAATTGTCATATTAAATGTATAAATTTTTATTAATATATGAAAAAATGTAAGAAATTGACAAATTTATGAAATGGGTGGCAAATTTCGAGATAGATATAAAACGGTATTTAAATAATTACATTTAAAATTTTTTTGTATGATTATTTAAAAAGTTGATTTTATTAGTTAATATTTAGTGAGTACGTGGGTGGCTATGACGTTAAAAGGAAAAAGAAAATTCAAAATTCCGAATCTGCACCTGCACCTGCTGGAACAGTCACTGTTGGCATTGCACATTTCACATTAAAGTCTGAATCTGAATAATGTGGGGGCGTGGCTGAAGGTCAATTGTAAACCCGAGTCGGCCTTATTCTTCTTGCTATCCAAGCTCCTTCTCCTTCTTCTCTCTCTTTTAACTTTCTCTCTAAGAAATTTGCCCCCAATTCTCAGCTATTTATACCTCCTCCCGCACCAAATCCTCACTCTCACTTCTCTCCTCTTCAATTCCCATTTGATCTTCTTCTTCTTCGCAGAATGCATCTCTACAATGCATGGCTGCCACCGCCTGTGGCCGCGCAGACCGCCAAGGAGGGAGACTCCTTCGCTCGCGTCGTCAGCTCCGTCAAGGACTCCTACCGTCCCGATGATCCCGATTCTGTCTTTTCAACGCTCAAATACATCTCCGTCCTTGAACTGTCAGTCTATCTCTCTCTCTCTCTAATTTCAATTCCAATTTATGCATTTCGTTTTGTTTTCTTCTCTGCGTGTGTCTGTTTTTCTGTTTCTGCAGCTCATCTATTGTTTACTCTCTTTTTGTTGTTTCGTTTGAATTGATTTGGCGCTTCCTACTTAAGTTATCGGATTGACGAATGGTTTTTCAACTACTGCTTGAGAAGCGTGGAAGTTGTGTGAGGTTTTTGTATTTAGAATTTTTTTATTGATGTGATCAAAATTTTTTTGACTTCTCTGAGGCATTAGAGGAAGGAAGGAAGATGTGGAACTCATTGCTCTTTATCAGGACGGGATTGGGAAGTTCTTGGTAGTTATACTAAAAAAAAATCCCTGTCATGCTTTCAGGAGATGGAAGTTGGAGGCTGTATCCATTTCATAATTAACTGATGGCTGTCTTTTTGTGAAATCAGTTGTAGTAGAATGCCCATGTCATGGCTTTACTAGCAAGTCGCGTTTTGCATATTATTTGACTGAAATATTTTCTCTTTGGGGGAGGGGACGGCTTGGATTTGTTGGGGCATATATATATATATAGATATATATATTTCTCTATTTGTATCTACTATTTCTTATTTGCTTATAATCTTTTCATCAACCCTCGGCAGATTTGTCATTTGATTACTTTACTTGTTTGTTACCCATTGCGAGATCCTTGTAATTTCCCATCTGGTCTTTTTTGCTTCTGAAACTAAATTACAACTGACACCTACTTTTTAGCTCATGGCTTGTGTCTGAATGATGGAGTTAGTAGCTGGATTGAAATCTAACTTTTTGGTGTTGTGTAGTTTCTTAAAGGCGAAAAGTGAAGTATCTTTGGAAGATGTCCATGCAGTTGTTGAGATGGGCCTAGAGTTGTTTCACATGTCTCGTAATAAGCTTTATGCCCAGGTGCTTTATTGTGTCTCAGGAGTTGGGAGATTTTCTTTTGTCATTTACCTGCATGCTCTTACATGATTATCTCATTTTGTTTATTAGGTTAGATGGGGAAATCTATTAGTCAGACTTCTGAACAAATACAGGAAAAAGATAGCACTAACTGTTGAGTGGCGGCCTTTGTATGATATGTTGGTTCTGACTCATTTCACCAGGTAAGTTATATTTGTACTTTTGCTGCTGCAACCTTGATTGGCTTAAAATTATCCTTTGGTGTCCTTTAGTGTTTGATGCCAACCTCTAGAACCTATGATTTCTTAGTTAACTGAAAAAAAAAGAACAAAAGAAATATAACAAATTCTGAGGATTTACAACTTAAAGTTTGTCTTCGAGTTCCATGTTATCTTCTTAACATTTATACTCTTGTACTTTTGAACTTTATATGATCTCTTGATAATCCAAAAATTCTGAATGTATCTTGTAAAATTTAATTCTTTTCTAGATATTAGATTTTAAAACACTGGGCCAGTGATTTTGGGTCATAATACTGTTACAGAAGTACAGGGCCAGAAGGTTGGAGATTAAAACAACGCCATTTTGAATCGATAACTTCCCTTGTTCGGTCCTGCCGGAGGTTCTTCCGATCGGGTTCTGCCTTTGAGATATGGTCTGAGTTTAAGTGAGTGCTCTGACATGGTTTCTCCATAATGTTAAGTGAGCATGATAAAATTTCTCTTTCTGTTTTTAAATTGATGCTGGAATAAATTGAAGTAAATTGTCTATAGTTTAACTTTTATCAAGTGAATTCTAGCTGCATGTGTGCTGGGATCTTTTTTCTTGTGGAATACTGGAATGTATGAATGCTGGACTTTGGCATGGCATTTTGGATTAATGGGCGTTCCCTCCTTAAGGGAGAACACATTCTTATTACAATATTTGTAACTTTATAGAGTTTGGAAGTTTTATATCATTGCTGGAGCTCAAAAGGGTTGTTTTTCTTGAAAATATGTCAGTTTTGATATTTAATGCTCATTGTTTATGCACAAGTATGCTATTTTTAGTGGCAAATGTCAAATACCTCTTCAACTCAAAAGTTGAAACTATCAAGTGAAGGCTTCTGAAGGATTTCATCTAACATGCTTTTCACATGAAAGCCCTTTGGACTTGAAGTGTGGACTAAGCATAGTCCTGCCAAGCTTTATGCTGAAATTTGGTTTTAACTAGAAGAGTTAGGGGAGGCAAGGTTTGAACTCCTGACCATTTGGTCATAGGCACTGATACTATATCAAACCACTTCAACTTAAAAGTTTAAGCTATTAAGTGAAGGCTCATGAATAATTTTATTATAATTTCTAACAGCTAACATGATTGTGTTACAGATAATTATTTGGTCATTGTGAATATAATATGCATTAATGACACTGCCTTTATAATATTTGTGGTTTGTGCTTTATAGTCTTCATAGGAGTTGAAGACTTCATATGTTGAAGATCATATATTCTCACCAATGAAATTCATTTGTGTGGTGCTGATAGTGAATTTTTTTTGAGCGAACATGATTTGAATGTTTTCACTCTTCTTAATTCCTTTTCTTCTGGTTGATGGAAAATTTTCAGATCGTTGTTGCAAAACCCATGGCATAATTCATCCTTTGAAGGATCTGGGTTTGTGAGATTGTTTCTCCCAACGAACTTGGATAATCAGGCATTTTTTTCACAGTAAGAAGGATATATATTTGAGGATTTTATAATGTGTGGTTTCTGACATGACTTGTTCGGAAATAAAGTTTTACTGTTGGCATGGCAGTGATTGGATAAAAGAGTGTATTGACTTGTGGGAATCTATACCAAATTGCCAATTCTGGAACAGTCAATGGGCAGCTGTTATAGCTCGCGTTGTTAAAAATTACAACAATGTTGATTGGGAGTCCTTCTTGCCTACACTTTTTGCTAGATACTTAAATATGTTTGAGGTGAGCATATAGGTTTTTCCAGCAATGTTGCTCTTATCTATATTCTAATTAGATATTTTGACAGTTGGTGCAGAGGAATTAAAATTGAACAGGAAGTCGATACATGTTGTCTCTGTCTTAGGCACTTGATTTGAAGCTTATTTCAAATTTTTTGTTATTTCAAAAAAGATGTCATCAATTAAGCATTTTAAAGACACTTAAAAAAAAAGACGCTTAATAAAAAAAACTAGCTAAATGTGTTTTTGGCATTATGGCATGCAGTAATTCATGAATTTGACAATGCGTTTGGCCAAACTGTTGAGTATTTAGTATACCTAGGTGTTTTCCTGCTATATTGGGTATTTTATAAGGTTGTTTTCTGCCCTAACATTTTTTATTTATAATTTTTATTCATTTTCATTCATTTTAATTGAGCATCTTATTTCAATATGTAATGCGAAATTTTGCGTTGCCATTGGGGTCAATCCATACATTTAATGCTTGTACGTGTGAATTGCAGGTTCCTGTTGCAAATGGAGGTGGATCATATCCCTTTCCATTGGATGTCCCAAGAAACACAAGGTTCTTGTTCTCCAACAAAACTGCCACCCCATCAAAGGCTATTGCTAAATCAATTGTAAGTTAATATGCTGTGGCTTACTTTTGTCATGGTCATGCATGGGAACTGTGCTGCTGGTTTCTTAATTTTAGTAAGTAATCTTTTATAACTGAAACTGCAGGTATATTTATTAAAGCCTGGTAGTTCAGCACAACAGCACTTTGAGAAATTGGTCAACATCTTGGAACAGTTAGTTTACTCACATTTTATTGCTCCAGGTATATCTTCTTTTCAATTCAGCTAATTCCTCAGTTGTTAACTGGCATCTGTTTTTGTAGATATTATCATCCCTCAAATGGTGGTCGATGGACTTACTCATTGGAGCGATTTTTGTTCCATTTGGTGATTCAATTCCAAAAGCGTCTACAGCATGAACAGTAAGCATCAATAAAAAATTGGCATATATTCTGCTTATGTTGTGTTATAATTTATGCAACTAAAAAAGTTCTTTACACAGGAGTGCAAATAATAGCAGACAATCTGAACAGCATCTTGGGGGACCAGAGAGGGCTTTATTTGTCAATTCAGTGCTAAAGTTAATTGATCGTGGTCAATACAGCAAGAATGAGCATCTCTCTGAAACTGTTGCAACAGCAACTTCTATATTGTCCTATGTGGAACCTTCATTGGTTCTGCCATTTGTGGCCTCTCGGTTCCGTATGGCTCTTGAGACGGTTAGTAGCACAATATGAATTTTTCAAATGGTAGAATTACAGAAGCTATACATCTGTAATGAAGGCTTATCCAAAGCATTAATTTTTTTTTCCTTGATAGGATCTCTACTGTGGGATAAGATAGTATACTCACTCTCTGAATAACATTTTCTTAAATTAGCTTTCTTTCTGATCAAATGCTTTTTGCCTAGTCAGATGACTGCCACCCATCAGTTGAAAATTGCTGTTATGTCTGTAGCATTTGTTGGGCGTTCACTATTTTTTACATCTATGTCGGCTTCCTCCATGACACCAGTTGATCTTGGTGGCGGAGATGATGCATTTGTTGATCTTGTGGCGGTTTCATTGTCCAATGCACTACTTGGCATGGATGCTAATGACCCTCCAAAAACATTGGCTACCATGCAATTAATTGGTTCCATTTTTTCAAATGTAAGAGCACTAGTTTTTGAAATATTTTAAAAAGCGGCTTATTTTCTCAGAGAAAGTTTAATCTATCTACCCCATAATTGCAGTTGGCTTTATTGGATGATAAAATTGAGGATTTGTCATTTGTGCCAATGATTCGCTTTTCTGAATGGCTGGATGAGTTCTTGTGCCGTCTATTTTCCTTACTTCTACACTTGGAGCCCAGCAGTGCTATGTAAGTACTGTTGCCAAATTTTCTATTCCCTTTCTCGTAATCTTATTTGGCAACAATGTGGTTTCATTGGGTTTTAAGTAAGTTAATTGGCTTTTAAAAATTGGACAATTGGTTTATGGTGTGTTAGGAATGAAGGTTTACACTCATCAGCAGCAACAGGAACCTTTCTGGTTGATGATGGTCCATACTACTTTTGTATGCTTGAAATCCTGCTTGGAAGGCTTTCAAAATCACTTTATAATCAGGTATTGATTTATGACTGTAGAACACTTATTACATACTGCAGATATTTCTTCTTTCTACAATTTCTGGGCCATTTTATACTTTTATGCTTCACTGAAATGTCTAACAGGCTTTGAAGAAAATTTCCAAGTTTGTGAGGACAAATATTCTTCCTGGTGCTATTGCAGAGGTTGGACTCCTCTGTTGTGCATGTGTTCACTCGAACCCTGAAGAGGCAGTTAGTCAACTTGTTGAGCCAATATTATTGTCTGTGATATCATCTTTGAAAGGAACACCACAAACCGGATTTGGAGGAGGAAGAAATTTTGATGCTTCTGCTTCAACCAAGGTACCTTTTTTTTTCCCTGTCAGTGGTGGTTATTTTCACTGCAATGTTGCTGCTGGATTCTCTTGAAATTTGAGTGTTTTCCTTTTCAGGTTAGATCCTCACTTTCACCAGCTCTTGAGGCTGCAATTGACTATCAACTGAAGATATTGTCAGTTGGCATTACATATGGAGGCCCTGCACTTCTCCGCTACAAGGATCAATTCAAAGAAGCCATCTTCTTGGCTTTTGACTCACCTTCTTGGAAGGTTATAATCTCCTGCATTTGACTATTTTCTTTGAAGAAGTTTACCATGTTCTCTTCTGTAATATTAAATATGTGCTTGTTAAACATGACGTTTGGTTATTCCAGTGCTTCTGGTTTCATACATAAATTCGATCATTGTTTGTGGGTCAATTACAGGTTAATGGGGCTGCTGATCATCTTCTTCGATCCCTTCTTGGGAGTTTGATTCATTATTATCCGATTGATCAGTATAAGTATGTATACAGGTTATTGGCTATTGCTTTTGTGGTTATAGATCTTTGTCTATGAATGTAAATGTTAAAATTTTGGTTTTCTAGGTGCATTCTTAGTCACCCTGATGCTGCTGCTCTAGAAAACTGGATTAGCACGAAAGATTATTCGAATGATGAAAGATTGATTCCAAAATGGCATATCCCTTGTGATGAAGAAGTTCAGTTTGCAAATGAGCTTTTAGACATTCACTTTAAGTCAGCTTTGGATGATCTTTTGAATATATGCCAAAATAAAATCCATGCTGATCAAGGTAAAACACAGTCATTTCTCTCAAGTAGTTAGCCTTTCATACTGAACTCATGAACCCAGATTTCCTATATGAGAACCTTTCTGACTGAGCCAGAAGAGTAATGCTAATTATGAATGTTTATTTCTTGGGAATTCTGTATGTTAATATGGATAATGTTCATTACCTTATCTACTTTTACGTATCGTTTTCTGATCTAGCAATTTATTGATCATGAGAGCATAATTGGATGCTAGTTCTTTGTGTAGGAAATTTGTGATGACAATATAGTTTAATACATTCTAATTCATATGGAATATAATTTCTTCTGCAGGAGATGAGAAAGAGCACTTAAAAGTGACTCTTTTACGTATTGAATCATCATTGCAAGGTTTATTTTCTTGTTTGCCTGATTTCGTTCCTGCCTCCGAGAATGGGATGGTTGAAGATTCAGACCATACCTTTTTGATTGCTGGAGCAACAGGTTCTACCGTTGGTAGTACTGCTCTGCGAGAAAAGGCTACTGAGATTGTACATAAAGCTTGCAAGTAAGGATCATAGTTAAATTGTACTCTTTATGTCATTCTTTCAACTTAGTGCTTGTGATTATAAAAAATCTCATTGATATTTTTTGTTCATTAAACAGATATGTACTTGAAAAAAAATCAGACGATAGCATTCTGCTGATACTAATTATTCGTATTATGGATGCTTTAGGAAACTATGGTAATGAATGCTTCATCTGGATGAATTTTAACATAGTACTCCAAAACCAATTTCTTTATGCACAGCCTAACTTATCCTATCCACTTTTTTGCCACACAGGTAGTTTGGAATTTGATGAGTGGTCTAGTCACAGACAGGCTTGGAAGTTGGAATCTGCAGCAATAATAGAACCTCCAATTAATTTCATTGTATCATCTCATTCTAAAGGCAAGAAAAGGTGAAAATACTTTTACCCAGTCTCTCTTGATCACAGGAAACATGCATCAAGAACTTTGAACTAAAACTTTGATTTTTCCTTTTGTTCCAGACCTAGATGGGCACTTATTGACAAGGCATTCATGCACAACACATGGAGATCTTCACAAGCATCCTATAATCTTTACCGTATGAGTGGGAATTTCAGTCCATCAGATCATGTGACTCTTTTGATGGATGATCTTTTAAATCTCTCTTTGCATAGCTATGAAACTGTTCGCATGTGAGTAAACACGACATCCATGACTAATTATTTTACTGACTTTTGTTTTTAATGAGTAACAAGTAACTAATAGAAATTATTTAGCACATTTATGTGATATGCATTTCACCTGGCCTAGGAATTTTTTAAGGCTGATCCATCAGATTACTGTATTTAATGAACAAATAAAGGATAAAGAATTTTTTTGAAGGAGCAGAAATAGCAGAGTGAAATCAGTTCAAAGAATTGGCCTTTAAATAGCGTTTTAGAATACAGAGTATTACATCTTTAATGGTCTACCATGAAAAAATTGATTTCCAAATTGTGTGACAATAAATGGGCCATGGTGTAAAGGGAACAGGAATAAAAAGAAAAAGGGCATAAAGTGTTGTCATCAGTCCTGAAGTTTCTAATCTGGTTATGGTCCCTTTTGTCTTGAGTCTTCTGCCTGGGTTTATAGTCAAAGAATGCATGCATTATATCTAGGTGAATTTTCCCACCAGGAAAACTGAAATTATTTGATTTGATAGCTTAAAGCTGCTAGTCAGAGAAATCTGTATGGTGGCATCAATGTATAATTTAAACTGTTCGGTGCTTTGAAGGTCTTCAACAAATGGATTCTAGAAGTTCAGAATTTTTTTATTTCTTTAAATTAGTATGTTAATGTTCATCTTGATTCTGTTCTTTGGGTTGCCACTTCATAGCACTGGTATCTCATTCAGTTATGTAACATGCTTCACTCAATGCCACTGTAGTGTTTGTTATGCCTGATTGAAATTTGTGATATGGTTCCAGGCTTGCAGGAAAAGCTTTAATGAAGATGATCAAGAGATGGCCATCTATGATTTCAAAGTGTGTTATCACTTTTACAAACAGCTTGCAGGACCCCAACGCAGAGGAATATGCAGTGCTAGGTTCCTGTTCAGTTCTTGCCTCACAAACAGTTCTCAAACATTTGACAACGGTGATTGTTGATGATGATGTTCATAACATTGTTTTTGTGGATGGTGAATAAATTTTATTTATCTTATATATTTTCTGTGACGTCAGGATCCAAAGGCATTCTCTTCATTTATCCTGGGGATTCTTTCAAGGTAATGCCATTTTCTTCACTTCTTGCCTCAAATTAAAATTGTTGTATGACATACCATGTAAGAGAATAATATTTTCTTTTTTTGTTTCTTGAAGTTCGCATCATGAATCTTTGAAAGCGCAGAAAGCAATTAATGAGGTAAACTTATCACCTATTACATGGTTAAAGTTTTATTGTGTGCATTTTCTTGTTTAATGTTACCTTATTTCCAACAGCTTTTTGTAAAGTACAACATCCACTTTTCTGGAGTATCTAGAAGCTTTTTCAGGATATCAGACAATCATACCGGTGGACCAGATTTTTCAGAGTTGGTTTCTCAGATTGGCTCTATGAGTTTTGATTCTACTGGCTTGCATTGGCGGTAATTGGCTAATCATTTGGCCTTTCTTCTTTCTTCTAGATGTATATTTTCTTGAAAGTTATTTGGCACTCATGTTATAGTTGAGTAGCTCTGATGCATATTTGGGTGGCTTCTCTCTGATACTTCTTTTATTTCGTTTCTTTATTTTAGTTTCCATGATGCTTCACAGTTTGTTGACAAGATTATGCTTTCTGTTCTGATGTACTTAAACATTTGAAACATTGGCTTAATAATTTCTTTGTTTTTTCAGGTATAATTTGATGGCTAACAGAGTTCTGCTCCTGTTGGCTTTGGCTTCTAGGAACCACCCAAAGTCATCATCTAAAATCCTAAGTGAAACTGCAGGTCTTTATAGCACCTTGTTTGCTGTTGGATCTTTCTCTCTTTCTTATTTATTTCCTTTCTCATAGTCAATTTTACTGACATGAGTTTTATGATATTCACGCTATTACTTGTTTAGGACACTTTTTAAAGAATTTGAAGAGTCAACTTCCTCAGACAAGAATACTTGCAATTTCGGCTCTAAATACACTGTTAAAGGAATCACCTTATAAGCTGTCTGCTGGTGAGAAATCTGTCATTCCTGAGGATTTGCAAAGCGATGCCAAGTCTTCTCTAGAAGGGGCTTTAGCTCAAACTTTTAAGGAGGAGGGTTTTTTCACCGAGACATTAAATAGTCTTTCTCACGTTCATATAATAACGGACACTGAAACGACATCTTCAAGAGGAGGCCAGGGAGATTCCAGTTTCCAAAGCCTAGCAGACAAATCCATAACCCGATTCTATTTTGAATTTTCAGCTTCATGGCCACGGACTCCAAGTTGGATCTCCTTCTTGGGAAGTGATACCTTCTACTCAAATTTTGCACGTATTTTTAAGCGGCTAGTACAAGAATGTGGCATGCCTGTTGTGTTAGCTCTTAAAAGTGCATTAGACGAGTTCACAAGTTCCAAGGAGAGGTCTAAACAATGTGTAGCTGCTGAAGCACTAGCAGGGGTGTTACATTCTGATGTTGATGGTCTATCAGGAGCATGGGATAGCTGGCTAATGCCCCAGCTGAAGAATATCATTTTAGCACAATCTGTTGAATCAGTTGCCGAGTGGGCCTCTTGCATACGTTATGCAGTTACTGGTAAAGGAAGGTATGGAACAAGAGTTCCTCTATTGAGGCAGCAAATTCTAGATTCTTTGATGGCACCCTTACCTCCAACAGTAGCTACCACTGTAACAGCAAAGCGATATACCTTTTTGGCAGCTGCACTTATAGAAATATCCCCACAGAAAATGCCAATAGCTGAAATCCAGCTCCACAATACACTTCTGAAGGAAGTGCTTGATAATATGTGCCACTCATCAGCCCAAGTAAGCTTTCCCTTTGCTCCCATTTGTTTTATCAATCACCTGATTGACTTTTGACTTCATATGCACCTTATTTGAATTCATAGAACTGGATCTCTCCCTAGCATCCATCCAGGACAGGGGAATAACTAGTATTTTGTAAGCATATTGAGTCACTCAATCAGTTTTATTGGATAAGTCAATTCCACATGACATCTTTAAGAGGGTAAATTTTGTTTATAGAAGTTGTGCTCTGGATTTTCCATTCATAAAATTAAATCTATAATGATATTAATGTAAATGATCAGAAACAATACATGTTCTAATGTTATTGTTGAAATAGTAGGTAGTCATTGTAATATCCTTTTATCAAGGGAGTAATTAGAGGTCATTATAGGAGACAGCCATATCCCTTGATTCGGGAAATAATTAAGATTTGAATTATGGGTCATATATATTTGTAATTAATGTTTTGTTTGTAATCTTTCTTATAAATATTCATTCTTATTTTTTTATTATTCTCTCTGAATTTAACATGGTATCAGAGCCTTGAGAAAAACACAAATTCTGTAGTCCCATTTAGCTGTGCTTCTTTGCCACAAGAGTATGAGAAAAAACAGGGTTGTGCTGCAGAAAGCTGAGAGTTAAACTCCCTCTTTCTGTGTGTGCTAAGAATCAAGGAACACTTGCTTTCAAAAAAAAAAAAAAAAAAAAACAGAACGTTGCTGTCAGGGGTTGTATGTCCTTCTAACCACTGCAAAGACCATTCTCACTCGAGGAAGTCTGGGTTTTGATTAGAACCCAAAGTCCGGCCAACTCCCACCATCGACCACCATTTTCGGCTAGTCAAGATTTTCCCATCATCTTGCGCACAACCACTAGTTCAGAAGATGTCATCCCAGACCATGCTGTCCATTTCCAGCAACGCAGATTGTGTCTTCCATCTGTTTCTTGCCAGAAATTGCCGACCATCACTTGGAATTTGCCCAGCTGCTATTCGTTCTTTGTTCATAGTGGTTTCTTCCAAGTTGACCACTGTTTGTGGTGTTTCTTTGCTGCATAGATTCATACCCTATCCACCGTAGCCAAGCCAATTCATGTCAGGCTGGAAGCTATAAGTCGGCTCAGGCCTCACCCTGTATTGGCCTTCAGGCTCTCCACTGCTCCTCCCTGAATTGTTTTTCTGGGCAAATTGGTGCAACAATTTTCCAGCAAAACTTCGTTGTCTTCCCCAACAGTCCTTTGGTCAATTTTTTGACCAGTTCTATGGCCATTTTTCTAGTCAATTTCTGGTTGTGCCTCATTCTAGTTGCTTTTCCTACTGTGCATCATTTTAGCTGCTCTTCCCGCTATGCATCATGCTAGTGGTGCTTTCCCTGTCCTGCCACTCTAACTGCTGTGTTTTATACTGGCACGTGGTAACTTTTTAAATGTTTCAGCCATCTTTAGACATGTGTTCTTTATTCTAGGTCATTTCTTAGGTTGCATTTTGTCCAAAAAACCAACATGATGCTTGAAAAATTATGGTCAGAGAAGTTGAATAGTTTCTATTATTGAGTATTTTCTATTTGAGTTTGATTTCAATTGGGTTTAATTTGTAACAAGCTGACTTCAGTTTGAAGGGGTTGTTGACATAGTAAATAGTCATCATAATATCTCTTTATTAAGTGAGTAATTAGAGATTATCGTATCCTTGATTTGGAGACAGTCATATCTCTTGACTTAGAAAATAATTAGAATTTGAATTATGGATAATTTATATTTATAATTAATATACTTCCTATAGATATCAAAGACTAGCGTAGGCTTTTTTGGTGACTACATTTCATTCTCTTGTATTTCTCTTATTCTCTTTAAATTTAACAGTTAAAATCGTCGTATTAGATTGCATAATTGGAACTTCTTCAGAAAATAATTTCCTAAAGAAGAAAATTGAAATCTTTACTGAATGCTAAGAACTACCATTAAAATAATGCATGAACTTAGTTAACTAATTTATGGTCAGGTCGATATGTGAACATGTAATATTTATGTTCTTTTCAAACATCAATGTTTTAAATTGGAATTAGTTGTTAAAATAAGTGGTAAGCAGTGGAACTGGTTTGTTTATTTTATAATATCTAAGTAATGCAAATTTTATGATTTGTTTATGGTTTTTTAACAGTTTGCCTATTGGACAGGTGAGACAAGCTCTAGGTGTTACCCTTTCTGTGTTGTGCTCTAACATTCGTCTACATCATTCTAGTCATCATGAGTATTCATACGATGAGAACAGCAATATCGATAATTTTTTGAAAGATGCAAGCTGGGTTCAGTTTATTACTGAGCGAGCAGCTAAAGCAGTTGTAAACATTCAGAATGCTACCCAATCAGACAAGGTGGTGAATCCCATAGATACAACTCTTGAAAATGGGCATTTGAATGGTGATTCACAAGATGATACAAAATGGATGGAAACGGTACGAATGGCTGCATATAGTTCTAACAGGTTTTGGCTTTACTTATCAAATCTTTAATTGATTGTTTACTATTTCTCACATATGTAGCTGCTCTACTTCATTATCTCGTCATTGAAGTCTGGAAGATCTTCTTATCTGCTCGATGTGATTGTGGGGCTTCTTTATCCTGTGATTTCCCTGCAGGTTTGTACTATATATTTGACTTTAATTATTATATTTATAAGATTTCAATACTTCTTATTTGAGTCTCATTGATGTATGTTTCATTATGACACTGTAAAATTTATTGTGTTTGCTTCCAATAGACAGTCTTTCGATACCTTGTTCTCCAACGTGGTATTAAGAGCCAATTTGATTACTGGAAACCTTTTTTTGTATGATCTGCCTTTAGTTATAGAGTGGGCTTATACATGAGTTGTGCTTGGCATTTTTAACCTTGACCTACACTGTTTGTTCTATATTCCTTTAGCTTAAACATTTTGGTAAATAGGTCTCTGTCAAATTCTGTATTTTACTGTTATTTGTAGTTGCTTTTGTACCTTCCCTGCAATTTTATATTGAGTAACTCTTACCCTCTTCGGATATGGTCGGTCATTATTCCTGAGACAGAAATGTTGAATTAGCCTTTGTTCTTTTTAATAGGAAAAAAACTTTATTACTAGAGAAAGAAGGGCAACACAAGAAATAGAGTACCAGCAATCCCTTTGTATATCCAAAAGGGAGACTCCCCTAAAATACCCATTAGCGACACCCCATAAAGAGACCAAAAAACTAACTCTATCCCAAAGAAGATATGGTGGTAAAAAATTCTGATTGAACACTCTTGCATTCCATTCCATCCAAATACACCATACCACTGCAAAAACAGCACACTACCATAAAACCTTATGCTCCTTCTTTGTCTTAAAACCATAAAAATTGCTATCTAAAAAACTGTCTAAAGAAGGCAGACAGACTGTAGCCTCACCAAAGATGCCAAAAAGATTTATTCTATTAATAACTATAGTCCAAACAAAAGCCTTCACCTTAGAAGGAACCTTAACCTTCCAAATTTTTTGACAAAGAAACGTTTTGAGGACTTGATTTAATTAGAATTTGAAAAAAAAAAACTACAAGTGTATGAATGAAGGACGAAAAGGACCAATAATATCCAACGACACAGCAAGATCATTAACAACTCTACCATCAAGATGCCTAGAGAAATGAAAATTCCAAGAAAACCTAGAAGTTTGTACATTATGAATCTGAAATTGGAGCTTGATGCAATGAGGATAACTAATAAAATCGAGGAAAAAGTTCATAAAACAAGGCATCACCAATCCAGTGGTCCACCCAAAATCTTAACCAATTACCCCGACCAACACAAAAAGACACGATAAGACAAATGAGAGAAGGAAGGAAATACCTGAGAAATGAACATCCAAGGGCTTGCATGAGTAGCCCCAATTCAGAATTGGTGTCTCACCCGTTTTGTTGCATACTAAATTTATTTCTAATTACCTTGTGCCACAAGAAGTCAAGCTCTAAAGTAAAACACCATAACCACTTAGCCACTAGAGAAATGTTTTTGGAGACCATATTACCCAGACCCAATCGCCCATCTTCTCCAGTGACAACAGACATCCCAATTCATTAAGTGATCTTTCTTACTCTCCCCACCCCCTGGCCACAAAAAATCTCTCATAATCTTCTCCAACCTATTAGCAACCCCTATTGGAATCCTAAACAAAGAAAGATGGGAATACTAAACAGGGAAGCTTGAATTAGAGTAATTCTCCGTCCCAAAGAAAAGTATACCCTTTTCCAGTTATCTAATCCTTTTGAGACCTTTTGTAAAACATGATCCCAAAAAGAAGCACAAGGATTGCCACCTAATGGGACACCTAAATAGGTTAGAGGCCAATCTTGCACCTCACAACCAACCATCCCTTCTAGATCTCTCACAACCCTATCTTCATTGTTAATCTTATCCAACCCACACTTAGATAGATTGATGTGAAGACCTGAAACTAGCTCAAAAACCTGCAACATAGAAAGCACATTCTGAACAACCTTCCTATCCTCTGGAAGGAAAAGAATGGTTTCATCTGCAAATTGCAAATGAGAAACCTCCAACTTTTGTTACTTTTGCAGTTACATATTGTTACACCCATGTTCAATGATTAATGAAACAGGAATTAGAGTGCAAAAATTGTAAGTTCTGAGAATTAATGAACGCTAACATCTTTCTTGTACTGCACAACCCTATACTTATAGAGAATGTGTTAAAACTTACTACAATAGTAAAATGTTATTTTCATTCCTGCATTAGTAGATTCCATCATGATCTACATAGAGACTAGGGAGGGTATCAGTTTCAAACTTCTGAGTAATTTTATTTGCTTTTGAAGGAAACATCAAATAAAGATTTGTCAACATTAGCCAAGGCAGCATTTGAATTGCTAAAATGGAGGATTTTCTGGGAGCCTGACCTCCAGAAGGCTGTGTCAGTGATCCTTTCTGCTGCCAATGATTCCAACTGGCGAATTAGATCTGCTACATTGACATATCTGCGTACTTTCATGTATAGGTATGATGCTCTTGTGTTGCTTTGTCACAGCATACTCTAAATGATAATAGACATCTAGCTTCAGGTGGCAATGTTGCCTTATCAAAATCACCTCATTTGTTTACGGAATAAAAAAGTTATATATCTTTTTTTTTTATTGGAATAACAGCAACTTATTCTTTATAGATAGTTTGTCTGCTGATATTTACCTTTACTTCTATAGCCGCTTTCCTTTTCAGCTTGTAGGTAGAGAGCATTTTAATTTTTCCATGTTATGAATCAGATGCAAATGAAGTTTTATTCCTTCTACAACAGGCACACTTTCATTCTCTCAAGTTTGAAGAAACAAGAAATTTGGAGAACTGTTGAGAAGCTATTAGTAGACAACCAAGTTGAGGCAAGCTCTTAGCTTAAAACTATTTAAATGGCTGTGTGGAATAGTTGGTTCTTATCCTTTTTGTAGCTCAGAATATGCATTTTATGATGTGAGTTGTCTGTATCTAACAGAACATACTAAACTTAAAGAAAAAGTTTTAGCTTTTGTCCATACTAAAGAAGTCATCTTTCAACTGCCATTTGTTTATTTGGCACAGGATCGCCCTTTTCCTTTTTTTTTTTTTAAGGACAAGGTGGTGGAAGAGATCAATGTCCTACACCCAAGGTTATTGCATGACTTATGCTTTGAAGAGGATGATTCAACTTCAAAATGTTTATTGCTAATTACCACTGCTCTCATTCTGATGAAAGCTAAAATTACATATAAATAATGAAAACCATGTTCTGAGTCTTCTGACTTGTGCTGAGTGCCAGGCTGCTGTTTTTGTACTAGCACATTATTGTTGGGTGCTATTTACATTTATTCTTTTATGTCTCTTATTATTGCATCTCAAGAGTGTTGTTATTTATATCTTATTTTGGAAGACTATATATTTGGTCTAGGTAAGAGAGCATGCAGCAGCAGTCTTAGCAGGCTTAATGAAGGGTGGAGACGAAGATCTAGCTAAAGATTTCCGTGATAGAGCTTATGTAGAGGCAAATATTCTACAAAAGAGAAGAAGGATGAGGTTATTCTTTTTCCCTTTATTCTGGGATGTAAAGTTATTAATGGGTCTGAGAAAAGTGTAAATGCTGGTTCATTACAGTCTTCAAATTCAATATCATCTATATCCTTTATGCATGGTCTAGTTAAGTTATCCATAATTCTAGCTGTGGACCTTCAGAAAAAAGTCTAAAAACTATTAAGGAAAAAACATGTACTGAGTTTCTCTGCTTGGAGAACAAGCGTGATGATATGTCTATAGACTATTACCATTTATGTAATTGAAGTTAATGGTGCCTGCAGTGTTTCTGTCCTACAAATGTTATATGCAACATGCATTGGCATAAAGAGGATTAGATGTAGCGAACACTGCAAACATATATTGATTAGTCAATTGAAATTGAATAGCTCTTATGACCACTCCTTGATTGGTCATTTGTTTAGTTCTATATAGAGCTGTTTCATATATGTCATGTTTGAATATGGTGTGGAAATTTCCTACTGCAGAAATGCCAGCTCTGGTTCATCTGTAGCATCAGTTCATGGTGCTGTACTAGCATTGGCAGCTTCTGTTTTATCAGCCCCATATGATATGCCCAGGTTTGTCTTGTTGAGAGAATTAATATGATTATGCATTGGTATGTAACTAATAGCTCTGTGATCTGTATAAGCCAATCTCTGGATATCACAAATAGTAATACTTCAAGTGAGTCTTTTTTTTGGCCATTTTATGTGGAAATTTTTTTTTGGTCAAACTGCACCTACTATGATTTTTTGAATATTTTCAAATCCCCTCATTATGTGCAATATCAGTACTGCCGCCTTCAAGTTCTCCATCACCTGTAAACGTTACTTTATCTCTGGGTATAGAAGGGGCAACAAAAAAAAATTCAAAAGCATGCGATGCCCCTATCTGGTTAGAAAAGTAGGTTAATTATATGACAGCACTAGGGCCAAACTCATAATTAGACACAACTAACATTCTACTTCGAAGTGATGGTAATTGAACTCAACTAAAGTTATGTGAACCAAGAGAATTCAAATCCATTTTATCAAGTCATCTTTACTCCAATTAAACTCCTGATTTATTGGCTTTTGTATGCTCTCTATGCAATATTATAAGGATCATGTGGACGAATCTTTTTTGTAATGACTTAGTTTTTTGAGACATTTGAAGGGACTGATTGTGTAATTATTGCTTAGCTGCTTCCCTCCCTCCCTTTTTTTTTCTGCTTTTGTTGTTATCTGACAGTATTAATTACTTTATTTCAGCTGGTTGCCTGAGCATGTTACACTGCTGGCTCGTTTTAGTGGGGAGCCATCCCCTGTGAAATCGGCAGTCACAAAAGCAGTTGCAGAGTTCCGGCGGACCCATGCAGATACGTGGAATGTCCAGAAAGAGTTATTTACTGAAGAGCAACTCGAGGTAGTTTTTTAAAGTAGAAAAACATATTTCTTGTGATTTATAAAATTTGCTTTTTACTTCTGTTTTACTTTCATTTTTGCTCCTGATATATATATATTTTTTTTCTTATTTTCTTAAATATACTCACAGATTCTGGCGGATACATCGTCTTCATCATCATATTTTGCTTAATCCAATATTTCTAGGAAGATAAGATGTGGTTGAAAGAGTTCTGAAAATATTGACTAGATAGTATGTTTTTCATTTTTGGTGTATCTATAGTTTGTAAAAATAGCTCTTATCTACATTTGTATCATTGATAATCTTCATAAGAAGCTTATTCTTTATTCCCGTTGTTGGATTTCTTTCCTCCTCTGTTGTGTAATATTTCTTATACCATGGGATTAATTAGATCATCTGATGGTAAATCCCACAAAACACAATCTGAGTTGAATAAATTGGATCCATTGCTAATTACTTTTGCAGTATCAGACCCGTCTTCATTTTCTTCCTTAAGTTTTTCATGTAACTGGCCTTGCTGATCCATGGCTGTGCATGTGCTTCCGGTACATACACTCTGGCTCCATGGTGATCCATCCCCTTCATTGACAAAAGACGCCGGTCTAAATTGAAACCCAGATGTTGAAGGGAAAACACTGCAATTCCCTGCAAAACTTGCAGACATAGCTGCAGTGCAGTCCCAAGGTTTCCTTGAGGGTATCATTTCTGGTTCTTGTATGGCTTTCGATAGGCCAAACTTAATATTATCATTAGTGTCATCCTTTTCATCAGGTTCACAGTCAATGAAGTTGGTAATGTTATTCCCCAGTGCTGCAGCGGGGTGTTGTGCCTGGAAGTTAATCTTCTTTTTAGTAAGAAGGTGGAGAACCTCATCTTTGAAGCAGCCTAGGGCTGCTTCTGCAAGGTGAGCTGCCTGTGGGGGTGACAATGTCGTTGCAATTTCAGCCATTAGGTAGGAGAATGGCTTGTGGGTGACAGGGTCAATACCCATACCCGAAAGCTTCTTTTTCAGCTTGGTATTCCAGTGATTTTTGACATCATTGTCGGTGCGCCCCCGCAGCTGGGCTGCTATCAGTGACCATCTGAACATCCATCAAGCCATCTGTCAGTATATATTCAAGTGTAAAAGAAAATAAAAAGGATCCCCGAGAGATGTATGTTGAGGGGTAAAAAAGAGTAATTTGTATATGTAGGTCAAATTTATGTACCGGTTACCAAAAACGGAGTGAAGCTTCACAATGGTTTGCTCTTCTGCGTCTGAGAATTGACCGTGTTTCAGATCAGGTCGAAGGTAATTAGTCCACCGTAGCCTGCAGCTCTTTCCACATCTTTGGAGGCCTTCAGCAGAAGCAAAAATCAAGTCTTTAGTGGGAATTTTTTTTAAAATAACATAATAGAAGATATAGAGCTTGTAGGACTAACCAGCATGCTTAGGGATGAGGCGCCAGTTCCTGGTACCATGTTGAGCAATGTAGGAAGAGAGCTTGTTATCTTCCTCAGGTGTCCACTGTCCTCTTTTCACGTTGTCCTTCTCACAGCATGGAATACGACCCATACCTATATTATTTTTAAAAATTTTATTCTAATTCTAAGACTAGAATAATAGAGGGAGGGGGAATTCTTTTTGCTTCTTATAACTTCGTGAACAACACTACCAGTCTTTTGATTTCTTTTGAGGCAAAAAGGGAAGATGTGGAATATTTCTTTTTCTATTTTTGGGAGTGGCCTGCTACTGTTTTTATACAAGAGTATGTGTCAGAAATGCAAGGGGTACATGGTGAAGGGAAAGGAGGCATCAAAGGCGCATGATTATATTAAAGAATTCAACGCTGTAGAGCGCGTGTGAGAGGCCGGTAGCTCACCCACAAGATGCCCGGTCAACACCCCCCCCCCCCCAACACTCTCTTCCCTCCCTCCCTCCCTCCCTCTTTCTTCCTCTTTGTTGACTGCGTAATGGCATGCCCATTATGTTGGGTAGCTTTCTGCTCTCATCACAAACAAAACCACCTTTCTCCACTCCACACGAAACCATAGATCCTCTCACCCAAAGGTTATTTCACGTGCGGCTTTCTCTTTTCTTCCGCCATGGAATTATGATTAAGGGTGTTTTTCAACTTAACTTAAAAATTAAAATAAATATCTTTTTAGACAATTTTAAAGACACGTTTCTTTTTTATATTGGCATAATTTATTTAAAATTTCATTTTTAGAGCACTTTCTTAAAAATTCAAACTCAATGTAATGAGATGATATTTTTGCTTACAAAGCTAACTTGTTTTTTCCTTTTGAATTTTAAAAAAGAAATTTTATTGAGTGCTAGTTTGTTCTAAAGCTTGTCGAGTTGTTGCTAATGGCAAGCCTTTGTCCTCTTTGGGCAAAGTGATTTTCATGTTACTGTACAAATACGACAAGTTATGTCCTAAACGTGTTCGTTTGGGTCTTTGACAAGCATTTCAGTCTACTATTCCGCTGTCACTACTAGAAGAAACAGAGGTTGCCGTTACACCAACTCGTTCTTGAAAAAGTGGGCAAGAGTATGGCCATTATCTTTTCTAGAGGTTAGGGATCTGATGAGAGCCCTATTTACTTAAAAGGCCCATTAAATATCACTAGGATTATCCCCATACCGTATTCTCTTTTATTTTTACCTCCAGTCTTAACAGTATGGGCACATTTAAACAAAAGATTAAGGAATGTCCCCCAAAAAAAAAAAAAGCAGACGCACGAGAGCTATGTGGGTAAATGAGCTCCAAGAGCTCAGAACTCACCACGTTCATAAAATTTCAGAAAATTATATGCTACTCATCCCACCACGGAAAAAACAAATCATATTTATTTAATTCACTTCAATTGAACTTGACAATGAGCTAATCTGAACTGGCAATCAGAGCTTTTATCCTATTAAAAAGAACCTTACAGCAACAATTTTCCTTTCGTGTAAGTAAAATATATATATATATATATATATATATATATATATATATATATATATATATATTAACTGGAAAAGCCTGATTTGTTGACACAACACAAAGCAATCTTATGGGTTTGGTTCATTTATTTCCGTGGAGGACACCATCCACAAGCCTCAGGTCTAGGCTGCTGAAACTGAGTTGAGTCAAATTGGCAGTAAGGGTATGGTATGGTTCCAACTTCAAAAGCCAGACCTGTTCAAACATTGTGCTTCATGACAACAATTTATGTTGTCAAGATCTACCTTCACTATTACAGATGAAAGTCACTGGTTTCTGCAACTGTGATGATGTCAAGCTTCTGTAACTGAATAAAATCTTACAGCTACAGACCTGAACAGTAAATGCTTGTTTTTATCAATACTCCAGGCATAATTCTGCGTGTAGTCTATTAAACTGTGGCTAATGAGGACTAGTCCTATGCAAGTAAGAGGGAAATTTGCATGCTACCAGAATCTAATTCCTCATCTCTAATTCTAGCAGAAGAGATCTGAAAGCTTCTCAGCTTAATTTTGCAGTTACTATCCCTTCAATGGATCCAATGAGAGCAAATGATCCCACCATAAAGCAAACAAGGCTAAATGTCCTAAGCATGACCCACTTAGCCGTCCATGCTTCAATATTGCAGAGGCTCAGGTACATTTCCACTGGAAAATATATGGTCAGTGGCCAAAAGTTTATGCCACCCAGAACTCCCAAAATCTGATTGAAATAGGGAAAGATCACTGCAATAACAACTGTTGATGCAACATAAACAGTTCGGAAAGTCAGCCTGAGAAAATTTAGTCCAAAAGCTGGCAGCAATGAGAGTTTCAGGGTGTGTGTGTGATTCACAAATTCACTGTCTGGGAACTTGGAACGGAACCAATTTTCAACATTAGCAAAAAGAGGCTGGCTGTACACCTGCACCAGAAATTGTAGCTTATAATGGTTTCATATAACTACTCTACTAAGCAAGTGAAGGAGAATGTAGAGACAGGAGAGAAATGAAATGATGCACCATCATAAAATTTGAGTAGCTTATACGAGAGATTATTAGGTAAACTCAATTTAAAAAAAGTAAAAGAACTATGTCAATCATGAATAAATATGTAAGTATATTTATCTACCTAAGAATTTTTCTAGGTGATATGTTTATCTTTCATGTACCTGATATGCGCCAACTAGATGAAGCACTATACAAGCATTGGCAAAGTCTACAAGCCAATGAGGCTTATAGGGTCCAAACCCTGTTAAAAGGTTTCCTGGTGTTTTATCACCAAAGGCTGCATATCCAGAACATCCACAACAAAGGTAGAAAAATGTTGTGATGATGACCGATATTGTTGAGGCCTTCTTCATGGTTTGAGTTTCTGGCGGAGGAGACTTCAAAGTGTCCTTCAAGCATTGCAGTAAGATATAGTTTATATTAGCCTTTATAATTGTTGAGTTTTTCTATAAGGCTGTGGTAAAATTACTTTCCGACTATCTTGATATCACAGTGCAAAATACCTGTATTTCTATAAGAATTACAGAGAATGGATAGGAAAATGCTATGTCCCCAAGCGCTTGAGCAATCAGCCACACTTTTTCAGTTGCACTAGAGGTACTGATTCCTTCAATGCCACCCTTCACAGTTCCATTTTCTGTGTATTCATGACCAAAAATTATGTTCATGTTTTAGCTCAAAACTAATTTATTTAGTCCATAATATAAATTTCCAAGCAATTACAAGCCAGTTATGCTGAGGAATCACACTTATAATAAGAAATTTACTAGCATACCTACAACTCGTGCCATAGCAAGCCCCATTCCTATGAAAGAATAAGCAAAAGATGTAATTGCAGCAAGAACTGACAGCCATTCTATGTTATGGAAGTTGGGTATCTGTGACAAAACAATTTGGATAGCCCCGAAAAACAGCATAAAATATACGTCATCAAATCCACATGCTGCTTCATGCCCTTGGTTTTGGTAACCATTAGATTTTTGGATTGCTCTGCAGCCATAAATACAGTAGTCCAAATTATTATTAGCAGAGGATAGATCAGAAGTAAACTGAGGTTTTAGGTACAGAGTCATAGATGCTGGCAGAAAACATTTCTTGTTTGCAGCAGGTTGCATCAATAAATAGATACAGGAAAGGAATAGTGAAGAAAATGAAATGACAAAATGATAGAGGAATCAAAAAGGGTATGTTTGGTTTGATGAGAAGGGAAGGGAAGAAAAGGTCAAAAATCAAACCTTCCATTCCCTTCGTTTCTCCTCCGTTCTCCTCAATCCAAACATATCTTGAGAGAAGTCAATGGCTTACCTTAGGCTGATAGTTGATGTAATGACGTAGGCAACTGTGAACCCATACAAGCTTATATGCACAAAAAAGCTACAGAGCAGTCCATTATTTTTTCCTGTAATCACCCAAGAAGGAGCATATATTAGAAGTGTTGCCTGTAGAAACATATTAACATTCTGTTCCAAATGGGGTACCATATTTGTCTAAAACTGTTATACAAACTTATTATTCGTTCATACAAATCATGCCACTTGGACTTATCATATAGACATGGATTTGATGTCTAGAACAGGAATCAGCGAGCTCAATTAATGGACATGCATGGGGCATCCTTTTTTTAGTCAAGGTTGTACTATGACGATGTAACATCAGCATCATCATAACTATTTCCTATGGTCCATCCTTATTGATGGCTATATACTTGACTAATACAAACTGCTTGTTTAATGTCTAAATGTTTCCTGTAAGGTATCAAGACTTAATAAAAAGGTATAAACAAATTGTTTAAGCAGGGTTAGTTGCTAACCTAAGTGTCTGTGTGGGAGTTAGGAGGCAAAGGGAAGGAATTCAAAGAATAAAGAAAGAGCACAGAAGGGAGGGGAAGGGATGGTTAAATGATAATTTCCTTTCCCATTATTTGAATGTTTAAAACTAAGAAGGAAAAGAAAGTGAACACTTAAATAAAAGTAACTAATGAATTATTAATAAATTTTGCACATATTTTTTATTAAAATAATTAATTACAATGATTTTTTTATGGAAATTATCAATTTGGAAAATAAAGAATGATATAATGGTAAACAAACAACGACTTTGTAGTATTTTAAGAGATTACTAAAAAATTCTTCATCATCCTCCCTTCCTTATTAATAATTTCCAAATAAAGAAAAACTTTCAATGAAAACTTCCCTTCCCTTCTCCTCTATGATGCCCCATCCAAGCATACCCAAAAGATGTCTTAATGCAAGGAAAGGAAAGAAGCTAAAGGAAGAAAAGTTAACTAGTCAAAGAGAGCATTTAACC
This sequence comes from Gleditsia sinensis, assembly GCA_037074535.1. Taxonomy (NCBI): domain Eukaryota; kingdom Viridiplantae; phylum Streptophyta; class Magnoliopsida; order Fabales; family Fabaceae; genus Gleditsia; species Gleditsia sinensis. Next base: position 2,431,784 of record CM073470.1, on the reverse strand, counting down.
TACCATAGCCCTGTTATCAATACCACCATGTTCATCTATCATTGCTTTCATCATTATCACCATGACCATGATGTCTTTCACCAGATTACTCCTTAATCATAACCACAACCACTGTTTAGTATTAACAAAAACTATTTGATATTTCTCAGTATTACAGTAATAAAGGTAAACTAAAATAATGTTTCCACTTTCCATCATTTTACACTTGTTCTTTTAATTCGCATTAACAGCTGAAGATCGGAAGGTGAAGTGAAAGTTTCATTTTCCTTTTATATAAATAAGAATGCAATAAAATTAGAACCAAAATTTAATTACTACACCTTTATTATATAGATCTTGGCTACTGAAAATGTAATATTATCTAATTAAATAAGGATTTTGTTCGGTAAATAAGAATTTAGTTCACATTTCATTTATTTCACAGTTTGGTTCATTTTGAGCTCTATGAAGAACCGTGAACGTATAATGGAAATGGATGTGGCAACCGTGAAAAAGGAGAATATGGATTTGCATATGATACAACTAAAGAAAGATAAGGTTTCCGTGATAACAATCAAACAAGTTAGATATGAGAAAAATGACCAAAGTGGTCCTCACAACCTTTACCTCGTAACCTCATGTGAACTTGGTCCAAGTCAATGTAATATAATGGCAACTATTCACCAATCACAAACTCCACAAAATTATAAAGAAAACCAAGAGTGTCATTTCCTAAACTTCATAATTTTGTATTGGAAATCTCTCTCTTGACTTTATATACCCCAATACTCTTTCTTTCCTTCTTATTCAATTTATATTTTTTTGGGTAGCAACGATGTAGTTTTCAATACCCGTGGTTTTTATTTTAATGTTGCTTAATAAGGGGTTTTACAAGTCGTTTTTTTTTTTTTGAATGTTTTCTTAATAAGAGGTTCAACCTAAGACCTCTATTCTGGGGAAAAAAGGAAAAAGAAAAAATCTCATCCTTGAGCTCTACCATATTTAAGAGGATGACGAGACTTAGAATATCTCTGATCTGATCACAAATTAATATAGCTGAGAGAAAAAGAGAACCTAAGCTACCAGGAAACCAACACAGATAACTTCTTGCAGATATATCTTGGAAGAGAAAATAAAAAGTAAAAGGGAAGATTAAAAGAAACTAATAAAATCAAAATGGAATTGAATTAAAAGGGGCAACAGATATGAAATGATATATGTACCTAAATGCAAATGAACAGCATCAACATAGGAGGGATGCCTGTGAGGGCCATATTCTGGATCTGGAGAACGATAGGTGTTGCAGAGAAGGAAAGCAGACAAGAGAGTGACGCAAGCAAAGAATACCATGGCCAATGGCCCAGCAACCCACCCAAGCTGTGCCATACTCCATGCCAGAGACAGCACTCCAGACCCTATTACCCCAGTCACTATGTGTGCCACCGCTGTCCATGTCGTCCCTAATCACAACAAAACACACACACACACGCGTTGATATCATAAAGAAGATGATGGTGAATTGGTGATTTGTTTTGCCTCTGTTCTCTTCTTTCGCAAAAAAGAAAAACCCAGAAAAGAAAAAAGCGAATGGGTAAAAGGGTAGAATCAAGATCACAACACAAACCAGTTCTTTTGACGTGTTGAGCTTGTAAAAATGGGGTGTCTTCACTTGCTGTTGCTCCTCCCATGGCCTTTCAGAGGGAGCCCAAATACCGGATTCTCACCCCTCACTCTCAAATCCTTTGTATTTTGAGTTGAGAGACAAAAATGGCGAAGTATCGAAGAAGTTCTCTTCTTTTACCAGAAAAGCTATCGGAAATGGCTTTTCTTCAACTGTACGATCGGTGTCTTCCCCTCTTATTCTTGAACTGCTTCTGTTTTATTGTTAGATATTCAATTTCCAATTGGAAAAAAATGTTCCACGTGTCATATAGTTAGTGGAGAGGTTAAAGGAATTATTTTATTCAGCAGTTTTTAATAATATACCTCAACCTGATTGGGAGGAGAGAGAGTAAGAGCTGTCCTTTCACTGACATGTGGAGAAAAAAAAAACAATATTTCATTGTGACACGTAAAAATATATTGAGATTTTTTAATACTTTAAATTATAAAAAATAATTATTAGTAAGCTAAATCAATAATGCATATTAAAAATATATTTATTAAATAATTTTTTATAATATGCTTAATAATTTCATTTCTCTTTACTCCAACTTAATAAATAATATATAATATTATTACTTATTCCTGTACATAGTTGTTGAATCTTTTTCGAGATTCATATTTTTTTTATAATAATATTATTATTATAAAAAAATATAAATATTCAAAGATAAATTCAACAATTGAACGGCTTCAGCCTTCACGCTGAGCCACTATCCTAATTTTAAATCACAGGAGTAATTTTTTTTTATAAAATAAATAAAAAAATTATCTAATTATTAAGAATATATTTAATAAGTTAAATAAATTAATTTATAATTTATTTAATTAATTTATAAATTTATTTGACTAAATTAAAGATGTTTGATAAATAAGTTTATTTAAATAATTTATAATTTTTTATTATACGTTATTTCAAGTAGTGTATACTTTTTAATATATAATTTTTATAATTATTTTTTATTTTTATTATTTTATTCAAATTCTAACACTATTATATTCATAAGATGACATTATTTTTATTGTATTTGAGTAATATTCAAATTACATACCACATGATAAATTTTTAAATATTGTTGATAGTAATATAAAGAATAAAAATTTAGAAACATCTACTGAGATAAAAGAGATTCGTAATAATATTACTAATTTATTGTTAAACTTTAAATGATATATTTATTTTATATTTTTTAAAATTATATAATAAACTATAATTACTAACAAAAAATAATAAATTTTATATAAATATATTCTTTTATATCATTTTACATTTATCAGCTAATTCAATAATTAATTTTACTAAATACTTTTAATTCAATAAATTAGTTTAATAGTTTCTAACTTTTAATTAATAATTTTCAGTTAAAAATTAATTTTTTAATTTTTAATTAATTTATCAGCTATTTTTGTAAAATATAGTCTAAATCTCATGAATACTTTCTGTAATTTTAAAATTTTAAAATCTATACCAAAAAACAAAAAATTGGTAGTGGTTCGAATTGGCTAAACCTCTCGTAGGTTAAAATTGTTGTCATCAATTTGAATATAGAATAGATTCCGTCGATAATTGATAAATACCTTCTTCTTTTTTTGGTTTTATGAAAACAAAAATAAAAGTATTCGAATTTTGAAATAACAAAGCGATTATAGGGACAGGTTCGTTGTTTTCCAAGAACTGTTCGATCCGCACGATGTGGTTGAATTGAAAGTTTCCACCACTTCTGCAATTTCCTGCGTTGCCAAATTTAGAAACGTTTCTTCTTCTTCTTTTAATTTTTTTTTTTTCCCTCCTCTGTATGCTTCCGATGATATTCTTCTGAGTCCAATTTAGAAACGTTTCTTCTTCTTCTATGTCTTAATCATTACTTTATGGAAGACTTAAGATTTGATTTTGAGAGATTTCATATTTGGAACAAATCTATTTAATGTATTCTCAAAATGGTATTTCTGCTTCCTATATTATTTTTATAACCCAAAAAAAAAAAACTGATAAAAGTTGTTCTTAGTGGATTAACGTATTTTCCCACTAATTAGGAGTAATTTGCTAATCTAATATACATAACTTCTTTTGTCACTATCAAAGATATCTCCATTTAATTAAAAAAAAAATTAAAAAAAAAAAAAATTTGAGTCGAGAGTCTCTCTCATTTCTTAAAATTTAAACAGCCGTTACCATTATAATTAGCGGAGGACGCGCTCTTCGTTCTTTTTATTCTTGTTTTTAATATTAATTTTTGAGATAATTTTCTTTCGTCCCCATTCGCTGTAGGGCTATCCCTCATTCAAGGCAATATTCGCAGGGATCCTTACTATCAAAGAAAATTGTCATCCTTAAAAGTTGTTGTAAAGCTTAAGAAAGTTTTGTGCATGTCAATGTTGCCCCAAGTGGTAATGTTAGAATAATCTCTTCTCGTTGTCATTATTTTTTAAAAGAAAGATATTAAGTTAAAAGATATTATAATATTTAAAATTTTCAATAATGACAATTGTAATTAAATGAAATCTATAATTTTTGAATAGTTTGAAAATAATAATAACTTTAACACTTTAGGCATTAATGTATTAAATATAGATATTCTAAATGTTTATTAATATTCAAAATGGTAATGAAAATGGCAGCGTATAAAATTAAAAAGCTATTGGATTAGACGTACCCCTTGACAAGTAATATAAACCAAAATAAACATCCTCATAAAAAGTATAAAAAGCTATTTGATTAGACTTGACTCTTGACAAAGTTATGTAAACCAAGATAAACATCCTCATAAAAAGTACAAATGGTAGTCATCAAGGAGACAATTTGGTCTGTGTTCTTATACTTCTTTTAGGAATTAAAAAGCCAAGTACATTATTCTGAAGGGAGTTCCGCATACTAAGGGTATTCCCCAATTTGCCCTTTTCTATTTCCGGCAAGTGGAAACCCACGAGTTCCTGTTCTCTATCCAACTCTAACCAACCCTATACTTGACATGAAACCGTATTACATGAAATTAAGCAAACAAACTACTATATAAGAAATAAAGGAAGCACCACAAGGCTGGAGAGACAGGCCCTTGAACCCTTCCTTTTCTTTCAGGGGAAAAGCAGAATTCTTCAACCAAGCTTCTGGCTTATGATTCCTTCAATCGACCCTACAAGCCCCACTACTGTCACAAGAAAGCAAGCAAAGCTAAAAGTTCTAAAAACAATCCATTTTCTACTCCAAGGTTGAACCTTCTTCTGTACAAAGTACATCTCTACTGGGAAATATATAGCCAATGGCCAGAAGTTTAAGGCCCCTAACACTCCTAGAACTTGGTTGAAGTAAGGAAACAGGATTCCAAGTCCAGTGGTCGAAATCACATAGGCTGTTCTAAAACATAACCTGAAAAGATTGATCTCAAAACTTGGCAATAAAGGCAGTTTCAATTTGTAGAAATTATTCACAAATCCACTGTTGGGGAATTTCCTCAAACTCCATCTTTCAACAATACTGTATATTGGCTGACAGTAAATCTGAGAAAGGATCATAAAGCACATATAATTAGCTGGGTAAGATGATAAGAAAGTGAAAGATTGCAGTTATAGTTAACTTTAACAGATTATTATACTAACACCTTCACTACAGGAATTGTTGATCAGAAAAAAGAAACCCAAGTTCCATCATAATATTTTCTTTCTTGGTGAAGAAATAAGCGTATGACATCTAGAACTTAACTTTTTTTGACCTGCCTCAGATATGATATAAAGACCATTTCTCAATATATCTTTATAGCTTTTTCGGCCTTCTTTAATGGGCTTTGGGGGAAAACTAGTCATAGCCAATAGAAGTTACACAACTATAAGTTTGCTTGGTTTGCTCTTAGCCATCATATTGGTGCAAGTCAAAAGGTTATTGAATAATGTTATTAAAATTTCTGTTTGAAAGGTGGTTCTTTCTGTTCAAGTCAGATGTCGAGAGAAGAATTTTTCGAGCTAAACTTTTCCTTCCGATGTATTGATTTAGTACTTCCCTTGTGTTCTTCTTGTAGGCAGCTAAACTGTCTGTTGAATTGTACTTTTGGCTTGAATACTAATGCTTCATTAAAATTTGACATTGAGCAAATAAGAAAGAAAAAAGCTTTTGAGCAATCAGAGATTATAGCTATAGCGTAGTTAACTTTGAATAGTAGCACTAGTACCTGATATCCTCCCACCAAATGAAGAATAATGCAAACATTAGCTAGGTCAATAAGCCAGAAAGGCTCATAAAACCCAAACCCTGTCAAGAGGTTTCCTGGTGTATCATTTCCGAAGGCTGCATATCCAAAGCATCCACAACAGAGGTAGAAGAACGTTGTAATGAAGATTGCAGTCATGGATGCCCTTTTCATAGTCTGGTTTTCTGGTGGAGGAGACTCTAAAGTATCCTGCACTCGACAAAATCCAATATTTGCTTTAGCTTTAAATTGTTCTTCTTCATTTTTTTCCTCCCTTAAATCACACTCCCCCACTCAATTGGGAGATGAAAGATACCTGTATCTCAAGAAGAATGACCGAATATGGATAGGAAAAGGCAATGTCACCAAGTGCTTGGAAGACTAACCATAATTTGTCTGCTAAATTACGAGTTGGTATTCCTGATACACTCCCCATAATTCTGCCATTTTCTGCAAGAACAACCATAAGTAATGTTCTCCTTTAGCCGTCTCATTCTCAGAAATACAAAGTTCATTTCTACATACTCTCTGATATTGGTTTTAGGACAATAATACTTTTCTTTCTTCATCCTATTGCTGACGAGTAAGTAGAGTCTTAAATTAACATCAAATGAAGGAAACTGAGCCTTACTTATAACTGTTGCAAGGCCAAGTCCTAGTCCAATAAATGAATATGTAAAGGACATTATAGCAGCAACAATTGAAACCCATGCCATGTTGTGGAGATCCGGTATGAATGACATTAGGATCTGAACAAGTCCGAACAGCACCATATACAAGGTATCCCCATATTTACAAGGAGCCCCATGCCCTTCCTTGTGATAGCAGTTTGATTTCAGAATCGCTCTGTATCGGAAGAATAAACATGAGTGATTGGAACAAGCAAAAATATCAGCAAGGAAGTCTCTCTTGCATCACGCAGTTTAAGAAAAGAAACACATGCAAGTAATGAATTACTTGTTTTCAGAACACAAAATAGAGTAGAAATGGCAGTTTTCTACTTTTCTTATCTCTTGAGGGGTTTAACAAGTGAAGTACCTCAGACATGTTGCTGTGGTAATTACGTAAGCAATACAAGTCCCATACAAGGTCAGATATTGAAGGAAACCAGCACACCACGTCCTTTTATTTCCTGAATTAACACTAAAGGCAATTAGAAAACATAAATATGATGCCAATTTATGAGAAGCATATCCTGGGTTTCGGGCAGGAGTGAGAGTATAATAGCAAAGGAAAGAGTTTATGTGTTACTACCGAGATAGACTCTAACAGCATCAATATAAGAGTAGTTTCTTTTTCCAGTGACAGGATCTGGAGTTCGGTAGCAATCGGAGAGGAGGAATGAAGAAATATAGGTGACAATTGCACAAAGAAGCAATGAAACTGGCCCTGCAATCCAGCCTAATTGGGAAGTACTCCATGCCAAAGACAGCACGCCAGAACCAATAACAGCAGTTATGATATGAGCAACAGCACTTCTTAATGTTCCTGATAAAATTTATGGCAGGACAGAAATTTAGGATTCAACAAATAGAAATATATGAAAATGGGTTGGCTATGGTCCTAGAGAAATTTACCCGTCCTTTTGGCACGCCCATCATCATCATAAGCACCAACACCACTTGTTACTTGGAGAGAATGTTGCACTGCCATCCTTATCCAACTCAATGGAAGACCATGAAGTAGTCAATTCCTGTGAATCCCTGAAACAGAAGAAGAAAAAGAAGTCTGAGCTAACTACATTCAAGACAAACTATGAAGCAGCTATTTGAATTTTGAATTCATATAAAACACTAGTACTCGTATTAAGTTTGGCCTGCTTCACGCAGGGTTCATATTGTTTATGAATCTTCTAAACATATAGCATTGTCTCCTTCTTAAAACTCTAGGACAACCCCATTAATGTTAATGAGCTTGACAGAGAGGAGAAGTGGCAGGACTAACGTAAATTAATACGAACTCTGAAAAGGACCATGTGCCAGTGTGACATTTTATCATCAAGGTGGATTCAAAGTAAGTGAGCAGTCCCAATTTTACCACACAGGACGAAAGCCTCAACTTTTGGAAAGCACGTCCATGCTTACTAGTGTGAACAGAAACAGACTAAATTACCAGGTACCTGACGCAGGAGAAGGAAGATCAGGCGAAGCCCTCTGAATTTGACCCAATGCTAATGGTCTTGGGTTCAATCTAGTTATAGGGTAAGAGGAAAAAAGTGTTCAAGAGGATGCTATTCCCAGCCCCACCTGACGTTCGTTGCTTGCTTCACTGGAAGCTATGAATCTATGAGGTAAGATATTCCAAAAGAGATAAGAAATTGGACGACTATTTTATTATTCCAAAATCATAAAATTCTAATGGATAGCAATTTTTAAAATTTATGGATCACTGCTCTAATAAATTATAAAAAATTGAAATTATTCTAATATCATAAGTCTTAAGAATAATTAAATTAATATTAAATAATAAAAGAAACATTAGTTTGTTTTCCGCGTCGACTAGGGCAGGGCTTGAATTATGAGCAGGCATTGAAGACCCAATAATGGAGGAATCAGACGTCGTTTTCTGGGAATTTTGCCATACTTTATGGACCAAATAGTAAAATAATCACAGTAACTGGACCAGAGCTTTGTGGGTGGGTGGGCGGGCAAGCAAAGTCATCGAAACCAAAATGTTTTTTGTCGTTTTGAGTTGAAACTTGAACGCATCTCCAATCATCGTAGACCAGCAAGCTCGATGCACTTAATCTTCAACATTGTCCTGAGCGGTAGGGAAAGATGGTTGAATTTTCAATCTTTCTTCTTCGTGATTTGGGTCTCTTACGCATAGTATCTTTCAGTTCAAGGAACTCGAAGTTCTGAAAAATATGTACAATCTACAATGATTATTCCAAAAGAAGCATTTCCGTTCAGTTGGCTCACTGCGATTGACTACAGGTACCATTTATCTCATCCTTATCTCCGAAGATTATGTTTCAACGAGTGAGAAAACGAGTGAGGCTCGCTATCAAATTGATTTTCCTTTTTGTATTGTGCTTGAAGAAATTAAAAATGAGTTAATCTTTGTCTTAGTCGAATCTAATTCCATTTAATTTACTTTTTAAACAACTTCAACCCAACTTTTCTTAAAAGAAGGTGGGCCAATTCGTAAAAGATAAAATTATTTAAAATATGAAAATAATTTATAAATTAATTATGTCAACATTTTAATCAATTTTAAAATTACATATCTTATTAATTCATAGGATAGTTCACTTTTAATTTCTTGAAATTTAATTGATGTTTTAATAAAAATAATATAAATTTAATTCATTTTTATAACTCTTGCTCCCAAGGGGAATATAATTGGTGATAAAAGTTATAATCTTAAAGCAAATAGCATTAATGTGGGCCTCTATTGGGACCACCGCAAGCCGAACTCAAAATCCTCCTCCTTTTTTTTTTTTTTCGGGGGGTCAAGTTGGGCTCCTCCTTAAATCACCCACCCAAAATCATATTCAAATTATCTCAAAATCATAAATGTTTTTTATTAATATTTTATCCATCTTCAAAGAGTTTTTTTTTACTGTAAAATTATTCAAATTTAAATTTTTTTAATAAATTAATAATGTTCCATAATAATTATAATTTTTTTATTTTCAATAATAAGAGTATTTTTCATCTTTCTGATTTTATTTTAAAGGAGAAACTTTTAGTTTTCTGCTTCTCTGGTCCCGAAACAAAACACGGACCATCTTCTGCACCATGCTCGTTCATCATTGGTACCAAATTATTCAGGAAATAACAAAGAGACAACTGACAAAGTGAAGAAATACAGATGCTGCCTTCGCCCACTTGCTCTAATTTCAACGTCACATCCACAAGAAAGTGATCTTCCCTGTCCTCACAATCTCACTTCCTTGGCTTCATTCTGCCACTGCTTGTTTTTGACTCATAGCTACCACTTAAAGTGTCTATGAATATACTTGATACAGTTTATTAAGTCTAATTTTTATAATTGAATAAGTGTTTGTGGTGTACAATTAAAATTTTCATTCAATATGACTTTTAAAAATGAAGTTATGTAAGAAAAAACTCAAATTCAAGTCTAAACACCAAGTCTAGAAAACTTTAAGGTCAAGCTGAGCTTTGCCTATAAATCATGTAAAAATTATTAAAATTCATTCCAGTAAAATTGAGCAAAATTTTATTCGTTTACAAATAAATATGGACGAAACTCTGGAGTGGAGCGATTATTCAACTTTAAAAAATGGGCACGAGTGTCTGAACACCTAAAATAGTCTATAATAAAGTCAAAGAGGGAGGGGGGATGGCTAAGTCATAATAAGCATGCCCTGCTTTAAGCTCAAAGTGGTCACCCCTGTTTACTTTCGAATTTTGCATCAGAAAAAGTAGTTTTCATGATACGAAGAGGTCCAGCTTCTGCTTTTCTATTTCTATCAATGTCGCGGGCACGAATCTGAGGACTCAAAAAGAGTGATGCACGTTGTACACAAATAGAATGAATGGTGCATATATACTGCCTTTTTCTTTTCCTGTGTTTCTGTAGGATAAGTAATCTGTTTATTCTCCAATTTCTTATAATTCTGAGAACACATTTCTTTATATCAATATAGCATCAAGGGTGAACAATTATTAGATTTGTTCCAATTTGATTGGATTGAGGGTTACTCAATCTAACCAAACAATAATCAGATTAAAAAATATTTAATTAAAATTTAAAATTATTCAAAAAATTTACATTATAAATTGTATTTAATCCGTTTATTTTAATTTTAATTTTTTTAAAAAAAATTAATGCATATAAATTGGATAATTCAATCTGATTTTATTTTATTTTATTGAGTTCTATTAAGTTTTCAAATTGTGCACACTTCTTTTATATAATATTATTAGATTGAATATTCATCATTAAACTAAAAATTACACTAAAATATAATTTTTTTTCTATTTAACTATCAAATGCTATATTTAAAACATAACTGGGATGATGAGTGATTTATTTTGAGCAAACAAAACTGGTTTGTTTGAAGAGGTTGTATTTTGGGAAGGATCGGAATCACTTCTTTTGAATATAAAATAGAATATATTATAATTTGAACCTAACTCGGCCTTCACGGAAGAATATATAGAAATACTAAACACTAAAGCCACGAAACCGTATTTGGCATTAACACATACAATACAGATTCCTCCCGCGACAATTATCTGCATACAAGCTTTTCAAACCAATGATATGGTATCAAAGTCGTGCGTGTGCTTTCTTCCCAACTTCGGAAAAGGTAACAATAAGAAGAATAAATTATTCCAAGATTTTTTTTATATATAAAATGTAAAATAAAGTTATATCATTTTAATATTATTAATTAAAGTGATAGACAGTTATATATATTTTATTTTTTTTAATATTATTTTTTTTCTTGCCAAACTTTAAGTCATCATATTTTTAATTATTTATAAAAAAATTGTTAGGTTGAGTTTTTTATTTTTGGACAAGAGTTGGGCACTTGATTTTAGAAAAAAAAAATTAAAATTAAATATACATACCTAATTCTTTTTTTTTTGGGGGGGGGGGGGGACTGGCACAAGTTGCTTGACTTAGGCTGACTTTGATCTTTCTGAAGGGTCTTTCATCACGTCATTCGAAAAAAAAGATGGGCGGCGTGGACTGTCTGAGATGGGTTTGGTCGAAGATGACAAATTGAAAATGGACCCATATGGGCCCGTTGTCCATACTCACTTTATTGATTCTTTGAAGTTTGATCCTTTGATTTCAAGCCCACCCCTCTCACGTCCTTTTCCCCCATTTAATTATTGTCCTAATTTTGACCTAATTATAGTCCTAACAACCTTGCCCCTCGTTCACACTTCACCCCACCGTTTTCCATCTTCGGTTTTTGTTTTTTTGGACTGGCACTTACCCTCTTCACTTGATTTGAAGGGACGAGCGACACCTTCCTTACTTGGGTTGATCATGTTGTGGGCTTTTTTTTTCTACTTTTATAATAAAAGCTTCCAAAAAAGAAAGTTGTGGTTAAGAATATTTTATATATATTTATATTCAAATATCATAAACATTGCCTTTTTTGATTTTTTGTAACTATTTTTTTAATTTTTATATATTTTTTATATTTCATAATTTAAAAAAAACATTGAAGAAAATTATAGGCTCACATAATAATTATGTCCATTCAAACCAAATAAAAAAAATTCAATTTTCTTGTAAATTTAAATTTTAAATCCTTTTATTATTTAAGTAATTTCTCTTAAATAATCTCTCATAGTGATTGAAACAGTGACAAAGACTGTTTTTCATGTAAGAATGAAAAGAAAACATTACAAAAACTCCCACCTAAGATTTGATAAAATTACATACGCCTTTTAAGATTTGAAGATTTTCTCCGAGAATTCATTTTCAAAATTTAAGAAATTAATTAATCACAGAAAGAGGAAGTTGAAGGTTTTGTTTATTAAAACTTTAAAGTTAAAGAAGGTATCTCTATGTTTTTGTCTCCATTTTATAAAGTCCAGGGGGTGCAAGACACAAGTTAAACATGCCTAAACTAACTAGGTTGTAATTAAGCGTAATATTACATTAAAAGAAATAGACAAAAATCAATTTGTTGGCTTGTTGCCCTTTCATTTGAAAACAAACCATTGGACCAGAGCATCACACCAAATCAGGGGCCCCAATTTCCACTTTCGCACTGGGGCGCCCAATTTTTGGTTTAAGGTCGGCCGAAAGGGGGTCCAGTTAGTACAACCATTGTGTTGCCTCTTGTCACTTTGTTACCTCTTTTGTTCTCTCTCCTTAAAAATATCACGAGTTTTTAAAAAAAATTTAAATTTAAATAGATAGATATAATGCATATTTTTTATATTTTATTTGATTAATTTAACTTAATATAATTCAAAATTTTTAAATAAATTAATATTTTAATCGAATTTAAATATTAATTTTTTAATTCAAATCTCGTTAAATTGAATTAAAAATTCAATTAATATAACTTACTACTCGCTGTATCTTATAGTAAAAATGGAGAACAAAAAGAATTAAACTAATAATATTCATTTATCCCCATAAAAAAAAAACAATTTTTGTGGTTGTGAGGGGCACGATAGAAAACATAGCACTGCAATCCACTGCACTCTATACATTCCCTTCACTTCACAAACAGACTTAATAGAATCTTATGTAGGAATTTGGAACACCAAAACAAAAGGTTCAAGAATTCCAATGACTCTCTTGTTTAAGTAACCATTATTATCAAAGTCAAAATTCTCTGAGATGGAAATCTGGAAGCTTTTGAACTTGAGAAGTTGAGGATCGATCGGTAGGAACTAATAAGCTACTGAACCACTTTAATGGCTATTGGTTTCTCTTACATTCTAACTACCACTCACACCCACCAAATTCTGTAAGAATCAAGATAGAACTCTTCAACTAGGAAGAAGAGTTTTTCTCGGCGAATTGTTGTTTTGGTCTTTCTAAAATATAGACATTATTTTATTTTATTCTTCAAAGTTTCTATTTTTTCACCCCAATTCTTTAAAAGCTATATATAATATCTTTAAAATTATCGTCGTGTTAATTTTGTTAACAAATATTTAATAAATTTATTTATCTAATCTTACCAAAATTTATGTGGTTTAACTAAGTTCTTAACTTAGCCGACGAAACAAATTTTTTAAATATATGTTAAACAAAATTAACATGATTTAAAAATAAAAAAAAATAATCGATGTAAATTACTAAGAAATAACCCCATCCATTAGATAAAGGTTGAGCTTAACTTGATGATTGATCTTCGTGAGAATATGATGGAGAAGGAATTTAAAAGAAGAAGAAGATTAACAAAGTAGTAGCAGTAGTAAAGTACATACCTGTTCTATTAAGAGGTTCTTCTGGAATGTACATTGCAGGAAGAAAAGCTTTCAATAAGAAAAGCTTACAATCAAGGGAAATTTGATGTAATACTTCCTCACCCATTTCTTCAATTCCTTCAAAAATTAGATTGCTTCTCACCACTCAGCAGACAGAAGAAGCATGTGTAATATATAGGTGCCTGGGCGTTCCCAGTTTATATCCATGGATTCATTTTTGGGTTTGTCTTCGGTTTCATTCTTGAAAAAGAAGTTGAAGAAGAGAGAGATTGCCTTTTGACTGTTAGATAAGCCTCCTATTCTGTCAAGGACTGTATCTAGCACAGTTTAATTTAACTATAAAAGACTATTCTCTGTAGTTTTTTTTTTTTTTTGGTATAAGTATTAAGCAAGTATCTCTCACTCGACCGCCGAAAATTAATTTTTTTAAGACGTACAAATTATCAAAATGAATTTTGTCTCTGTCAACAAAATTCACTTTCATGATCTCTACAATTCGGTTGAAAGACACTTATTTAATACTTGTACTAAAAAAAAAATTATAAAGACTATTTTTTATACTGTTTATTTTATTAAAATATTTAAAATAGTAAAAAAAATATTTATAAATAATTTTATTATAAGTTTTAAAATATTTCATATATAAAACTTGGACACTAACACATTAAAACGTTAATTTTAAAAAATATAAACTTTGACATAATAATATATATATTGAATTTTTTTTAAAAAATAACAACTAAATTTATCTTATATTTTATATATTTGAAACTAATTATTTTAAAAAAATCTATTGAATAAAGTGTTAAACATATTATTCATGTACACACAATTTTTTTTTAAAAAAAGAACTTATTTCATTAAGATAATACTTTTAGTTTTTAATTTTATATTAATTTTGGTCATTTTTCTTTTGTATTTTTTTTGGGTCGATTGCGTGTTTAAATTGAGTCTAACACGTGGTCAAGCAAATTTTTTTTCTTATTTCAATATATTCAAATATTTTTATATAATGTTGTGATGATGTCAAAATTAAACATGTTAATACGTCTCATAATAGCGTGTAAATACGTTATATTATTTTATAAATTTTTGTTGAATACACCTATTACCTAACTTGGAAACTAAGCAAAGAAATTTCAAAACCACAAGTTATCAAGTGATAATTTCTAAGTTTTGGGTATTCCCTTTCAAGAACCTTAACCACTACAATTTATTTGTCAAACTGAGGCATTACCAAACAATTCCAGCTCCACAACAATCATTCATATCATCATGTCAACCTGAATTTATATTATGAAGCAAAATATCTCCATCCATATTTAACACGTATTATACACTCATATAAAATAAAATAAAATATTTTAAATTTTATTATATCATAGTATTTATATTCGTATTATCTATCTGTGTATCAGTATCTATATATATCTATTAATCATCTCTTTGATATTCAACTTATAAAAAAAATTTGACTTTAAACATCCATGCTAACTATTCTGAATTTGAGATGAAGCAGTTAATCCCTTACATTTACAGCAAAACAACAGAAGAAGTCTTTCGTAGGCTAATTGTATGAACTAAAAGGACCACAGAAAATTAAGGTAATATGGAAGTTATTTTCTTTAGGGCATTGTCTAACCTACTGAAGCGGAATCTAGGTGTACAAAAAAACTAGCAGCCACTATGAGATAGCAAAGAATAAGCATAAGTCCTTTGAAGTAATTAGAAGTTCCTTCCTGCAAATACAAAATAAATAATATATCAAATGTCTTTTTTTTTTTTTTTTGGACTGGTAGTATATCAAATACTCATTACCATAACGATAACCACTCAAATGGGCTTGGCCCTGAGTTGGGCTGGGATGGCATATAACGTAGAAGTGCTTTGGCCCACTCCTTAGCTCATAGGCTTAGCTGGTCAGGGCCAGCCATATGAAAACCCATTTGTTTAGTCCAAAAAAATAAAACCATTTGAAGAAAGGGCCTAACATAGCCCAGTCTTTAATGCCTTGAGGGTCTAGTTATATGCCATCCCTTCAAATATCTGGGCTGACTTGTCCAAAAAAAGGGCTGGGCTGGTCTGGGTTAGGCTAAAGTGAGCCGACCCATTTTTACAAAGAGCAAAAAAAAGTAACACAAACCTGCAACAAGAAGGCTACAACAATAACAGTCAGAAACAGTGCTGCCGTCTCAAAAAGTCGAAAGTTTAAGTCCAAAGGTTGCCCCGTTATCCAGCCAATAACCACACAAAATGGTATCTGCAGAATGAGATGGAAATAATGAAGGAAGCAATATCATCAGGATATAGAAAAGAAAAATGATAAAGAAATATAAAAGCTTAGAAATTCCAAAATCCCCTTTTGTGTCCATATAATACCCACCACAAACATAGATATTTGTGTAGATGATCCTATTGCTACTCCTAGGGAAATATCCTGCAGGGAGTAGAAAATATTAATGTGAAAAATATTTTAAAATAATAATAATAAAAAAAAGCAGAAACTGCTGAAAGCTCACAAGCTTATCTTTCATGGCAAACATGATAGCACTGGCATGCTCTGCAGCATTTCCCACTAGTGGAAGCAGTATGACACTAATAAAGGTAACCGGCATTTTCCATGCAGTAGATGCTCCCTGTGAAACAGATGATCAAACAGAAAGCTTTACTTCATTCAAAATTATCCTAATAAGAACAGAACTCAAAAGTCATAATATATATATATATATACACACATACATATAGTTGTTACATTGTCTATTCCCAGAGTTTTGCTTAATTTTCAATTTAGTTCCTATAGCATACAAGTTTGTAATTGAATCTCTATAATTTTAAAATAAGTAATTGGATGCCTATTGTTATATCTTTATTTGCCAATTGTAAAATTCTACTAACCTCAAAAACCATGTGCCAACTTGACACTTCAAATAACTAACCTTCAATTCAAATAATATGTCAATTTTACATAATTGAATTGAAGGTTGATTATTCAATATACTTAGTTGACACATTGTTTGCCAAATTAACAATATTTCGAGGTCTTTAGACAAAAATATAGTGTCGAGGATTCAATTATAAATTTTGTAAGACTATAGGAACTAATTACAAATTTTTAAACTATAGGGATTAAATTGAAAACTGAATGAAACTCTAAGAACTAACATAATAATTAAACCTTTTTTTAATTCCATCTTGGCAAAAACACTAACATGATATGATAAAAGGTGAATACACTGACAATCAGAAAGCTATACTCTCCAATTCAATTCCCCTTCCATTTAACAATACAACATGAAAGGGTATGCAATATCTACATTAGTCTACACTGTGGGGTAGAAAGAAACCAGAAACAGATAAACTACAAAGGCTACTTAGACAATATTTGGTAACTTTCAAGGCATTCAGCAGATTTGTTAGGGAGGAAAAGAGAAACATCACCTCTATAGCACCAACCAAATATTCTGATAGAATTGATATCCAAGCAGTCATAATTGAAAGCCAGATTAATGATTCCCATTTAGAGATATCTGGAGATTCTTCATCATTTGAGCTGTTTTCAATCTGATCTTCTTCCTGAGTTCATACCATATATTACACCAAAACTTTGTATTCAAAATGTTATTTTATAAGATAATAATAAAAAACATTAAGCATACACAAAAAAAAAACTATTGTTTGGTTGTAAAGAATTTAAAGAACATATACAAACTAGTTTAAGTGGTAAAAAATTATTCTCTGAAATAATTGTTTTAATTAACTTATCATCTTATTCTTATTTGTAGTTATTCACTCATTCAACTAAAAATATACTGAGCAAGCATGACCAAAAGCTTTTTCACTAATACTACCAAGAATAAATGAAATAAACAATATTAAACATCTAGAGAGTTCTTGTCTCAGTCAACCCCCTCTCCAAGGCTAGTAGAAAGGTATAAATGATTAGCTTATAAAGCAAGCCATATCTATCAAACCAAATGAGAGATAGCATGTCTTACATAACGGAGCACAATGAAAGATAGGATAAATGACATAAGAAAAGGACGGGAGAAATTCTTAAGAGACATATGTAACAGTTGTGGTGCAACTGTGCAAGGAGCAAATGAAAACTTATTAAACTAGGTGTTTCAAGTGGTGGAGTTTACTGACACACATTTTTGTGAGTTTTCATTGGCTTCTTGCAACTTTTAGTTGTGCAAAGAGTGTACCCAAAAAATTAATCTCAGAAAATAAATCACAATGTCGATATTGTAGTTTACCAAATTTTAATGGTCTGCACTCTCTATCTTTATATATTAGACTTGAATATTTTAATCTAGAATAACTCAAGTTCACAACAGATTGTACATGTGAATATGCTCCTTGCCTCTGATTAAAGAGCAAAGAGGAGGCCGTTCTATTCAAACTCCAAAATCTATAAAACCTAACTCTTCCTTGCATTTCAGTAAGCTTTTATACAGAACAAAATCACATAGAAAAATAAATAAAACAGGAAGCTTCAAAGAAGACAGGCTACCTCATTCAGAGAGACATAGAGATTTTTTTGACTCTTTAACTGGAAAAATAGGTATGCAGCATATGCCACAAGCATGATGCAGCTGCTGAATCTTGAAAGAGCCAGTTCTGACTTCCCAAAATGCACCTCGGTGTGTGTGTAGTGAAGAACAGCAGGAAAAAGTAGGCCCATGACTGCCATCAACAACAATCCTGAGTTCACAGTAGCAGTTGCCTGCATGCTAATATGAATCAGCTACGGATTATTGAAGATAAAAATCGGCAAGATAGCGAAAGAGACAGAAGCTAACATGTCTACCTTGTTAAAAACCTGCTCCTTCTTTTGGAAAACGATCCCACCACTTAAGAATGCACATCCAAGCACCAGCAACATATTTGACAAAATTGATCCAAGCAAAGAGAGCTGTACAACTCGTGTCATTCCACTTTTCAAAGCATATATTGAGATGATCAGTTCTGTTGCGTTTCCAAAAGTAGCATTTAGAAGACCTCCAACTGCAAAATCAAATATAATAAATTAAAGGATAAACCATAACAAGCATTTGATTAGCAAAAAAATTAGTAGGATGAGTCCATGCTTTTCCATCACAAGCATCGATATTGATGCACTATTGAAGTCTACGTGACCAACCAACAGAACTTACAGATATAAAGCAATTTCAAACTGAAGTATGAGTATGACATATAGTGATGGAGACCTAAGCAAGCGGGAGAAACCCTCCCTTAAAAACTGGTTTGCAAAGAGAAAGAAACTTGGCCCCTTATGTACCACATGAATTTGCCGTGGCTTTCCAACGAGGGACTCCATCGTATAGCATGTAACATGATAATAAAAAGTATCGGATACAGTACTAGTTCATTATATACATAAAAGCAAGATCTAATACACTACTTTCAAATCACAAATTGAATATAACTATCTAAAATCTTTGCTTTTACTAATTTTCTTTTATAAACAATCTGACTGCAAAATTTTCCTTTTTGATAATTCAGACTGCACAAAGAAATGCAATGGAAGAATGCATCTGTTCTGGAGCGATGTGAAAGAAGAAAAATCTGGTGGAATGCTACTTGTTTGAACTGTGAATATTATTACTTTACCAGTATCTCCGGAGTAAAACGCCAGCTGCCTATATAGCACCAAGAAAAGAGTAACATCAAAAACCTAAAAAGTGAAAAGGATAAAAGAAACTTTGAAGTATATAAGAAATATTACTCTGTAGCATAACCTAACCGCTCAGCCAGAGGCATTATACCCAATAAACTCAGAATGAAGACCCAACCCTGCAACCCACTTTTATATATTAACATAATATATCTAAGGAAAACTGCAAGAAAGTGAAGAATTCTTTGAACTAAAACTCACATGATGATTAGTCAATTTTTCTACAAGAATTGCCAGTGGTCCAAAAGGCATAAGCAAGTTGAGTTTGTTTGAGAAAACTACAGTTTGTATACTCCTGTAAACAATGTCCCTCAATCTTTTGTGAGGAGTGGCACACAATCCTCCACAAACTGATCCTTGTTCAGCCACCAGGGTAGATTCTGACTTCTGAGCAGTTATTTCCGGGTTATGAGGACTTTCGTCTTCGAACTCCCGAATTGGTCTTTCATTTGGAGAATTCATCTATTACAAGTAGACATCATTTAGTATTCAGAAAGGCGCTTTGCATCTGACCTCTAAATTTCCAGGACTAAAATTGGCAACAACACATCGGTTTGGCAACTGATTCTAGGATTTGTTTTTCAATCTTTGAAATGCAACATTTAATCATCAAACATTACTTCATTTGACATTTGATTACATCCTATAATAACTACTAATGTCTTTTTTTTTTAACTTCTTTTTCCAGTCAAAACACTACAAATCTTCCACAGCCATAATAGCATTCCAGCATGAGTTGTGCAACTTCCAATTTCTAACGTTAGATATCAGGAGGGCCAAAATTACCCACAAACATAAGACAAATACATTTGTCTTTAAAAATTTAATACAAAATACGATTTCAATTCAAAATCTTAGAACGGGTCACAAAGATGAGAGAAAAAACACACCTTGCATCTCTCAGACAATTCATCTAATAAGTTGGATTCACTGCAAAGCAGAGATATTAGAGGGTGAAAAACAAAGCACGAAACGAGAAAAGACAAAACAAAATTGTAAAAACCCCAGTACATACATGAGAGTTGGTTCTAACTTTCCTCGAGGAGTCTCCATTTTGTCGATCATAAACATAAAGAAAAGGGGAGGTATGCCAGAGCAGATTCAAGTAGGTACTGCAAGAAAGAGCAGACGAAGTTTAATACCATAATAACTCATGACTCACTAATAGAAACCGCGTTTTGATGTCTGAAGAGTAAAGACAACTGTTTGCTTTTGGGAGAGAAGTTTCAGTCTGAGTTCCAGTTTCTTCTGGGTTCGTTAAGGAATGATCAAGGTCATTTCCGCAGCCGTTTCTTTTTCTTTTTCTCAATGTATTTTTCTCTTTCCGGAGAATAGGCAAGAAAAATTTAATAAATAGTTTGACATTTTCGAATTTGAATATACTAATTGAATATTGTGAAATCCAAGATTAATTATTTGTCATGTTTAGCCATAAAATTCCCTTTTCTAACGTTGTTCGTTGAGACACAGTTAACCTTGTACTTGCCCAAAAAAAGCAGTGTACTTGTTGTCAGTGTGTTAGCCTCCACCGCATCAGATCATTCTGGATATATGTGGGTCAAGGCTTTAAGCGTAGACTCAACCACCGTGGATAACAATCTGCAGATAAAAATACGGGAAAGATTTCACCCTTGGCTGCAAGAACTTTCTCGTGTGCTCAGAAAATGCAGATTCAATCATTATCAAAATGCTTTTACCTTTTCTTTATATATGACGTTTTTTATTTTCAAATATGAATCTTTCGGTCTTCATCACTTTATCTATTTGCTCTAGTAATAGTATCAACTTTAACATCGATCTGAATATTATCTACGAAAATACCTTAATCAAACTAGTGTCTAGTAAAGATCTTGACCGGAAAAAGAATGATCACATTCAATGAATTTAAAGATGAGGATCTTTACCTTAAAAAGAAAAAAAAAAAGATGAGTATCAAAAAAAAAAGAAAGAAGAAAAAGATAAGTGATTTCACTTTAATAAATAATTACCAACAATTATCGAAATAAATAAAAAGTATAAGAAAGAATCTAAAAATTATTAAGGTATGGATATTAATATAACAAAAAGAAAATTAAAGGTGTATTTACAAAATTTCAAAAAATAATTCTTTATAAAATAAAAAATAAGCTGATAAAAATAAAAATTATTTAAATATACTGATTTCATATATATATATATACTTGATAAACAATTACAAGGGACAAGGACCTAGACACGCACCCAAAAAAAAAAGGTCATATAAGTAATTGTCCTATATTACCTTCATTCACTTTGTTTTGTTTTTTTAATATATGGATATCATTAACCTTATCTCACATTAAACTTGGCTTTTTTTAAGCACAAATATTTTTATATTTTTTGAGTAAAAAATTTAATCTTGTTCAAAATAACGATATTATCTCTTTTTACCAATATTCTTTCATGATTAACACTTTTAACATTGTAAAAATTTTAATTTTTTTTATTATTAAGTTTAAATTTATTTATTTCTTAAATTCCAAACTTTATGGCTATATTAAACTTAGCTTTGAACATGTGGAGAATAACCAAAGTCACAATCTATTAAGTATTATCATTCAATTCAATTCAGTGTTCACAAATATGTTCACCTAATTAAAACAAAATAGTAAAGCGCTGCCGGCACTTCAGCATCCCCACTGAAAACTTTACAAAACACAAACTGCAAATTAACAAAGTGACAAAATTCACAAAATTACAAATGTATGAGTTAGTTTTTGTTTTGGGAATTTTTCAAAATAAACTATTGTAGACTCACTGATCGAATGTTAATAATATTAACAAAAACATTTATCAATGCCTTTTTAAAATAAAATAATTTCAAAATAAACAAAAGACTTTGAACCAAACGATGGTATAGCCTTAGTGGGAAGAGCAAATTAACCACCAACTATCTTCAACGTTATATATACCATATCTTCTCTCAACTCCAACTACATATGTCTCTCCTCCAAACCTTAATTAGTGTCGCAAATCCTAGTTTGGAGCTAGCACTGTCGTCAATGTCAACCCTCTTCTATTCTCTTTCTTTTTTTATTCTCCGTCTTATGATTTAGACTTTTTTGGTTTCGTCTGTTTTTAAAAATTTTCTTCTTTTCAGAGTAAGAAATGCTCATCTTTTCAAGATTTGCAACTCACTTTATCAAATGTACGAGATAATGCTTTTCAAATGTTGGCAGTAGAAGTGCATGTGCAGAAATCTTAGCTTTAGAAAAGGTGCATGTGATCTTTTGTTGCCCCTCCTTAAAAGGTTTTTCTTTCTTTTTAGTGTAATTGTCGTTTTTTCATTACGCATAATATAAACCTGTGATGTTTAAAATGTCTCGTCTGTGTTTCTTCATTGATCTTTGATTCTATGTTTATCTAAAAAGTGTAGATTCTTTCTCAAGCTTTTTTGTTATTGTTTACCTACCTCGTTTTAAAAAGCTGTTGGCCCATGTACGTATCTAACATAATCTTTTTCTTCTTTTTCGTGTTTTCATAAATAAATAGAAGATTTGGATAGTGATTTTAGGAATTATTATCTTATTCTCCCGAGGGGCTAATTGTAAGTACGTAACGTTTGTTTTATTATATTAACTTGTTTCTCGGGATGATATTCATATTCCCATATTGACTCGTGTTTTGATAGGTAGTATTAAGACTATAACAGTTGCATTATGTTAATTATGTAATGTTTATCTATATATAGGTTTGAGGATTAGAATTTACTGTTATTAAAATTATACTTTCAATTTTTTGATAATTATTGTGTGATGAAAAAAAATATTTTAAGCGATAATACGATAATTATCATTGCATGTAAAAAATTTAGTATTATTGAAATTGTATTTTCAATTTTTTAATAATTATTGTGTGACAAAAAAAAAATTAAGCGATAATACAAAAATTATCATTGCATGTGAGAAATTGAATTGAAATAACTACTTGAAAGCAAGTTAATGACTTAAAGTTGATGTATTATAGTAATTGATTAATATCTAATTGTTTTATGATCAAGTTGTAAAGCTTGAAGGCATGAAATTTATTGTTGTTACACTGTCTATTTTAATTTTATGTGGTCCGCATAAGTTTAATGTCTAAATGACATATTCTAATTTAATTTCAATGATATTTTTTTGGTAGTGCATATCTTTTGAAATATATAAACATTGATATTAAACTATAAAATTAGTTAATCTTTGAATATTTAGAGTTGTGATAAGATAGTATGACGTTTTCAATTTTTATAAAATCACAGAAACTTTGATTGAAATATTATGAATCAATCATTTCTGTAATTTATTGAATTTATTTTTAAATTCTAAAAATAATTATATAATTAATTATCTTAATATAATTAATTACAACATCCTAAATTTTTTTAAAAAAAATATCAATATTAAATAATAAAATAAACGTTAATTCTATCCTCTCTCATTTTGTATTCCTAATTTAATAATTAGCTCGTGATATTACCTCATACAGCCTCCTAGCTTCAGTGAAACAAGAAACGAACGTCAGCTTAGCATATCATCCTGCTGAACCCTTTTCCTCCTACCCTATAACTAGATTGAACCCAAGACCATTAGCGTTGGGTCAAGTTCAGAGGGGATTTGCCTGGTCATTTCCTGCGTCAGGTACCTGGTATTGCAGTCCGTTTTTGCACACACTTCCAAAAGTTGACATTTGAGAGTCCTGTTTGGTCATACTGGGACTGCTCACTGCTCATTTACTTTGAATGCCGCTTGATGATAAAATGTCACACTGCCACACGGTTCATTCCAGAGTTCACATTAATTTACACTGTACACCATATTAATGGGGTTGTTCTAGTCTTAAGAAGGAGACAATGCTCTCAGTTTACAAAATTCATAAACAATATGAACCCTGCATGGAGCAGGCCAAACTTTCCGAGCACAAGTGTTTATATGAATTCAAAATTCTCTGCATAGTTTGTCTTGAATGCAGTTAGCTTGGACCTTCTTTTTCTTTTTCTGTTTCTGGAATTCACAGGCAGTGACTACTTCATGGCCTTCCATTGAGTTGGATAAAGATGGAAGTGCAACATTCTCTCCCAATGAGAAGTGGTGATGGTGCTTATGATGATGATGGGCGTGCCAAAAGGACCGGTAAAGTTCTCTAGGATCATTGCCAATCCATTTTCATATACTTTTATTTGAATCCTGAATTTCAGTCCTGCCATCAATTCTATCAGGAACATTAAGCAGTGCTGTTGCTCATATCATAACTGCTGTTATTGGTTCTGGTGTGCTGTCTTTGGCGTGGAGTATTTCCCAATTAGGCTGGATTGCAGGGCCAGTTTCATTGCTTCTTTGTGCAATTGTCACCTATATTTCTTCGTTTCTCCTCTCCGATTGTTACAGAACTCCGGATCCTGTCACTGGAAAAAGAAACTACTCTTATATTGATGCTGTTAGAGTTTATCTTGGTAGTAACACATGAACTCTTTCCTTTGCTATTATGCTATCACTCCTGCCCGAAACTCAGGATATGCTTCTCATAAACTGCCATCATATTTATGTTTTCTAATTGCTTTTGGTGTTAATTCAGGAAATAAAAGGACATGGTGGGCTGGTTTCCTTCAATATCTGACCTTGTATGGGATTTGTACTGCTTATGTAATTACCGCAGCCACCTGTCTGAGGTACTTAACTTGTTAAACCCCTCAAGAGATAAGAAAAGTAGAGAAGAAAACTACCAGTTCTATTCTATTTTATGTTCTGCAAACAATTAATGCATTACTTGCGAGTGTTTCTTTTCTTAAACTGTGAGATACTAGAGAGACTTGCTTGCTCATATTTTTGCATGTTCTAGTCACTCATGTTTATTCTTCTGATACAGAGCGATTCTGAAATCAAACTGTTACCACAAGGAAGGGCACGGGGCTACTTGTGAATATGGAGATACCTTGTATATGGTGGTGTTTGGACTTGTTCAGATAATAATGTCGTTCATACCAGATCTCCACAACATGGCAAGGGTTTCAATCGTTGCTGCTATAATGTCCTTCACATACTCATTTATTGGACTAGGACTTGGCCTTGCAACAGTTATAAGTAAGGTTCAATTTCCTTCATTTGATGTTAATTTGAGATTCTGCTTACTTGTCAGCGATAGGATGAAGAAAGAAAAGTCTTATCGTCCTAAAACCATAAAACAAAAATGCCAAAAAATATTGGAACTCCAAATTGAGTGAGCAGAAATAAACTTTTATTTCTAAGAATGAGACAGCTAAGGAAGAATATTACTTCTGGTTGCTCTTGCAGAAAAAGGAAGAATTATGGGGAGTGTAGCAGGAATACCAACTCGTAATCTAGCTGACAAATTATGGCTAGTCTTTCAAGCACTTGGCGACATTGCCTTATCCTATTCATATTCAGTCCTGCTTCTTGAGATACAGGTACCTTTAATGTTCCAATTAAATGGGCAGAGTGTAATTTAAGGGAGAGAAAAAAATGAAGAAAAGAAATTTAAAGCTAAGGCAAAGGATTGAATTTTGTTGAGTGTAGGATACTCTAGAGTCTCCTCCACCAGAAAACCAGACTATGAAAAAGGCATCCATGACTGCAATCTTCATTACAACATTCTTCTACCTTTGCTGTGGATGCTTCGGATACGCAGCCTTCGGAAATGATACACCAGGAAACCTCTTGACAGGTTTTGGGTTTTATGAGCCTTTCTGGCTCATCGACCTTGCTAATGCTTGCACTATTCTTCATTTGGTGGGAGGATACCAGGTACTAGAACTACTATTCAAAGTTAACTTTTTATAGACTAGAGCTTTAGTCTATGACTGCTCAAAAGTTTCTTTCTTTCTATGCTTAATGTCAAATGTCAATAAAATATTAGTATTCGATCCAAAAGTACAGTTTACTAGAAGAACACAAAAGAAGTAGATAATCAGTACATCAGAAGGAAAAGTTTAGCTGGAAAAATGGTCTTTCTTATCATCAGACATGAACATAGAGAACCACCTTCCGGACAGAAATATTAATAATATACCTTATTTCTTCATCCATGTAGAAAATACCAGATCATGGAACTTGGGTTCCCTCTTCTGAACAAACCTGATCATAAGAACCCTGTTCAACAATTCCTGTAGTGAAGCTATTAGAATAATAATCTATTAAAGTTAACTATAACTGCAATATTTCCCTTTCTTATCATCTTACCCAACTATTTATATGTACTTCTTTATGATCCTTTCTCAGATTTTCTGTCAGCCAATATACAGTGTTGTTGAAAGATGGAGTTTGAGGAAATTCCCCAACTGTGGATTTGTGAATAATTTCTACAAATTGAAACTGCCTTTATTGCCTAGTTTTCAGATCAATCTTTTCAGGTTATGTTTTAGAACAGCCTATGTGATTTCAACCACTGGACTTGGAATCATGTTTCCTTACTTCAACCAAGTATTAGGAGTGTTAGGGGCCTTAAACTTCTGGCCATTGACTATATATTTCCCAGTAGAGATGTACTGTGTACAGAAAAAGATTCAACCTTGGAGTAGAAAATGGATTGTTCTTAGAACTTTTAGCTTGCTTTGCTTTCTTGTGACAGTGATGGGGCTAGTAGGGTCACTTGAAGGAATATTAACCCAGAAACTTAGGTGAAGATTTCTGCTTTTCCCCTGAAAGAAAAGGAAGGGTTCAAGGGTCTCTCTCTCCAGTCTTGTGGTGCTTCCTTTATTTCTTGTATTGTAATTTGTTTGCTCAATTTCATGTAATACAATTTCATGTCAATTCTAGTATTGTTGAGAGTTAGATAGAGAACAAGAACTCATGTGGAGTTTCCACTTGCTAGAAATTGAAAAGGATAAATGGCGGAATACCTTTAATAGATTTAACTATGAAGGCAATGTAAACAGAGACATTAATAATTTGAGTAATGGGATAAGAGCACTTAAAAAAACTAAAATTTCATAAGGATATTTGCGATTAAGTGGCCCATATTTTATGGATAATTGAATAGCATGAAAACTTATATCAATCATAGTAATACTATTTTTCTAGATAAATTTAAAAAAAAAAATCTAAAAGGATCCCTATACTAAACAGTTTGTTAATATGCAGAACTTCGTTCAAAATAATGTAGTTTGGTTTTGGTTTTTAATTCTTAGAAGTATAAGAATACAAAGCAATATACACACACATATTGTTCTGTGCTTTCCCTTTGACTTCACTTTCCCTCTATTACGCATTATTTTATGTAGATGAAGTTGTTATACAATGATCAGTAGTCCAATTTTCCCTTCCCTTTACCTTAACTGTGTGGGTTGATTACTTGATTCCCCAAATCCCATTCTCATTTTCCGTACATTCCACCCCAAGCGTTGAAACCCCAGTGAGTGCCATAGCCGCAGCCACAGAAAATCCAGCCATGAACACAAAAGCAACACCCAGAAGCAGGGGACTGAAGAGCAGCAAAAGGAGCACATAGTCTGTAATTTAACACTTAAACATACATGGTTTTGGTCCTCCATGTTTTTCCTTTCCAGCTATTAGAAACTAAAGTTAAAGAAATTCCTATAAAATTAGAGTAACTCTTTTTAAAGATTAAAGGTTGTTAAGTGCTACTAATGTTGAATTTTAAGTGAAGAAGAAAATCATGAGAGCCAAACTTATAAGTAATTGTTAAAATAAAAGACTATTTGCTCTTCAAAGTAAATGTAATTGGTATCTTTGTTGATATATTATAGTTGTAATTACATCGTAGTTGAAAAACATAAAGTATATTTTCTCCTACTAGTTGTTTATATAGACTAATATACAATAAATTTAATATTTTATAAAACTCAATTGTATATTTAAAAAATTCAACATCTAATATTAAGTAAATTTATAATTTTAAAAGTTAAATTATTAATTTACTATTGAAATAATGTTAATCACCCATTAAGAGAAACTTCCGTTACCATCAACGGCTAGAGTGAGTTTTTTTATTTTTATTTTACTCATGTTTCTAGAGGTAATGCATTTCAAAATGGTGTCTCGAGATTTATTGTTTCCTCTAATGTTTTGAATGATTCCACAGAACTATTTCAAAATGGTAATAGAAAAAAAAAAGTAAAATATCTTGAAATACCGATTTGATAGATATGCTTCTAAAGACATCAGAAAATAATTTAAAGTGAATTTTGAAAATCAAGTGAAGCCCTGTAATTCATTTCATTAATAAATTTAACCCTTGATCATATAAACTGAACAATCCCTTCACTCTAACTTTAGGTTAAGTCTTATCATTCAATAAGCTTTGCCAAATCCTATTTGTAACAAATTGAATAAAATATACCAAATGTATGAAGGAAATCCTATTACAAACTGATGTTTCAAAAGAAGGAATCCAAGTCAAAATGAAATTAATAATTCTAGTGCCACAATTAACAGAGACTAAATATAGATAGATAGATAGATAGATAGATAGATGTATGTATGTTATTAACGGATCACTTGTACGATCATCATGAATGATCAGGCTTCAGAAGCAAAAGTACAAACCAAATGAAGAAGTAGATCTATCTTCCAACAAAGGAAAATTGGTCAAAGAGCTTAATACCACACTTAACATTAAGAGAAAACAGAGAGTCCTGTAAACTTAAAAAATCATCAAGTGAGCCTTCCTGTAGAGCAAAAAAGAAAAAGAAAAAGGTAAATTTCAATTTCTCTTTATGATTTGACCCAAAATCAATTTGTTCCTTTGTAATTTAAAGGACTCAATTAACTCTCTTGTAGTTTGTCCCTTAATTATTTCAAACAATAAACTATTCATTATTTTTACATTAGCTTTAAAATTTAAATGAAAAATATCACAAGACAAACTATAAGGAGTTTAAATGACACACTTTAAACTATAGAAGAGCAATATAATTTTTAGGCAAATCAGATGGGGGTAATATATAATTTACCCCAAGAAAAAATGGCTGATCCTTGTTGCAAAATTCTAAAGGGAAAACAATTAGTTAGTTTTGACAACTTGAGGCAGAGATTTGAGAAGGGGCAATGAGGGCCTTCGAACAGTGTGATTCAGCAGTATCATAAGGGTCATAAGTGTTAAAGCTCCAGCCTGATGTGCGGTGCCCAGTGAAACAGGCACATATGAAAGAAGCGTCGAAATCCCCAACGTAACCTGTAGCCAATGAAAAATCAATTACTTTAAACCTTCAGAGAAGTAGGCTCAATACTCGGAAAGCATGAACTGCTACACAAAAGAAAACCACTCAGAAGTTTCATCCTTTTTCATTTTTTTTTTTTTTTTGGGGAGGGGGCGGGGGAGAGGTTTGAGGGTGTTGTGTTTGTCATCATCCACATGTTCATCTAACAAACCGTGAATCAGTGAATAGCAGTAGTAGCACGTTTGAGTATTCATCTCAGACAGAGGTAATATATTAACAGGTAGATAAAGACCTGGTAATAGTAACAAAGGAAATCCCGAAAGAACAAAAAATGTTAATTAATCTATATGATATTAATTATTAGTTAATAGCACATTTGGCTCTCAGACAATACTTTTTTTTTCTCTTATAGTTTAATTTTCTTATTTCAGTCCTCCAAAAGACTATTATGTTTTCAAAAATACTATCACGTTAATTTTGTTAACAAATTTGATTACCCGACCTAAACGAAAGTCCAACTAGCCGTTAAGTGCTTACCTGACCTAACTTGTACACTGAATTTTTCCCAAACTTAAAATTTTTTTGTTCGAAAGAGTAAAGTGATGAAGAAATTTTGTGGGTAAAATGTAACGTATCAAATTAAGCTAAATAAGCTCTTAATTAGGCCAGGTAAATAAAATTGTTCATAGAGTTAACATATGGACTTTTTTAAAACGGGACAATTTTTGAAAGACTGAAATAAGAAAGTTAAACTTTGAGAGATCAAATTGAAAACATGTATATCTTTTGATAACCAAAACAATAATTTACTCTATTAATTACACTCAAGTTGAAATAATAACCTGAAGAGCAGCCATGCCGACAGTGCTTCCAATCAGAGATCGAACCGCAGGATGTATGTCCAGCTTTCTAGTTAACCACCATAAAGTGCCTACTGAAATCAGAGTTGCTGTTGCAAGGATGCGATGATCCAGCTGTGACATATATTAAAAACTCGTGATTTAATTTCCATGCAATCACTGCCACATAGGCTCAGTGCCATTAAAAAAACTTTAGTGGTTTTATTGCCTTGTAAATGGTCCAACAAAATAAAAACGCAAGATTAATTTATTTGCGCTCTTTAAACTTTAAAGGAATAAAGAAAAAGAAACCTTGCCATAATTTGAAAACGAAAAGCTTTTGTCACCAAATTGCACTGATAAGGAATTAAGGATAAATTTACTAGTAACAGTGTCAACTCCAAACTGGATGCTTCACATGATACTTCTTGATTCCAACCATAATTCATTGTGTTCTAATTTTCTCAACACTTGAAAAGTAAATAACAAAACTACGAGAAAAGAAGTGCTTAAGTGGTATCAGTCTGGATCGGGACAATCACCTGTACAGTTGATGTATTCTCAAAGAAATTTCGAATCAGAGGTTTCATTTCAAATACGTCATCTGGTATCCATGTATCACCCATCTTTGGAAAAGTATTAAATGCATGCCCCTGGCAACCCACATGCAAGTAGAATGATTTTTCCATATCATCATAGGCTCAATTATTATGTCAAGAAATACAAATATGAATAACATTAAAGTAATGGGCATACTAACATACAGCATCATTTCCAGCAACAAATGCACCAGAAATAGCAGTCAGACCAACAAGCAAGCTTATAGGCAGTGCAAGTCTCTTCACTTTAGCAGCCCCGCGAACACATGCTACTGATTCAGCAGGTGGTTCAGGCATAACAACAGAAAGAGCAGTCCAAAAGAGGCCACAGTAAATAGCAAATGCCGAAGTAAGATGGGCAGCAAGGCGATAAGGGCTTACCCTCGGCTGAGAATATTCAGATGGTGGTTCCTACAGAAGATTATTATTAGGACATGATAATGTTGACCAATAAAACTTCATATAAATAAAGGAATTGATTTTATCCATTTGCCAACCTCTAATCCACTTTTAACCATCCACCACCCAATGAGACCCTGGCCAGCACCAAGAGCAAAGAGAGCAGAGAGTCTCCATCCTAATCTTAAAGTAATGTACCCCTTACGGAGAAAATATGAAAAGGGCAAAGCAAACATAACTCCCAGCGCCCTTCCCCACATACGATGTGCATACTCCATCCAATATATAAATTTGAAATCTTCAATCTTCATTCCTTTGTTAACACTGCAATAGGTGAGAAACAAGGTATCACCTATCATGTATCAAAATTTCTATACCTCTTTAAAATCAAGCTTGACTCAACTAAACCTTGGCGAACCCCTTATTTTTGTAATAATCCAATTCAATACCAAAAATTGTACTTTACGTTTTACACTAAAAAGAATAAACTTAATACCATGCATTCTCCACAATACAAACTGATGTTGACATTTGCAAGAATCATAATGGTGTTTGCACTTACCGCTTGTATTCAGGTGACTGCTTATATTTCTCAAACTCTTGTAACCATTCCTCATCTGACAAAGGGGGGAGAGTACCAGTGAGTTTCCAATCAGTCATTGAAAGACCAGATCGAGTGAGTCTTGTAACACCCCCAAGTACCACCATACTAAACACCCACAAAGCAGAGCCAAAAAGCCATATTCCAACCACTTTCTGGGCATGAGGTCCCCCATTTACTAGTAGCTTCAACCCCTCTTTATTTGCCACCCCAGCAGATGCCACAGTGCAAAAGCTCCCCATGTGTGGCACATTATGACCCTAAGAGCATCATAGCAATTTATTTACAACCAAACATACAAATCATTCAAAATAAAAAAGCTGAATGACCCTAAACAGCTGCAGAGATCAAAAGGGAATGGATCTGCATAATCAGCCTCAGCAGGGAAGTGATACACTTACTAGTGTTGAAACTAGTTGGACGCTACTTTCTAGTGCATATCATATTTAATAAACATACTCAGGAAATATTCCATTCAATTAATTATGATTATGATCAAAATGAACAATAACTAACAGGCCAGAGATAAAACTTAGAAACCCATATTTGAAATGTTACACTAATATATGATAAAGTGAACTTAAGCACAATAATCTGCAACCGAAAAAACAGAGTATTGAAGAGATCAAAAATAAATTTTTCAAATAAAGGATTGTTGAAGTTATTGACACCTTCCTGAATACAGAAATTCAATTGCTCCAAAGATGGGAAGGCAAAAAACCCCCCAAATACAAAAATTAGCTATACATTTTCAGATTGAAGTTAAAGGAATTGAAAGAAGAATCAGCACCTTAGGATAAGATCGAAAACTATGAAGAAAATGCCGGGCGATGGTCGGAGACAAAAACTTCAACGAATTTTCAGCGGAAGAACTGGTCGGTGGCCTCGTCCCTCTCAGTTTGTGTATTCCAATTACATCTTTGCTGCGCCTCAAAAATGACCATGCCGATCGGCTCTGAAACATCTCTCTCTTTCTCTCTGCACCTGAGGGGTTAGCCAAGGTTTAGCGAAGACAACGATGCGTCTATTCGACGCCGTCGTTTGGAGGGTGAAAATTTCTGTTGAGTATAGAATGAATGAAAATCGAAGAACCAATTTAAGAAAAAGGAACTTAGAATTTTTATAACAAATACTTTTATTGTACCATTTATCTTCATTTTGTTACTATTATAATTTTCTACAAAAACCTTCCATTCTAAATCGAGAAATAAGAAGAGTTGAGCTGCTTTATTTAAGAGTAAATTACTCTCTTTTTTTAACAAACGTAATTATTATATAGTTATTTTTTCTATTTTTTTTAAATATATATATATATATATATATTAAAATTAAAAATATAAAATAAAAATTATTTTTTAAAAATATTTATTACACTATTATATTTTCTATTATAAAAAATATACACATAAATCTTTTTTAAAAATAAAAAATATACTACAATTTAATTTAAATTTTTTTATAAAATAGAAATAAATAATAAAATAATATTCTCATAAATTTTTTTACTGATTAATTATTTTCTAATATCAATTATTATTTTTAAATAATTTTAAAATGGTTTAAATTATTAAAATATCAATTTTATTAACTTAAAATTTTAGTTAAAAATTTAAAAAAAATTGAGAGTCATCTGTTATTTATTTATTTATCTATTTCTCTTTCATAAAATATATTTAAAATATTTAATTTAAGTTGTAATATTTTTTATTTTTAAAAAATAGTCACGACTATTTTTATAATAGAGAGAGACTCTATAATAAAAATATTAATTAAAAGAAGAGAGAATATTTTATTTTTATTTTTAAGATATATTCTTGTATATTTTTTTAATAAAAAGAAAGGTATTGTAATAAAAGTTTTTAATTGTAAATTTCAATCATTTAAACTCTCCTGATTTTTTTTCTTCACAATATATGATACTACTATTTATGTCCTTATTTTTCATTTTTTTTTTTTAATCAAAGATACTCCCTTTTCTTTCAAACCATCTCCACCCTAATTAGTCATTGCGAGAAGTTATACCTATATTTGTCTTCTCCAAAGGACGTTAAACTCTTTTTTTAATTGCTTCATAGTTTAAAATTGTGTAATAAAAATTTATTTCTATATAATTAAATCACCGATATTTATATAAGTAGTACTATTTAAATGTTTGATAATTATATCAAATAATAATCTTAAATTAATTGACTCCTTAATTATATTGTCTAGACAAATGTATAAATTTAATTTAATTTATATGTTAATGCAGTGTTTGAGATTGCCTATGAATATTCAAAAAGCAAACTCAGAGTGCCATTGGCTTGCCGGAGTTTGCTCATTAATTGCAAATTGGTTACTCAAGGGAAATCTAAGATAAGATTATTCATTTTCTCCACGAACTTCTTAGAAGTTAGAACAAGTTGAGGATATCAGTTTTGTTGAAGCCATTCGTATTTTTTCCATGAGAAGATGGCCTTCTGCGTTCATTTTTACTGCAATCTACCATAGATTCTCACAAGAAATAAGTAGAAAGCTTTCTGGAACTTCATTCCTTTGCTATCTGGTCCTACTTTACAGCAACAAGAAACTACAAACATTTCCTGCTACATTTCTACATAGATTCATTAAGTTGCCATAAATTACGAACATACTAAGAAACAAAGTATGGAGATGTGTATGTTTGCCTTGAAAGCTTTAAGGGTAACACGAATGAAAATGTGACACGAGACAAAAAAAGATGTTACATTCTCATTCATAAGTAATCGTTACCGATAAAACCTTAAAGATAAGGTAGGAAAAACTTGAATGTCCTAAATCTTAATCCTTATTAGACTCTGTTATTTATAAATCAATAGATATGTTCCATTGGTATAACTCTTTATCTGGTACCCTCAAATCAATAGTGACCAATCCAGATACTTCCTCGTATCTGAATTCAACCTCTTCTGAATCAACTTTTGTCATCTTTGGTCGAACTGATGAATAAGCTCCAAATAGGCCACACCCACGAACTTTCATGACCACATTTGCAGTTCCATTAGATTCATAGTACAACTCTTTGATGGCTCCTCCTGAGTTGAACATCTTGGTTAAACCAATAGGAGCAAATTTGACCCCATTGGTCAACTCCCTCATAGGAACTACTGTGAAAACTTCATATTCTCGAGATCTCAGTGTGATTGGGATAGATGCATCCTTTGGAAGATAAACCACCTCTCCTGCAAATTGGCATCGTATAAAAAACCATTAGCCTAAACACATTGGGGATATTTAGGTAATCCTTTGACATATATGATATCATGTTGGAGAAATTCTTATAAAAACTCTAGTTTGCTGGTGCAAAAAGTTAATAGAAACTTGAGTATTGACTCTTTACACAATCAACTGATGCATTATGTATTTCTCGTAGTATATAAATTCTTATATATACTCTTTGCACAGTCAACTGGCGCAATGAGTCTATAGAAATTCATAAAAATGAATGTGTCAATGAAGTCTATCACCTAAAATCCACTGACACACTCATTTTGATGGGCTTCTATTGGCTCATTGCATAGTCAACTAATACATTATATGTATATAAGAATTTCTCGTCATGCCAAGCATAGAAACTTACCACCAACATGCGAAAATATAACTGTCTCTCCTGTCCATCTATCATCTGCAACTCTGGACAAATAGTCAACATCTTTAGCCCTAATGATGCCTGTGATTGTGCCTGGATTCTCATCGTGGATGAGGTTCTTCTTTCCAACTTTGCACCACCCAGCTCCCTGGCAGTTGAACACTCCAACAACTCCAGAAAAATCATTCATATTCCATATCTTCAGGAGGCTGCAATAGCAACTTCCAATGAGTTAGTAAAACAAGAACAAAATTGGAGGATGCATGCTCCATGGAAAGCAAGCAACAAAGAAACAATATCGATTATTCGAATTTATTTAGGTAGCTAAGAGCTTGTTTGGCCTAGATTTAATTCATTAGAAAGAGAAAAAAGCTGCTCATAAAACAAGAACTTATTAAATTTTTTAATGTATTTGGCCAAGACATTAAACTACTATTAAATTATAGCGGAATCGATTTTTATGCCACAAGAGAGGAGTAGAAAAGTGGAGATTTTCCTTTGAAGTAGAATTAGAAGAAATTAATTTTTTAAGAGACAAAATACCCTCACTCAAATTTTTTTTGAAATATTATTTAACCTCATCATATTTTTATGTGTGTCATTTTTAGTAATTTGATAGTAAAAAAAACTTTTTTGAAAGACTAACCAAACAGTAATGACAATAATAAAAAAATTTATAAGATAATTTACCCAAATATTAACTACTTTGTTAACCGCATTTGAGAAACCTTTCTTTTAAATATAAAAATAAGCAGAAATTGAGAGCATAATTAACTAGACAGGTAGTAACTCATTATGAATTCCTTACCTCTTCCCATCTCTAGCAGGGTCAGAAAATAAGCAATCTTTTGTGGGCCTTCCTGGAAGCTTAGCCCTCAATATAGAACCATCAGGAAGGGCAAGTTTCTTCAATAGATTAAAGTCATGATGTCCAGGCTTGTCACTGCAAATGAAAAAACATTGAATGCTAAGAAACCATTCATCCAATTCATTTATATAATACTATGAAAAAAGATCAACACATATCATTGATCATCATACCTCACATAAATAGGACACCCTCCTATTGCTCGAGCTGCACCATGATATTCAGCCATTGGATGCAGGCTCTATAATACATCAAAGGTTCAAATTTAATCAGCACCTCAAGAAGTAAGTACAAATTTAACTATAAAAAAAAACCCTATTTTGGTTTTCAAAAAAATTGTGAAATTATTAATTTGATCCTCCAAAGATTCTCTGTACCCCTCTATTGGCCAAAAATATAATTTTGTTCCAATTTCACCCTTTTTAGTGGTACTAAAATAATACAAAATCATACTCTCAAGTTCTAAAATAATAATAAAAAATTATGGAATAGTAAATTGATAATGAAACCATCTTTTGATGACCAAAATAGGCCTTTTATACCCAAATAAAAAGGATGGGGAATCCCACATTTTCCAACTTACATGAAACATATCCCAATCTGGCTGCATAAATTCACCCAGGAAGATGGTGTTGTAAGCAACTGATGCAATGTGAATTGTGTGGGATGCAGGATCTCTTGGCCAGAAATCATCTGATGCCCTAATAACAGCTGAACGCTTTGCACTACACAGAAGTAAATTCATAACAAATCATCATTGGTAACACCAGAGGAATGTTAATAAAAGCATCCACAGGAATTTTATAAGCAATTCCTACCTGTACAGTCCATCTGTGTTGTGACTCATACAACAAATGATTCCATTATCAGGGAAGTTCCTAGAGACAGACGCCTCTAATGCCTGGTGGTATTTCCTTGCAAGTTTCACCCTCCCTCCATGACCTGCCCCTAGAGTTTCAAGGATATTCTGAACATCAACTTTGACACCATCAATGCCAGCAGATGCCAGATATGAGTGCAGTTCATTGTAAAAGTGAAAAACTTTCTCAGGATTCACAAGGCCAAGCCCATTGATGGTAATTGTTGTTAAAGCTTCGTCTGGTTGATTTGATTCAACTCCAGGAGATGACACAGGGTAGGTCATCTTTGACTCGTAATGCTCCATTCCAGTAACTCCAGGTTTAACACCACCCCAGTATCCTGTTATAGCATGCCACACATAAATGTACCTGCATATTCAAATAGCAAGAAAATAAAAAATCCAATTCAAGTCAATATGTAAACTGAATATTCTGAAATTTCAGAGAGAAAGAATAAACAAAATGAAAATAGCATACTTTATGGCATGCTTTTCTTTGATTTCATTGGTAATATGATGAAGTCCCAGAGCTGGGTCCTCTGCCCTCTCACCCTCTTTTCCATCTTTCTGAAATTTGTGATTCTCCTTTATATGTGTTAAACGATTTGCAAAGCTGATAAAGAATAAAGGAGATAAGAAAAAAGGAGACAAATAAGACTGAACCGACATTGTAAAAGGATGGAGCTAAAATTTTGTTGAAACTTCGAAGAACTAAATACCCACTTGGCTGCACAATCGGATTTCCATTCACTACCATTGGGGTCCATGCCAACAGATTGCCATCCATCATCAATTATAACAAATTTAGCAGGAGTTCCACCTTTCTCTAAGCTGCAAAAAAGAAAAAACGTAAAAGTCACAATTTAGACCTAAGTTTTTTTTTTTTTCCTTTTTGTATTACTTTCCACGGAAAGAAGTAACACCTCTGCAATCCTTGGTTCACGCCCTCTGAAGTGACATTAGTATAGAAAGCATCCCATGTACACCAACCAAACCAGTTCAACATGTCTGGCATCTGAATATGAGAAAAGAAAATTATGAGTTAAGGAGCATGAAGATGTAGTATGCATAGATAAGATTGTCCAAGGAATTTCTTTTTGAGGGAAGAGATAGGAACCTTCTTCCTCTCACGATGAGAAAATGTCTTTAAGTGTTTCTCAACAGTCCTGAACAAAACGGGAAATGAAATCAAATCAATGACCTGAGTAATTTGCATCCCATCGTTATCACTTAAAAGAATACGAAAGAAAAAAAAATCGCCCATAATTATGATAAAGCATGTATATTAGTATATAGAAAAGGGTTTTGAAATTCAGAGAAATCCATAAGATTATAACTTGAAACGTTG
The DNA here is from genome assembly GCA_037074535.1 of Gleditsia sinensis. NCBI lineage: Eukaryota > Viridiplantae > Streptophyta > Magnoliopsida > Fabales > Fabaceae > Gleditsia > Gleditsia sinensis. The sequence goes on along the minus strand of CM073470.1, from coordinate 2,393,153 downwards.
ATAACCAACGTTTTTTAATGATTAAAAAGTAAGAGAATGGTGCCCAGCCTAAGTTCCCTATAGGTGCAAAAGAAGAAAAAGAAACTGATAAAAGTTAATAAAGTTGATTACATAGTGTAATTGGCAATATATGACGGGTCGTAACTTGCAACTCACTTGACAGAATTTGTGATGATTTCGTATGGATCTGATCCAGCGCCAATAAAAACCAGATGAGTCCCATCAAATCCCTCAACAGCAGGACATCCTGCAATCATAAACATTTTAATTTCATCATTATTTTAGAGAGGTTATCACGTAGACCGATTTATAAAAAAATAAATAAACTGAGAAAATGATGAATAGATTATTTCTTCTGAAGAACACCAAACATTGAACACTAGTTAATCATTGACTGTTCCCACATACCGCTTTCCACACAAATCTCTATCTCGTTCTGTTCATTCCCTTGAAGAACTGCCCTGAAATCTCCTTCAAGAAGAGGTAAGAATACTGCATAGGTAGCAGATTGGTCTTCCCCGTTATTGTCGATGCATCCGTCAATATCAGAAGAATTGTGTGCTTCAACAAGCAAGAACTGCGTTTCGATGGGAATATCTTGTCCACAAGTACCCATTCTCTGTGTCATCCACCACATTTTAAAGCGGAAAACACACATAAATCGCAGCCCCCTGCAATAACAAATAATCTTTATCAGAACAAATCCATATTTTGTACCAAATAACCTTTGTATCAATACAGTGTGCTAACTTTGATCATAATCAAAGTTACGTTAATTTAATAGCACAAATTGTAAAGTAATTAAGTTCATGCATCTTTGCCTATAGCAAGCTACAACAAAAATCAACGACAAAAACACCCTTTGCTCTTAAAATCCAGGCATTAAACAAAACTTAAACAACAACAAATGATTGTGGACAAACAGTGATAAACAAAGAGAGAAAGAAAGAACATACTCTAGCTTTCCGATGGGGAAGACTCTTCGGCTGCCCTTCTGATCAGATGCAACCCCAAGGAAAGCCCCATTTAGCAATGCCCCACCTGATGCCGGGTTCACCACGACATTGTCATGGACTTGACTCAAAACCTTCTTCCCCAACACCACCAAGTTGCCATCCGCCACAGAAACCCCAGCTCCGACAGTCATCTTTTTCTTCTTCCTTCTTAACTCTAAAACTCTCAAAAACCGAATCCCCTACAATACACAGCTCGAAACAAGTTCAACAGCAGAAATAGGAATCACAGCCCCACTAATGCTTGCTCTTTCAATGAAATGCGAAGAACCAGAGAAACAAAGCAGGGGAGGGTGGAAATGGATGAGGGAAGATGATGAATAAGAAGGGAGATGGTTTGAGAGGGAAACGGGAAGAGGTATTTATATTATAGCTTAGCCAATAAGAACAATAACCGTAACACCATGTCATGCTGAGAGTGCCCATTATTTGGGAATGACATGATTAATGTTAGAATGCAAAAAAAAATCTAAGGTGACGGAGAATCGAAGCCTTACGTAAATGTTTCCAACCTAATTTTAATTCTATTTTTTTAAAATGGTGATAATTAATTCTTGAACTTGTCATTTTGTATAATTGCAACTTTATACTAAAAATTTGGATGAAAATTACGTGAACTAGGCAAATTACATAAAATAACAAATTCAAAAACTGATGGCAATTTTTTAAAAGCACACTAAATTAAAGTAAGTTACATATTAATCCCAAAAAAAAGTATATGATTTTTTTGGTCCTTAACGACATCTTCTAATTTTGTTAATTATTTCAAAAATTGAAACTTTAGGTTAAATATATTGAAAAAATTAGTTTTTTTTTAGAGTAAATTAGTTGTCTATCGCCAACTTACCACAAAAAATAAAATAGCAATTTAGTTCACATGGCGCCACCCAGATTAGGATAATATAGTTTCGAAGTAGATAAAGTCCCACTTTTAGAACTAATTAAAATGTGCCTCGGCGAATGAAATGTGGGCCGAGAATTATTCAACTGAGAGATCACAGCCGTCGGTTCTTGAGGCAAGATGTGTGATTGAGGTGGTGTAAGATGAAACGACAGAATGGCGAAGCAGCGTATAATTGTTGGTCTGAAAAATATCTGCCTCGGGAATTGGAATTACGTGGAGTTTCGACGCAATGATTGATTAGTCAAAAGAACATATGTCATAATTGTCACTCAACAAAATAATCCGGTGAGGCGAAGTGCACGTGACAGTTTCGTGCTTCATCGGCATAGCAGGCCTTGATTTTTTTCAGCGTAGAGCGATAACGTTAAAAGAGAAGAAAAAGCATGTGGCGATGACGTGGAGGCTAAGATTTGGGGTCAGCAATACGTGGAGAAAAGCGTGTGGGCAATCCAGATGTTCAGTGGATCCAGCTTGGCATTTCATCGTTTTCAACCTTAAATAATTAAATAGAATAATAATATTAAATTTTTACCATTTCTAATAATGCAATGCATGACGCACTTAGCTTGCTAAACCCCCCTTTTATTCCCATAAGCAAAGGGTTTGCTTGTATTATACTATTCATCAATCATTGATACGTAGCTATTGAGTAACAATTTCATCTTTGTATTTATAAATATATTTATATCGTTTTAGTATTTAAATTGTTTTAGTATACAAATTAGTTTCTAAAAAAATATATTTTTTAAAAATTAAAAAAATAATTAATAAATAATGAATTAATAATTTTATAAAATAACTTATACATTTAAAATTTAAAAAAATTAAATTAAATAAGTTTATAAATTCAAAGATAAAATTATTAGTCTATTTTATAGATATTCACATTTTAGTTATTTTATTATTATTATTTAAATCAAAAATGAATTAATCACATTAGAATTAAAAAGTTTATAATAAAAAGGACTAATAACTTTTATTTATATTATTGGAAACAATTATTGCAAAATTAGTGGAAAATATATAAAATTCTACGTAATACACCTTTAAAATTATTGGAGAATGAGGCTTTATCATGATAAGCTTTGAAAGTACACCTGTTCGTAATATTAAAAAATAATAATGAATAAATTCATTTTTTTTTTATCCGATTAGTTTGATCATACAATTATAATGTGCAATTTTTAAACTATAACTGCTGCATGATTTTGCGCTAGAAAATATCTTTAAAAAAAATTCTTAATATCTTGATGGTGAATCTTAAAAGAAAGATATATTGTAATAAAAAAATGATTTTTTCTTAAAAAGAGGCATCCTCTCAACTTTTTGTGAGGATTTATCTTTTTTTAAAAAAAAATTATTTTTTATATAAGTTTTGTTTGATAAAAATAATTTAGTTAATTTAAATTATTCAAATAAATTTATTTATCAAATACTTTTAATTTAATTAAATAAATTATAAATTTATTTATTTATCTTATCAAATATATTTATAAAAAATATATTATAAATACAGATAAATAAGTTATCAATCTTTATCGGCATAACTTAAGAACCAAAACTCCTTGTAAAAAGGAGAAAAACACTTCTAAAAACTTTGGTTTATATAAAGCTGTCAAACTACGCTTAACTTTTAGATTCGAAATAACCGCTTATAATTATATATCTAATATTTTCACGAGAGTGCTTTTTTTTTTTTCTTACAATAAAGGTATTAAAAGGGCCTGAGCTCATTAGACGAGCTAGGAAAGCCCATGGGCCAATGAACAAGTTTATTATATATTGACGTATAACGAATCCAATTGTTGAAACACAAATCACTGCTCTCAGCACAATCATCGTTGCCAGTGAAAAAGAAAAGCAATCGTGATAATTTTATAAATCACTTTTTTCTCTAATGCATTGCACCTTTTGTTAGCTAATCAAAAGGTTAAGTAACTAAAAGCAACACCAATGATAATTCTCTTTAAATTTATTTAAATAAGTCTTATATTGTTATATTTTTTAAAAAATATTTTTTTATTTTAAATAACTATTCACTTCAATGGTACAATTTTATAAAATTTATTAAATAAGTTTTATAAATTATTTTATATTTTTATATTTTATTCACATTTATTTATATTTTAATTTAAAATATAACTAATTTTTATTTTTATTTTAAAATAATAAATATATAAAAAAATTTAAATAATATTTTAGTATAAATTTTTTGTATAAACTTTAAAATAATAAATTTATAAATAATTTTTTAAAAAATAATATAATAAATTATTATTATTATTTATTTAAACACCATTGCTTGGTGCTTAAGCTTTTCTTTAACTTTTGGTGCCACTTTGAAGGTGACTCACTATAAGCAACTCACAATAAAAGTAAAAACTTTTATTGAAAATATTTTAAGGAGTCATCTATTTATTTCCTCACGCAATCATTATATCAATATCTAAACTCTACAATTACTCTTTTTCTTTTTTACATTAATTATTTTGATTTAAGTTTTAAAATCAGTATTTTAAAAAATTTACTCTTCAAAATATATCGTGAGAGATATGCTGTTAAGATTATTTAAATAGAAATTTAACTATTTTTATATTAATATTGAGTAATTGACACTTTGGACCAATGAGAATTAATAATGGATAACTTTTTTTTTCTTTAAGATATAGATAATTTATTATTTTTAAGACAGTGCATGTCTATCAATAAAAAATATTAATAAAAATCAAACTTAAAACATTTTGATGGTCACAATTCAATATTATTAATTAAGCTAATTCTTGTTAATCAATTAATTAATAGGATTTAATTGATTGTGAATTGGGTTCAACAATCACATTTAGTAGTGGATTTGTTGTGACTCATCCTAAGACATTATTTGGTTTAAGAGCCGCTGTTATATATAGGAGAGTAAGGATTACAATTTCCATAAATTATGATTTGGAGCCCTAACTAAATGAAATTTATCAGCGGATAATAGTGTTAATATATTTATTAATTATTTAAATTTGATAAATAAAAAATAAATACAATTAATATATTTTAATTATTAAATACTTAATTTTATCTAAGTTTTTATATAAAAAAAATTAAAAAAACTTGCAAAAAAGGGGTAAAAATATTACATTGATGGATTTCATAATTAATTCATATTATTGGGTCGTCTTGTCAAATTAAAGTAAATAAAAAAAATGTCAGGAGGGTAAAAGAGAGAAAACCTAATTAATTAATATTAAATTCTATTAAAAAAGAAGGTTGCAAAAAGTGGGACTTGGCGACGGCGGTGCCGTTTATGAGATCTTTCATTTTGCTTTCTCTTAATTATTATATTGCCACTTTTATTATTCTAATGCATGTTTTATTAGTTTAAAAGTCCATGCAATTCGTGTATTAATTAAAATCAAAGACTTCCGAATTTTGATATTCTTCGCAAAATTCATGGCCATCGAAACTAAAAAGCATTCTCCATATTTACAATTTAATTAATTAAAGTTATAAGAAACTTACGATTTAAAAAAAAGTTTGAATTTTAAAAACGTTATTGTAAATTTTTCTAAAAAATATAATCATTTTAAGTTGAGAAAATCAGATTTACAATAATATTTTTAATTTTCATTAAAAAAGCATTTTATTTTATGCTCAGGACAAAAGCAAATGAGCTAAAAAAAAGAAAGAAAAAAAAAGTACAAGAATCCTTCTAGAAAGCCGAGAGCCCCAAGAATAGACCCCGGATAGAATAATTACATTGTGTGTGTCCTGTCCCGATCACGATGTGGGGCCCAACTCGAAAGTGTTGGATGACCGGCATTCCATCTTCCTCACACATCACAGTGATCTGGAGCCACAATAGCTTCTAGAAGGAAGCCCCCTCATCTCTCTGCGTTTATCATGGCGTACAAAATTTTATTTTTAAATTTTTTTAACTTAATTCATAAATTTTTCATAAGGTTATGTGTTTTATTTTGATAATCTTTAAAAATATCAGATTTATTTTTAATTTTTTAGAAGAGTAATATATAATAAGTTTTGACATTTTTAATTTTTTTTATATACAATTTAGAATCTAAAATTAGGTTAATATAGAAATTTAGAATTAAGTAACTAATTTACTCTTATTAATTTGATTCCACGGATTAATTTGAGTTTTTTTAGAAAAATAATTATAGTTCTTGGATTTTTTTTTAATTTTAAACATGTAATTCATTTCTTGATCCATAATTTTAAAGTAACTCATTTTTAAAATTTTTCACAAAAAAGGTTGATAGTACAAATCACATTAAATTATTTGTGATTTGATTTTTTTTATATGACAACATGAAAATTATTTAAAATCTTTACTATTAGACTTTAATTTGTTTCTAAAAATGTTCACAATTTGTCTTTGTGAAAAATAATGTAAAGTTGATTATCAAATGTTCCTATTTAAAGTGAGCTTAGATCTTATGTGAGTTAAAAAAATGGTACAATAGAATTTAAATTAAAAAAAATAAAAAAATTCCTTTCAAAGACAAATTTATAGTGAATTATATTTTGAAAAATCAAATTATGAAGTTAACCAATTTTTTTATTTCGTTTTGCCTAAGTTAATTAATTATCTATATATATATATATATATATAAGTATGTGAAATGATTTTATTAAAAAAAAAACTAAACACATGAGCGATTATCGCAAATTTTATGGGTGGCCAAATTTTTTTAATCCATAATTATTGACCAAAATATATTAAAACTGTGTAGAAATCAATTTCAACGATCATGTCAATTTAACAGATAAGGGGGAAGAAAAAGACCTGACTTGCGTGTACTCTAATCTTATCTCTCAACTCTCTATTACAATAAATAACATATTATTAATATGTTAAACGTGAAATAATATTTTTGGGGAGAGTTTGAGTGAAATTATTGTACCTTATCGTTTTTAATAAAATAGAAAAAAAGGAATTAGTTAATTTAAAAGAATAAGTGCAATATCAAAATTTTCTTTCAAAGATTTTATTTTAATTTATTATTTTAAAATTCAATTTTATGTTACTTGTATTTTTTATTCAAAGAAAATTAATAAAACTAATAAAATTAATTATATAAAAAAAAATTTTAGTGATACGGCACTTTCGATGTATTTTTCAAAAAAATATCTAAAAATATTATTGTTTAATAATTTATAAAAATATGAAATATATATATATATGTTCAATAATTAATAAAAAATAAAAGATATTAAAAATATGAAATATAAACAAAAAAAAACCCTATTAACAATTCTATTAATGAAGATAAAAACAATTGAGATAAAAATTTAAAATTAATTAATTAATAGTGCACTAGAGCAAAATAAAATGTTTGTATATTTGAAAAGTAAAAATTGAACTGGCAAAAAAAAAAAAAAAAAAAAGAGTGGAAATTTCAGCGCCATTATTGAAGAAGTGGGTGTCAGATAGTGATAGAGTGCGTGTCTGTGACGGTGAAGAGTGAGTGTGTGTACGTGTTTTTGTGTGTTTTGCGTGGAGCTTGAGATAAGGATAAGATGAAGACTTTGCTAAACAGTTTCCGCACAGTGCCACGCCTTGGTGAATGGTCTACCTTACCTCACCCTGCTATGCTGATCCTACTGCGGGTTATGGCTTTCAGGCTTTAAGTTCCCCAATTTTACAAGTTTTGGTGCCTGCTTCGCGCGGACACATCGTGGAGTAAAATAATTATTGGTCTTGAATTTATAAATTTATTCATGTTTCAGTTTTGTTTTTTTAATATATAAAAATTTAAATTTTAAAAAAATTTTACTTTTTATTTCAAAATTAGAATATATCATAAAATAAAAAAATGTGTGATTAAAATTTTAAAATTATTAAATTTATTACACAACTATTATTTTGTAATCTTTAAAATTATTAAATTTGTTAGATACTAATTCATAAATACTTCATAAAAAAATAATGTACAATAACTTATATATTTTTAAATAGTAATTCACTCATTTAAATAATTTTTTTAAAATTAAATTATTAATTTGCTTTTTTTTTCTAAGTCACTGGTTAGTGTACATGAATTTAAACTTTTTTGTTGTAATATTTTGTGAAAAATTATAATTTAAAATAGTATCAGATATGATATTCTTCCTTATATAGAATATAATTTTAAAGTATTAGATGAATAAGAAAATATATCACTCACTCTTATTAGTTGATCTAATTCTTTTAATTTTTCTATGTTTATTTCATATAATTGGAATGCACTTCCAGTTCTCAATAATTGATTTTTTTTTTTAAATATTGAACATCATTAAGCTTCTCTATAAAACTGCATCAAATTATCTTTTATATTTTGATATTTTTAATTTTTTGAAAATAGTAAAATGAAGAATCCTAACTTTTTTGGTGCCAGCCCGCAATTATAAGATGTATAATGAAATCAATTTTTTTTTAAATTCTCATAATTTTATATTTGGATATCTTATAACTAAATTTCTAAATAGTTAAATAATTAAAATTCTTTTTGGGGCCTAAACGGTGTCGTCGATATTAACCAAGCGATCCCAAGGGCCAGGCTTCTAGAAGCCCTTTTAAAACAGACAGCCCGCAGCAGCCAGCAGACTGTAAGCGCCATCAAAGGATCACAATCTCTACTGCAGAGATAAAACCGACAACAACACACGGTTTTTCTTTGTACCTAGACCTCGCGAGCTCGTTCCTTATGAAATGACCTTTTTACCCTTCACTCTCTTCCCTTTTCTCCCTTCGTTTGACCACTATATAAACACCCTCAACATTCCCTCGTCCACTCCATCTCGTGAACAAGTTCACACCCAACAAATCGCTTTACCGTTTTACCCCTTCAAGCCTCTCTTGTTCATTTTCCGATGTCTGGAACCCTCAATCTCACTCTCCCCGCCGTCCGGCCACTCCGATTCTCCTCTGACGACTGTTTAACCTCCACCGCCTCCTCCTCTGTCAGGTTCCTCAGGCGGCCGAGTGCGGACTCCGGAACCCAATGTAGGGCCTCGATCCGGTCCTCTTTCGCGACGAAGACCGACTCGCGCGCGATCGGATCCCGACAGCCGGCGAGCCTTTACGAGGTGCTCCGAGTCAACCAGAACGCATCCCCAACGGAGATCAAGTCGGCTTATCGGAGTTTGGCTAAAATCTACCATCCCGATTCGGCGGTGCAACGATCGGAACCCGACGGCAAGGACTTCATTGAGATCCACAACGCCTACGCGACGCTGTCGGATCCATCGGCGAGAGCACTCTATGATCTTTCCTTGATGGCTGTTCATGGGAGGAGGCGCCCATTTTCGTCTCCGGTTCAGGATGGCTGTCCCGGGTTTTACGCGACCCGGAGATGGGAGACGGACCAATGTTGGTAGAGCTTGCCTATTTTTGTTTTTCTTCCCCTTGACAATTAACAAAATCGAGGGAAAGAAAAGTGGTTAGGGGAGTTACAGCAAAATACATGATTTTCAATGATGTTTTGCTAACTTTGGCAAGTGAAAAAAAATGACAGTGTAGGAAACTTTCTGTAAATTCTACCTCATTTTTATATAATGTATAGTTCTCTCTAATCTTAGCACATTAGCAATATAATTCGGCTTCTAACTCTGCAATCCATCCATTCTATAATATACCATAAACGATTAACTATGATGGATTTCTTTTCTCAGTTATCCAATTAATTTTATTAAATTTATAAATTTATTTAAATTTATAATTTCTGAATTTTTTAGTAGACTAATTAATCATATTATGTTCAAGAATTAATAACAAAAACAACTAATTTATACATTTAAATAAATTTAAGGATTACAATTAAATAAGTTTAGAAATTTAAAGATTAAATTATTAATATATTTTTGTTAAAACATAATCATAACTCATGACTTGGCTACGTCGTGGCCAACGATGCCAAACAACTTAGGCACCATCAAACATGTTCAGAATCTAATTAAAAAGAAAGGTAGTGTCTTATGATCTCAACCTATACCTTAAAATAATAGCCAGACCCAATAAAGTATCCCATTTACAATTGAAAAACAATAATAAAATGAGGTTGGTTAGGACAATCTTTTCACAGACAACTTTAGATCATACTGCTCATTTGCATTTTATGTCATAATCAACACAACTATATAGATCTTAATAATCCTGAATTACATAACTAACGCATTACTAAATGCTCAAAGCGGGTTTGCCGCACCCACCACTCGGCAATAGAAAATGATTGCTTGCTATGGACGTTTAAAGAAAAAAATTCCCAGATAGATTAATCAACCACAAAAAAAAAATTTAATCAATCATGAAAAAATATATAAATATATTACAAAAATTTTTAATGAGACTTTTCTCTAACGTACTTACAAATTTCTCCATGATTATTAATTTAATCTTTTCATTTTTATAGACCGGATTGCTTAATCAACTTAGAGAGTTTGAGAGCCAAAAACAATTTCATTGCTGAAGAGTATTTTGACAGGTGAACCACCTGGCTACTTCCTTGATTCATAGACAAAATGACTCTACAAATTTGGACCTTTCCAACTAAACTCGCTGAGCTTTGTACAAAATTCCACAAATATTACCAGTTTGGGAGGTGAAACTGCAAATTTCTGGAAAAAAGATACTATCATTTACATGTCATCAGCATCGAGTTGACAACATGCAACAGAAGACGTATATTTGAGAGCTCAGTTCTGGTCACTGTAGGCGAGTTAGGTTAATGATTCAGTATCTGATAGACTTGCTCAAAGATCGGCCTGACATGCATTGAAATCATTGGGTCCGTGGGATTTACGGCTGCAGCCACATCAGTCATCCAAGTGAGTTTTGGAGGTGTATCATTGTTAATAGCACAAGCAAACTGCTGCAGCAGGGAAAGCACTACTCCTTAGCTCAAAGGGAGAGGAACCGTTGATAAGATTCTATGTAGATCAGCCTGTTAATAGCAGAACCGCAGTGATGCTGTTAAAGCTTCAAGATTTGTCAGATAAAATTCAGAATAGACATTCATTCATATATAACAATGATAATAACTTAATGTGTAATAAAAAGTTAAAAACAACACCAACAAAAATTTGGCTGATCGTAGGCTGAAATAAGGTCCGATGTTTTTTCAGGTGGACGAAAATGATATAAATAAAGTTAGTATTCCCCAAGGACTGATGAAGATGTCTTTTAAGAATGGTAGATGGTCGCAGCCAAATCCAGATGACTACATAGCATTGTAGACTAGAAATTCAATTAAGAAAGCTATTAAAGAAAATGAAATATATATAACTGCTTGGTCCCCGATAACACAGTAGCACCTCTTCCATTTTAAGTTCTAGGCTAGTTAGTAGGAAGATGGACAGAGTTGTGGTGGAAATGACAAGAAATTTCTTGACAATTTTTCAGTTTGTGTAAAGGATACTTCATTGACAAAGGAATGACTGACATTCAAACAAGGCTTTATCACAGTATCAACCTCATTTGTATATACAGTTGATGAAAGTAGAGAGCATTTTTTTTCTAGTAAGAAATGCCATAGGCTGGATGGTCTTGGTGAATCCATAGTAAAAAAGAGTGGCCCTGTGCACGAGACTCCCACTTGGTGGAGTTTGGGGAGGGTAGATGTATGCAACTTTACTCCTGCGAGCAGAGAGGTTGTTTCCAAAATTCGAACCCGTGACCTCCAAGTCACAAGGTGACAACCTTACCGTTGCGCCAAAACTCACCCTCTGGTGAATCAGATAGTACATCGTTGTAAAATTATGGATGGTTTACAATAATTCCTGTGATTCCAGTCACAATTCATAAGCCACTCCTAGAAACCAGGGAGACCTAGAATCAAATTGAACCACATGATTTGAATTGCAAAGAATGCATTTCTAACAATCATTGTAGTGACTTTTAGGATAATCTCTCCAATCCAATCCAACCAAACCCAGCAAAGGTAACTAAGGAAACCCATTTTAATTAAACATTTTACACCAAAATCTCCCCCACAGTCTGAAAGCTTACAATCGAAAAGTCTAACTCATTGAAGAAATGGACTCATCTCTGGCATACCTGAGAACATAACCAAGATACAATGAATACATCACTTCTTTTGAAGAGTACCAATGAAAGCCTCCTTGTATTTTTGTTCAGCTATTAACCTTGCTAGTTCTTTTGTTGGATCTAATGGCACCTTAACCTAAAAAAACAACAATAACAACCAAATTTTTTTTCACTAAGTGAGTCTTGCTATATAAATCAAACGACGTCAAAGTAATATATTATAAATGAAAATAATAGAGAGATTATTAAGTGTTAAATCAATTTTAATGGTTTCATATATTATTTTCTTTAATCTCTCTACCTTTAATTATCGATTTGTTCTCTATCTAATCTATTGTTTTTATTGAAACTTCTACAGGTCTCTTTCACATATGGTCAAATTACATTATGCGAAATTCTACTATCTTTTTCATAATAGGTGTTATCTCAACTTTCTCTCTAATACAATCATTCTTAATTATATTTCGTCTAATGTATCCACATATCAAATATAATATTCTTATTTCTACGACATTGGTTTTATTCTCATATTAACTTTTAACTGTCCAACATTGCAGTATCATACAACATTGTATCCATCCTACTTGAATTCTATAGTTTACGTTTTCTTTTATTTTTTCGTTATTTTGTATAATGAATTCAAGATATTTACAACTTGTAATTTATTTTATAAAATAATCTTCAAATTTTACCTCTAAATTCACATTTGTGTGTATTTTACTAAAATTACATTTTATATATTCTATCTTATTTCTAATTATACGAAAGTCATATTTTTTCAAAACTTCGCCTCAACCTAGAACAAATATCAAAGTTGTAATAGAAATTGTCTAACATGTAAATTGGAAAAAGCCTACCTTTTCATCTAGTAAAAGGCCACTGTTCAGCTGGCTGGTCAAAGGATTTGGTGTGCCTGAGTTTGCTCTGGCAGCCGCAAATGCTAACAGCTTTCTCTGGCCCTCGACCAATTCTCTACCCAAGGTTTGAGTAAATGATGACGTTGTATTAATGGCATCCTGCAACATTACATTAAGAGGATTCAGACCATTGAGATTAGCCACCAACATCTCCAAAAGCTTCAATTTAACATCACTCAGTACCGAGTAGTTCCATCACAGAGGTGCAAAGCTTGTGTCACTTCAAGTCTGAACTAAGCAACTAAGATTTTTTTAATAAGAAAATTATCTACATAATATAAAGCATATAATATCGCAATCAAGACAAAAATGAAAGCCGGCCACCTTCTCCCACAATGTTGATGCGATGATGAACTTAAGCCAAGCCCTAGCCACACTCTAAACTTACCGACTGACATATAAAAAGATGCAAAGTCAAATCTGGCAGAAAATATCTGCTTATCGGTCAAAACATCAGAGCCCTTTCCACAGAGCAACTTAAAGTATAAGGGATCAACAAAACAGAACAAGAACTAGTACCTTCCCATTTAAATTATCCACATTAACAAACAATAATAATAATTAACAAGAAGAAATGTTAATTTCTTCAAATTGGCAAGTAGTCATCGTATTAATTGAGATTTCTTACAATTCATAAATTCAAACTTTAAATGTTGGGAAAAAGGGCCACCATACTGTAAGCTTTATTATGCACTGCTGGTTAATATAACTAACATCCAGGTATATGAAATAGTTGCTTTTAAGTGGGAGATAAATATATGAAATTTTGTATCACACAGAAGATAAACAATTATAACATGAGCAAAGTAATTAGTTCAATAAACAAAAATACATTGAGTCAAGATCTGTTTTATAATAACTTTTATGATGGATAAAAGTAAAAAAGCAACTAACATATATATGCCAAGTCCAATCTTTATGATAATTTGCTTGGAATTGATAGAAAATTTATATACCAGTGGCAAAAATATATAATATAAAGGAGCAAGTATACACACCATTAGAGCCATTGCCAACAAAGTATGCCCCCAATTTAAGGGAATGTGAATATCAAATCACAATTAAACCTTTAACCAAAACATATTCCGTACAAGCTCCAAATATGTAACTTAACATAAATCAAAAGCATGTGTTCATAAGTCTTCAAATATAACTAAATATATATATGTTTAGTCTATGTTACTACAGTAGAAGTAAAAGTTCTGTCTGTAGCATTTAAAACACACTCTAGAGTACAAAATATAATATAATCTAAAACTGTATACCCTGAAAACAAAGAGGCTCACCTAGAGGATGTGTCACTTAACTGGAGGGGAAGGACCAGACTTTGTATTTTTATTTGAAAAATATAAAAATATCGTGTAGTGAATTTCACAACTTAATAAACAGATAAGACCTATTATGATCTTCTAAGTCAATATATGGATGCACTTGTATGGTTAAAATGTTACTTTCCTTCAAAGTAAATATAGATAAGAAGTACATCCACAAGTGACCCATATTTTCAATATTTTCAATTAAAAAGTAAAATGAAGTTTAAAGATAAATACACTGTAGCATGTTTATAAAACAAATACTTGATTTCACAATAAATTTTTTTACATATTCTTCAATGTACAAACTTTAAAATTTAGGAAGATTCCCAATCAGAACCATTATTTAATCCCAAACACATAACAAGAGAAGACAATCACAAATCAGATAGTTGACATTTTGTCCAATAATAAAAGGCATCATACTCTCCTTCACAAAACAGATCCTGTGTGATGACTATGACACGAGGCTAGCAACATCTTTACTAGCTGAAGTTTCAAGGTGCATCAGAGATAGCATCTCCTGTTGCTAGCAAACAATTTTTCTAATAGAATTCTTCCATAGAAAATAATTACATAAAAATAATATGCTATTCAAGTACGAAATATTTGCAAGTTCAATTCTTTTTCCACAAATTTCCCAAAATTCAACATGGATTCTCAATTTCAATTACCCTTGAATCATCTTTCTCAAAATAGTAAAATGTGTACATGCAACATATATTCCAAGGGTTCTAATTTCAAGGAATTTGAACCTTTAAAATTTTTATCATAACTATAACATGTCATCTTTGAAAAATATAACATAATAAGTAAATATGATCATTCATCAAAACTTTCAAAATCTTAAAATATAAGAATAACATTGTATGCTGCATCAATATCACAAACAAAGTATAAAAAAAATGTAAAATAGGTTAGAATAAACATCATCTACTCACAAAACAAGATTTTTAAATTGGCCAACTCCAAAATACACGTTTTCAAGGGAAATCTGACAAAATAGACTTCAAAATAAAGTTCGGAGGGTACCAAAACCTAAGAAATGATTTCAAATTTGCGAAATTTGTCTTTTGAAAACTCGGTCAACATAACAAGATACTGGTACACGTGTTGTTGCAGGAGGCTACAAGTGGGTTTCATGCGTTAGGAGAGAGAAAGCGCGTAGGGGCGCATAAAGGTTCTGTGGATGTGATCTAAACCCAAAATTTGATATGTTAAAATTTTTTCACCACCTCTTGAATCCATCTATAGCGTTAGTTTTGCATTTTGAAAACCCTAAATAGGAGTTTCGAAGTTCACCTTTTTAGGATATTTTCTCTTCTATTTTTTGGCCTAGCAAATTCTTGAAAAATTAATTGGATAGACTTGTAGATCTCATCGTTCTAAATCTATTGGTAGTAGTGATGTCAAAATTTGAGGTTCAGAAGTAGTAAAATTCTATACCAATAAAATAAGGGTTTTAGAGAGAGAAAATGAGACTTGAGAGAAGTATTCAACTTTTTCACGCATCTCTTGGAGCAGATGAGATAAAATCATGTGGGAAACCATTCTGCAAAATTTTAATTATTAGGATATGTCCTTACAATTTTTATTATTTATATTTTGATTCCTAAATTTTTTAAAAATTATACTTTGACCCCAAAACTTGAATCTTCATATTTTTCTCAAAAATCTCCATAACTAAATGATAGCCTTAGGTTTTCTTATGGCTGTTGGAGCAAAAAAATTTTTACTAAGACCTTGAGTATGGATATGAACTAGACATATATATATTTTAGGTGTTGCTGAGGAATTCTATAGGATATCCATATTTTTATTTCAAGTTTGCTAAATTTTTTCGTTTAAAGGTGATTGAATATTGTGATATATTAAAAGGTGTTTTGTTTTGTAAGTATATGATGCCGCAAAAAATTAGGACAGTTCTCAGAGAAGCTGCAGATCATGCACTCCCTGCTGAAGCATCTGCACAATCTATAAATACAGAACAGAGAGGCCTTGGTAGAGAATGACCTAAAGGAAGAGGCAAAAATGTGCACGGGGTATGAGAACTCCAAAACCGGATGAACGTCTTAGTGCATTTCCATGACTCAGCATTGCTTGGAAGCAGCCAACCTTCTTCACTAGCAGAGGCCCAGAGATTCAGTTCACAATTTATTGGTCCCTGTGAATAGGTTATATATAAACAAGTAAAACAAATATCATTGGTATAGTTACATATAACAAAAGTTGGAAGACTGTTTATTGGAAACAACAAATCTGATAACAATACAGCCTCCAGTAAATTATCTTTTTGAGCTTTTAAATGTAAATAGGTAGGCTTCTAACACTGTACCCAGTGAATAGAATTGGTCATTATCAGAAACTTTGACAATATTAACTTCTGGGTGCCATAAGCTTCATTAACCAACCATATTAGAAAAGTTGATAAGCACACTTACTGCCATGATAAGGACAACATGATCAGGCCGGTTTGAAGCAGTAAAAAATGTAGCAGAATAAACAGGATGTCCATCATGTTGTGTCAGTACTGCAAGCGGTTGTGCCTTGCTATCTTCCCAGATCTTTATCTGTTGCATATAATAATTCTTAGACAAATATGGCAGAGAAATCTTTTACAAATTAAACAAATATAAACTAAGCAAAAAAGTATGCATGCATGACTATGGTATTTAGACAATATTCAAATTATAGTTCAGATTGTATGAATAATAATCATGAAAGAGAGAAAAAAAACATACAACGGGCATCCATGCTATTGCATTACTTTTCCCGGTCAGATAAAATGCTGAAACACATCTGCTAAACTTTAATCCCAAGTAGTGGCAACTGGCTACATGATTTCTCATCCAAAATTCATTTTGGCATGCAAGTGTATCTTAGAACCACATTTTCCAACCGTCAAGCATCAAGCATCAAGCATCAAGACATGATTATATCTCAGTTGACAAGCCATTATCCTAGGTTGGAGCTTGCTCTGTTTACGTGAATAATTTTATTTCCTTGCTTTTAATTTCCTCATCTGCTCAACATTCTCAGCTCTCCATCACACTCACTTTTTTGATGCATTATCTCTAACATCCAAGCCTTCTGTACCATTTCTTGTCATGCCTCTCCATTTCATCCACTTGACTAAATAAATGAGCTATATCATTTATGTCTCCATCTTTTTGAATAATGGAGCCAGAAAAGGAATAAATTCAGCTTCTGATATTTCCCATGTTTGATGTAAATATCAAGTTACTGGAAATTTATCCATGACTATCCTACTTATACTAGAGATTGATTCAACATGCATAGCACTAACAATAATATTCTGAAACAAAAGCCTTTTCCTTTTTCTTAAATCCCTAAATCACCTATATCATGACAAATCTACATATACTAGAGACAACTTGTACATGCATAGCAAGATTAATGTCAATCACCTAGAGTAAAAGCCTTTTCTTTTTTCCTAAATCCCAAAATACCTGTACAAAATTAATCATATACTTTTTGCAAGTTAAAAAAAGAAAAAAAAAAGGCACAAGCTTACACACGCACATAGATATTCTTTGAGTCACTGCATTTTTCCATGGCATGCTTAACTAGTTGAAAGCTTCATGGTACATAAAATTGGTATTAAACTACAATACTACATCAACTTTGGGAAACCATTATTACTAGTTTTAAATTGTGGCCATTGATCTTCTCAACAGGCACTACTTCATTGATCAAGCATAATTTTAGGCCTCAAAATCTCATAGAAAGAGTCCATTTTATGTGCAAAGCGCACTTGTAGAAACAAAGGGCTCCTAAACTCTAGAAATTAATGCATAGCTTTGAGCACACTACATTGAAATGTAGCATAAATATATTAAATATATCATTAATTCGTGTTGACAACAACATAATAATAAATCAACTAAACTATATGAAAACTAAGCTCAAATTTGATATAGAGCTCATGATAACTTAAGAATTATCCAAAGACTGTACAAATGGACCATTATGAGGACAGAGTATGGTACACACTGTCGAAGTCTCAATTGGGCCCTCCAAACAGAGGTCTAAACACACAATTAGCTTATCTATTCAACTATGGTAATATAACATGAGGAGATGCTACATAAATAAAAAAAGTAATAAGTAGAAAACAAAAGGAAGCAATAAAATAATAAATTATGGACAGTGAGAAAGGGGAGAGCAGATGGATGTGATTAGTTGGCATAAGCAACTAGGAAATTTCCTGATTTCCCCATATAGATCCTCCATTATGCAAACATGACTTCACATTAGGTCAATCACAATTTTATTTCTGATTCAAAACTTCTCTATAAAGGAAGGATGCTTGAAATCTTACTTTCGGATGATAGTAAAACACCCTATTGGCTATTGCTCATTTCTTTAGACAGAGTCGAAATTTATCAATTTAGTGCACATATCATAAAATTTTCATTTGACATTTTGGCCCATGAATATGTAGATTGTAGAACAAGTGAAGAACCAAAACAGGTACATGTTTTATGATTCAGCTAGCAACAGGGTGGAAAATGATTTGTAAATGCCCATAGAGCGCTATTTAAAAAAAAAATCTAGAAGATATATAAAACCTTGAAATAAACAAGCGGCAGTTAACTTGAATAAGTAAATACAAACTGTGCCATCCAGTGACGCATATACCAGGCTATTTGTCATCCATTGACACATTGAAAAATCTGTCACCTCCCTCTCATGTTTACCTACAAGCTGAACCCCATCAATAAGCTTGTCAACTGGACATCTGAGAGGGTCCTCTGCCACATAGGATTCACCAATTCGAACTTTTATAGTGTCAATTCTCAGAATCCATTTTCCCATACCAACAACCAAAACTTCCTGTATGAAAAAATTCAATTAATAAAAAAAATTACCAGAAAAAAATGATTGATCCATTCTTTCAAGCACTCAAAAGGCAGATATATAGCTTCTGAACTAAGAAAGAAACAGAAGAAGATGGAGAAACTACATGTTTGTGGCAGTGCCAGCAAATTTGGGGATTTGCAGCTTCCACCTCTCCCACTAATTGAATAGCAACAACAACCGTTCCAGTAATTTTTGGCATATCTTCTTCATCTGGACCTTCAGATATCTTCCACACATGTACACGGCCATCTATGCCAACACTGCAGTAAAGCATGTTTATATAATCCAAAGACAAGCAAAATAGGCTATTATCAATTTCATATAACAAATAACTACTAGCCAAGACGTGAACATCTTCGGCAAAGAAAGCCAAGTCTGTAACCCTCTGACAATAAAAAGTGAAGCAGATTAATTGAAGAACAAATTACTTAGACCTTTAACTATTGGCCACTGAAAGCATATATAGAAGTGAAAATCAAAATAGGAAACACAAATCATGAGTTAAAAGGAAGCAAAATCCTTTTGTGAAATCAGTGAAGAAAAGGAGAAAAGCATAATAGTAAAAATGTAGTCCATAAAAAAAGCCTACATTAATCCTTGATATACATATAGGAAAACAAATACAAACAAGTCATTAATTACAAACATAATTTCGATCCATTAAATCAAGGGATATTATAATCCCTTAAATAAAGAGATATGACTGTTACTACAATTTTTCAAATCAAGGATATTAACCGATATTTTCTTATTACACAAAATCTATTTACATTAATTTTAACACCTTTCAATAAGTACAAGCATGATGCAAAATGGGACCTTTATATTAAGATTACAGCAGAACACGAAATTAAGTTTCACTTGACAAAAACGATATGCTTGTGATAAAAATTCAACACAGACTTGTTCCAGTGCCCATTATTGCTATTGTTAATTTTGTCCTGTGAATTTGACACAAAAGAGGATATTTAAGTAATAAAAAGTATAGCATTTTGAACCAGGTTTAAGATTTAAATATTAGATTGAACCCTTCCACACAAGAAAATAGTTGCAAAGTTAATCCATAGATAAAAAATGATGCATTTAGAATACAAGATGTCTTAAACTAACGGGAGGAGCACAGTGGTTTTGTTGAGGCCATTTAAAAAAATATAACTATATGCATGCTTTACTTGGACAACTAAAATACCACTCAAGTAGGCCACAAAGCAAAATATGAGAATCTTCTAAACTGGGGAACCACATGCTAATCTTTCTCAAAGTATGATAGGTCAGCAATCAAATATTTGATTCTTTGTCTTATTAATTAGTAATTAACGTTTTCTCGAACCAATTTTTCTTCTCTTCTACGTTTTTCTTAACTAAAATAAAAAATTATAGAGAAAAAGAGTAACATGACATTATCCTCACCCATCAAATAGGGTTTTGACTTCCGAGTTCCGAGTAATATAGTAGATGTTCTTTTCTGACCTCTCAAGTAGTAGTTTACTTTGTAAATTTCTTCATTCACATTGAAAAATTAAAAGCCAAAAATTAGTGTAGAAAAGATAACCTTCTTAAATTTTTTTCATCTCAATCTCTCTTTATCATGGTTATGTAATTTCTAAAATTTGGTTCTCTTCTGAATTTTCTAAATACCCAAAAGTTTAAAGTACATTATTTTATTAATATAAATGAACTTTAACTAATATAATTTCTAAATCCGTTGACTACTTAACTCTTCCATCTTTGTATATTTATAGTTTCTTTTACATTGATGACCTAAACATTACAGCAATAAAAATTTCAATTTTAATTTTTTTTACAATGGAAGGACACCAAATAACTAATAAAACAATCATGATGTTCAGTATGCTGTGTCTATTATTGAAGGAAGAAGAAAGTTAAACAACAAATTATCTGAGGTACCTCTATCCTGCATCCATATTTATACTTCCTACCCCTTTGAATGATATAAATCTGCATCACAGCATAAAGCTGCAATATGAGTAGTTGTGTACTATTGATACTTTAAAATGTTATCAAGGTCAATCCCATAAAACATATTATGCCATTTACAAGCCTGTTTGCAATATTCTAAGTTACCTAACATTTATTTATTACTCCATAATCAATATGTCTTAAATTTTCAGTGCTGTAAGATCACAAGGACCATATAATGTCATTTATTTAAAGAAAAACTATTAAATTAGGTTCCTTTTATCACAAGAATATTCAGAAAATATTCATCAGCCTTACCAGATCTATAATTATGATGACAATAGTTGTTACAAAGCAAAATACTAATAGATCAGTCAGGGACATTTCTCATCAGCAAAAACTCTTGCATTCCCTTTTTGGTACACAGGGAACTCCTACAATTGGTAAAGGGTGAAGCTTTGACTTAACAGTAAACTCAGGCTATGAAAAAAGGAATAAAGGATAGTACGAGTACAACTTAAATTTGAAAACTGACTAATGTTTCCCCAGAGCAATTAGATTCATTAGTGAGAATAATATATAGCCCTTTTTGCTAACAGTTTACCTAGTCCTTATCTAATATATCAAACATCTCCCTCCAGCGATCCACAAGGCATTATAGTATCACAACAAATTCCACTCTTCTGTAAAGGAAAATAATAATCATTGGCAACATTAGCACGCAACTACTGCTTCAAATTTTGCATATCAAAACCTCCAATTCAATTAACAATTACATTATCATACTGGTTTATTTGCGCCCAAATATCAACAGAAGGGATTTTTATCACTGGAGTTCACAGAAAGGCCATTAAACACCTTCTCTTGGGAATAAGATGAAAAAGCATATGAGCTATGAATTCTATTTACTATTTACAGCTCATAAGGGATCCAACCATATAAGACAGCAATGAAGTGTCATTTAAACAAACTCATGACAAAATTCAATCCTAACAGAGCGAACACTCATCAGAAATAAAAGAAACAATCGGTTGCCAAATGCCAAGAGCACATATATTGCCTGAGCACGGAGCTATAGAGTTTGAATATTCATTCAAAAGAAAAGGGGAAAAAAAACTGCGTAAGGCACTAATTAAACTAAAACATGAGGCAATATGATAAGCCATACTAGAACTACATTGAACCTACCTGGGTGTGACCTCGAAGCAAAGATCTCAGTGCAGTGTTAATATTAACTATGCTAATGTTCCCCTGTTTCAATCCATAGCATATATACGATTTATTGACAGCAATTTGACTGCCCAAAACAAGCTGAGGATCTAAGCATATTTGGTTATGGGAGTAACTTCAAGTTGAGGCTGCACGTCACCTTGCAACCTAACATCCACATCATACACGATACGATCTCCCATCAAATGCCGCCCCGGGAGCTTACTGCTAGGCATACGTATGGGGCCAGTGGCAGCCATCCCTGGATTGGTACCCGTCAACATACCCATTGTTGGCATGACCGGCACATTGGCAGGCACTCTGAACTCGGGAAGCCCAGAAGAAGGAAGATGAATGGAATGCAATGGAGAAGCGGCAATTCCTGATACGTAGCAGGTGGGGCGCTGAGTAACGCCATTGGGCGAGCACCGGCATTGGGGGTGTTGGGGGAAGAAGGAGGAAGCATGGGATGAGGTTGAAGAGGAGGTGCGAGGAAAGAGAGAGACCGCTGCTGATGGTGCAAGTTTGGATGCTGCTGGTTCTGGGAATAAAGAACGTGGGGATAGGGGAATTGGTGGTGAAAGGGGGCGGTTTGAGGAGTGTACGAATAGGGGCCATTGGGTGGAGGATAAGACGCGGAAGCAGGAGGAGCAGATGGAAAAAAAAAAAAAAAGGAGAGGAGGGTGGTGATGGGCAAGGATTCTGAGACTTGGGGTTTGGCGGTAAACTTGTGGGTTTAAAAAACTCGTGCATATCAAAATGATTTGGGTTCCCAGAAGAATCCATCATCAGATAGAACTGAAATTGCAATCAATTCAATCTGATGTGATAAAGAGATGTTCTTATGTCAGATAAATCAGCTATGCTTGCGATTACACAGAGAACTCTGAGAGATTAGAGAAAGAACGAGATTTGAAGGCTTTCCCAGCCACTTTCAAGAATTCAAGTTAAGAGGCACTGAAGCAGCAAGCAGGGGACTTGAGAGACACGAAATTCCGAGGTGGATGGTTATACTGAAAATGAAACTTTTTCTGGGGCAAAACTTTGAATATCCCAATCTTTGTTGTTGTTGTTGCTTTTTTTTTTTTTTTTTTTACAATCGTTTAAAAAAAAACGGAGATATGTAGTTCCTACAATTCCCCCTCTTGAATTTTATTTTTTTCAAAAAGCATTTTTTTATTCATAAAAAGATATGTACGAAAACAACAAAGATAATAATACATTATGCATATAATTACTATATCATCTATTAAATAACAAAATAACTTACTTTAATTTTAATTTTACGACAAATGATCATTTATACTTTTTTAATAATTAATCTTTTTTTTTCTTAAAAAAATTAATCTGTTTAGTAATGTTTGAAAATTGATTATTTTATATAAAATACTTTAAATTTATGAACACTAATTGAAAATAGTTCTATATTGAAATTTCTTTTTACTCTAAAATCATGCCTTCTTTTTTTTGTTTGAATCTAAAATCATGCTTGTTAAATTAAGTTCGTAAATAATTTCTCAATTCAATTTTTTACTTTATTTGTTAAACCATTCATTTATTATACATTAAATGTTTAAGAAAAAATAGTCACAAAATTAATAATTATCTAATTTTTAAATTAAATTTTTGATTGAATGTTAATAAAAGAGTGATATTGAAATTTTTTTATGTGTTATGAATAAAATTGACAAAATTAGTTTGTAAAAGATAAAATTAAAAACTACTCTATATATCAGAAGACAAATATATGATTTATTGTTTAAACAAGTTAATTAAGAATAAAGCAGATAGGAGGGTAAGAATTTGAGAAGAAAACCAAGTATAGAGTTGTATCGTCCCTTTTTAATTGATAAATCTCTATTTATAAACATGCATTAATTAATTAATTTAATAAGAATAAATTATCTAAAAAAAAAAAAAAAGAATGGGCAAAACCAAATTTGTGTCATCATTTAAAATTTTGGCCCAAAAAATGAGAAAAAAAAAAAAACTAATAATGCTTATATGCACACTCCTCCATCAACATTACTAACTCGATTCTGAAATCCACTGTCTTTCTCCCATTAGTTATGTCTGCAGCATTGTCTTTTTGTTTCTTTGACTATGGGTATTCTAAATTATCATAAACACTCCCTGTACTATCTTAGCGCGTAACTCCTCTCCCAATAAATTTTTAAAATATAATTCTTGAATGAATAAAATTATTAACATTTTTTATTATTTTGTTTATTTGACTAATTGATACTTGAATTTGAGTCTATCAATATTACTGAATCAGTTAACTTATTAATATAAAAAATTGTCAACTTGATATGAGTTATAAAGAATGTCTTAAATAAAAGTTATGTATTGAGTAAAATTGCCAAATTTTATTAATTTTTTTTTATGTTTATAAAAAACTACTAAAGAATGCACATAGAGAATGAAGTCTCTTCTACTATTATTATAAGAGAATAATATTTTTTTAATATAAAGCGATAAAATATGCTAAAATTCATAACAAATTGTTTTTTTTTTTTTTGAACTGAGAAATTCATCACATTCAACTTAAGAACCCCTTTATTAAAAAAATAAAAAAAGGCTACTATTTGTTTTTTTTTTTTGGGAAGTCATGTCTTAAAGAAGCCCTTTTCACTTAGCCCATGGGCCCCATTCTACTCAAGGCTCTTGTCCGTACTTTACTTTCTTTTAAACTACTGGACTTCCACGGGAGGTTGGCCCGATCTTGCAGGATCATAAATTAGTCGTTATGTGTCCAAAAAATAAAAAAAGAAACATCACAGTGTGTTCGTTTTGTAAGAATATATTTAATTTTCATTATTTTAAAATTATATTTATTTTTAAAATTTAAAATTTTATTTATATTTATTTTCAAATTTAATTGAAATAAATATTATTTAATTTTTAAATTTGATCAATATAATTATGATTTTATTTAATAATTATGATAGACTCTCTTTTAAGATAATAAAAAATTATTAATTATATTTTAAAAATATTATTTTTTTAAAAAAAATTGAATATTTTCGCTCTATTTTAAGTTTAAACACTAATAAATACATTTTAACTGTACTTTATGTTTTCGAAACATAATGAAAAATCAAACAGACATTTTATTTATTTATAAATAAAATTGTAATTGACATATAGAAAAGAATACATCATACCTAACGCTTGTTGAGATAAATCATCCTTATTTTTGTTTTAAAATTTACATTTAAATTTTAAATTTAAGCGAGTATACCCTTCTTTATACAAAATATATAAAAATAATAAATAATAAAATAGAAGAATTCAATGTAACCTATTAAATTCATAAAACATTTAATTTGAATAAAAATTAAAGAAAATCAATGTAATTTACTATAATAAAAAAAAAACAGATTTTACAAATAGAACTTGGATTGGGTGTACGTAACATCCTCATATATAAATATAATGTCACTTATTATTCCCACTCTACTTTATTATAGACTAACCACCTAAACTTTAGGCCTAATATCCAAATTTCTCAACCTCTTGTTGTGACAGACTCAACCACTTCACCACCCACACTCCAAGTCATCAGCATCAAGTTCTTTATTATTAATATATTTTTTATAATTTTAATTGTCATAATTAATAAAAGTAAATAAATTAAATATACAAATCATACATAATTTTGATAGACTGATCGATTATTGTTTTCACAATATTTTATCCCCTGACTTACCCATCAATCATTAGTTTTTCTATTTGGTTATTTAAAATTTATTTTTATATTTTATTTTATATTAAAAATATATATACTAAATTTTCAGGTCAATTTATTCTATAAAAAATAGTGTAAATTACGTTGATTTACCTGAGTTTAAATTACATTTATCTTTCTCTTTATTTAAAAAATAACAATTGGCTCTATAAAATTTAAAATTTTGATAAAAAAAAAAAACATATGCCGTTAACTTTTTATTAATATATTTAGTGTTAGATTCTCAATATGTATCAAATATTTTTTTTTTACTTTGAAAGTATTTTTTAATTTTTATAAAATATAAAGTAAATTAAATTAATTTTTAGTTTTTTATACCACACAAATTTTCGGCTTTGTATTCATTTGAGTGTTTTATATTCGTCTAAAAACTAGAGCGGGAAATTATATGGCATTAAAAAATTATAAATTAATTCAATTGTACCTCTATTCTCGTATGGTTTTTCTTTTTAAAAGATAACAAAGATAAAAAAAATTTAAAATTAGAGCAAAGTAATTTAATAAATATCAAAAAATTAATGACAGTTTTATATTATAATTTTAAAGTTCAAAAAGAAGATTATTAATTTTAAAATAAGATAAAAAAAACAAGTTTAATTTTACTGAATTTTAAAAGAAGCAAATGTAATTTATTTTAAGATGATGTAAATTAAAATAATTATAAATAAATATATAGATATATTAAAGGGCAAATTTTATCTAAAATATATAAATAAATGATTTTAAATTAATTTAATTCATTTGTTTTTATTCACAGACGAAGACATTTTGGATAAGGAAAAGTGAACACACTTTGTACTTTATTCGATTTTAAGTCAAGAAAAAAGAAATTTGTTTTTTTTTTTTTCTATCTTATAAGAAAAGAGAAACCTTTTAAATAGCTTTCCTTGTAAGCGAAAACTACCGGTAGGCCAATAGAAGCGTGTAAAGCGTTCGATAAATACCCACTAACCCCAACCGTTACCTTGCGTGCTCCATTTTCCACTCTCACAGTATACTTCTCGTCTCCTCCTTCGTCTCTTTCGTTTCACGTTTTTACTGAGATTCCCAGAAAGGGAGAAGAACCGCTTTATTCCTCAGAAACTCGATCAGATCGGGAGGAGCGATCATGTGCTGCGGAGGCAGGGTGTGCATGCTATGCACGTGCGTCATTCTGGTGGTGATTTTAATCGGGTTGCTTTTCGGGTTCGGAGTCTTCAAGCATGGCTTCCACAAGGTCAAGGATACCTTCCATTACTGTGACCCCACCATTAGTGGCAGTTTGTGCGGACACGCATCTGGAAGACCCTTCTTGGGTTATGCCCCGCCTCCATTATTCTAGGGTTTTTCTTCTCCTTCTCTGATCCATTTCATTCTTTCTCAGTTTTCTGGGGATTTGTTTCAAATTCTAGAATTAGGGTTTTTTTTTTTTATATTTCTGAATTTAAATTGGGGATTTTCATCTTGGTATTTGTAATTAGCATTGTTTCTTCTTGGAATTCATGTTGATTTTTATTTACATACCTTATTTTTCTGTGATTTTGTTTTGTTTGATTTACGGCAATACGAGAAATTCATCGCATCAATGTAGGAATGCCTAAATTTTGCGATTTTTTTCGTCAATAGAAAATAGTTTTTCTGCTCATCTTCTTTTTCGACAAGATTTTCTCAGTTACGAATAGCAAATTTGAATTAACTGAAATAGAGAAAAAAGAAACTCCCATTTATTTGAAGATTTTGTTTTTTCGTAAACTTTTATTTGAAGAATTTTGAAACATCTACAACTCTATTGATGCAAATACAACAAATCAGGGGACATTATCTTTTTTATTTATTATTATATAAAGAGGGCAATATCTTATCTGCAAAATAAAAATAAAAATTAAAACTCTATAATATTAAATCACTGAGGTGTGTCTCAAATAATTCTTCCACAACGGTATTCTAATTTTGGATCTTTTTTGGTCTCTCTCTCTCTCTCTCTCTCTCTCTCTCTCTCTCTCTCTATATATATATATATATATATATTTTATTTTCGGGTGAAATATATATGGTCTGTTTTAATTTTTAAAAATTGTTTGTTATTTTTAAAATAAAAAAAAATTATTTGATAATTTTTTTTATTATTTTAAAAATAAATTATAAAAATAAATTATTTAAAAAAACAAAAATAAAAAAATTTATTTTTATTTTTATAATACAAAAAAATAAAAAATAAAAATTTTTTTAAAATAATTTATCAATTAAATTTTTATTTGTTTTATTTTATAGAATAATTTTAAATATAATTTAAAAAAAAAAAAAATCAAACAAGTCCATAAATTTTTTGGTACATGACATGACATATGTAATCCGAAATATTTCTTTTGGGGTTCGAAGAGGAAGAGGGCCACGGCCCACGAAGACCAGAAAAGAGAAACCAGCCCAAAGTCAATTTTCCTTTTTGGGGCATCAAGCCAGCCCAAACTTTTGAGTAAAGGAAGGGTAATAATTTTTTGCAAAACATGGAATTTAAATTAGAAAACAAGAGACAATACATTTTCTATGTACCCTGGACCGTGTTACAACTACAAAATCAAATGTAATGAATAGCATTTGAAGATTATTTTGGAGAGGAAATATACTCTTCAACTCTCTCTCACAATTTTGTCTCTTTTATAAAGTTTTATTTTTGGAGGTTGAGAGTATATTGCAAAGACAAGATAAATTGTAAATATTCAAGAATATAGACTGAGTTAACACTCTTATTAAGAAATGAAGTATTTTGAATATAAGATTTAATTTTAATTCTCATAAAGTGTCGTTGAAATTTGTGTCATGTTCTGATTTTATAATAAAATAATATTTAAAATTTTCTTTTAAAAAAATTATAAAAAGAAAGAAAAAATACTCCTACCAAACATAGAATAAGACCAAATTTGTTGTAGTGGCTGGTGTAGGAGAGGGACCTTGGCCACTTGGATCTTGTGCCCTGCAAAAGTTACTGGGTATTTCCAAGTCTGTACCTGTTTAACCTATGACATCAATATGGTTGAAAAAAAAAAATCTCAAAGGTTACAAAATATAGTTTTTCAATCTTATTATTTTGTTGACAAAACAGTAATATTTCACTCAAAATAAAGTTCAAAAGCAATTGCAATGTTTATAAAATTTTTAAATATGATAACAAATAAATATTTATAATTTATCGCTGAACTTGAAAGTAAATAAAGTTTTACTTATTTTTTTATCTTTGAGATTAAAAATCATGACCATCGCTGCAGCTATAAGATAATTATTTTTATTTATTTAATCAATTATATATTAAAATTTTAAAATATCATAATATACATAAACTTAAGTAAATAATAATAAAATTTTAATTAAATAGATCCGTTTCAATAAAAAGCGAGAGAAAAAAATTTAAATTTTTTAAACATGTTTAAAATAAGAAACATCAAAAGACTTTTTCAACTTATAATAAAAGATAAATTTAAGAAATTTATACTTGTATCCTTGGTTTACGGGCAGAATAGGTTTTTTTTTTTCCTTTCCTTTTACCATAAAATTTTAATCCTTGGTTTTATTGTCTTTTTTCCCATCCCAATTTATACTCCGTTTATCTAGTTACTTACCATATAACTAATATACAACACAACTTCTGTAAGTACGAATTATTAATCATAAGGCTCGTGAACACTTGTTAATGATTAACTATAAAACTTGTTTTCACAATGATTAAAATATTGAGGCTAACCATTCTATTTTGAGGTTTGGTATATTTGGATTAACTTTTTTTTTTTTATGTAAAAAAAAAAAATTAAATTGAGAGAGTGTGTGTCGGTCAGTAAAACTTCGAGCTTAGCAAACATTTATAAAAAAAAAAAATTACATTTAGATTTAAATTTATAACAATCAAATTACAAATTGACAAGTTAAAAAATACACCGTGTGATGTTTTATATATTTTTCTAAATTCTTTTATAATATTTACAAGGTATCTGTATCTCACTTAATTGATAATGCTATAAATTATTAGATGGATATATTTAAAATTATTTACAAATCGATAAAAATATCAGTTAAATAAAAAAAAGTATATAGTTTTTGAATATTAAAATATTGTCCGTTTTCTTTTTTCAATTATCCATTAAATATATAACCAAATTAGTTTGTGCGTGAGACTAAATTAAAACACTCCCTCCGTGTTAATCTAATTAAAGTCTTTAAGTATTCTTTTAAATGTTATTTTTAATATTTGTATTCAAATAATCAAATTCAAAATACATGGTATCTATTTTTAAAAATATTTTTTTTATAGTTATTTTTAAAATAAAAAAATTTATTCAAATTTTTTTATTTGTGTTTTGAAAATAAGTTTAGAATCAAGTTGTTTTTAAAATAAAAAGTTAAAATGTTTTTGTTTTTTTGTTTTTGTTATTAAAATACTTAAAAAATTTAAAAATAATATATATTTAAAATAGTTTATTAAATAAATTTTTTATTTTTATTTTATAAAATAAAATTTAAACATAATTTTCACAAATATTTTTTTCTAGAAAAAAAAAAAACAAAATCTGTCGATTCTCCATGTTTATGCCGATTTCATATACACATAATTCATTAACCATAGGAGACTCCGACAAGTTTTGATACTTCAGAAACTATCGCCGTTCACGCCAACGAGATCTTTATCCATGTCAAATTTTTAATAAAAAATAATTATGATGAGACGTATTATAAATTCTTATAAAAATTTTTTTAATATATAAATTATTTTAATCTGCATATAATTTAAATAATTAATTAATATTTGACGTTTCATAAGAGAATAACCCATTCACATCATTCCTCTTGAGTTAATCATAAAGCATGAGACTTCAGAGACTTGGGAAAGGATGAGGTCTCTTTCGGTGTCATTGCAAATAAATTTGATATCTTTGGCTGGGATCTCTCTGAGTCCTAATCCTGTTTGGTAACTTGAATTGAGCTACCCCATCGCAGTTAAAATTTGCATCTTTGGGTAAAAAGATTGACGAGAGTCGCTGTTGAATCTAACCCAAGTCGCTAAGGAAGGAAGAGAGACCTTTAACCGAAGGTGGTATTCCAATAGTCTTAGGCTCTCTGCTATAAAAGCCTCGACTTTTTCTCTTGGATTAAGAAAATAATCACAAATCTAGAGAGAGACAAGAGGGTCTAACCAGAGCAAGAGGT
Organism: Gleditsia sinensis; assembly: GCA_037074535.1. Classification (NCBI taxonomy): domain Eukaryota; kingdom Viridiplantae; phylum Streptophyta; class Magnoliopsida; order Fabales; family Fabaceae; genus Gleditsia; species Gleditsia sinensis. The sequence goes on along the minus strand of CM073470.1, from coordinate 2,362,040 downwards.
TGAAGATGAAGATCACTGTAATGACTGCCGACGAACAAATTATTACTTTGGATGTCGATCCCCATGAATCTGTAAGAATCTGGGATTCTACTTTCGGTTTCTTATCTTCATATCTATCTTCTTATATCACTGCCATCATCATCGTTGTCGTTGTTTGTCGTAGGTGGAAAACGTCAAAGCATTGCTTGAGGTAGAGGTGAGTTCCCCATGACCCATTCCCTCTTTTTCTTTTTACTTTTTGCCCCCTTCTTTTTTCTAAGATGTCTTATGTTGTTCAATGTTGGGTTGGAATCTATAGGGAATAATATAAATTAGGAAATCTAGAATTCACGTTTTTCGTCTGTTGATAACCTAGGAACAAAAACTTGACAAGAGTTTGATATTACTGTTGCCCGACTGGTACATGAGATGCTGAATCTTATTTTATTTTGATTTTCCTGGGTATATTCATTCTGTGAATGGATTTCTTATTTTGTTTGTTTGATCTCAACCTTATGTTTCTATGAAGACACAAGTGCCTCTTCAGCAACAGCAACTTCTCTATAACGGAAGGGAGATGGAGAATTTTGAGAAATTGAGTGCACTTGGTGTTAAAGATGAAGATTTGCTGATGATGGTCGCTGCTGCTGCTGCTGCTTCTGGGTATGCTTTTCGTGATATGTATGCTTTTCATTCATATCACGTTGCATTGTTATGAGATAATTTTGGGAAACCTCCCTTTTCGTTGCCTGGAACCCCCCTTCTCCTGCCCTCCCAAAAATAAGAAAAAGTAGCATGTCTGGTTGTCGTTGTTGTCTGCACTCTGAACATAGTCTACTTGCTCTTAGGCGTGAAGTGTGGAATCCCCCTTCTCCACCCTCATATTGCAATGTCGACTTGTTTTCATGTGACTATATTATCAGCGTACTAATATTGACGTAAGAAGTTGAGATGCATATTTAGTTAGATCTCTGACAATTTTCTTTCTGTGACTAGAAAAAATCCAACTTGTAGATCAGCTCTCTCCATGCCCTATTCATTTTTATGAAGAGTTTTATTACTTTTCTGAACAATTTGTTCACTTTACAAACAATCACAACTAAATTTTTTTTCAACAGGTGAAGTCGGCTTATATAGATCAGATGTTGGCCTATTATGATGAGATATTAATTGTTAAATATTTTTTAATAGTTTGCTTGATATGACATTCTAAAATAATTTAAATACAATTGAATGACATATTGTGTAGGGATACTCTAGAGAGCATTAAGTTACTAGTGGAAGATGTATAGTGGGTTGCCAAATGAAAATATACTTCCCAATTTTCTAGATCGGACGCTGTTTCTAATTTTCTATACTTTCATAGATCAAGTTTTAGCTATTTCCATTTGGCCATCATTCATGTAATTTGAACGTTTAAAGGGTAAAAGAATGAAGAGAGAAACCATTGCATGCTAGAGGACGTATGATGCAAGTCTCTTCTCTATAATCTTTCATCAATATATATATATATATATATATATATATATATATATATATTGAAGTAAGAAAATATTTACAGATTGCTATGCTTTATGATGAATTCATACTCTTTCAGTGCATCTGCCAATGATTTGGGCTTCAATTCTGATGGATCTGCTGTTAACCCTGCCGCTTTCCAGCAGCACATTAGACGTGATTCTAACCTGTTGGGTCAGATCTTTCAGGTAAATGATGTGGTACTCTTAATGTTTTTCTTGAAACATATTCATTTGCTAGTAATTAGTGGTTTAGATGTAATTTAATTTCAAATAATTTTATTCGTTGGCCATTTTTTTTCACTTTTTTTGGTGCTCTTTTGTTCTTTGATTCTTTCATTTATGACTGGCCTCACTGTGACCATCTTTGTTATGGAATATACAGAATGATCCAGAGTTGGCACAAGCTATTCTAGGACATGATCTTGATAGCTTACAGGAGATATTACGAATGCGTCATCGCCATAAAGCTGAATTACAGCGTCAAAAAGATGAGGAACTTGTAAGTAGGCCTACAGTGACTTTTCCTGCTTTACACTTGTCAGGGCATGTACTATGAGTTGCTTTACTTCTAATCGAATGTTATTCTTCATTTTTCTTCCTTGTGCTTTGCCATTATTCCTAGATATATTATATGCCTAATATATTTGTCAGAGATATGGTCAAATTGATAATGAGTATTTGTTGGTGGCAATGATACCTTCAATCATAAATGAAGATGGCTTTATGTAATTTTGGTATTATTGATAAGACTTGAACATAATCAATAGTTTGAATATTTAAGGGTGCGTTTAATTTGTGAAAACGTTTTATGTTTTTATTTCTTGAAAACAGTTTTTATTTTTTAATTTTCACATTTCTGAAAATGCGTTTGCTTTGTATTTTTATTTTTACTATTTTTTAGTTGTATAATTGTATTTTCACTTTATTTTTATTTTTTATCACTTTAAAATTATATAAACTGTAAAATATTGTATATAATTTGAAATAATTGCGAAAATGTCACTGTTACAATGCGTTACAACACTTAAAATTTCAAAAACGTGTTTTTGGTAATTTTAGAATTTTTAGAAATTCAGTAAACATTTACTGAAAAAAAAAATAAACAAATGTGTTTTCATATTTGTTTTCAATTTTCAGTGAAAATAAAAACTAAAAATAGTCAAAACAAACAGGCCTTAGATTTGTTCAACTTCTTTTTTGTAGGCTCTTCTTTATGCAGATCCTTTTGATGTTGAAGCACAAAAAAAGATTGAAGCTGCCATTCGCCAGGTCAGTTTACTATGTCTTGCTGCTTAAATCATTTTAAAGTTATGATTCATTACTTTTGAGGTGTTTCATAAGTACCTTACTCCCTTTAAAATTTGTGATAAATCATATTTTGACTGGAAAGACATCTAATTATGTCTGTTACGGAGCTAAATGCACAAAATTTGTTTAAACATTTAACTATCTCGCAGAAGAAGAATTGTTACTAATTTTAATCTCCATTATTCGATTAATCTTTCCTTTATTGGTTTGTAGATTGTCTTTGTTAAAGTCTTGGCTAAGTATTGCTTTGTCAGATGGAAATTTTAGGTCTTAGCAAAATTTGTGAATTTGTGCTTGGTGCTGACTGCAGAACACAAATATTTGTTCATTCCCAATTTCTCATTAGATTAACTCATTATATGCAACCTATTACTTGTTTTAATATTCTCCATAGTTATTGTTTATCATAATTTATCATATGCTGTAATGAACTAAAAAAATATTTTTCCCCTTCCTGAAGCAAAACGTCATGATTGTTTTACTCTGAATAACAGCATTTTGACATTCTTTACAGAAAGGAATTGATGAAAACTGGGCCGCTGCACTAGAGCATAATCCTGAAGCCTTTGCAAGAGTGGTATTTATGAGTTTCAAATTTCTGTATCCAATGCTAATATCTGTGTTGTTTTTTATCATAGATTTCTGTTTTTATGTAATTCTTCAGGTCATGTTGTATGTTGATATGGAGGTTAATGGTGTCCCACTGAAGGTAAGTGGCTGGTCACAATAAGTGCATTCTTCTTCAAGTTCTGGGTTGTATAAAGAGTCAGAAAAAAGGCATTACGTTTTTTTTAATCTACCCGTCTTTATTGTCTACATTGAAATGAAAAAAGATTCATTTTTGTGTTTGTTGACTACTAATGCCTATCCTTTATTTATTTTGGTAGAGCATACTGTGTATTGTTGTTTATCTTTCCCTCTTCCATGGAAGAGGAATACAGGATGGAATTTGTGTTGAATGGATTTCCATGTTCACCTTGTTTTAGGCATTTGTTGATAGTGGAGCCCAGTCTACCATTATATCAAAAAGTTGTGCTGAGCGTTGTGGGTATGTGCTTTTAACATCTGTTCGACTGGAATTCACTTCCTAAACATTTATTATACGATGCTTTGATTAGATTTGTTAGGATACCACATTTGCATGCCCGTGAATTTACTCTACCTCATAGCTATACAAATTACCATTGAGGAGGTACAATTCATCTTAATCATTTGTGTTAAGTGGTTTAAAAATAACAGAGTTAGTTCAGAAGAGGGAAAGAAGAAAGAAAAAAGCAGGCATATAAGGAATATAATAAATAATCATACATTTGTTCATATGTTGCATTAAAGCTTGAATTAATGATTTTAGAGCCGGACATTGGTTAAGCTTGTGAACTGTGCAATGAGAATTGCTGGCAGTCGGTGGAAGATAAGTCCAATAATGACTTCAAGGAATTTTAAAGCTGATTGGATTAAGCAGTGAGACATTAAGGGTTTCTGTAATGGGACATTGAATAATGGAAAAATGGAAAAATGTTGGATTCGCTTTTGCTTATTAACTCCCTTGATTCTGATAATCTTTCCAGAGATTTTAATTCAATGGTCTGGAAATTAGATACTTGAGACTCCTTTTCTTTGAAATCTTGCTTCGATATCCTTATTTGTTCTTCAAGTAAAAGTAATTTCTGCAATGCCAGTCCATTATGAAAAACAAAGGCTCTTTGCGAGATTAATGCTTTGATTTGGTTGTAATGCTTGATAGGTCTAGCTTGAATAATTTTTTGTCTGTGGACCAGGAGCAAATTCTTTTCACCATCTGTGTGTTGTATGGGTTAAAGAAGATCTGAAACTAATAATGAATTGCTTCGTATTGCATGACCTAGAGGTAATATTTATGGAAATACTACGACTTTTATGGTTTGAAGTATAATGCCAGAACAAATGAGAGATTTATGCCAATGCATATGTTGTAGGAAAGAACTGTCCTTTTAGCTTCTGTATGGCGCTCTGAAGACATTATCTTGACTATAGTAGAGGGATCTTCTGTTTTCATTTGATATTCTCCATCCTTTTTTCTTTCCCTTTTCATGATATCTTACAAGTATACTATCTACTGTTTGTGCAAATCCATTCTCTATTTTTAGTAAATTTCATCTGCTGTGAAGTATTACATCACTACCCCTGTTATTTTGTCTGAGCCTTAGGGGGCTCTTTTGTTTTATTAGTTGGGCAAATGATGTATTTGTGGTTCTCTTGTATTTTTTTGTTAGATAATAGTATTCCATCGCTTGCTAGACTTTGAAATGTGAGATTCCTTTAATATTCATGTTATCTTCCAGATTGTTGAGACTTTTAGATCAGCGTTACAAGGGAATTGCTCATGGAGTTGGCCAATCAGAGATATTGGGTCGAATACATGTAGCTCCAATCAAGGTATTATGTTAAAATTTCTTATGGTAATAATTTTATGTTGCCGAAGTTGTGTCTGAATGCATGCTGTTATTGGCAGATTATGGTTATGCATCGAATGTACTAGCTTAGATGTCTAATTACAGGATCAAGAATATTTGGTGTGTTGATTTTCTTTTGACATCAGGGAACAAAATTAACAGATTGATAAAGGTCTTATCTGGTGTTACTTGCTGATTTAAAAATGTTTTACTGAGAAGGATCTTTGTTGTAGTTTGTTTATTCTATTTTGAAGGTTGGTAGTGAGTAGTGACCTTCCTTTTTTGATGACTTTTTGGTACCATTTATTTAATTTTTTCATAGAAAAAGCATTTATTAAGAGATGGGATATTTTGTACCATTTATATAATGTGCTTTTTGAAAGGGTTAAATGAGTGAACATGAATTGCAATTTAGTTATGTGGGGGCCCTTCTTCCTGGTTTTCTAGGGAATGCCTACTGTATAGTTAATAGTGTGCATGACTTCTCTTTATGTGCCTACTGCAGTTCATGTTGGTGCATTACAGTTTTGACAAAATCTATTTTAACTGGTCACTGATGGGAAAATGTTATACTTCTTTGATGAAGGAGTGGGTCCTATTTGAGCATTGGAGATTTATTTGATATAATATTTACTAAAATGACCGATAATTCTTTTATAGTATGTTTCTCTCTATTATATGCTTCATTCCAACTTCCTCTTTGTTTATGTCATTGTTCCTGCAGATTGGGAATATATTCTACCCTTGCTCATTCCTAGTGCTGGATTCTCCTAATATGGAGTTCCTCTTTGGGCTAGATATGCTCCGAAAGCACCAGGTAGCATCCTTACTTCAAAACTCTCAGATATTCTCACTTCCAGTAATTACAGTGATATGTTATTCTTATGAAGTGTGGCTTGTGTCTGCAGTGCATTATAGATTTAAAAGACAATGTTTTGCGAGTAGGTGGAGGAGAAGTTTCTGTGCCATTTTTGCATGGTTAGTCTTCTAATATGTGAAATCATTCTAAGGAACATTTCTTCTCCTCGTGTGTTTGCACAGCTCTCTTATATGGTTATCATTCTTGTGTGCTGTGTTCAGAGAAAGACATACCAACTCGGTTTCTTGATGAAGAGAGGTATTCTAAGGAAGCTTCCAGCTCTGGTGCCCTGGTGAGTATACTTGTGGTCAAGGAATTTATTGAAGCAAATAACTTGAAAATGTTATATTTTAATCAGGTTTTAGATATGAAATGCTGTCATTGTTCTTAATCTTCTGAATTCTGACTTCATCTTTGATTCCCTTTTCACTCAGTTTTTATATTATGGTTTCAGATCCAAAATCGTTTGGGTGTAACATTTTCTTTGGAGCATTCCAAGGGAGAGAGAGATTCAATAAGCAAAATTTTGGCCTTCATTTTCCTTTCCCTTTTTCCATAAGTGCAACAAATGGCACTTGGTTTGTTAAGTAGTTGAAAGCAATACAAATTTTCTTGGACGTGTTTTTCCTAACATGATCCCAAATTGACCATTCCTATTTGAACATTTTTTCTGATTGGTTTTAAAATTGGAATGCATGTTCTTCAACCAAAAAAAAAAAAAAAAATCTAACCCTTGCTTACTACGAGGGGCTGGTTTTTTGTGATTAACGGTGGATCATGCTAATGCTGAGGATGGGGTATAATAATTTTCTAGCCATCAAATTATTGACAATGTAGGGGCTTTTCTACTCTGTTAGAAGGTTGATTTTGCATTTTCAATTACTGCTTAGTGCCAATGACAATTGTGTACATTTTAAAAATAAAAAAGAAGAAAAAAACAATGATTGTTTACATGGTTATGGTTTTTTTGGATTGCTTTGTGCTTCTGTAATGATGACTTTTGTATACCTTCAGGCAACAGGAACAACAGATCGGAGCAATGCTCCTAAAGGAGGTCAGTCTTCAGGTTAGTACCGGATAGTGTTTATACTTGAGCTATGGGGAAAATCATTTTCTGTATGTTTGCACTTGTGGGAAAATCATCTTTGTCCCATTTTAGGATTGGATTGGCTAGATTTTTATTAGAATTCCACCTTAAGCAGGCTTTTTAACTTGCAATTGAACATAACAATAAATACTCCTCTGTGGATAGTACTGGTTGGCCTTACTTGTAGACAATTTCAATCGGAAAGTAATTTAGTTTATATTTGTCCATACAAGTAACCTCATCTTCTTTGGCTGTCAAATTTTGTATTTACACACTGATCTGTAGACCTAATGTTATCAACATACTTATTTCTTTTATATTATGCTTTGGTTCTTAGGAGGAGCTTCTGGCAGCATGGCTCAGGTAAATTTGTTATCAAGAACTGTTTCAGCTTTTTGCTTTGTGTTTCTGTGTCTGATTATCGGCTTTTATTAGTTTACAGCTTAAGAATAAATTTTGGGTGGGGAGTACTAACCATCATGCAAAATGTAGTACATAGCCTCTCAATTGATAAACAATTAGGCAAAAACGTGATGATTACTGCTAATAATAGTTGAAATGGTTTATACCAATGAGTCAATGGTTCTGGAATTATCTCCAGGGTTAATGGTCTCAAGTTCGAATCTAGTTGAAATGGGTTGTGTTCCACTGTGCTGGTTTGGATCTAGGAGTCCCCAATTTTTAGAATTAAAAGGGATAAAAGCTAGTTTAGTATATAGATATGATTGGTTAATATTGTTTGGTTGTGTTAATACTAATTACTATCATTTACTAATTCATTACATGATTGGAACATGTCTGTGGTGGAGGCTACCGATTGGACAAAATTGGGTGAAGTTTTTTTTTTTTTTTCTTAATTTCATGGACAAGATTCAAGAATAAGATTTTTTGATGAAATCAGGAGTAGTTGGGATCAATTGGTAGCGAAAAAAGGGATATATCAGGTTCTTATTATATGAATGTACCATAAACTTATCAGTAATTGCCTTCACATGTCATAATTCTATTGAAAAATCTGATAGCAAATATTTGAGAACTGCACTTAAGTTTTGTCCTTACTGATTTCACTTTTTGGCTGCAGGATGATTTCGAAGCCAAAGTTGCAAAGCTTGTTGAGTTAGGCTTTGAAAGACAAGCAGTTGTACAAGCTCTTGGATTGTTCAATGGCAATGAGGAGCAGGCAGCTGGGTTCCTTTTTGGGGGCTGAAAATAAGAACTTACTTTCAGAAACTTTAATTTACTTTAAACAATTTTTTACTTTTAGCCAATTCATTACATTTCTAAAAATGGAAATTGGAGACATTTTATGGGAATTGTTCATACTGTAAGGAATGCTTTCATTCAATTGATAGACTAATTTGTGGCTACTTTTGGTTAAAGTGTGTATTCTTCACTTGTATAAAGGGGTAGAAGAAATCTGTTTTAAAATAAGATAAAAGGACTTTATCTGGTGTGCTGTATAAATATATACAATTTGTTTTTATATATTGTTTGATGGTGCATTATATTTTATGATATTATTCGATTAGATTAATTTTATATATTGGCTGATAAAGGTTAATAAAAAAAATTGGATGAAAGCATTATAAAAAATAATTACAAAAACTGATAATTTTTTATAAATTTAAATATTTTTCAAACTTTAAATTTTAAATTTCAAATTATAAACTTTAAATTTTTAAAATTTTAAATTTTCAGACTCTAAATTCTTAATCTCAAATTTTAAATTTTAAATTTTCAAATTCATAATATTAGAATTTTATAATTTAAACATCAATATTTTACATTATTAAATTTTAAATTTTAAAGCACAAAATTTGAATTTTAAAATTTGAATTTTTAAATTTTTAAATTTTAAATTTTAAATTCTAAATTTTAAATCTAAATTTTGAAATTATAAATTTTAATTTTTTAAAATTTTATTCAAAAAATAATTATTAATTTAGTATATGTACTTTTGTCAAAATAACACTTTATATATTCTTTATTGCTTAATAAACATTGTATAAAATTATATTATATAATATAAGATATTATACATTAATACAATAAATATGTGATAATATAAAATTTTATTAAGTGGATTTATTCTATACTATCTATTAATCTTAATTATATTTGGCTTAATTCTATACAAGGTATCAATCCATATAAATATAAACTATCACTCTGTTCAAACAATTCATAGTGGGAAAATAATGAATAAAAAATTTGTAGGCAATAGAGTTTTCTTATGATTTAACTGAATTATTAAAAGATGAAATACCTTTTTTTAATAAAACGAAACGGCATTTACATCTTTCTAATTTGGTGTGTTTTGATCAAGTATATATGCCAATCTAAAATTGTTTGCAAATAGCTTATTCTATATAATTTACAGAAGTGAGATAAAAATACTTTAATGTGTAATATTTTTTTTAACTAAGATTTAAATTTGAATCTTTAACTTTGGAGACTACTCAGTGCCTTAATCAATTGATTTATTTATTATTCTGTAATATTAGTTATATTGTATAATGAAATGAAAACAATACCTTGTGTTTTATCTGAAAAAACGTAGTAGAAGTATACTTTAGTCTACTAGAACATTTCTTTTGGAAGTATAAATTTTACCTCCTAAATATTAAGCAATAAATATAAAATACTAATTATAGATGGATTGGATGTGAAGATTATTCAACAACAAAATACAAGCTCACACAACATGTAAAGAATGAGATTAAATGCAAATATCTACAAAACAAAGGTGAAAGAATTCAAGTGGCATTGCCACAACCCAAAGCTTCGCTTATTTGACAATAAAGTGAGAAACTATACATTTTCCCTAGAACAATAAAGTCAATCTGAAATTATTGTATAAAAAAGGAAAGAAAAAGCAACGTAAAAATCCCCGTAATATTAATGTACACTAAACAAGGGGCCTTACCGTACAATTTATCAGTTTTTTTTATATTATATAATCCTTAGACTTCAGCTAAAAATATATCTCCGTCTGAAGAAAATGGGCAACCTTGAGGAGAAGAAATAAGCCATATTCTGGATTAAACTTCAGATCAAGAGAAATAACAGGTATTAAGATTCAGTTAAAAATCATAAAGAACTCCAATTCTAGCCTTCGTAATAAAGTTCACAAACAAAACTGAAAATCAATGCCGTTAAATATATAATTTTAATTTAAACTAGACATATAGTTGAAACTGAGACAAAAATGAACGAAGCTGATATTGCTCCACGGCTTCCTTACAATAACTATCCCTCACATACTCAATCTCATGATAATTAATCTATTGAACAGAAAAATGCTCTTACTATGCCATGATTAAAAGAAGATCAAAACCTTTCTGCCAATCTAGCAGTAACTGCTCTTAGTTTTGAATACACCTTGCCTGCCGGTGAACCCAAGATTAGACTACAAAGAGAATCCCTAGCAACCTTAATGTTGGCAAAAGATCCCAATATGTGAATTTTGGTATCAGCAATCACAATCCTAGTCTTCGTTGCATTCTCAATTGCAAACTTTGTTTTACCACCTTTACCAGATAATCTTCCTATAGCACGAGACAAGTGGTCCCCTCGAAGTGTTTTAACATCCTTTATCTCAAAGGATTCAACATAGAGCTCATCTAAACGAAGAAGAGCAACGGCATCTATGACATCGAATCCCAGCATGAAAGCATGGACAAAATCAGCACACTTTTGCAGGTTACTAATATCAGGTGTATCTTGCCTTGTCTTCAACTCAACCTTCCGAGCCTTTAAATTCATACGGACGTCAATTTTCATTTGTTCATATACCGGAGTATAGATATCCATCCAAGCTTTCTTGAGAGGGGTATACCGATGTTGTGGAACAGAAACCTTGCGGAATTGAACTCGACCATCAGACATCTCATGAGCTTTCAAAGGCTCAAACTTTGGCTTTGGTGGTAAAACTCTGGGTTCAGATGGGACAGTTTCAACTTCCATGGAAGAAGATGCCTCGTTGGACTGCATTATGCAATTGTTCCAAGTGCTACCCGAGATAAAAGTTGATTTATAATCTACAAAAATACACATAAATCATAAAAGTAAGAAGCCAAATCCATTGCTACCATTAAAGTTAGTTCAACAACCACATTTAAGGGCATATGAAGCAACTTTCCATTAGGATGTAGGTACTTGAACTTAATCATGTCATGGACAACCACGGTCAATGCTTAACCAAAAGCTGTCAGCTAATACCTGTACTACTCCTACCTTACATCTCTAAGCCACTGCAAAATTCAGCAATATACATATTTGGCTATAATACTCCATAATACAAATCGATTCACTAATCTAAACTTTTCAAACATTCGTATTTTCTCTACAGTATTGTTAAGGAAGAAAGCAGGGAGTTGGCCAAAAATATTTCTAAAACCGGACCGATCATTGTGCTAGTGAAAGGAGTGGCACATGGTTCACTACTATGCTAAAAATTACATCAGTATCCAGTTGGATACTGTTATTAGAATGGTCTCATCTGACAAAGAAACAGTTTTCACAAACTCTGGTGGAACAGATGGAATCACTTATGCACAACTGTGAATACAAGAATTAAGAAAGTACAATGACTTAGTTTCGATTTTTTTTTAAATCAAAAAGCTAAATTTCAAATTTTAATTATTGAAGTATTCTAAATTTTCAATATTTTGATAGTTGAAATATTCATAATTTTCTGCGAGGGTAATGAATCATGATGCTTTTGTTGTAATGTAAAATATAAAAGAAATTGCATAATAATCCACAAAATGACTTCATTAGAAATCAGAAGCAGGGGTAAGTTGAAACTTGGAACTACATAGAGACTGAAAAAGAACTAATAGTACAGCAAAATATAATGGAAGAAGACAAACCACAAGGGTTCCAACCTCGGTAAGGGCTTCCCCTAAATCGGAGCCGCGCGTTCGTCGGAGGCAGAGGTCTGAGATGGGACGAGCGGCGGTGCGGCGGAGACAACGATTCCACTCTCCACGGATCGAATTCCAAAACCCTAACAGAACCAATTTTATGGTTATTTATTGGCATTTTTTTATTTAAAAAAAATTTAGATCCTTGGGGCTCCGAGTTTACTGGGCTTTCGGTGGTCTTGCCCCAAAAAACGAGTCCAATTGCTATGAACAACCCGAAAATTTGCATATTATTTACAAAATAAACTATTTTTTTTATAATTGGTATTTATGATTTAATTCCTTCAGTCTATGGTATATTAGAAAAAAGTATGAGTGAATAATTATTGATGGAAAAAAATTATTTTATATGTTTTATTTCTAACCATGACTTTCTCTATAATTTCTAAAATGTATCATACAATTTAGAAATTTTTTTTTTCTTGTAATACTTAATACAATGTTTATGTACATAAATATTTATATTAAAATTATACTCAAAATTAAAATAATTAAACTCTAATTACTATTCATAATAGCTTTTTTATTAGAAATTGCTATTAATAAAGTTCTATATGTCTTTCAATTCTTAAAATCAATATATGTTTCTAAAATTCACCGCTTCAAAAAATTCTATTAGTTGAAAATTTAATTCATAACGATTAAATTTTGATATCTTTTACTTTGTATTATTTTAATTGATTCATATAAGGAAGAAAAATAAAAATTCCTCCAAAAATATATTAGCTTGTAATTAAGGAGATACACATCAAGGGTGTAGTGCATATAACAAATAAATTATTTAAATTTGTTTATTTTTATTGAAATGATACAACAGTGAGATAAAGTAGACAATAAAGAAAATAAAATTGCAGGGGTAAAAATAGAAATACCAATGATTAGAGATTATAAAAGAAAAAATTATCTAAAATTGTAATATTATTTGCTTTAGTTTTTATATTATATTTATGAACCTATATAATGGTTAATTTGAGATATATTTGGATTAGGATAATTCAAATTTTGAACTTGCTAATTATTGAACTGAATCATTAAAATTACCATTTTATTTTTGAATAGCTTATCTATGAATAGCACACTCTTTTCTTTAATATATTATATTTTTACCCTTTTTTTTTTTTATTTTCACAATACTAATAAGATAAGAAAGCTTGTGGAATATTGATATCAAAAGTCAAAATATTGTCGGTAACTATAATCTTAAATTATTTAATAAACATTACAGAATAATCAGGAGTGGAGAAAGTTAACTAAAACAACTTAACATAGATTTTTTTTTTTACATTATTTTTTCATGTAATATGAAATTAAATTCATAATACATTTTCTTCTCCAGAAATTTAAAGGCCATGACTAAATAACATAAAAATCCCAAGAATCATTACTGTTTCTGGTGGTGGACAACAATAGGACTTGTCACCTTGTTCTTGCCATTTGTCCACCATAACTCCCCAAATGAATAATTAGCAGGGTTATGCATACCAGTGGCCTCCAAAAGAATCTGGAAGCTCTTCTTCTCCCCAACTTTCTTAAAGCTCAAGTAATTAGGCTCAACAAAAACCAGAAGTCCTTTTGGTACCTTAGCATCCACAAAGTAAGTGCTTGGAGGCCCCACATTTGTCACTGTCCTAGTAATTTTTACTGGGTTTAACCCCAAAATAGGCACTGTGATTGAGGGGTAGTTGAAATCTGTCACACTGTATGACTTTGGACAAGTGTAGGGCTCTTTAGAGAACAAGCTAAGCTGTGTTTCGTTGTAGCCATAGCTGCATAGGAGGTTCAAGTAATCAGAAATGCTCAGATCATAAACAAGTCCAGGGTCCATAGCAAGCTCAGGTTGAACATGCCCAGCACCATAAGCAAATGGGGTTGCTCCTTGCAGAGATGAGTCCAGAATTGATCTTTTGCTGCTGTCTAAAGTGGTTGCTGAAATTGCAGTTTGAGAGAAGTTACAAAAACTTTAGCCAAAAGATTGTATATTTTTTAAGACAATAGTTTTGTAATGGAAAATGCTTTAGGTAGATCAAGTCAATTTTCTCGTAAATATGTCAAATACACTTTTAAATAAAATGCACTTTTGACATGATTACATGTATATCTCTTCCTGATTTGGCTTGATCTACCTTAGTAGATTGGGTCTACTTAAGAGTGTATTATTATAATGTATTGAAAGAGGCAAAATATTACCGGTGGTCATGATTGCAGATTTGATAGCTGCTGGACTCCAATCAGGATGGAGTGTTTTGAGAAGGCCAACAATGCCGGAGACATGGGGACATGACATTGAAGTTCCTGACATTAAATCAAAAGGAATCCTACGTTTGTCTGAGTCTAGTTCTGTTGGACTTTTGGCTTCTGTGTATGCAGCAACTACGTTTACTCCAGGTGCAGTGATGTCAGGCTAAAATAGAAAACAAAAAACGTTGCAGTAAAATCATCTCTACGTGAAATAAAATGACAGAACATTTGAAATCAAAAGCTAAATTATTAAATAGAAGTATACGAATAGTTATATTGTAATACCTAATATGTTTTCTCAGAACTTTTTGACTTTAAAATGTAGATAAAACACAAATCCATTTACCAATTCTCAAATTTTATTTAATTATGAATAATAGAGCAGTAAGAGTAGAACTCTTGGCAATCCAATTATGTAACTTCTGATATCATATAAAAGATAATTTCAAATAAAAATATTTGAAGTAGTGATTGTGAAGGTCTGTGGAAACAAGGCAGCGTTGATGATGGAAGAAAGAGTAGACCTTGAGAATTGAAGGCAGTATGGTATTAGGTCCTCTGGATGAGAATGCAGCCATAACTGGAGCAGGTTTTGTTGGCACTATTGTTTTTGCTCTAGTCATGTAAGCCATAGGGTTCCTGCAAGAATATGCATAAATAGAGCCATTGAATTGCTTATTGCTGCAAGTTTCTGAAGAACTGAACAAATTCAGCAGAATATTGGTGCACAAGAAAGGGCATTACTTGCTACGTTTGAGGTAGGAATAAACATATTCACCATCTTCATAATTGATATTTGAGGCAGGCAAAACATGAGGGTCTGCCATAGTGTCATCCAAGCTTAAGGCATCATTGGCCAAAACCATTCCTACTGCTCCTGCAAGAGAAGCTGCTTCGCCTTTTTGAGTTCTTGCAATCTCTCCTCTAAGGCACACCAATATCTTTCCCTTCACCTTGTTAGGATCAAGGGTCCCATTATAGCAGAGTTTACTGTAAGAATTCAAGATTAACATTATGAAACATTCTACTAACAAAAAGATTAGGAGTTGAAACAAGCAAATTTGAAATATTTGCACTTACGCCAATTGGGATGGCGCTTCAGGAAGTTTAGCATCCTCAGCACTAATTAAAGGATAGAACTTCTGAGATGGCAAGCCCATAGATGAAAGACTAGCTCCCTGAAATTCCAAATTGAAGCAATTTTATGTTCATTTAGATTTGATAAGACTCATGAGTTGGGTTGAAGTGTAATAGACTTTTAGGGATTGGGCCTAAGCCTAAAATTCAAATTCAACCTAACGTAAATATCATTTTGATCTATCAGAAAAAAATTGAATTTATAATGGTAAAAAAAGAGACATAATAAAAGCAAAGGATGAAAATATTTAATGGCTGTAATGTAAAATTGAAGGAGTGTAAAATTAATGAATTTTATTATTAAGCAGACCCAAGTCAAGTGCAAATCAACCCCCACTTGACTTTAAAATAGATAAACTTAATAGGTAGATTTAAATTTAAATTCATTAATGTAAATAAATTTTATTAATAGACTGGCTCTAGTCAAATTTAAGCCAAATTTTATTTGACTTTAAGGTTGCACTTAATAGATGAATTTGGATTGAAGTTTATTAATCCAAATTAAGGCTTGCCCCAAATTCATTATGTAAGGCTTGATATAACCATGGGCCTGCCATGAACAGTTCCAATACCTTTAGATGCTTCTTGTCGCCAAGTGCAACATAGTTGGAGAACTCCCTGTCTAGAGTGCTAGCGGCAACAGTGAGCATCCATGGAGAGACGTTGGACACACTTCCTGGGGTAGGTCCTTCGTTCCCAGCAGAGCTAACCACCACTATTCCATTGGAAACAGCATGGAAGGACCCTATGGCAATGGAATCTAAAATCATGTCTGAGGGTTCCCCACCAATGGAAGCCGAGATCACATCAACTCCATCACTAATGGCAGCCTCAAAACCAGCTAAGATATCCGCATCAAAGCAGCCTCCACTGTCTGTGCTATTGACTGGGGGCCAGCACACCTTGTAGGCTGCGACCCTTGCCCTTGGAGAGCCACCCTTCGCAGTGCCTTTGCCATTGCCAAGGACACTTGCCCCTGGAACAAAGTTACCACCAGCAGTTGATAGAGTATGGGAGCCATGGCCTTCAGTGTCCCGCGCTGTGTAGAATGACGCACTGAGTTTGCCTGCATAAGCCTCATAGCCTTTCAGGAAGAATCTTGCTCCTATCAGCTTCCTGCACATATATATATATATCATGGGCCGAGTTCGATTGGCTTTAAGTTAAAGGACCAATAGACGTTTAGATGTTACATTTAAGTTTAAGTTTCAACTCAACTTGATTTTCGTTCATTATTAAAATTTAAAAAATGACTAAAGTCTATGAATAAACTCACACTTGACAATTTGTACAAATAATATTTTTTTTTAAAATCTAAAACATGCTAAACAAATAAATTTATAATTAATTTAGTATAACTTTTATAAGCAAGAGTATGTTTGTTCAAGCAGTCATATTTTTATTATGTTTGATTTATTAAAAAAAATTAAATTTATAAAAATAAAAATAAAATACATAATTTAAAATTTTAAAAAAATTAAAAAAATAAAGGAATTAAGAATAATTGGAGAAAAAAATAGTTTCTTTATCACAATGCACCATTTTGTCTAGTTATATATAGCAATCAGTACAATGTTAGAAAGAAGCAGTATGGATTCAAGTAAGGATAGAAAAAGAAAATGATATGAAGAGGAGGAAGGACCTATTGCAGAGAGTTTTATTTGAATGATGAAAATTGTCAATTTGGCATGTGCCATTGCCTCGCCACTTTGAAGGGACAGGTCCCATTCCTTCGCTGCTAAAGCTCTTGGATTCAGGCCAAACACCTATTCAACAAGAGCATGGTACCTCATAAAGTTTTCAATAAATGATAGTAAATGATACAGGAAAATTTCACTCTCCCTTTGTAAAATGCAAAATGGAAAGCTAAGAAAATTGAAAATAGCACTGGAATTTCAAAGCAACTATGACTCTGAGGCATTGTATTTGTTTTCATAACTACAAATAGTAAGGGTCTATTTAGTTTATTTGTTTTTATTCTCTTTAATTACCATTGAAAAAGAAAAATGCCTAAAAAAATATTTAGTGTTTCCAAAAAATGACGGGTGATTTTTCTATAATTTTAAAAGAAAATATATGGTAAATATTTAAAAAATTAAAATAACCTCAATTATTGAAAATAAAACTAAATTTATTGTCATTCATACTATTTGGATTTGAAAACAAAGATGAATAAATTTTTAGCATATTTCCAAAATAATAAAAACTTGCAAATAAAAATAAAATAAAATAAATGAGTTTTTTTTTTTTAAAATGCAATCTTAAATTCTCAACAAGCAAGAAAAAAGCGATACAAATATTGTTGAAAACCAATTTGCAAGGAGAAGCGCCCTATCCTTTTAAGTATCACGTAAATTATTTGTGATTCCTCAACATAGAAGTTACTCATAACAAAATATAATATCATGTTTATAAATTAAAGAGTCGTGTAATAAGAAATATGAATTTAATAGGTTTTTAAGTCAAAAGAAAATTATAGCGGCTTTAAAACGAAGTTTGATTAAACCCACAAAATGTTAAACCCACAAAATGTTGAGATGAGTCTCCATTGGGAAACAAATTGAAGATTAGCTTTGAGCATGAGGATAAAGAAGCAACCTGTATCAAGGTTAGCAATGATGGTATCTTGACCATATTTTGCCTTCTCCCAAGTGGAATTTTTCAGAGCTACTCCTTTTCTCTCTAGTCCAAGAAATTCCCATGACCGAGTAGTGTGCAGTTTATGCCTTCTGTTCAAGAAAACAGACACTACATTTGGATTCTCTGCACCAAACGAAGAACCATGTCAAATTGTGCGTCCAAAACTGAAGCGATTAGTAGTTTTTTTATGATGAAAACAGAGCAAAACAGAGTCAAGGTTTGTCGTAATTCAGAAAATGTTGCCAATGATCTTACTTGCAATTTCTGCTGCTTCTTCCTCTTCCAGCACTGCAGCAAAGCCATTTATGTTTCTATTATATGAGTAAAATATTGCTTCCTGTGCCTTCTCATGGCTGTCAAAACATCTTGTCAGTTCTTCGGTATAGAAGCATAAATGTTGATTCAAATATAATGTTAGGACACATATCAAATACGATAGAGCTCCGTTTTTGTAGTATTTTATGGAGTTTTCAAAGTCTATTACCTTCCCAAGAGTGATGCCAGTAAATAGTAATGGGAATCTGTGGCTGACTCAAGATCAAGAAGTGAAGGGTTTGGGCCATGAGAATGTGCTCCTAAATATACAATGTAGGACTGCAAATAATAGTCATCATCAGAATACCAACAGAGGAACTTATAATCAATTATAGAGAAAAGAAAAAAAGGAAAAAAGTGCTTACATTTTTCATGGCATGGCTATGTTGGAGCCTGAAAGAGCACAGAAGAAAAGCTGATAGAAGAAGCTGAAATATGGAGGAGCCCACCATTTTTCCTAAAGTGCTGGGCAAGGAGGCTCTGTTTTCTGCTGCTTATATAAGTCTCTTTTCCACTTCTGGTAAGGACAAGAACTATAGAGACAGAATTTCAAAATGATTCATTCATTTGTACCAAAAAAAAAAAATGATTCATTCATCAAAATCATTGAACATAATCCGATACCATTGTTCTAAATTTAATGCCAAAATTAATGGACTCAAAAGGGTAATTAGAATTAATATGCATAATTAGGGAGAAATCATGTATATACCTTTTTAAGGTCTCTGTAAGATCCAGGAGTAATGGCAGCAATGAATCATACCAAATGTAGATGATTTCCAAGATAATCCATTTTCTCAATTTGCCTAAAATTCAGAATGGTGAAGTAAATTGCAAGAGTGGAAAGATAGACGGAGAAATATATAGGGGTTTCTGGTTTGGTTTTGATTTTATTTTTGTTTTATTGTTTTTGAAACTGTTTTGCAAACTAGTTTTAAATACACTTTTAAAAAATAAAAAAAATTGTTGGGATAATTTGTTGTAATTTTTTTTAAAACTAAAAAATATGTTTGGATAATTTGTTTTTAAAAATAAGTTTCTATCTTTCTAAAAACAAGTTTTCTCAAACAGTATTTTTAAGGACATTAAGAGCTGTTTCTATCTTTTTGTTTTTAAAACACCCTTTCAAAAGCACCATTTTTAAACATGTTTTACTATTTTTTTATTTTTAAAAACAAATTTTTTTTCTCAATAACAATAACAGGCTGTAGAATTTTGTTGATTGATTTGTGATTTTTTTTTCCTATGCTATTTTAGTTTCGGTTATTTGAAATTTTAGATAAGATATAATAAGATTATTTGGTGTTTATTTGATTTGAATTTGATTTATGCCGTTTCTATTGTTAGTTTGTTACATTGAATTACTTTAATTTGCATTCTTTATTTTTCTTTATTTGAATCCTTTTTTATTTCTAGTTATACAATGAGAATAACTAATGTATTAAGATTTAAAAAAATTATGGAAGCTTTTAAATTAAATAAGTATTATTTTCATATTATTCCATTTATATTGGTAATTACTTGGAATATTATTGATCTTGTTATTGATTGAGGTGCATAAAATAGAGAGGAAAACGCGACATTTAATTAATTTATAATTTAAACATTCATATATTGCGTGGCAGTGTTTTTGGCAATTTGGCCTAATATTCTTCAACTCTTTTTTTTTTGTCCCTTGATGGGAAGCTAGCCTTGAATTTTCAGAATACTGGTTGTAGTATTCGTTGCTTAAAAGAGAGCCTTATATATATATATATATATATATTATTTGAATTCAAAAAACCGTATATAATTATAATTCAAAAAGCAATAGAAGGCATAAAAATTTAACCCATTTGGTATTTGCTTCTTCTTTTTTTAATAGAACAAAAAAGAAAATACAACTAGATGGAGAATAAGGTATCCTCAACTCAGCAAGAACATGCTAAAACAGCAATTGATATAGAAATCCTATAAAGTGGCATATTGAAAATAGTGATTTCTTTTAAAAAAACAAAATCATGTGCTAAGCACCAAAGGAAAGCTATATATACAAATCTATTCGTTATCATAATTAGAGGAGAAAATATACCCTCATAGATGTGTGAATTCCTCACCAACCAAATAAATCACAGAATCCCATATAAGCGACCTTTTGTTTTCCTTTTCGTTATTAAAATCTTTAAAATGAGTTAGAAGAAACTGTTCCACAGTACTAGGATAGACCTAACTCTTCCCAAAATACCAGAGTTTATTTCACAAATCTCTCACTACTGGACAATTGCGAAAAACTATTCCTAGTTATGCTTCACTACGATAGGACTCTTAACTTTGTGCTTGCCATCTGACCACCACAGCTCTCCAAATACATAATCTGCAGGATTGTTACCTGCTCCAATAATCTCTTTCAAAAGAACCTTGAATGTTTTCTTCTCACCAGCTTTCTCAAATGTCAAGGAACTTGGCTTAACCAAAACTGAAACCCCTTGTGGTGCCTTCACATTCACAATGTATGTACCTGGAGACCCAACATTTGTGACCGTACGAGTAATAGTTACAGTGTGTTTCCCAAGATTAGGCACAGTGATTGAAGGGTAGTTAAAATCTGCCATATTGAAAGACTTTGGACAAGTATAAGTACTCCTAGAAAACAACATAATCTGTGTCTCGTTGTAACCATGAGCAAATAGGAAGCTCAAGTAATCTTCAACGGTTAGATCATAAACAAGTCCAGGGTCCATTGCAAGGTCTGGTTGAACGTGGCCTGCCCCATAAGCAAAAGGAGTTGCTTCTTGCTTGGATTGGTTTAAAATTGGTTTTTTGTTGTTATTTACTGTCATTGCTGAAAAATGCAGAGTTTTGAAAAGTTAGGAAAACAACACAAACAAGTGACATATTTTGTAGGACAAGAAATTTGTAATATGCAAATACTTGAAATAAGAGAATTTTAGATAGTTCATGTTTATTAAAGATAAGTAGATCAATTCTATCGTAAATAGATATATAAGTACCTTAAATATAGATCCAACTAAAAGTGTGTGACATGCTTACTAATCTAAGCATGTTTTGTTAGGTCTATCTATCTTGGGTAAAATATGTTTACTTTCAATTTTTTTTAATGAGAGATTCTTACATAGATCTAGTCTATGAAAAACAGATAGACCAAGCCAATTATAAAAATATGTGTAAGTATGTTAGACGAATTTTTGATTTTTTTATTAAACTTTGACATGTTTATATGTTTTCTCATAATTAGATTGGTTTATATATATTTTGTAGCCCAGATCCTTACAACCTAAAAGACTTGTGCACTGAATATGCATACCGGTTGTCATGATTGCAGATCTAATAGCTGCAGGACTCCAATGAGGATAAGCTGTTTTGAGAAGGCCTACGATGCCCGCAACATGAGGGCATGACTCGGAGGTTCCAGAACCTATACTAAATGGGATCCTGCGTTTATCTAAATCAATACCACTTGGATTTAGGCCTTCTGGGTATGCACAAAGAATGTCCACTCCTGGTGCAGTGATATCAGGCTGAAATAGGAAACAAAACTATTAACTGCAAATCATCTCCGCGTGATTTCATAGGAACAAGTTAAGGAGTATTTAGATCTATGAAGCAAGGAAATTTCATCAAAGGAGCTGTGTGTTCATGTCCAACCTGTGTCAAATGTTTATATTATACACAACGTGATGCTTCAAGTTATATATTATCATTTTAAATTTTGTTCTGCCACGGTGTTACTGTCAGTGTCATGTTTCATTGTGCATGCTTCTTAGATTTAAATGTAATAACTGACAAAGTTGGTGATTGAACAACGACCAGACCTTGAGGATTGCTGGCTGAATGATACTAGGTCCCCTAGATGAGAATGAAGCCATTACTGGAGCTGATTTTATTCCTACTTGTGTTTTTGCTCTTGTCATATAAGCCATGGGGGCCCTGCAGTGCATTGATAAAATAACTTGCTAAAAGTATTTTTACAACTTACGAATTGAAAAGGATTTGGAGTAAGAGAAAGATAATTACTTGGTGAGTTTTATGTAGGAATAAACATCTTCACCATCTGTGAAATTGATGTGTGAAGTAGGCAGAAAATGAACATCAGCCATTATATCATTCCCAAGTTTCTCATTATTTGCCAAAATCAGTCCTACTGCGCCTGCAAGAAGAGCTTCTTGCTCTGCGTAAGCTATTCCTGCCAGCTCGCTTACTTGGCAAATGAGAATTTTACCCTTTACTTTCTTAGGATCAAGAGTTCCACTTTTGCAATGTTGACTGCAAGAAATCATGATATATACCATTATACTTAAAAGACAAAAATATAACAAACAAGACAAATTGAAGCAATAGATAGAACTTTTCACTTACGCATTTTCAATTGTGGCATTAGTAGCTTTAGCATCTACAGAACTGACCAGCGGATAGAACTTCTTAGATGGTAAGCCTGTCGAAAGACTAGCTCCCTCGCAGTTCAAATTGATAGAAAACAATGAGTGCATTCCATAATTTTCATTTTGCTTTTCTTTTTCTTGATATTATGGTTACATGTATACTTTGACTTGGTCTGAAATTAAATCCTCTTCTCAGGCAATCTTGAAAAGTTGCACCTTAGAGGAATTAATCACAGGTTAATATGTAAAGATATCAACTTTGATGCACTTCTGATAGGATTGGGGATCAGAATTTCTCAAACAACTCACAATTTAATATCAAGTAAAAACCAGTAAGACAAGATAGATGCAAATCACGTAATGGATTAGCTTTAGCTCAGCAAATAACAATGAAACAGTTAAGGAAAAATAAACAGAGCATCAACTCCTTCATGAACACAATGCAAAATAGGATAAAAACCTATTCTCAGAGCACCAGCTCCTCAGACCCTCCTTTCAATACTCTAGCATACCCTCTTCCCCTTGCCTTCCTTCCTCTAATATCTCTAACCACTTTCCCGTAACAGAATTCTCCCCCTCCACTACCCCTTATGGCACGTGTTTTCCCCTCCTGAAATATACCTTCCAGACCTTGGGCCTTTGGGCTAAATCCAACAGCTGATCTCTGTCCTCATTTCTTAGTGGGCTCCTATCAATACTCCCTCCAGAAAAATTAGCCTTGTCCTCAAGGCTAAATTCAGGAAATTGGTTACGCAAGGTGAGTTCTTCTTCCCATGTTGCCTCATCATCATTCATTCCCTGCCAGCTAACCAAAAATTCAAGGAGTTGCTGTCCTCCTTGCCATTTAGATCGGCTGCCCAGAATTTTACATGGCCTTATAGTCTCTTCCATGGCCAGACCAGTAGGTAATGTGCTTTCCACAGGATACTTTCCCACTGCCTTTTTTAAGAGAGAAACATGAAAAACTGGGTGAATTTTTGCTGAAGGAGGCAACCTTAGTTTGTAAGCCACAGGACCCAGCTGATTTTCCACTTGGAAAGGCCCATAATATCTTGGGGACAGCTTAGAAAATATCTGTTGAGTCATGGAAACTTGCCTATGAGGTCGAAGTTTCAAAAATACCCAATCATCCTTCTGAAATTCAAGGTGCTGTCTTTTCTTATTTGCACTGGTACACATTTGCTGTTGTGCTTTGCTTAAGTGCAATTTTAGCTGCCTTAAGGCTTCATCACGATCCAAAAGCTCCCTAGCCACTGCCTCAACCCTTCCCTAACACAAAACGTGCTATAGTAGGTGCCTTGCAGCCATAGACAATCTCAAATGGTGTGGTACCCGTGGATCCATGATAAGTTGAGTTATACCAAAGCCCAAGAAACCCATAGTGACCATGTTTTGGGCTGATCTGATGCAAAACAACGCAGATATGTCTCCAAACAACGGTTAATTACCTCGGTTTGGCCATCCGTTTTCGGATGATAAGCAGAACTCATTTTAAGAACGGTGCCACACATCTTAAAAAGCTCTTTCCAGAAAATACTAACAAAGATCGGGTCACGATCACTGATGATTGAATTGGGAAGCCCATGTAGTCTAATAATCTCTTTGACAAAAATTGCAGCTATACTCTTAGCTGAGTAAGGATGCTTGAGTACAATAAAGTTGGCATATTTTGAGAGGCGGTCCACCACCACCAACACTGCTTCATACCCCTTAGACCTTGGCAACCCAGTTATGAAATCCATTGAAAGGTCTTCCCAAACTTGGTCAGGAATTTGTATTGGCTGCAAGAGACCATAAGGTGCAGTAGCTGAATATTTGTTCCTTTGACACACATCACATTCTTGTACAAACTTGCGCACTGCCTTTTTCATTCCTAACCAAAAAAATTCTGCTGCCAGGCGCTTATAAGTCCTCAGAAAACCCGAATGACCACCCATAGGAGAATTGTGGTATTCTTGGAGTAAGATAGGAATTAAAGTTGATTTGGAAGAAAGAACTAACCGTCCTTTGTGAAGTAGAACTCCTTTGTGAATTGTAAAGCCCTGATGATCAGTATTTTGTTGCTGGATGGTATTCAGAATTTGTTACAGGTCCCCATCTTCTTCTACTTCCTGCTGGAAGTCAGTTCCCTGCTCCCAAATTGGAGAAGAAACAATAGTAGTTAATTCTCCCACATTCCCCCATATTCGTGATAAGGAATCTGCTGCTTTGTTTTCAGGGCCAGGCTCGTAGACCACCTCAAAGTTGAAGCCCATTAATCGTGCCAACCAATTCTGCTAGTCAGCTGAAATGATTGGTTGTTGCATAAGGTGTCTTAGGCTTTTTTGGTCAGAATAGACTATGAATTTACGTCCACAGAGATAATGACGCCAGTGTTTCACTGCAAGAGCTACAGCCATCAACTCCTTTTCATAGATAGGCTTGGCTAGGTTGGCAGGAGGCAAAGCCTTGTTGAAAAATGCAATAGGCTTCCTGGACTGCATAAGAACAGCCCCTAACCCCCGACCCGAAGCATCGCATTCAACCTCAAAGACTTGCGAAAAGTTTGGCAAAATCAGTATTGGGGCTGTGGTCAGTGGTTTCTTTAAAGCTTCAAATGCCTCTGCAGCCTCCTCTGTCCACTAAAACCCCTCTTTCTTTGTTAGTTCAGTCAAAGGTTTAGCGACCTTCCCATAATCCTGAATAAATTTTCTATAATACCCAGTCAGGCCCAAAAAACCTCTCACCCCCTTAACATTTTTTGGAGCTCGCCAATTGACAACACTTGTGACTTTGCTGGGATCTACCTCCACTCCAGCCTTAGAGATAATATGGCCCAAATATTCAACATGGGTTCTGCCAATATGGGACTTTTTCTCATTTACCACAAATTGAGAATCCTTCAAAATCTGCAATACACATTCCAAATGCATCAAATGAGTTGCCCAATCACAGCTATATACTAAAATGTCATAAAAAAAAACTAAAACATATTTTCAGAGATATGGTCGAAAAATAGAGTTCATAGCTGCCTGGAACGTTGCTGGTGCGTTCATAAGCCCGAATGGCATAACTAAATACTCATAGTGTCCCTCATGAGTACGGAAGACGGTTTTCTCCACATCTTCCTCTTTCATACGGATTTGGTGATAACCCGATTTAAGGTCCAGCTTTGAAAAGTAGGTAACCCCATTCAGCTCATCTATCAATTCATCTACTACTGGTATGGAAAATCTATCCTGTATTGTCGCTTTGTTCAAAGCCCTATAATCTACACACATACGCCAGCTATGGTCCTTCTTTTTTACCAAAATTACTGGACTTGAGTAAGGGCTTGAGCTATGCCTGATAATTTCCTGCTGCAGCATCTCATCAACTTGCTTCTCAATTTCAGTTTTGTGATGGTGAGGATAGCGATAAGGCCGAACACTGATTGGGGATGTGCCTTCTTTCAACACAATAGCATGGACAGTGTTCCTATGAGGAGGTATGCCTATCATCTCTTCAAAAACTTCTGGGAATTTTTGAAGCAGGATCTCTAGTTCAGCTTGCTGTTCAACACACAACTCTTCTTCCCTTGTTGTCACTACAGAGAGTTCTGTATTCCAACACCATCCGTTAATTTCTCGCATCATATTCCTCCTCACTCCTTGTAACGAGAATATGTGGCAATTCTGGCCCCATTTCTGTCCCACCTCATATCAGATGCCATTTAAGGTTACCCAACTCCCCTGATGATTGAATGACATGGACATCTCTTTATAATCCATAGTGATTTTCCCCAACGTACTCAACCATGTCACTCCTAAGATGAAATCAACACCACCCAGTTCCAAAATGTAAGCATCAACCTCTGTCTTTACCTTCCCGACCGCAAATGGAATATTGAGGCATTTCCCTGTTGTCAACACCTTGTGCCCATCTCCTAACCTGACTGCAAATTTCTTACCTTGCTCCACCTTTAAATCCAGCGATGAAACCACCTGGGGTGCCACGAAATTATGGCTGGCACCACTATCAATCAACACCAGAATAGGAGTTCCATCAATATTCCCCACCATACGCATTGTTTTACAGAGGCCCTTTCCTTCTGCGGAAAAACCCATTACCCCCAACGTTCTGCATTCAAGCCCAGTGCCTTCGACATCTTGCTCAGCTTCTATAATTGCAGCTGTTCCCTCAACATCCCCTCCGTCCTCCTCATCGTCCGCCAAGATAGTCACTCGTAGAGACCGAGCCGTGCACTGATGCGTTGGAGAATATTTCTCCCCACAGCGAAAACAGAGGCCCTTGCTCCTTCTCTCCATCATCTCGTTGTACGAGATATGCCGGACTCCTCTGGATTTCTCCATATTCGAAGCTCAGTTTGTTTCTCCCCATCTTCCAGAACTCGCGACCACGTTCGATCCTTGATGTGTTCCCGTGGCATATGGTGGTCGATTCGGACCACCATTGATGGACCCCATCAACACTGCCCCACGCCTTTGGGCTTGAGCAGCCCAACTCGGCCCACCTCTTCCTTGTTGCGTTGCATTGGGCTGATCTCCTTCCTTGCGCCAACCCAACCCAAAGGAGCTGTGAGAGTAAGAGCTTCCAGACTTCCCTATCGACCCAGCTGTTCCAAAATAGCCTCCTCTGTGGCCATATCTCATGCGTTCTACACCTTCTAGCTCTACTTCGACATCTCTGGCCAGCTGCATTACTTGCCATCTACTCTCAGGTCTGAAGGTGTGAACCCTTTGCCTGATTTCCAATTTCAATCCTCCTATGAAATACCCCACGTACTGCTGTTCTGATATCTTGGGCACTTGAGAGGAAATGAATTCGAAGTTTTCTATGTATTCCTCAACAGTACCTATTTGATGCAGGACTTTCAGCGCTTCATACGGATTGTCAAACCAAGCTCCTCCAAAGCGACTAATCAAATCCCGTTTCAGCTTTTCCCAGGATGGGTTCTCTTCGGACTCACGCCAAAGGTTGAACCAATGAATTGTGCTTCCCTCCATACATAAGCGGGCAAGCCTGATTTTCATTGCATCATCAGAATTATGAACCTCAAAATATATCTCTGCACGTGAAATCCATCCAACCGGGTCTTCTCCAGTAAATCCTGGCAACTCTATTTTCTTCACAGACAGCTTGTATTCATCCATGCCGTCATTTATCGGATCCAAAGGAGGCCTAGAAGACGACCCTGAAATTCTCTGGGACGATACTGACATATTTCCTCTTGGCTCATTAGGTTCTTCACACTTTCTCTTCCCATTTAATTTTTCAAACTCACGCACCATTCCTGCTTGCATCTCCATCAGCATTGCACGTAACTCTCCCATATTAATCTCTATTCCTTCTACTCTTGGACACAGAGCTTCCACCATTGAAATCCGGTTTTCCATGGCTTCGTTCTTATCTGCTGGTTTCGGGGCCATCGCTTGGTATCCGGCAGGTCAGACTAATTGATAGGATTGGGGATCAGAATTTCTCAAACAACTCACAATTT
Source organism: Gleditsia sinensis (assembly GCA_037074535.1). NCBI lineage: Eukaryota > Viridiplantae > Streptophyta > Magnoliopsida > Fabales > Fabaceae > Gleditsia > Gleditsia sinensis. Next base: position 2,333,739 of record CM073470.1, on the reverse strand, counting down.
AATATCAAGTAAAAACCAGTAAGACAAGATAGATGCAAATCACGTAATGGATTAGCTTTAGCTCAGCAAATAACAAGGAAACAGTTAAGGAAAAATAAACAGAGCATCAACTCCTTCATGAACACAATGCAAAATAGGATAAAAACCTATTCCCAGAGCACCAGCTCCTCAGACCCTCCTTTCAATACTCTAGCATACCCTCTTCCCCTTGCCTTCCTTCCTCTAATATCTCTAACCACTTTCCCGTAACAAAATTCTCCCCCTCCACTACCCCTTATGGGACGCGTTTTCCCCTCGTGGAATATACCTTTCAGACCTTGGGCCTTTGGGCTAAATCCAACAGCTGATCTCTGTCCTCATTTCTTAGTGGGCTCCTATCAACTTCCCATGTCAGTTTAATGCATTTAAGATTTTTTTTTAATAGTTCTTCCTAGAAAAATTGAACCCTAGTTGATCGTTCTTCCTTAATAATTGGACTAACTCCTTTGGTAAAATTGGATGATACGATTTGAGGAACAATTTAAACCGAAATAACTAGTAACCCAACCTAAAATGAAAAAAGGATGATACCATTAAGTGCTTCTTATCACCAAGTGCAATATAACTGGCAAAGTCTCTGTCTATGGTGCTGGCGGCAACGGTAAACATCCATGGTGCCACATTAGTTACAGTTCCAGGACTAGGTCCTTCATTCCCTGCACCACCAACAACCATCACACCATTGGCTATTGCATGGAAGGCCCCTATGGAAAACCCATCCTCAAAAAAGTCGGGGGGAATAGGCTTCCCCAGGGAAAACGAAATCACATCAACCCCATCACTTATGGCAGCCTCAAAAGCCTCCATGACATCTGCATCAGTGCATTCGATCGTCTCAATGATTGAAAGCCAGCACACTTTGTATGCTGCAACACGGGCTTTAGGGGATCCACCTTTGGCAGTGCCATTGCCAAAACCAAAGACACTTGCTCCTGGAACAAAACTACCGCCAGCAATTGATAGAGTAGGGGTGCCATGCCCTAACTGATTGTCACGTGCTGTGTAAAGCGATGTGTTAAGTTTGCCAAACTTTGACTCATAACCCTTGCTGAAGAATCGTGCTCCAATCAACTTTCTGTACAACATTGTACGGTAGGAAGGTAAGCAATTCCCTTATCACAATGCATTGTTTTAACTCTACAAATTTTCTGAATTGTGTCTCACTATTAATAACAGGCTAAACTAAAAATGCTTGCACAATTTACGTAAATCAATTGATAATTAAATCTGAAGTTGGGTGATATCAAGCGCAGATGCATGATGCATTGATATTACCATAATACGCTAATACTTGTTTGTACCTGTTAGGGTAAGGCAAATATTTTTTGGTCTGAACAGTTTAAACACTCATTAGACACAATTCAAAAACAGTTGCCAAAAAAAAAAACGAGAGACTAAAACCTCACCTTTATGAGATGATGAAAATTCTTTCTTAGTACTTTAGGTTATACAGATATAATTTAAATAATATATAGGACATATAATTTTTTTTAAATTAACATGTGAATTTGATGTTCATTTTTTATAATTTTTGTGTGTGCGAACAATAATGTAACCAAATAAATATATCATAAGCCATTAGATCTGGTCTAATAGTGAAAGGGTTGAGTAGTTAAACAAAAAGTCCTAAATTCAAATCCTTACTTTTACATTGTAAGAAGAAAAGTATATCATAGACCTTTTTCTAAAATAAAATTAGTAATTCATAAATTAATAAAATAATTCAAATTTTTTTAGTAGTAATTTAATTTTATAGGGTGAAATAATTTTTTTTCATTAACAACATTTGTTGATTCCATCAAATCAATTAAATATATTTCTTGAAGTGAAACTAAAGTACAAACCTATTGCAACGAAAATTGTCTAGTTGACAGATCCCACGCCACCTTGAGGGAATAGGGCCCATTCCTTCGTCGCTAAAGCTTTTGGATTCAGGCCAAACACCTATTTAGGAGTCAAGATGAAACCTCAAAAGAAGTTGTGGATAATATATGGCAGTTGACTCATTTATACAGCGTAGTTAAAATGAAACTAAATTGGTGGATTAACTCACTTAACTCATTTGAAAAAATGGACCGAGGTTACAATATTTGTAACCTATTTTGAATTAGGTCAAAATTGACTTGTCTCATTTAGCTTACAGATTAAGAAGGTGGTGTTAAATTTTTTTATTTTTAAAATGATTTCTCTAAAAGTCTCAATTTGTCCATAGAATAAATTGAGACATCCCAACTTAACCTATTAACTGAAGTGTTCCTAATAGAGTGGTATATTAATATATTATTATCTTTATATAATTTAAAATATTAATGAAGGAAACATAAATTTAACTTCTCCTTTTATTCTAAAATTCAATTGTTTTAATTTTCTTGTTTATTTTTTAAAATATAGCTATTATTAATTTTGAGGATTGTATAAGTATAATCATAAAAAGCTATATATGTTTTCAAATTTAATCATAAATTTGTATCATCAAACTAAATATTAAAATTAATTGTAATAAATATTTTTTTTTATTAAACAAAGTTATTTTATTGGTTATTAACTGAAATATTATATTTTTATATTTTTTTTAAGATCATGTAAACATGTATTTTTTATTTTTCAAATTTTTTGATGAGTTAAGTGAGTTAACCCATTTAACTTACTAGTTCATTTTAAGTTTTTAACTAAATTAAGTTTCTTCAAATTTCAACCCACCTCATAAACGAGTCAATCCGACCCAATTCAGTTAACTCTCAACTTGTGGTGAGGCAACTTAGATGAGCTGAGTTGACTCATTTGACAACTCTAATTTTATATGCAAATAGTGAAAGAGGGATGCAAATTACAATGAAGTGGAAAGAAAACGTTATTTATATAATTGAATGAATCACTTTATGGATGAAATTTGATTATTGTCATATAATTAATTAAATCTGTTCATTTATTACAAAGGAAGTGTATTTAAGAATTTCTTCTCAATGAGTTCACATGTAAATAATTGGAGACTCACTTTGACTGAGAGGAAAAGAAACTGACCAGTATCAATGTTAGCAATGATAGTATCTTCACCATATCTTGCCTTCTCCCAAGTTGAGTCTTTAGGAACTACTCCATTGCTCTCTAGTCCCAGAAATTCCCATGACCTTGTGGTTTGCAGCTCGTGCCCTTCGTTCAGAAACACAGACACTACATTTGGATTCTCTGCACCCACCCAAACACCAAGGTCAATAGCAAGATTAAAAAATGACTTTTTTTTTTTTCTGGTTTCAATGTTTAATAGATGAAAACATAGAAAAACAGAGTTGATATAAAACCATGTTTGAAAGATGCTGATGTTTCTCTTACTTGCAATATCTGCTGCTTCTTCATCTTCAAGAACCGCAGCAAAACCATTGATGTGTTTATTATATGAGTAAAATATTGCTTCCTTGGCCTTCTCATGGCTAAGAATGAACAAACATTTTATATTCAGATTGTTATTTTACATCACAGGGCAATTACCGAAGTTCATTGGATTCTATACCTTCCCAAGTGTGATCCTAGTAACTTATAATGTGAATTTGTAGCATATTCTTGATCAGTCGCGGAAGGGTTTGGGCCATGAGAGTGTGATCCTAAGTATACAATGTAAGACTGCAACAGAGGACAAGATTCAAACATTTGGAATGCAAACCCAGAAGCCAATTTTGTATTTTGAAATTGGAAAGAAAATCAAACCTTTTTCAGCTATAATTAAAAGTTGAACTATATATTCTGCTAATTATAATTGAATTCAGCAATATAAGCAAAATATAACCAGAATCTTAAAATTAAAACTTGTGGTTGTAATCAAATGAGCTTGCCTTTTTAGTGGCATGGACTGGTCGATGCAGGAAAGAAGAAAGAAGGATTGATGATATAAGAAGATGGAAAATGGAGAAACCCATCATATTTCTTTAATGGGTTTTTCTTCTGAATGTCATGAAGAAGCGAGAAAAGATGCTCTGCTTTTTCCTGTATATTGAAGTCTGTTTTTCGTCTACTCGGAGCCACTGATGGCTTTTACTTTTCAACGTTTCTGTAATAGTATACGATTGGAATAAGCAATCCTATTATTTTTTTTGTTGGAGTATTAATTTCAATAAAAATAACACTTTAATTAAATAAAACAAGAGAAAAATAAAAACTAGGTGACATTGTGAAATAACATAGCCAATGATCATATGGTTTTTATAGGCTCATAGAAGTTACCAAAAGGGTAGTTTTCATGCATAAATGGCCATGAAAAGCCATTAAGATAGTCCGTAGTTAAATACATATTTAAAGTTTATTCACCATATTTATCTATTATCATTCATTTTAAGACTTAAAAAAAATACAGTTTATTAGTCTCTGGTTTGGGTTATTTTTATTTTTATTATTATGTGGTTTAACAATTGACATTATGCTATATTTATTAGTATAATATTATCTTGTATTTTCTCATATGTTTTTTCTAAATTTTATTTATAATTTTGCTATTTTTATGTCTACTGCACAACGTGAATTAATTTATAATTTAATTATTTTTTACCAAAAATACTTAATAGTTAGAATTTATTTTTCCAATTTGAGAGTTAAGAGGCTCAAATACGCAGCATTTCTTTTAGAGACACTTCAAATTTACCATTGAATCAAAAGACTCGCACACAAATTAGATTATATTGTTTCAGTTTGAAAAAAATCTGACTTCTCTTTCAGAAAATTCAACAAAAGTAGGATCAACCTTCTGAAACGATGGTTGGACAATGACAAGATAATCAACACTATTCCCCAATTGTCTTAACTAAACATTCATAATAAATTGACAATTTTTGCACGTATATAAATATAATTAAACAAAAAAAAACTCAATTAATTACAACAAAAAATAATTTGCAAATTAAGATTTATTTATTTATTTTTAAGTGATACAGTAATTGTTTAATGAAAAAAGAAAAGAAAAAGAAGCATTTTGCAATTTGCTTCTTTGAGAGAGGGCGCTTTCAGATTAATTGTGCGGTATTGTCATTTATCTGGATAAGGCAGAGTGACCATTCTGTGGTGTTTAATATTGTCAACACCTTTCCACAATTGTGACATCTTTATTGTTCTAGAATTAGCCATCGAAATAGAATAGTTGAAAATTCAATATAAAAAATTTTAGCCTATAAAAAAATATTTGTGAAGAAAAATAATTTCAATACTTCGAATGAAAATAATTTTATGTTCAAAAAGTGTAAAAATATCCAAGTAAGAAAAAAACAAATGAATAAAAAATATATATTAGAATGCACTAATAAATTTATCTATAAATTTTTAGATTCATGTAGTTTTTATTTATTTTTAAATGTGTTAATTAGTCTTTAAAATTAACAACCGATTGTATATTAATTATTTTATTAATCTCTAAAAAAATATATAATTTATTGATGTTTTTAGAGACAAGTTTATATAATTAAAAAAATTCAAAGTTTAAAATTAAATAAATTTATAAATTTAAAGGTTAAGTTATTAATTTATTCAATATATTAATATATTTATATGTCCATTCCGTAATTAATTTTTTATAAACCAAACTTACTTCAAAATTTCTTCTAATTATTCTTTGAAATTTTTGGCACAATTATGCTAATGTGGCCAAAGATAAAACCCTCTAGTCACTGGTTTGGACTATGGACCGTTTGAAGGTTATTTCTTTAGTATGTATTCTTCACTACCTCTACAAATTCTTCTGGACATTTTCCAATAACGAGAAACTCTATTTATAAATCACCTTGCAATGGCTGAGAAGAAACAACATTAAATTCCTCAAGACTATTCTAGTTATGCTTCACTACAATAGGACTCTTAACTCTCTTCTTGCCATCTGATCACCACAGCTGCCCAAATACATAATCTGCAGGATTATTACCTGCTCCAAGAACCCCTTTCAAAATAACCTTGAATGTCTTCTTCTCACCATCTTTCTCAAGTGTCAAAGAACTTGGCTCAACCAAAACTGAAACCCCACGAGGTGCCTTCACATTCACATAGTATGTACCTGGAGACCCAACATTTGTGACTGGGCGAGTAAAAATTACAACAGAGATTGAAGGGTAGTTAAAATCTGCTATGCTGAAGGACTTTGCACAAGTATAAGGGCTCCTAGAAAACAACATAATCTGTGTTTGGTTGTAACCATGAGCACCTAGGAAGTTCAAGTAATCATCCATGTTTAGATCATAAACAAGCCCAGGGTCCATTGCAAGGTCTGGTTGAATGTGCCCTGAACCATAAGCAAATGGAGTTTCTTCTTGCTTGAATCGGTCTAAAATTGGCCTGTTGTTATTATCTACTGTCATTGCTGAAAAATGCAACGTTTTGATGAGTTAGGGAAAGAAGACCGACATGAGGCATGTTTTGTAGGACAGAAATTTTTAATATGAAAATTTTAATGTATATCAAGTCTACAAAAAAGATAAATCTAGATAGGTACACATAATGCATAAGCAATTTTTAGTAAAATTCATATTTGACGTGTTTATATGGCTATTTATGATTAATTTAATTTGTCTATTTTTAATAGATAAAGTCTACTTAAAAATCCTTTTTTGTAATACGCTAAAACTTCAAAGATTAGTGCTGCATACCAGTAGGCATGATTGCCGATCTAATAGCTGCAGGTCCCCAATCTGAATATACTGTTTTGTGAAGGCCAACAATGCCAACCACGTGAGGGCACGGAGGTTCCTTACCCTATATTAAATGGAACCCGACGTTTATCTAAACAAAAATAAGTTGGACTAAGGTCTCCTGGGAATGCATGAATAATTTTCACTCCTGCAGTGATATCAGGCTGAAATAGGAAAAAAATAATTGTTAACCACGAGGATTTGAATCAATGAAGCACACATATTTCATAAAAGGAGCTGTGTTGGTGTTTAATACATGGCAGTCACTTGTATTAGACACAACATGGCACTTCAAGCTATACATTAGCACTTCAAATTTTGTTATATTGTGATGTATGTCTCTATGTTATACCCAGTGTCCTTGCTTCTTAGATTTGAATGTAATAATTGGAAAAGTTGGTGATTAAACAAAAATTATACCTTAAGGGTTGCTGGCTGGATGATACTACGTCCCCTAGACGAGAGTGAGGCCATTACTGGAGCTGGTTTTATTCCTAGTGTCTCAGTTCTTGTCATATAAGCCATAGGAGCCCTGCAATGCATAGATAGAATGAGTTGCTAAAAGTATTTTGGGAACTTAGAAATTGAAACAGAGTTTGAGTGAGAGAGATATAATCACTTGGTGTGTTTTATGTAGGAATAAACGTATTCACCATCTGTGAAATTTATGCGTGAAATAGGCAGCAAACGAACATCAGCCGTAATATCATTCTCACATTTCTCATTATTTGCCAAAACCAGTCGTACTGCGCCTGAAAAATGAGCTTCCGCCTCTGCCTAACCTTTGTCTGAATACTCGCTTACTAAGCAGATGAGGATTTTACCCTTTGCTTTCTTAGGATCAAGGGTTCCAGTTTGACACAGTTGACTGCAAGAAATCATTTGTTTTTTTTGTCAAGTGAGATATATCGTTATATCAGGGACCGAAACTAGAAATTACTGAAGATTCTTACAAGGCTCGAACACAAATAATCACAACTAAACAAGCCCATGCCTGAGAAAAAGAAAAGAACTGAGGCAACAAACCTCATAGAAAATGTAGTCTAAAATTGCACAACTACTTATCAAGAAGACATATAAGTGGAGGCAACACACCTTGCATCTATCTCTTTTTTGGAGAATCTTTTTCAGAAATTAAGCTTCTTTTTTCCAATATTTGAAAGATACTTTGGAGACTCGGTGATGCGAATCACTCGAACTGAGGAGGCAATTGACAAAACTAGCACTCTTCTTATAAAGAGATGAGATCTTCGGTGGAATAAGTTGACGTACTAAACTTGTGAAATTGCCTCTTGATACTCACTGACCTAGGGCATTTAAGCACGGGTCTCTGCTATTCATGGGTATGCACTATGTTCAAGTTCATTCTCTTTCTTTCTTACCATCTCTCTTATTGAACACTCATAAACTCTTTTAACATGAGAACTGAATTAGTCATCAGAGCCACTGCTCTGTTGCGATGTTCACCCCGCGTCCAATTCGATATTCATCAATACTTAAAGACAATAATACACCAAATAAGACAAATGGAACATTTTCACTTACGCTTTCTTAATTGTGGCATTAGCAGCTTTAGCATCTACAGAACTGATTAGTGGATAGAACTTCTCAAATGGTAAGTCTGTAGAAACACTAGCTCCGTGGAAGTTCAAATTGAAATAAAACAATGAGTGCATTCTGTAATTTTCATCTGGTTTAAAGCAAAAGCATATATGAATTGTGAAGCACAATTCAAACTTAAAGCAACTAGTAAGTAACCTAGCCTAAAATGAAAAGGGATTATACCATCATTAGGTGCTTCTTATAACCAAGTAAAAGATAACTGGAAAAGTAATCTGTTTATTGTGCTAGCAGCAACAGTGAACATTCATGGTGCCACATTAGTTACAGTTCCAGGATTTGGTCCTTCGTTCCCTGCACCACCAATTACTATTACGCCATTGGCGATGGCGTGGAAAGCTCCTATGGAAAACCCATCTTCAAAAAACTCGGGGGAAATAGGCTGCCCCAGGGAAAATGAAATTACATCAACCCCATCACTTATGGCAGCCTCAAAAGGCTCCATGACATCTGCATCAGTGCATTGGGACGTTCTAATGATGGTAAGCCAGCAAACCTTGTATGCTTCAACTCGGGCTTTGGGGGATTCACCCTTGGCAGTGACATTGCCAAAGCCAAAAACATTTGCTCCTGGAACAAAACTACCCCCAGCAATTGATAAAGTAGGGGAGCCATGGCCTTGATCGTCTCGAGCTGTGTAAAGTGATGCGTTAAGTTTGCCAAACTTTGACTCGTAACCCTTGCTGAAGAATCTTGCTCCGATCCACTTCCTGCACATATAATTGTGCAGCATCAATAGAAAGTTAAAGCTCTTGTTGGCTTTTTTTGTTTTTTTTCAAAAGAATAATAATTAAAAAAAGATAAACTGAGATAATTTTTTAAATCAATATATAATTTATAAATTTTTTTTAAAAGAATGAATCATGTAATATTAAATTATAAAAATTTATTCAGGTAACATATCTTTATTTAAGAATCTTATAACAAAAATCTGAGCTATTACACCTACATTTTATTTTTTTTAACTAAAAAGGAAAGTAAACGTTTCGGTTAATCACATTTAAAATTTTCTGAAACATGTTCCCACCGTTAGTAACAATAACAAACCAAACTTATAATGCTTACACAAATTACATAAATCAATTAGTAAATGAATTTTCATAATGTGTGTTGGTGATGTTGGGGTCCATTCTTTATATTTGGACTGGACATATGAATAGATATATGTGTAAATTAGTTTATGAACAAGTAACTACATTAAAAGAGACTTATATTAAAAAATTTTAGACTAAACTAATAAATTAGCTCCCGAATTTATACAATCTCTTAATATTAATATTCAAAAATTTTATACTGTATACAAGTTAATATTTAAATTTTAAAAAATTATAACAAGTTAATCTTTTTCTACACAATAAAGAAGATAATAAATAAATACTTTATTTTAAGTTTTGTAAATTCATAAATTAATTTGTATATAGTCAAAATATTAGGGATTAATATTAAAAGACTGTATAAATTTGAGAAATAATTTGTTAGTTAAAAAGGTTGTGTAAATATATTGATATACTTGTAGATCTTTTTTATTTCTCAGATTAATCTCTCTCAAACTCTGGCATAAAAAAACCCTCCCAACAAGTGTCTACTACAAATTCTATTTTTAGAATAAACATTTGTTGAGAGATCTTTGTAGCAACAGAATTTGACAAAAATTACTCTTAGTGTTAGTAGCTTATGAATATATATTAAAAAGAAAATAATAATAGTAATATATCAATATATTTACATATAATTTAGTCTATCAAATTATTATAAACGAGTTTATTTTAAAAATTCTCCTTAGACTTACTCATCGATGATTGAAGACTATATATGACGAAGAGAATAAGACATTCACCACTGTCAATGTTAGCAATAATAGTTTCTTCACCAGGCCATATCTTGCATTCTCCCAAGTTGAGTCTTTAGGAACTACTCCATGGCTCTCTAGCCCAAGAAATTCCTGTGACCGTGTGGTTTGAAGCTTCTGCCCTTTGTTCAGAAACACAGACACTACATTTGGATTCTCTGCAACCAATCCAAAACCCACATCAATTGCAAGTACCAAAATGAAATAACTTGTTCTGTGGTTTCAATGTTCAGTGACAAAAACAATGTAAAGAAGAGTTGATAACACCATGTTTAATTAACAGATCCCGATGATTCTCTTACCTGCCACTACAAGAAAAGAGGAGAATGGCGACGGGTGTTTAACGACGGTCACAAAAAATCGTCTCTAAAGCCATTTTTAACGATGGTTTAGGAACCGTCGTTAAAGTTGTGCACTTAACGACGGTTCTACAGAAAATCGTCATTATATACGGACGGTTAAGATCCAATTGTGGTAATCTGTGTCGACTTGGGGCCAGGGAAATATATTACGGATATTACGACGGTTTTTTGACAAACCATCGTTATTTAACGACGGTTTAAAGGAAACCGTCGTGAAGTTATAACGTTCAGAATTCGGACCGTTACTCGGTTTTCGTGTAGTTTAACGACGGTTTTTTAAAAAACCGTCGTTAAACCCATTTAGCGACGATTTTTGTTTGATTTAACGACGGTTAATAACCGTGGTTAAACCACGCGTCCGTTTATAAATTCAATGGTCCTCCTTATTTTTGTTACGACAGCTTCTCGATAGATTTTTTTTGCATAATACACTCTCTGAAATTATTTGTTGTGACTTTTAAGTTTTTGTACTGTGTTGTTCTCTGCGACTTGTTTTTATTATTCTCAAGGTATGTCATTTAATTTTTTAATTGTATTTTTTTATATATATTGTATGTTCAAAATATTTTCTTATATTATTTTTTATTTTCTTGTGAAGATATTCTGACGTTGGGATGACACTTTGATTTTGATTTTTGTGCGTTATTTATTTGGAATCATTTTGAAGGTATGTAATCTAATTAATTTTATTTTGAATGAATTTATTTCAAATTATTGTATGTTAGATTGCGATAATATTAGATATTTTATGTACTTACTATTTTTTATATAAATATATTTGACATTGTGATGTACATTGTATGAATCAATTTTAAAATTTATGTTATTTTTGTGATATTTATGATGTTTAATATTATAATATATAGTATGTTCATTGAAAACATGTAAGGAGAAATACATTTATATAATAACATAAATTTAGTAGATGAATTGAAGTGTGTAATTGATTAGATAAATAATAAATTTTAATAAATAGATAGAGTAAGTATTGAAAACAATTTTTAAAAAATTGTGACACTACTTTAAAAATATACGTATGTTTTAATAAAAATTTAAAAAATATATATAATATTATAAATTTAGTATAAAATGATAGTGAATTTAGTTTTAAATATAAGTTATTTACTGTTTTAAAAATATTATTAAAATTAATGTAAATAAATTGAAAGTAGTTATTATATTGATAAACGTATTTAAATAATATACGTAAATTAATAATAGCCAAATTATATTACAGTTGTTAATAAAATATTAAAATATTTATTCACGTGATGAGATAAAATAATAAATGTTAATAAATAGACAAAATTGGTATTAGGAATTAGTTTTAGAAAAATAAAACTCATTTAAAAATAGACGTAGTTTTTAAAAAATAGAAAAATATTTATAATAACATAATTTTAATATGTATGCTAGTAGTGTAATAATTTTTAATGCACTTTGTTGTTACACTCAGAAACTAGATAAACATTAGGATATGAAATTGTTTCGTTGATTCGGTAAAATTTTTGTGACGGTGAATAGTATTTTCCGGCGTGAATAGTATTTTTCAGCGGTGAACAGTACCCTTAGCGTTGACCGAGCTCCTAGAGGCCAAATTTAACAAATCTGGAGTCATTTTCAAAGTTTTTGGACCTTCTGGACTCGATTTTGGGGTTTGTTTTACCGAATTTAGATCAAAAACGAGAATTTTAGGGCTGTCCAATCTGGAACTCTTACTTGTGAGTAGATAATTCTTCCTATAGCTTGTTTTTACTCTTCTTGAACTTTACATTGATAAATGAGTATGATTACGTGTTATTTATACTTTCATATGTTTCTGAAATAGATTAAAGTATCTGAAATTGATTACTATCGGAAATATAATTCAAGAAGAGTATGGTTTTGATAATGAGATTTTTGAACTCATTGAATATGTGATTTTAAATGCATTTCTTACTGTATGGTAAATGAAATATATTGTATACGACGCATTGATTTATAAAGTTATATGATTGCCTTGGAAAATAGCATATATATATATGATAAACCCTGAATGGGTAATTTTTAACAGATGAATTTTGAAATGCATTGAACATGTGATTTTTACATGTATTTTTCATTTTATGGCAAATAAAATATGTTATGCACATGATATTGATCTTTACAGTGATATGTTTACTTCAGATATGGGCATATACATATATGTGATTCCCTGATTGTGAAGTTTTGACAGAGAAATATATTGAGACTGAAAGTCTGTATTATATTGAGAAGTTTATACTGAATTATATGGTATATGTGCGTATGGTATTTGTGGTGGAATCCTATTGGAATCACTGTCTGCTAACAGCAGGGAATATTAGCCCTGGTGCACCTTGATACCTCAGCTAGCAGGGGTGGTATTAGCCTCGTGTGACGACCAATACATATGAGTTATTGTTATCGGGGAGAGCGGGATGCCTCCTATTATTAATATGTGATTTACTCTCCCTTGCTGTGTACTTGAGATTATTTATTGTATTGGTTCTAATATGGAAATCTCCTAAAACATGTGAAATCTTTTATTGTATCAAAGTATTTGTTTATAATCGTATTGTATTGTATTTGGATTTTGAATATTGGATTATATTGTTAAATGAGGATATTTGAAATACGGGTTCCATATGAATGTACTTCTGAATTGTACTTTTTTTTTTGATAAGGAATCTTTTTTTTTTGATAAGGAAGAATTGTACTTTCTATATGATAAATTTTGAAGTATAAGTCATCCATATGCTGACCTAAGAGGTTATAGAAGGTCTTAGAGCATCTCCAATGGTAAGGTTGCTTAAATGGGTCCCACATTGTCATATCAGCATTTTTTCTTTTAAGCAACTCTACAGTATTTTAAGAACTTCTGCACTCCAATGGTAAGGTTGCTTAAATGGGTCTCATAGAGTACCCCACATCTTAATATTTTATTCATATCTATTTCTATTTCAACTTAAAATATTAATTCATTTGCATTTTAATTTTAAAATAATAAATACGTAAAAAAAACTTAAAACACATTAAAAATAATACAAATTTATTTTAAATAATATTATTTATAACAATAATTAAAAATACATAACATGATATAATTAAAAGAAAATTTAATTTTCGTTATTCTGACATCCGAAATGCTCCCAGATATGCTCCACCAAGTCTCCTTGTAACTGACGATGAATTTGTTTTTGTCGAACAAGTGTTTTCCTTTGTAGGTATGTTACAAAATCGAGATGAGGACCATTAAATATTTCAGGTGTTGAGATGTCATTGTTTAGATGATCATAAGAGTAATCAAAATTACCACCATATGTGTGTCGTTCGTCTTCAACGATCATGTTATGCAATATGATGCATGCATGTATTATATGCTTGAGTGTATCCATATGCCAAACACGCGTCGGGCCACGTATAATCGAGAATCGAGCTTGGAGCACTCCGAATGCCCGCTCCACATCTTTTCTTGCTGCTTCTTGATGTTGGGCGAACAATTTTCTCTTTTCTCCTTGCGGCATTGGGATGGTCTTGACAAATGTAGCCCACTCTAGATAAATGCCATCTGCTAAATAATACCCCATGTTATATTGCGTTTTATTCACTGTATATTGCACGTTGGGAGCTTGTCCGTTCAAAACATCATTAAACACATTAGAATGGTTTAACACGTTGATGTCGTTATTTGAACCCGCGATGCCAAAAAATGCATGCCAAATCCACAAGTCTTGTGATGCCACTGCTTCAAGCATGATAGTGGGTTTGCATGATCACCTCGACAAAACTGGCCTTTCCACGCTACCGGACAATTTTTCCATTCCCAGTGCATACAATCAATGGAACCTAACATTCCCGGAAAGCCACGTGTCTCCCCTATCTGCAATAAGCGTTCAATGTCGTCGTTGTTAGGCCTTCTTAGGTACTCAGACCCAAATACCTCGTTCACACCTCGTACAAATCTCTCTAAACATTCTACTACAGTACTTTCGCCAATTCGTACATAGTCATCTACACTGTCAGCAGGCGATCCATATGCCAATATACGAATAGCGGCAGTGCATTTTTGCAAGGGTGAAAGACCTATTTTACCGATTGCATCGACCCTCCTTTGGAAATACTCGTCATGATTTCCAAGAGTTTCTACAATTTTAAGGAACACATGCCTTCGCATTCTAAACCTTCGTCGAAATTGAGCCTCTGTGTAAACTAGATTTTCAGAGAAGTAGTCAGCGAACAATCGGTTATGCCCTTCTTCACGATTTCGGTCTATAACCATTCTTCTACGTGTACGCCTATTGGAGTTGTCACCTTGTTGCCTTTGCCTCTCAAGTATTGTCCTCATCCATTCTTCTTCAAAGTTGTCCATCAGTTCCGCTTCTATGAATTGCCACTCGAATTCATTGATGTTGCTTGATTGGTCTGGATCCATTTGATAGATAATTCAATAGTATAAGTGGAAAAAATGAGAGAAGATTGAACAATTGAATGGTGTAAAAAATTGATAAATTGAAAAATTAAGTGTAAAATTCTCAAGAATTTGTCACTATTTATAGAGGAATGTATATGCTAACTTGATACCCAACGTTCATATACCAACGGTCATATGCAACGGTAATATGCAATGGTCATATGTGCAACGGGCGTATCTACATCGATCACATGTTTTTTGCTATTTGCTTCTTCACGGTTATTTGCTTTTATCAATACATTCTAAATTTTAAATTGATTTGTTTCTATTTTTTTAATTTCAAAAAGTATTTTTTACCTTTTTCTTTTTCTTTTTCGTTGCCCAATGCCTACACTCCATTTCTTTTTCTTTCTATTTTTTTAATTTCAAAAAGTATTTTTTGCCTTTTTCTTTTTCTTTTTTGTTGCCCAATGCCTACACTCCATTTCTTTTTCTTTACATTGCCCGATGCCATTTTTCCATTGCCCCAAATGCCTTCATTTATTTCCATCCAATCAGCCATCGCCTCCAGCAATTTCACGAAGCTTCCTTCATCTTCATGGAGTCCAGCTTCTACTCCTCTTCGTTCTTTAAATCGAAGCCTCCGAGGACTCCTCTTCGTTCTTCAAATCCAAGCCTCCAAGCCTCACTCCTCCAAGCTTCCTTCATCTTCGTTCTTCCAGCCTCCAAGCCTTCACGTGTTCCCCTGGATTTTTCCTATATTTTCCCTGTTTCTGGCTTTTGATTTCCCAATAAACCCAATCCCATTTCTTGGAAGCTTCACGATTTCTTTGTTCAAATCCTCTTCGTCCCACGGCAAGCCTCTTCGATCTGGAAGCTTCACGAGTTCTTCGATCCATCGCGTTCCATCTTCCCTCATTCTTGAAGCTTTCATGTCCCTCTCTCTTCTCCTCTTCAAGCCTGATTCTCCATCTTTCTCGGTATTCCAGGTGATTCTCCATCTTCCCTCATTCTCGAAGCTGATCTCTTCTCCTCTTCTACCCATTCATCGCGTTCCAGCTTCCTTCGTTCTTCGTTCAGATCTTCCTTCATTCTTCGTTCCAAATCTTCATCCGGCCTTCAGATGCCTTGTTTTTGCGATTTTGGTTTTCTGGATTCCAAGTTTTTGTTGATTTCTAGTTTTCTTGTTAATTTTGTTTTTGATTTTTAGTTAATTTTTTGCATTTTGATTTCTATTTTTGATTTTTGATTTATTTTTGTTGTTGATTTTTGAGTTGAGATCTATTTTTATTTTTTGATTGCTGGTTGATTTTTGCTTTTCATTTCAGGTTATGTGATGCTGAAGATGGGAAGCCAACAAACCAACGATATACCGGTCGAGAAATGGAGCCAATGAATTTTTTATTGTTTTTGTTCCTGATTTTCAGGTTAAGCAACGTTGCTTGTAGAAGCAACCGTAGCTCCAACGTGAAGCACTCCAATGGTGCTCCATAGGTAAGATGCGTTGCTTAGCAGTAAGCAACGATGTAAGAACCACCGTTGGAGATGGTCTTATCTGCTCACTGAGTTGTAAAACTCACTATACGTTGTGGAAATATTTTTCAGATAAGGAGACAGAGTCTGGTTCTGCGGATAGATGATCAGTTAGACTGTTTACCCTCTGAGTGAGCCTACATTGCTTTCAAGGCTCACATTATTTGTACTGTATTGTATTTGTATTCTAGAGTATGCTCTGAACGTCACAGGCAGGATCCCTGCTTCTGCCGTTACTCTGATGTTTATAGAATTAATTTGTATATTGTATATGGAAGGGAACCTATATGTATCAGTTTACATGATAAAAAATTGAATTATGGATATTTATGGAAATATCTGTTCATAGTATATGGGTTTCACGTGCCTTAAAATTAGGGGTGTGATCCTAGTAACTTATAATGTGAATTCGTAGCAAATTCTTGATCAATAGTCGAAAGGTTTGGGCTACGAGAGTGTGATCATAAGTATAATATGTCAGACTGCAAAAAAGAGGACAAGATTCAAACAGCTGGAATGCATACCCAGAAGAAGCCAATTCTATATTTTGAAATTGAAAAGAAAAATGAAAATATTATCACCTATATCCAGAATATCAATAATTCTGGTGATTATAATTGGATCACCCATAATCTTAAATTGAAACTTGTAGTTGTGATCAAATGAGCAAGAAGAGAAATGAGTTTGCCTTTTTAATGGCACGGACTGGTTGATGCAGGAAAGAGGAAAAAATGATTGAAGATATAAGAAGGTGGGAAATGGAGAAACCCATCATGGTTCTCGAGTTAGATTAGCCACCGAGGCTCTGTTTTTTCATGCCTATATAAGCCCCTTTTTTCCTTGTTCGAAGCCATTGATGGCTTTTACTTTTGAGTGTTGGTAGAAATAACAAGGCCAATGACCAAATGGTTTTTAAGGCTCATGGAAGTGATGAAAATGGCGTTTTTCATATGCATAAATGGCCATAAAAGCCATTAAGACAATCCGTTGTTAAAGGCCAATGTCTCTTTAAAAAAATTTAAAATAACTCCTAGGCTCTGTTTTTTCATGCCTATTTAAGCCCCTTTTTTCCTTGTTCGAAGCCATTGATGGCTTTTACTTTTGAGTGTTGGTAGAAATAACAAGGCCAATGATCAAATGGTTTTTAAGGCTCATGGAAGTGATGAAAATGGCGTTTTTCATATGCATAAATGGCCATAAAAGCCATTAAGACAATCCGTTGTTAAAGGCCAATGTCTCTTTAAAAAAATTTAAAATAACTCCTAACGTCATCTAGAATTTACATCTTGTTCATGACTTTTAATACAAGGACTATCCTTCTAAAGTAGATAGTCTTTGGCATTGTGGAGAATGCAAACACAACTTCGGCGGGGCACAGTTAGATTGTTGTTGTACTCAGATTCATTGGAGCTTCATGGGTTGCTCATCACTCATCATATGCTAATAACCTATGTTTTAACTACTGCGAGTTTGTTTGTGACAATGAGTGTTCTTTTGTGGCAGTGTCTATGGTATAGTTATTATAATATTGGGAGTTTGTAATATTTAAGATATATGAATGTTTTGATGGTTGGATCAATATTGAATATATTTGGCAAGGCAAATAAGTTAGTTTATAATTTATTTGACTAATTTATAAGTTTGTTTGACCAAATTAGAAGTGTTTGATAAACAAACTTATTTGAGTAGCTTATAACTTTTTATCATACGCTACTTTAAATAGCGTATAGCTATTAGTTTATAGTTTTTATAATTTTATCTCTTTTTTATCCATATTATTTTATTTAAATTCCAATATTATTCTATTCATAATTTTTGACACTATTTATTAATCTTCAAGTTTCTTTTGCATACTTTTCTTTCTGAAATACTAACGAAAGACAATTACAGAGCAAAAAAGAGAAAGAAACAGATTACTAACAGGTTTTTTTCTTATTTCTTCTCAATTTCTCTTGCGTCAATTACTGCAATTTCGCACTGCCTAATTTATATAAAATATTCGACGAATTTGCATCGCTCCTTACCTCAATTCCTATAGAACTGTGCCTGTACTCACTATGCAAAAATCATAATAAGTAATTATGTTCTCAGTCAAAGGCGACCTATAGACAGTATGCCCTATTTCGTGTCTACAAGAAAAAAAAATTGGAAAACTTCCATGGAGCTCGACTCCATGGAGCTCAACAGGTACAATGCGACAAAAGAGATGGGGTGGGATATTACAGGCAGCAACCGGCAAATCCTGAACCTACTGCTGAAAGTGGCCCTGTGGGGAGTACGCCACCAAGCGAGGATAAAGACGAGATGATATTATTTTTACTATACTCGAGCAACATTCAAATTATATACCCCATGATGAACTTTCAGATATTATTGATAGTGACATAAGGAATGAAAATTTAGAGGCATGAAATAGATTCGCAACAATATTACTAATTTATTGTGGGACGCTAGATGATATATTTATTTTGTATTTTTTGGAATTACAAAATGAAATGTAATTATAAAAAATGATAAATTTTATATATGCCCTTTTATGTCATTCTACATTTATCAGCTAATTTATCAGCTATTTTTATCAAACACTTCTAATTCAATAAGTTAGATTAACAGTTTTCAGCTTTCAGCTAAAAATTAGTTTTTCAACTTTTAACTAACTTATCAGCTTTCAGCTAATTTATCAGTTATTTTTATTAAACATAATCATTATGGTATTTAAAATTTGGTGTATTATCTGATACGTGGGTATTGGTAAGTTTCAATAGGCGAGAACTCTCAGTTAGCAAGCTTTGTTTGTGCATACGTCTCTTCGTTTTAATTAACTCTCTCTACCATGTTGGAGACATTTCTATTTGCACTGCCAATTGCTTTTTGTGCCTTTTTTTTTTGGACAAGAGAAGAAATTTAGAAACACAACTAAATAATTATAAATATTATTTAAATTTTTAGTTTGATATTTAATTATTATGATATTGTTTTAATTTTTTAATATTTATGATTAATTTTTTTCAAAATTACAAAAATGTTGAAAACACATCTTTAAATTTTTTTTTATCCAGCAAGGCTTTTTTTTTTCTCTTTTTTTTTATTTGATAAAAAAAACCATTTATTGCCTCTTATCTCAATAAAATCAAAAGAAACTTTTTTAAAATAATGAATATTAGTAATACCTGGTTAATCCCTAACTGATCCGCTCCTTAAATTTTATAAAGTGATTTTATTTTGTATTTTGATTTAATAAAAATTTAAATATTAATTAAAATTAAGATTACAATTATTTTTTATTCAAATACTATTGATTGCAAAATGTTTTATAAACATATTTTTTAATAATTTGTTAAAAAGACTGGCTAGACACTAATAATATTAGTATTAACAATTACGAGATGATTTGAAAAATACTATTTATCTTTTATTATAGTATTTTTTTTTAAATCATTTAAAAAAAATTTGAAAAAAATAAAAATTACAAACACGATCAATTAGGTACTTTTAACATCCTCGTCGGTCTAGCTATTCTGTAGTCTTTTTCAACTTTTGTGATACCAACTCGTACACTTTTTCTATTACTCTATATTACCTTCACTATATCTGTTAGTAATTTGATTGTGGGAGTCCTACCCCCCATAGTGCTAGCGTCACTTGCTCGTCAAATTGACCAAATGACAACCAAGCTTAATCGCTTTTTTCACTGTGCCGTGCGGCTATACTGAAAGATTAATCACTATAGTCCATCAATTTTGTGAAGCTGTGTTTACATTCTCCACAATGCCAAACATTATTTACTTTAGAAGGATAGTCCTTATATGCATCTAAAAGTCATAAAGCAGAATGTAAATTCTGAACGACTTTGCGAGTTGTTTTCAATCTTTTATGAGAGACATTGGCCTTTTAACAATGGAATATGTTAATGACTTTCATGGCCATTTATGCATCAGAAAAACGCCCTTTCATCACTTCCATGAGCCTTGAAAATCATTTGATCACTGGCCTTGTTATTTTTACCAACGCTGAAAAGCAAAAACAAGCCAAAAATGAGCTCAAATAGGCATGAAAAACAGAGCCTCACCAACTAAACTTACTAAAGAAACATGATGGATTTATACATTTTCCACCTTGTGTCTTCAATCCTTCTTTCCTTCATCAACCAGCCCATGCCATTAAAGAAGGCAAGCTCATCTCTCTTCTTGCTCATTTGATCACAACTTCAAGCTTTAATTTTAAGATTATGGGTGATCCAATTATAGTCACCAGAATTATTGATATTCTGGATATAGATGATAATATTTTGATTTTTCTTTTCAATTTCAAAATAAAGGATTGTCTTCTTCTGAGTATACATTTCAACTGTTTGAATTTTGTCCTCTGTTACGTTACAGTCTTACATAATATACTTAGGACCGCACCCTCATGGCCCAAACCCTTCTGTTATTGATCAAGAATTTCCTGCAAATTTATAAGTTAATAGGATCACGCTTAGGAGGGTCTAGAATCCAATGAACTTTGATAATTGCCTTGTGATAAAAGACAAAAAAGATGGCGACTTGAATATTAAATATTTGTTCATTCACTGCCATGAGAATAATTGAACCTAACATTATGTCAGTCACACCTGTACAAGTAATTTAGAGCTTGTTTAGTTTTTTTTTTAAATTTTCATTTTGTTAACCAACACCTAAAACTATTTTTAAATGTCAGTAAAAATATTTTTTTTATTAAAATAAAGAAAAAATAATTTAAAAAATTTTCTATTAAAATAAGAAATTAATTTTATCATGACTGAAAATATCTTCACTTAAATTTAAAAATTATTAAATTATCAAACTTTATCATTTTCAAATATCCTCACCAAAATGTTTAAAATTTTATCAAGTTCCTTAATTTTTTAAATTAAAATATTTTATTATAAAAAATTATTATTTTGATTGATAAAAAAATTTTAAGTTAAAATTTTATATCAAATTTTAACTTAAAATGAAAAGATATATATATATATATATATATATATATATATATATATATATATATATTATAGTTTAATTTAATAAAATTTAAATATTAATTGAAATTAATATCTAAAATTATTTTTTATTTAAATAATATTGATTGTAAAATTATTTATAAATATGTATTTTTTATTACTGAAAATTAACCAATAAATAGATTAATATTTTTATAGTTATGTGGACTCCATTGTTGTGGCGTTTGTATCACATTTATGATAATGAAAGTCTTGATTTTCTTCTAGAGAAAGGCAATTCAGTATAATAATAAAATGTATTTTTGTGGTTACGTGGACTCCATTGTTTTGTCGTACGTGCTACGACTATGACATTGAAAAGTCTTGGTCAGGGCAATTCAGTAAAATAATAGATTGCTTAGTTTTCCGAATAAAGCTTTTCAGGAAAGTGAGAAAAATTCCTCTGCCCAACACCGTCTCCGAAACGAAATTAAAAAAGTTGACTCAAGATCACAGAACACAAGTCTTGATCTTAATTCCCTACCAAATTTCATGTTAATTTTTCTAGTCAGTGTGAATGAATGAATGTGAATAAGAAGGGTATTTTGTTTGCCACCGCCACTGTCATTGATGTCAATTACTAATAACGAAGGGTGAAGAAATTTGAAGCTAAAAGACACGAAGGGTGAAGAAATTTGGACTTGAAGTTAAACATCATTAATTTCTTACACCCCGTTCTTTCGTTTCTCACTCTCTCACAAAAGTCATGGACTTGTTGTCTCGCTTTAATTTGTATCAATTTCATTGAAAGGTGCTGATTTTGATAACTAAGTAGACTTTTAAATTTAATTTTTGTTACTATATTGGTACCTTTAAAAATTTATAATTATGTTTCTGTTATTTCTAAACTCTATTATTTTTGTTCCTCAAATTAGGTGATGTCATATATGTTAATTGATGGAGTTAATTTAGATTAAAGATTAATTATTAAATAATAAAATTATAAAAAATCAATCATGAATTTTTAAATTATAAAAAATAAATTAAAATTAAATAAAATTTTAAAAACTATCAAAATAATTAAATCTTAATTTTATTATTTTAATGGAATGATATAGTGAAAAAAATTCGTCAATACTTTTTATGAACTTACGACGGTAAAATCCTTGATTGTTATTAAATGATATGACGCCACTTTCCAGTGTTTAATCACAAAGCCAAAAAAGAGAATTGTTCCAGATCTGCTTTCTCTGGTGCAAAGATTAATCAGGCAAAAGTCCTTTTTTTTTTTTTTTTGCGGCGCTTTCACCGTGTCTAATTATTTGTCGAGAGTTAATATTTACTATGAAGCATTTAATACGGATGATGTCAAGTTTTATAGTATTTTTAATATTATAGTATAAAATATCATATTATTTAAAGTCATTGTACTTTGTATAATTAATGGCAAGTTTTTTTTTTCAATGGAAAATTAAAAAACTACTTACGAATAAATAAATATTTTCTTAAAATTCTTTTAAATTAGTTATAATTTTACTAGAATAGAGATTCACTCCCTTGATTTCGATTTTTTTTCTCTTTGTTGCGGTATCATTAAACAGAATATATGAAATGTAGTTTTAAATAAAAGATAAACAAATTCAAATTCAGAAGTAAAACTTGGGGACCATATATTAAAACAAGTTACAAATTTTAAATATTTAGGGTCCGTTATACAAAATAAAGGAGAAGTAAAAGATGACGTAAACCATAGGATTCAAGCAGAATGTATGAAATGGAAGAAGGTTTCGAGTGTCATTTGTGATAAAAAAAATGCCACTCAAAGTTAAAAGAAAATTTTACCGTACAGCTATAAGACCTGCTATTTTATATGGTACTGAATGTTGGACAGTAAAAAAACAACATGAAGATAAACTCAATGTTGCAGAGATGAGAATGTTACGTTGGATGTGTGGACACACCAGAAGAGATATGATTAGAAATGAATACATTAGAGAGAAGATTGGAGTAGCACCTATTGTGAAAAAGATGGTCGAATCTCACTTAAGGTCGTTTAGTTATGTGTGGTGAAGACCTGTAGAAACTCTAGTGAGAAGAGTAGATCAGACAGAGAATAGCCCAATAGTCAGAGATAGAGGGAGACCAAAAAAAATAATAGGTAAAACTATTAAGAATGATTTAATAGTTAATAATCTATTTTTTGATTTCATTCATGATAGACCACTATGACACTGTTTGATTCATGTAACCGACCTCACCTAGTGAGAAAAAACTTAGTTATTGTTGTTGTTGTGTTGTGGTATCATTAATCTCAATTAATAAATATAACGATTGAATAATTGTTATCTCATTAAAATATTTGTTAACCCAGAATAATCATAAATAAAAAAAGTGTAAGAAATGAGAATACTGTATTAAGTTGAGAGCGCATTAAGTAGATGTTTCAGTGCGAACTTTTCAAAAATCAAATCTTTATTAATTTTTAAAATTCAATCTACTGTCACTATAATTAGTCAGCGTTGAATATAACGATTGATAAGCACTACATGCACAGTAACCCAACCGTATCTAAAAAATGACTCCATTCTTTTGCCGTACGTGCTACAGTTGTGACATTGAAAAGTTTTAGTCTTCTTTTAGAGAAGGGCAACTCAATAAAATAATAGATTGACTACATTTTTAAATAAATTTTTTCAGAAAAGGTCAAAAAACCCCTACCACTTGCCACATTTAATGAATACAGCTGCCAAATGAAATTAAAAAAAGTTGATTTACGATCGCAGAGCACAAGTCTTGATCTTCCCAATCAATTTCATGTAAATTTGATTGATAATTTTACAGTCATGTGGATTACATTGTTTTGCCGTATGTGCTACAATTATGACATTGAAAAGTCTTGATCTAATCTAGTGGGCTTCTGCAACTCACGAATACTTTTCTCTTATTCCCTTGTTTTGTTATTCAATGATATGATGCCAATTTCCAGTGTTTAATGACAAAGCCAAAAAAGAGAATTGTTTCAGATCTGCTTGGTCTGGTGCAAAAATTAATGGCAGAAACAGCGGTGAATATTGTGATTGATAAGTTGATTCCATTACTGAGTGAAGAAGTGTCACTCCTGGGTGATGTGCATGCCCAAATTACTTCCATCAAAGACGAGTTAGAATTGATAAGAGCTTACTTGAAGGATGCAGATCAGAAGGCAGAAATGGCTATCACTAGTAACGCAGTGAAAGAGTGGGTGAAGCAGATGAGAGAAGTTTCTTATCGCATAGAAGATGTGATCGACGAATACTTGCTTAAAGTGGCAAAGCGTGGTCAAAAGGATGGATTTGTTGGTGTTCTCAGCAAAACTAGTCACTTGCTCAAATCCATAATACCTCGTCATAACATTACATCTGAAATTGGTAGCATTAAAGAATCAATAGACAGACTCTATGAAAGAAGGGAGATCCTTGAACTCAACTCTGTTTCTAGTAGTCACCAAACAGAAATTTCTACGAGGAGTCTGGATGCACTTTTCGTAGAAGATGATCAACTTGTGGGTGTCGACAAAACCAGAAAAAAACTTACACGCTGGCTGTTAGGTGGAGAAAGCAAACGCACTGTGATCTCAGTGGTCGGCGAAGGTGGATTAGGTAAGTTGTCATTAGTCAGATTTTAAAAAGAGTCACCATCATTGATCAATTGTTCATGCTTGAAGAAATTTTATCTCGATTTCATGGCTTAGTTACAATGTTTATTTTACTTTAATTTAATAATTCATTGGTACATTCTTTTTTGATACATTGATAGAGTCTCATTAATTATATCTTATTTTATATATTTTTTAAAAACTTACAATTAGATCCGATGAGCTTGGTGACTTTTAGGGTGAATTTCAGTTGGACCTTTTATTTATTTATTTTTGTCAAAGTTGGACTTTTTATTATAAAAGTACGGTTTCATCGAGCTAAGGTTTTTTTTTTCAAATATGATCTTAAGTATTCCAATTTGAATAAATATATCTAGCCTTCAATATTCCAGCCTGAAAGTCAAACTAAATTTTATAATTAATAACCTTAAATATAAAATTTAAGGCCATTTTATTTTTCTAATTACACTTAATTTTAAAATTTTTTGTATTTTTTTTACTGCTAAGTGGAATATTAACACAAATAAATTAATGTACTAATATTGTCAATATGAAAGATCATATAGCCAAAACAATTAAGAAATGATAGAATTTATATATTAAAAAAATTAAAAAAATTAAAAGAAATGTAACTTGAGATTCTCATATTTTTTTTTGATAGTATGAAATAACATTCAAAAAAATTTTATTATACCACACTTTGTCATTTTGATATTTTTATATGTCAATATATCAAATATTAATATCTGATATCACACTTATCATTCAAAATTTCAGTGTTAAAATGGCAGTATACCAAACATATAATTAAGTAAATAATTGGGATTACAATATATAAATTATATATAAATAACTGTTTTAATTAAAAGGAGTTGGAGAGTATAATCAAAAGTTAATAATTACTATATATGCTTTTAATAGTTTGGGAGAGAAAAAAAAAACCACACTTTGACAACTGCAAGTATATATCTCTGCACTTTTCTTTTGTCATTTGAGATTTGGCCATATTTTTCTTTATCTCACTATCTTGATGGAGGGTGAATCGAGTTCTTTCCATTTATTTATCTTAGAATGGACACTTTCTTCAATTACATACTTTTAACTCTAGTTTCTAATTGTATGAAGGTAAAACTACTATTGTGAATAATGCATACAAGAAGCAAAAGGAAAGAAGATCTTTTGATTGTTATGCTTGGATTACTGTAACTTGCTTGCTCAGGGGGGAAAAACTATTAAGAGTTATGAAACAAAGTTTTTATGAGGAGGAGAATAACAAATCTGCTGCTGAGAGAATTAAAGATGAAACAATGAATAAGAATACCCTGATAAAAGAACTTAAAGAATACTTACAGGGAAGGAGCTATATGATTGTGTTCGACGATGTATGGGACATAAACTTTTGGGATGATGTTGAACATGCATTACCAAAGAACAACCGTGGTAGGATAATGATCACCACAAGAGATAGGGGTATTGCTGAATTTTGTAAACGTTCTAATGCAATGGTTCATATCCACAAGTTAGAACCCCTATCTTCAAGTGATGCTTTGAATCTCTTCCATTTAAAGACATTTCAATTTGATCCAGAAGGCTGCCCTGAAGAGTTGAAAGAGTTATCTGAAGACTTTGTTAGAAAGTGTGATGGAGTGCCACTTGCAATTGCGGCTATCGCAGGTCTCTTGTCAACAAAAAGAAAAAATGTATCTGAGTGGAAAAGGATACATAGTAGCCTCCGCTCAAAATTAACAAATGATCCTCATCTTAGAGGTTACTACCAAGTCTTATCAGAAAGTTACAATGATCTTCCTTGCCACCTCAAACTGTGCCTCTTGTACTTCGGGCTTTTTCCTGAGGACTACTCCATTAGTTGTGTGAGACTCATCAATTTGTGGATTACAGAGGGCTTTGTAAAGCAAAAACACAATGAAGATTATACGCTGGAGGAAATAGGAGAAGAATACTTGGATGAGCTAATCCGTAGGAGCTTGGTTAAAGTGTGGCATGTGTATTACTATGGCAAAGTTCGAAGTTGCCGAGTCCATGATTTCATGCACCACTTTATTCTAAAAAAGTGCGAGGAGCTAAACTTTTGCCAAGTGATAAAAAGTGAGGGATTTAACTTCCCTGCATGGACTCGACGCTTATCAATACAAACACATGATGTTGATGATAATTTTCAAGGCACTGCAAATTATGGGAGAGTGCGGTCTTGTTTTGGTACTAACTTACGAAAGTTGCCAAAGCCTCTAATGGAATCATTGTTGTCCAGATTCAAGCTCTTAATAGCACTAGACTTTGAAAATGCATCTCTTGATTATCTTCCTGAGGCAGTTGGAAATTTATTGCTTTTGAGATATTTAAATCTAAGGGGAACAATGATTGAGACCATTCCCAAGTTCATCGGCAAGCTTCTTAATCTGGAGATTTTGAACCTAAAAGATACTTTTGTGTGTGAATTGCCAGTAGACATCTACAAACTTGTCAAGCTGCGTCATCTAATAGCATACTTCCCTGGTGTTAAATTAAAGGCAGGGATTGGACGTTTAAAGGCTTTACAAAAACTAATGCAAGTTCATGATGAGGATGGTGTTATTAAGGAATTGATTTATTTGAAGCATATGAGGAGATTGGGCATTAGGAATCTAAGAAGGCACAATGGAAAGATGCTATGCGATGCAATACAGGGTATGAAGTATCTGTATTCATTGAGTATTACAGCAACGGGAGAAAATGAAATTTTTGATTTGGATTCAATAACTGATCCTTCTCAGAACCTGCAGCGCCTTTATCTGGATGGTCGTTTAGAGGGATTGCCAAAGTGGATTCCTAAACTTAAAAATCTAGTGCAATTGCGTTTGAATTGGTCAGGACTAAAAGAAGAGCCACTCTTTATTCTCAAAGACTTGTCAGAATTGATGAATCTTCAACTTGGGCATTATGAAGGTGATGAGTTACATTTTAGAAATGGATGGTTTAAGAAACTCAAGTATTTGAGTTTATCAGATATGTGGAGATTAAGGAGCATAAAATTGGACGAACGAGCGTTGTCTTTACTCGAAGAGCTCTGGTTAACGACATTCCCTCAAATGATAGAAGTGCCCGTTGATATTCAGAATTTGAAAACTCTCAAATGTTTTAAGAATGTAGGAGTGTCAAATCAATTTATAAATGATATGGAAAGAAAACGCTTCAATATATTCAACCACATACCCGAGGTTATTGCAGTACGCCATCTTTATGATCTTTGATATCCTTGGGGGTAAGTCATGGCATTCAAAATGTTTACTTACTTTTTTTTGTACAAAATGTTTATTTACTTTATTTGTTAAGTACTAATATTTTTGGGAGAAAAACCATTGTCACTTGGATTCTTCTGTCTTTTACTGAAAGTTGTCCTTAGTAAGTCATGTAAATTGGCTGTTATTTTTTTAACAATATTTGTAAAGCTAGACACATCTAAATGGTAGATAATGATGAACTAATTAGGGTACTAAAAATATAAGGCAAATTTAAATATAGAGATGGTAGATGTTCTACTCCTTCTCTGTTTTTATGTTTTGAATTTATTTATCTTTTTTGTCCAGTTTTAAATTATTGCTACAACCTACATTATTTATAAAAATATTATTAACTTATGTTTCTATTTTTTATTGTTGTTCTCAGATTTACGGGAGCTTCAAGGATTGCTCATCATATGCTAATAACTTATGTTTTTACTACAGCTACTTTGAGTGTGACAATGTGTTCCTTTAACAACTTATTATAATATTGGAAGTTTGTAATATTTAAGTTTTATGAATATTTCGATGGTTGGATCAATATTAAGGTATTTGAAATTTGGTTTATTATCTGATGCGTGGTTATTATAGTCATTTGATATCGAAGTCCTAACCCCACAGTGATAATCTCACTTTCCTCGACAAATTGACCAAATAACAACTAAGCTTGATCGTTTCTCCATTGTGCTCCATCGCAATACTGAAAGACTAATCACTATATTCCATCCATTTTGTGAAGCAGTGTTTGCATTCTCCACAATGCCAAAGACTATCTACTTTAGAAGCATAGTGCTTGAATGCATCTAAAAGTCATGAATGAAGATGTAAATTCTCGATGACGTTGGGAGTTATTTTAAATTTCTTTTAAGAAATATTGGCCTTTAGCAATGGATTGTCTTAATGGCTTTCATGGCCATTTATGCATATGAAAAAAATACCATTTTCATCACTTCCATGAGCCTTAAAAACCATTTGGTCATTGGCCTTGTTATTTATACCGACACTTAAGTAAAAGCCATCAATGGCCCCGAACAGGGCAAAAACAGGCTTAAATAGGCATGAAAAAGCAGAGCCTCGGCGGCTAAACTAACTCAAGAACCATGATGGGTTTCTCCATTTCCCGCCTTCTTATATCTTCAATCCTTCTTTCCTCTTTCCTGCATCAACCAGTCCGTGCCATTAAAAAGGTAAGCTCATTTCTCTTCTTGCTCATTTGATCACAACTACAAGTTTCAATTTAAGATTATGGGTGATCCAATTATAATCACCAGAATTATTGATATTATGAATATAGGTGATAATATTTTGATTTTTCTTTTCACTTTCAAAATATATAATTGGCTTCTTCGGGGTATGCATTCCAGCTGTTTGAATCTTGTCCTCTATTTTACAGTTTGGCATATTATACTTAGGATCACACTCTCGTGGCCCAAACCCTTCGACTATTGATCAAGAATTTGCTATGAATTCACATCATAAGTTCCTAGGATCACACTTGGGAAGGTATAGAAGAAAAAAAAGATGAAAATTTGAATATTAAATGTTTGTTCATTCACAGCCATGAGAAGGCCAAGGAAGCAATATTTTACTCATATAGTAAACACATTAATGGTTTTGCTGCGGTGCTTGAAGAGGAAGAAGCAACAGAGAATATTGCAGGTAAGAGAATCATCTATCAGACAGAATCTTTTAATAACTCTTTTTTCCATTGTTTTTATCATTGAACATTGAAACCACAGAACAAGTCATTTCATTTTGATACTTGCAATTGATGTGGTGTTTGGAAGGTCCTGATGATGCTAAAATTTTGTAAAAGAAAAATGGATCTGTATAGATCTTGTTCCATTATACGTGAGTAAAAAATTATAAATGGGTAATATATTTACGTATATATTAATGATTATTTTAGCTTATCAAATTATTATAAATGAGTTTATTTAAAAAATTATCCTTAGACATACTCATCAATGATTGAAGACTAAGTTTGACTAAGAATAAAAAACTCACCACTATCAATGTTAGCAATAATAGTATCTTCCCCATATCTTGCCTTCTCCCGAGTCTGAGTCTTTAGGAACTACTCCAGTGCTATCTAGCCCAAGAAATTCCCATGACCGTGTGGTTTGAAGCTTGTGCTCTTTGTTCAGAAACAAAGACACTATATTTGGATTCTCTGCAACCCTTCCAAACACCACATCAATTGGAAGTATCAAAATGAAATGACTCGTTCTGTGGTTTCAATGTTCAATGATAAAAACAATAGAAAAAAGAGTTATTAAAAGATTCTGATGATTCTCTTACCTGCAATCTCTGCTTCAAGCACCGCAGCAAAACCATTAATGTGTTTACTATATCTGATAACCTCAATCTCCACATATCTGATAACCTTAAATGCTTGAGTTTCTTAAACCATCCATTTCTAAAATGTAACTCATCACCTTCATAATAGCCAAGTTGAAGATTCATCAATCTGACAAGTCTTTGAGAATAAAGAGTGGCTCTTCTTTTAGTCCTGACCAATTCAAGCGCAATTGCACTAGATTTTTAAGTTTGGGAATCCACTCTAGCAATCTCTCTAAAGGACCATCCAGGTAAAGGCACTGTAGGTACTGAGGAGGATCAGTTATTGAATCCAAATCAAAAACTTCATTATCTTCAGTTGCTTTAATACTCAATGAATAAAGATACTTCATACCCTGTATTGCATCGCATAGCATCTTTCCATTGTGCCTTCTTAGATTCGTAATGCCCAACCTCCTCATATGCTTCAAATAAATCAATTCCTTAATAACACCATCCTCATCATGAACTTGCATTAGTTTTGTAAAGCCTTTAAACGTCCAATCCCTGCCTTTAATTTAACGCCAGGGAAGTATGCTATTAGATGACGCAGCTTGACAAGCTTGTAGATGTCTACTGGCAATTCACACACAAAAGTATCTTTTAGGTTCAAAATCTCCAGATTAAGAAGCTTGCCGATGAACTTGGGAATGGTCTCAATCATTGTTCCCCTTAGATTTAAATATCTCAAAAGCAATAAATTTCCAACTGCCTCAGGAAGATAATCAAGAGATGCATTTTCAAAGTCTAGTGCTATTAAGAGCTTGAATCTGGACAACAATGATTCCATTAGAGGCTTTGGCAACTTTCGTAAGTTAGTACCAAAACAAGACCGCACTCTCCCATAATTTGCAGTGCCTTGAAAATTATCATCAACATCATGTGTTTGTATTGATAAGCGTCGAGTCCATGCAGGGAAGTTAAATCCCTCACTTTTTATCACTTGGCAAAAGTTTAGCTCCTCGCACTTTTTTAGAATAAACTCGTGCATCAAATTATGAACTCGGCAACTTCGAACTTTGCCATAGTAATACACATGCCACACTTTAACCAAGCTCCCACGGATTAGCTCATTCAAGTATTCTTCTCCTATTTCCTCCAGCATATAATCTTTATTGTCTTTTTGCTTTACAAAGCCCTCTGCAATCCATAAATTGATGAGTCTCACACAACTAATGGAGTAGTCCTCAGGAAAAACCCCGAAGTACAAGAGACACAATTTGAGGTGGTAAGGAAGATCATTGTAACTTTCTGATAAGACTTGGTAGTAACCTCTAAGATGAGGATTATTTGTTAATTTTGAGCGGAGTCTATTATGTATCTTTTTCCACTCAGAGACATTTTTTCTTTTTGTTGACAAGAGACCTGCGATAGTCGCAATTGCAAGTGGCACTCCATCACACTTCCTAACAAAGTCTTCAGATAACTCTTTCAACTCTTTAGGATCAAATTGAAATGCCTTTGAATGGAAGAGATTCAAAGCATCACTTGAAGATAGGGGTTCTAACTTGTGGATGTGAACCGTTGCATCAGAACGTTTACAAAATTTAGCAACACCCTTATCTCTTGTGGTGATCATTATCCTACCACGGTTGTTCTTTGGTAATGCATGTTCAACATCATCCCAAAAGTTTATGTCCCATACATCGTCGAACACAATCATATAACTCCTTTCCTGTAAGTATTCTCTAAGTTCTTTTATCAGGGTGTCCTTATCTATTGTTTCATCTTTAATTCTCTCAGCAGCAATTTTTTTATTCTCCTCCTCATAAGAACTTTGTTTCATAACCTTTAATGGCTTTTCCCCCTTGAGTGAGCGAGTCACAGTGATCCAAGCATAACAATCAAAAAATCTTTTTTCATTCTACTTCTTGTATACATTATTCACAATAGTAGTTTTACCTTCATACAAAAAGAAACTAGTGTTACAAGTATGTCATTGAAGAAAATGTCCATTCTAAGATAACTAAATGGAAAAAGAACTCGATTGACCTTCCATCAAGATAATGAGATAAAGAAAAATATAGCCAAATCTCAAATGGCAAAGAGAAAAGTGCAGAGATATATACTTGCTGTTGTCAAAGCGTGGTTTTTTTTTTCTCCCAAACTATTAAAAGCATATATAGTAATTATTAACTTTTGATTATACCCTTCAACTCCTTTTACTTAATTATATGTTTGGTATACTGCCATTTTAACACTAAAATTTTGAATGATAAGTGTGATCTTGAATATTAATATTTGATATACTGACATATAAAAATATCAGAATGACAAAGTGTGGTATAATAAGAACCTTTTGAATGTTATTTCATACTATCAAAAACTATGAGAATCTCACGTCACATTTCTTTTAATTTTGTTTATTTTTATAATATACAAATTCGATCATTTTTTTAATTGTTTTGGCTGTATGGCGAGCATGCAATTCTTATCAGTGATCTTTCAGGTTGACAATATTACTACAATAATTTATTTGTGTTCATGTTCCACTTAGCAGTAAAAAAAAATATATAAATTTTTTTAAAATTAAGTGTAATTAGAAAAATAAAATGGCCTTAAATTTTATATTTAAGATTATTAATTTTGAAATTTAGTTTGACTTTCAGGCTGGAATATTGAGGCCTAAATATATTTAGGGCCCGTTTGAATAGCAGAGCTTACAACTTATTAGAGCTTATCTATCAGTATAAGTGCTTTTATGTTAAAAAAACAGTGTTTGAATAAGTTTAAATAAGTAACTTATCAATTTTCAATAAACTAATTTCAGCTTATTTCATAAGCCAATTTTTTAAGCTTATTAAAAAAGCTTCTATGAAAGCTCAAATTCACATTATTAGGAAGTTATTTTGCACTTTTACAAGTTAAAATTTCTTCAAAAGTATACCATTCACCTCTCTCCTTCTATCAAAACTATATCCAAATGTTTTTTTTAAAAAAAACAGCCCTTAATTAGCTCAATGAATTCATATTGTTGTAATAAAATGTCCAACTTTGACAAAAATAAATAAATAAAAGGTCCAACTGAAATTCACCCTAAAAGTCATCAAACTCACCAAGTCTAATTGTAAGTTTGTAACAAATGTAAAATAGGATATAATTAACGAGCTTCTAGCAATGTATCAAAAGAGAATGTATCAATAAATTATTAAATTAAAGTAAAATAAACATTGTAACAAACCCTTGAAATCGAGATAAAATTTCTTATGAGACTTTTTTGCAATCTAGCAACATAAAGAAAGAGTGAAATGGAATTTGATATAAAGCGAGAGAAGTCCCAGACTATTGTGAGAGCGAGAAACGAAAGAACGTGGTATAGGAAATGATGTTAACTTCAAGTTCAAATTTCTTCGCCCTTCGTGTCTTTTAGCTCCAAATTCTTCAACCTTCGTGATCAGGAAGTGACACTAACTTGGTAGGAAATTTGATAATTAATACCCTTCTTATTCACATTCATTCATTCACACTGACTAGAAAAATCAACATGAAATTTGGTAGGAAAGATCAAGACTTGTGTTCTGTGATCTTGAGTCAACTTTTTTTAATTTCATTTCGGAGACAGTGTTGGGCAGAGGAATTTTTCTCACTTTCCTGGAAAGCTTTATTCGGAAAACTAAGCAATCTATTATTTTACTGAATTGCCCTCGCCAAGACTTTTCAATGTCATACGACAGAACAATGGAGTCCACGAAACTACAAAAATACATTATATTATTATACTGAATTGCCTTTCTCTTGAGGAAAATGATCAAGACTTTCATTATCATAAATGTCATACAAACGCCAAAACAATGGAGTCCACATAACTATAAAAATATTAATCTATTTATTGGTTAATTTTCAATAATAAAAAAGACATATTTATATATAATTTTACAATCAATATTATTTAAATAAAAAATAATTTTAGATATGAATTTTAATTCATATTTAAATTTTATTAAATTAAATTATAAAATAAAATAAAATAACTATATATATATATATATATATATATATATATATATATATATATATATATATATATATATATATATATATCTTTTCTTACTCAAAATAAGTTTATAAAATTTTATTAAAATTTAATATCAATTTTAACTTAAATTTTTTTATCAATCAAAATAATAAATTTTTATAATAAAATATTATAATTTAAAAAATTAAGGAACTTGATAAAATTTTATACATTTTGGTGAGGATATTTGAAAATTATAAATTTTGATAATTTAATCATTTTTAAATTTAAGTGAAGATATTTTCAATCATGATAAAATTAATTTCTTATTTTAATAGAAAAAGTTTTAAATTATTGTTTCTTTATTTTAATCAAAAAATTATTTTTACTGACATTTAAAAGTAGTTTTAGATGTTGGTTAAACAAAATGAAAATATTAAAAAAAAAAAACTGAACAAGCTCTAAATTACTTGTACAGGTGTGACTGACATAATGTTAGGTTCAATTATTCTCATGGCTGTGAATGAACAAACATATAATACTTTAGTTTTGTGTATTTCTTACATATGGAGAGAAGAGTAGAAAATGGACTTAATTGAAGGAATAAGAGCTAAATTGTGGTTCTTTAAGAATGATATCTATAAATCAAGTAAATAAATTAAATTCATTAAGGATGGCTGAGTAAGGAGCATTATCATATTGACTCTTGAGACGCATTCTAATGGATAATGCACAAATTTATTCTTGATTTATGATCATATTTTCAAAAGAACTAAAATATAAAGATTCAAGGCAAAGCACCCAATGTTGAGAATATGTTTACTGGTTGCAGTCCAGCTTAACCTTACTGCAGTATTTGAACCATATCTCAAAAAATACATATTCAATATGTATGAAATTTGGTTGATGTGTAGCTGACACAATTGTGTACAACTTTTATTTTCAAGTGGTCAGAAAATTCAGACATTAAAAGGGCCAAAAGTGGGCTAGAAAAGAATCTGTCTACTGCTGCAGTCCAACTCGACTTTGCTTTGATATTTTGACCATAAGTCACAAATTACGTATCCAATTTGTCCATGATTTATCTTGACGAAAAGCCAATAAAATTTTCTACAACTTTTATGTTGATGGAGTCAGCAAATTCTATGAATTTCAAGAATATATTCAAGGTTTAATTTCGATGCACATGATGGAATCCAAATTGTCAACTTTGTACAATTTTCTACTTAACAATTTTGACAATTACCACACCTAATTGTATCTATAAATAGAGGGCTTGAGGAGTGAGTTAGGGAACTTTTGGAGAGAAATTAGGAAAACTTTGTTGGAATTTTACGTACTTGTAATGTTATTATCTCTTTAGACATTTTGTATTTTTCATTTTCTTTCGTAATATTATCATGTTTCTTCATCTTTCATTTTACTTTTTTGTCTTAATTATGAAGAACTAATCTCTTAATGCTAAGGTGAAAGGGTGAAAGGGTGAAACTCTTGGTATAAGAATAATAATTCATTTAACTCTTAATTTAATGTTTATATTTGATGTTGTATTTACCTCCTCCTTTTCTTATGTTATGTTTTAATGGCTGACTGAGCCACATATTTCTTTTTCTTATTTAATGGCTGACTTTGCCGTCTACTTCTTATTTTTATTGTTCATGGTTAGTTTTGCCACCTACTTTATTTCATTTTATTTTTTCATGTTAATTCGTTTTTGACCTTTCTCATTTTCTGTATACTTTAATATTGTAAGATGTGAATTTTGATATATTGTAGACAATCTTTGGTACAATAAATGCTTATATCAATCTTGATTTATTGTAAACAATATAATGATTGGCACAATTTATGCTTGAATCCATTTACAAGTTATCTTTTACATCTTTGTATTTTTAATCTTATAAAGTGTGAATCTTGATACATTATAGACAATTTTTTTCACAATAAATACTTGAATCAGTCTTGATTTATTGTAGACAATATGATGATTGGCACAATGTATGCTTGAATCCATTTTACAAGAGTGTTTTATATATTAATAATACAATAAAAAGGAGGTAAGTATAATTCATGTATAAACAAAGATGAGTTTAAATTAACATATCTTTCGATTGGAAACTTATTCATGTAAATATTCTAATTGAGTAATAAAAGAGTTAAATAAATTTATCTTTATTTGAAATATCAAGAGTGGATCCCATAACTTTAACATAATTCTTTATTTTAAATACATCTTCATTTAATTTTAGTATATTAGTTCTTTGTGTATTTTATTCAATATTCCTCTCACAAAACAAAACATTGAGAACTAGGTTAAAAGTATTTATTTCGGATCTAAATTAGAATTTTCTCTCAATTGAAAATCTCTATGGAATCGACTTTGCATACCACTAAATCTATACTCCAATAGATTTGTGCACTTGCGAGTTTTAATTAAAACAACAACATCTATGTCCCATACATCATCGAACACTATCATGTAGCTTCTTCCCTGTAAGTATTCTACAAGTTCTCTTATCAAAGTGTCCTTATCCATTGCTTCATCTTTAATCCTTTTAGCGTCAGATTTGTTGTTCTCCTCCTCATAAAAAATTTGTATCATAACTTTTAATAACTTCTCTACCTTGAGGGAGCGAGATACAGTGATCCAAGCATAACAATCAAAAGAGATTTTTTTTCTCCTTTTGCTTTTTGTATACATTATTCACAATAGTGGTTTTACCTTCATACAATAAGAAACTAGTGTTGGAACTATGTAATTGAAAAAATTGTCCATTTTTAGGAAACTAAATGAAAAAAGAATTGTGTCACCCTTAACAAAGTTAGCTAAATAATAAAAAAATATATAAAGATATATACTAGCCGTGGTCAAATTATGTTTTGTTTTCTTAACAAATATTAAAAGTAGATATAGTAGTTGTTGACTTTTGATTATACTCTTCAAATCCATTTAAAAGATTTATTTATATATAACTTATACATTGTAATTATAGTTATTCACTTAATTATATATTTGGTAAACTGCTATTTTAAATTTAACATTTTAAATGATAAGTGTCATCTTAGATATTTATATTTAATATACTGACATTTAAAATGATCAGTGTCATCTAAAACAACAAGATTGATACCATCAAAGAATCTCACATCACATCTCTTTTAATTTTGTTAATTTTTATAAAATTTCATTTCTTAATTATTTTGGCTATAAGTCCAGCATGCAATTCTTATCAATGATCTTTCAAGTTGATAATATTACTATACTAGTTCATTTTTGTTAATGTTCCAATTAATAGTAAAAAATACTATAAAAAAATTTAAAACTAATTATAATTAGAAAAATAAAATGGACGTCAATTTTATATTTAAGGTTATTAATTTTGAAATTTATTTTGACTTTGAGGCTGAAATATTTCAGCCTAAATATATTTATTCAAATTGGAGTACTTAAGACCATATTGGAAAAAGAAACCAGCCCTAGCTCAATGAATTTGTATTTTTGCAATAAAATGTCCAACTTTGACAAAAATAAATAAAAAGTCCAACAGATATTCACCCTAAAAGTCATCAGGTCTAATTGTAAATTTGTAACACATGAAAAATAGGATATAATTAATGAGCTTTTATCGTTGCATCAAAACAGACTCTGCAAATAAATTATTAAACTAAAGTAACATAAACATTGTAAATAAAATTTCTTCAAGCACGATCAACTGATCAATCATGATGGCTGTTTTAAAATTTGACTAATGACAACTTTGCAAGCAAGGATACATACGGTTATACAGTGTTTAAAATCAGATATCCTTACCTAAACCACCTTCGCCAACCACTGAAATCACAGTGCGCCTGATTTCTCCATGTAACAGCCAGTTTGTGAGATGTTCTCTGATTTTGTCAACACCCACATGTTGAGCATCATCCATGAAAAGTGCACCCATTCGAAGGTCATGCTTTGTAGAGGTCTCTGCACCATAATTGTAAGATTCTGAAACACAATTGAGCCCAAGAGCCTCTCTGGCTCTCTTCTCTTACTAAGTCTGTCTATGGATTCTCTAATGCTACCAATCTCAGATGTAACATTATGATGAGGTATTATGGATTTGAGCATGTGACCAATTTTGCTAAGAACACCAAGAAATCCATGCTTTTGACCACGCTTTGCCACTCTAAGCAAGTATTCGTCAATTACATCCTCTATGCGATAAGAAACTTGTCTCATCTGCTTCACCCACTCTGTCACTGCGTTACTAGTGATTGCCATTTCTGCCTTCTGGTCTGCATCCTTCAAGTAAGCTCTTATCAATTCGAACTCGTCTTTGATAGAAGTAATTTGGCCATGCACATCACTTAGGAGTGATACTTCTTTACTTAGTAATGGAATCAACTTGTCAATTACAAAGTTCACAACAGTTTTTATAACATCCCGATTTTTTTCTTATGTTACTAATTGAAATTTATTTCTTTCAGAGAGGAGAACGGATTTTGAATCTTATGAGAGTATTAAATTATTTTTACTTAAGTCAAATAAAATAGTAGGAATGGTTAAAATGACATTTAATTTATATAATTTATGGGGATGACATTAGTGTAATTATGGATGATGGCAAGGGTATTTTGGAGATAAAGAGGTGGTAGGTAGGGGGTAAGTAGGGAAAAAATAAAATAAAATAAAATAATGGAAAGATAAGAAGGAGAAGGGAAGGGAGTGACGGAGGGAAAGAGAAGAAAAAGAAAAGGAGAAAAAGAAAGGGGAAGAAAAGAAAAGGGGAAGAAGAAGAAGAGAAAGAAGAAGAAGAGAAAGAGGAAGAAGAAGAAGAAGGAGAAGGAAGAGTAAAGAGAAATCAAAGAATCAAGCACCGAGTTTAAAGGAATTTGAGGTAGGTTTAACATTTATTTATGAATTTTGTATAAGATTATATATACATTTTTAGATTTATTTAGATGTGATTTTGGATAACATGTGGTCTGAATATTTATATGAAATTCTGTTTTGAATGTTTGGACATGCATATGGGTGCATGGAATTATATAAAAGAAAATCAAAAGAGAAGATAAATTAAGCTGAATTTCGGAATAATTGGGGAAGCTTCGGTTTTTGGAATTTTGGGAATATTTGGTAAGGATTTTAAAACAATGGTCAACATATGAATTGTAGATATATGTCTCACGGATCTATAGGCTTTAGAATTACTTAATTTGGAGTTTATATGAGGGATATATGACTGATTAATTGAGCAGAGGTCGGAATTCAGGATAGTAAAAATAAGTGTTTTTATTTTAATTTTCCGGAAATAATCCGTAGAGAATTTGAAGAAAATATAAACATAAAAGTTGTAGATAATTGTCTTAGATTTCTATAAGATTTGAAATCACCTCAATCGGAGTTCGTATGAGGGAGATATGATAGAATAAGTGAAGGAAAATCACAGAACACGGCCAGCCCGTGTTCTGGGTTGCTTCAACACGGGTAGGTCGTGTTTGGAGCTGTTTTTTAAGCATGTTTGAAGTAGTTTTCAAGCATGGCCGTGTCTTGAACATGGCCAGGGTGTGTTGGGTGCTGGACTATCATACTTTTTACTGTTTTATACTTAAAAATAATCTTGTTTGTTGTAATATTTTTAGGAAACATATATTTAAGAAAAATACTTTTAAAATGATGATTTTGGTATCAATGAATTATATTGAGTATTGGTATGTGATGAATGATTATTAATCATTTGGTATAAAAATGATGCATCATATTATGAAAGTAATTAAATGACAAGCGTAAAGCTCATGACGAGTTGCTTGATAGTTATGTATTGTATTTGATAAATATGAATATATATATATATATATACATATATACACACATTTATATGTATGGATGAATATCGACGGGTTGTATGGCTTGAGACGGTACCGAGTAGGGGACGCCCTATTAGCCTGAGTGAGCCAAGGGAGAGCCGCTCTAACCGGATGACAGTGGTAATGTGAGGGGACAGGAGGGTGATGTACTCACATTCTCTGATCACTTATTGTGACTGTAGTTAATCGGTCACTATGCATATAGCAAATGAGTAAATTAAAAGCCGTGATATGGCTGAGCAATAAAAAAAATGGATTTTTAGTGCATGTGTAGTATGATAATTATGCATAAACAAAAATTATGATTTTATCTCAAAATCTTGATATTTCTCTGTAGCTTATACAGCTAAACATAACTCCTATTTTCTCATCATATTTTATTTATGTTAAGTCTACTGGGAATCTTTGTTCTCACTATTATTGTGGTGTTATGTTCAGATAAAAAGAAATGAGATGCAACACAAAATGGCGTTACTAATGGAGATTTAGATGTCTGCACCACCTTCTCACATTTTGTATTTCAAAGATGAAGTGCTGTATAAAGACTCTTATTTATTAAGTTTGTAATATATATATATATATATATATATATATATATATATATATATATATATATATATATATATATATATATTGTGTTTATACATATGGCATATTTAACATGCGTAATGTAGAAATAAAATTGGACGCCATTCTTGCACGAGAGCAAGCAGATTTGAAGCAATTCTCTTTTT
This sequence comes from Gleditsia sinensis, assembly GCA_037074535.1. Classification (NCBI taxonomy): domain Eukaryota; kingdom Viridiplantae; phylum Streptophyta; class Magnoliopsida; order Fabales; family Fabaceae; genus Gleditsia; species Gleditsia sinensis. Next base: position 2,292,518 of record CM073470.1, on the reverse strand, counting down.
TGGCTTTGTGATTAAACACTGGAAAGTGGGATCCCGAGGCGAGGAAAGAGAATTTTTATAGTTAATACGCATAATTAACATATAAGACTGATAATAGTAAAAGCAAAAATGAAGAAGAGTAAAGAAGTGAGACGATAGATACCTTAGCAGGAGTTGTGCGATTGCAAGCGGAAGAGACAGTAGAGGAAATCTCCTCCTGCTATCCTCTATCTCTTTTCTGGCCTCCCTCTTGTGAAGTGTGGTTTTAAGTAATATATGGCAGCACAGAAGCCAAGATTTTAGTTGTTAGCCGAGTTAGTTAATTCATTTAACAGGGTTGACTAAATTGTAATTTTGGAACGATTTATAAAGCTCAAGGGAATGGGATTCATTTATGTAACTTTCGAGAGATTATTCAGTAGGTTTTTTTTACTGTGAAATTGGAGAGAGAAAAACTGAGTCTTCAGAGAAAGTGAGGACAGTATTTGGTGTTTTGCTGGGAATTGCTGTTGGTTCATGTACCGGTGTATTGATTTACTGTGTTTGATGGAGTAAAGCTGCAGCAAGAGTGTCCAAATGGATGTTGGCATCATTCACAGAACAACTTATAATTCTTTGTGCTCATTTTTCTTATATTCTTGGTTGCTTTACTAATTGAATTGGGTTCTTGACTGATTATTGATTTGGTTCTTAACTAGAATCGTTTTTCTGATTTGGTTAGCTTAAGATTCTGATTGTCTAGGCTTGATCATTACACCTCTCCTTTCCAGCACCGCATGATTCTTCCTCGTTAGCTGCCTTTCGCAAATATTAATTTGTGTGGAGCTTTGAATGGGGTTCCCTTGCTTAGATGAAATTACATGTTGAAACTGGATCAAATTAGAGGAATAATATACGCCATTTAAGAAGCACATTCTAACAACCTATTATTTTGTATGCAAATAGTGAAAGAGGAAATTACAATGAAGTGGAAAGAAAGCGTTATTTATATAACTGAATGAATCACTTTATGGATGAAATTTGATTATTGTCATATAATTAATTTAATCTATTCATTTATTACAAAGGAAGTGTATTTAAGAATTTCTTCTCAATGAGTTCACATGTAAATAATTGGAGACTCACTTTGACTGAGAGGAAAAGAAACTGACCAGTATCAATGTTAGCAATGATAGTATCTTCACCATATCTTGCCTTCTCCCAAGTTGACTCTTTAAGAACTACTCCATTGCTCTCTAGTCCCAGAAATTCCCATGACCTTGTGGTTTGCAGCTCGTGCCCTTCATTCAGAAACACAGACACTACATTTGGATTCTCTGCACCCACCCAAACACCAAGGTCAATAGCAAGATTAAAAACGACTTTTTTTTTCTAGTTTCAATGGTCAATAGATGAAAACATAGAAAAAGAGTTGATAAAACCATGTTTGAAAGATGCTGATGTTTCTCTTACTTGCAATATCTGCTGCTTCTTCATCTTCAAGAACCGCAGCAAAACCATTGATTTGTTTATTATATGAGTAAAATATTGCTTTCTTGGCCTTCTCATGGCTAAGAATGAACAAACATTTTATATTCAGATTGTTATTTTACATCACAGGGCAATTACCGAAGTTCATTGGATTCTATACCTTCCCAAGTGTGATCCTAGTAACTTATAATGTGAATTTGTAGCATATTCTTAATCAGTCGCCGAAGGGTTTGGGCCATGAGAGTGTGATCCTAAATATACAATGTAAGACTGCAACAGAGGACAAGATTCAAACATTTAGAATGCAAACCCAGAAGCAAATTTTCTATTTTGAAATTGGAAAGAAATTCAAACCATTTTCAGCTATAATTAAAAGTTGAACTATATATTATGCTAATTATAATTGAATTCAGCAATATAAGCAAAATATAACCAAAATGTTACGGGTGTTTGTTGTAGAGAAATAAAAGAAGAGACATTAATAGTAATACGCACCATTTCATTTTGGGTAGGTGGAATAACGGTTTTTAGCTGAGTCAGTAGCTGGATGTTAGTCTGTTAGTTAGTTTAGTTGAGTCAGCAGCTGGACGTTGGTGTGTTAGTTAGGCCGGGTGATTGGGGAGTTAAATAGGGACCAATGGGAAAAAGGGAGATGGCTCATGTAATATTGTTCATTTTTATAGAACTTCGATTAGGGTTCTGGGAATAAAGAAGTCTTGCTCTATTTTCGTGACAGAGGGTGTGAAGTTTCTTGGTCAAGAACGATTTACTCGTTTCAGTGGTATTAGAGCTGGTTCGATTGCAGCCATGGGAGAGAAAATGACGGTGAAGGAAGTGCAACAGAAGACTGTAGAGTTGGAGAAGATAATCAAAGGAGTCAAAGGCAAGATGGATGAGTTGGGATCCGAATTCAAGGATTTGAAGCAAAACGACATTCGAGAATTAAAGGAGAATATGCAGAAATTACTATCATTGGTGGGAGAAATTTTATACCAGAGACAATCATGTGTTGAGTAAAATTCGAGGGAAGATAGAGCAGAGTAAGGAGGTGAATCTATTCCAGAAGGAAGCAAGATGCAATTTCCAAGTTTTGATGGTAAGGAATTTTGTTTATGGAGAGATAGGTGTGAGCAGTTTTTTGTATTGGAGCAAGTGGCTGAAGAGTAGAGACTTAAGAGGTAGTTGATGGCGATGGAAGGGAAGGCATTTGCATGGCAAAAACACTACATGAAATCGACAAATATGCGTTCATTAAATTGGAAGAGGTTCTTGGAAGCTGTAGGATCAAGGTTTGATGATAATAGCTATGAAGATCCGCTGGCTGAACTGGTGAATCTTAAACACACAAGTAATTTGGTTGAATATATGGAATCCTTTGATGAGCTAATAGCTAGAGTTTCGATAGATGAACAAGCTGCATTAAGTTGTTTCTTGGGGGGGTTAAAACGACCACTAGAAAAGGCTCTAAGGTTACAAAATCCGAAGAATGTTAACGAAGCAATGAAGATGGCTCGGGTTCAGGAAGAGCTCCTGATAAAACTCAACATGCAACCTTACCACCTGTCTCAATTTAGGACTGATTCTTATAGTCCTAATAACTCGCAAGTGGTTTCAAGAACCTTTAAACATGTGTCTTCATACAGCAACAACATAGGATCTACCAATGTTTTCTTTAGAAATACAAATCAAAAGCCCAACTCAATTCCACAGAACAATCAAAGAGGGTCATCAATGACTAGTAACAACTATCGAGAACCGAATAATAACAGGACTGTGGCATCTTCTTCTTATAGACCACCAAGTAGAGCAGAAGCTGCTAATTGAATGGCAAAAGGTTTATGTAGATTTTGCGGGGAGAAGTATGACCCCAACCATAGGAGTCTATGTAAGGTGTGGGGAAGGCTCAATGCATTATGGCTAGAGAACGAAGAGGAAGATATGTTACAAGATATAGGAGAAGAACAACAGCTGGAAGGATCCATTTCTAACACAGATATAGGCCCTAACTCCGAGGACATTCAGATATCTTTACATGCTTTACAAGGTATTGCGGGAGGTAATACTATGCAGATAGTAGGAAGGATAAAGAAATAGGAGGTACCATTTCTCATTGATACTGGCAGCACGCATAATTTCATTAGTTTTCAATGGGTAAAAAAGCTCGATTTAAGAACGCAACAAGCAAGGGGTTGTAAAGTCAGGGTAGCTAATGATGAATCATTAAGGGTGGACACTAAATGTGAAGCTTTATCATGGCAGTTTGGAGACCATAGGTTTTCAGCTGACTTCTTAGTTCTTCCTACACATGGATCGGAAGTCATTCTAGGAATGCAATGGTTGAAAGTTTTGGGAGCCATTAAATGGGATTGTGCTAAGCTTACCATGGCCTTTCACTACCAAGGTCAGGACATTGATTTGCAAGGAATGGAGCCCCAAGTGCTTATTCGGGAAGAAGGTAAGGGTTGCAGAATATCGATTACTACAGAAGCTTTTGTTATCCAGTTCCTTCAAGAAGAAAAAGATATTGCGGGTACAAAGAAGGTAATGGATAAAAGTGACCACGAGTGGAAGTCAGAGGACTGAAATACAAATGAAAAGCATAGGGAAGAAGAGAGCTTGTTGAGACTGTATGACTCTGTGTTCCAAGAACCATCGACACTTCCTCCTAAATGACTATATGATCACAAAATACAGATAATAGAAGGTAGTAACCCGGTCAATCAACGGCCATATCGCTACCCCCAGATACAGAAATACGTGATAGAAAAGATGGTGGAGGAGATGTTGATATCCGGCATCATTCAACAGAGTATCAGCCCGTATGCCTCACCCATTGTTTTGGTTAAAAAGAAAGACAATTCCTAGAGATTTTGCATCGATTACTGGAAGTTGAATGCCATAACCATAAAGGATAAATTCCCTATTCCCCTCATTGAAGAGCTGCTAGATGAATTACAAGGCTCCATGTACTTTAGCAAAATTGATTTACGGGCAGGTTATCATCAAATAAGGATGCATGAGCCTGATATTCACAAAACTGAGTTCAAAACTCATAATGGGTTTTACGAATGGCTTGTGATGCCCTTTGGCTTGTCCAATGCGCTGGCTACGTTCCAGGCAATAATGAATCACACTTTTCGGCCATTCCTACGTAAATTCGTTTTGGTTTTTTTTGATGTTATTATGGTTTATAGCCAGAATTGGAGTCAACATCTGCAGCATCTTAGATTTGTTTTGGAAGTACTTAAGAATAATAGCTTTTATGCTAAGAAAAACAAATGCTCATTTGGGGCCATGCAAATAGAATACCTCGGCCACATTGTTTCTAGGGAAGGAGTAGCTGCGGATCCGAAGAAGTTAGAAGCTATAAAGGATTGGCCTAAGCCACAGAACGTGAAAGAGCTTAGGGGATTGCTAGGCTTATCCAGCTATTATCGGAGGTTTATAAGAGGGTATGGCATCATTGCCAAACCTCTCACCGAGCTACTGAAAAAGCAAGCATTTGGGTGGAACCCGGAAGCACAAGCAGCCTTTGACAGGTTAAAAAAGGCACTTACAGAACCACCATTGCTAGCAATGCCGGATTTCTCCCAACCTTTTATAATTGAAACGGATGCCTCGGGCACAGGCATTGGGGCCATTCTGATACAGCAAGATTGTAACATCCTTAATTTCGTTTCTTTTATTGATAAAGGTACATAAAAAATTTAATTAAGGAAATAAAATTTATTAGACAATATTTTAGATATCTAAGGAAATATAATCCTTAGAAATTCTTCACCTTATGTATATGCATAGAAAATGTTTCTAACATTAAGAGAACAAATAAAGAAGGAAAATCTAATAGGAAAGAAATTAGAAATAACATACTAAAGAGATGCAAAATTCTTGGATAAGGAAGATAAATTTTTAGAAACAAGTAAAGGTCTTAAAATTTCAAAGAACATTGAATTAGGGTAATTTTTCCTAATTCAAGAACTATAGTTACTAAGTTTAAAATCTTTACCCATACATTGGGCTTTTACCTATGGACACTTCATATAGAGTTTTTCCACTTCACATAAGTTTCTAGCAAGCCCATTGGATAACCTAAACAAGAAATTAAACATAGACTTGGACTAGGATATAGTAATTTCACCAATAGCCCAAAAATTATGAAAATGTGACCAAGCCCACCAAGAAAGGAAGAATTTTATCCAAAGCAAAGAAAATGGGTAGGACAAGCCCATAATGGGTAAGAATAAGCCCAAATCCAAGAGGAAAAATAAAATAAAATAAATTAGATGATGATATAATAATAAGAATAAAGATTAGGTTACATGGCATTAAGACAAAAATTTAGCAAGTGGTATGATTCTACATTCATTATTTAGGCAAGTGGCATGATAATACAAGGCTTTAGGACAAAAACATCTATATCCTTCACTCATAATTTTAGCAAGTGGTATGATAATACATGGTATTAGGACAAAACATTCATAGCCCACACAAATAATATCAACCAAATAATGGAGATTGAAGGGCTAGAAATTTGCCACTTAAAAAGGCAACCTATCATAATTGATTAAGACAAAAGAAAAATTAAATGAATCCCTAAATCAAAGGGACCTTGTCCCTTATCTTAAGAACATATCATCATAATTTTCAAAATACAAATCTCCTTTTCCTATGCATATCTTGACTAAGGAAGAGGAAGACAAGAACATAAGTTGTTTGTTTTCCAAAAATTCAACAAAGTGTATCTTAATTGTGATAAGGTAGATCCATGATCATGAAAGGTGAATTATTTGGTGGTCTATATAAGAGAACCCACCCTTACAACACTTTAATTTCGTCCAAGTGAGAAAGAGAGAGAAATAGAAGCAAGGTAGAGTGAGGAAAGGAGAGAAGAGAGAAGAAGAAAGGAAGGAAGAAGAAGGAGAAGTTTAGAAAGCTAAAGGTAAGTTTAACAATATTTCTTTTTGAAGAAAACCTTTGAAACTCATAATATTTATATGAGATTTTGATCTTAGAACTTTGATGATTAGGTCATGGATGTTACTATATCATGTTACATATTGATCTTGCATGTGATGTATGTTTGAATACTTAGGTTGGTGTAGATAGTTCTGCATGGGTATGGGTATGGTTGACAGAATTTTAAGCTTCGGTATTTTAATTTCTGGGAACAATTTATAAGGAATTAAAATACATGGTTAACATAAGAATTAAAGATATATGTGTCCCGGATTTATAGCCACTGGAATCATTCCATTTGGAGTCCATATGAGGTAGATATGGTCTGATTAGTAGTCAAAGGTCAGAAAATGAATCATCAGGGAAGAATATGTTAGGATAGCTTCGGTAATTTAATTTCTGGGAATTATTGGTAGGGAATTAAAATAAATGGTTAACATAAGAATTAAAGATATGTATGTCATGGATTTTTAGCCACTGGAATCATTCAATTTGGAGTCCATATGAGGTAGCTATGGTCTGATTAGTAGTCAAAGGTCAGAAAATGAATCATCAGGGAAGAATATGTTAGGATAGCTTCGGTGATTTAATTTCTGGGAATTATTGGTAGGGAATTAAAATAAATGGTTAACATAAGAATTAAAGATATGTATGTCATGGATTTTGAGCCACTGGAATCATTCAATTTGGAGTCCACATGTGGTAGATATGGTCCGATTAGTAAGCCAAGGTCAGAAAATGGTTCATCAGGGAAGATTATGTTAGGACAGCTTTTGTATTTTAATTTCTGGGAATTATTTGTATGAAATTAAAATAAATGGTTAACATGAACCTTATATATCTATGTCTCATGGAAATATGCCCACTGGAATTATGCAATTTGGAGTTCATATGAGGTAGATATGATCCGATTAGTAAGCAGAGGTCAGAAAATGTTTATTCAGGGAAGAGTATGTTATTAATGTTTTAGTTTTTGAATTTCTGGAAATATTCTGTAGAGAATTAAAATAGCGCGCCAACATAACAATTATAGATATATGGCTCATGGAATTTTACCAATTGGAATAACTCAATTTGGAGTTCAAATTTGAGAGATATTGTCTAATTAGTTAGTAAAGGTCAGAACCTAAACGAGAAGAAATAATACTAAATTTAAAGGAGTAATAACACCACAATATCATACTATTTTGTTGATATGATTAACATAATAGTTTTAGATAATTGTCTTAGCTTTTCATAGACACTAATATCATCTTAATCGGAGTTAAAATGAGAGAGTTATGCTCTGATTTGTAAGCAAAGGCTGTGTTAAAAGTTAGTAAACCTATTTTCAATATTTTTCTACCCTAGATGAATTTTTAAGGTAATAATAGAAATCAATTTGAGGAAAAATGCTCTATAAAATTTGTAAGAACATGTGTTGGAAATGATATAAGTAGAAATAAAATGACTAAATGCCTAGACATAAAGAAAATGAAAAGAATTATTCTAGTTACTGGAAAAAAATTGTGATTTGTGAAAAGTGCATGTCTAAGGAAAGCTCTGGCAAGGAAAGACTTGGTACTTAAGCGTGTCCATTAGTGACCCACCTCTCTTTTCTGGGAACTTTCCTGGTGCGCTGTTTACAGACTACAATTACTATCCAGTTATCGAGGTATTAGTGTGAAATTTTGACATGGAAATATTTTATAAAGTGAAAATTAGAAAATGATTATATTCATGGCATAATTTCAGTTTACCAATGAATTTTGAGAATGATTATGTTTTGATACATTATGGCATGAGAATATAATAAACATACTCGTTATTGGAATCATATTTTCGGCTATTAATATGAAAAGAAAAGAAATGAGCACGGTCACATGGCAATCCGTGTGGTGCACCAGTAGGGGACGCCCTACCAACGGTTATGATCATGTTAATAAGAAAAGAAAGAGAAAGTGTGCCATGTCGGACGGAGCGAGATAAGCCCGTACCGAAAAGTAGAGAATACTCACCCTGACCGGGGTAGCTTGAAGTAAGAATAAGTGGATAGCCATCATATGAAACTCGAAAAATAGTTATTCATACCATACATGTCATAACTGTATAATTTTCATGTGCATGATAAAGTGCATTCATGTGACTTAAAGATATTTTCTGTAGTTTATACAGCTGAACATGACATGATGAACTATATTGATGGTAAATTATGATTTATTGTTGAACTTACTGGGATTTAATTCTCACTATATTTCCATATCATGTTCAGAATAATAAATATGCAGATATTCTCTATGACACTTATTATCTCTGTACGTTGGATCGAGGTGCCCTACCTTGGGCAACTTCCAGTTATTTCAGATATAACTGTCGTAGATGTAACTGAGATTCCGGTGGACGTGCCACCCGAACCAGTGTCCCCGGAAGTAGTCGATATAGATGATTAGAACTAATATGTATTTTTGTACAAATATTTGTAAAATAATGGTGTGTAGTTTGTAAAATAATATTGTGTATGGAAACTCAGTATTGTATAAATTAAATAAATGTTATATTGAGTTAAGTTGTAACGAGGTAATAATTTCATCGTATTTTTTTAAAAAAAAAAAAAAATTTACATAAATGGAGTTGTTACATAATTGGTATCAGAGCAGGTCGATCCTAGATGGCCAGTGGTTGGATGGTTATCTGAATCGATCTTATAGTGTCTTGAGTATGTTGTGGTTGTGCTGTGTAGGGGATCAGTGATTCATATAGGTAAGAAATTACTAGTGTTTCCTATCTATATGCCGAGGTGGTGTTATGACTGCTATTAAATATTTTTGAACTAACTATTGGGCTTGATCACCTCAATAGCAGCATAACTTTGTTTTGTACCATAGTAGGAAATGGCACCACCAAGGAGGAATCCAGCAACCAATGCAGAGGAAACCCTGCACAACCTGGCTACGGCAATTCGAGACCAAGTTATGACCACCAACCAAATTTTACAACATCTCCAGAATGCTAATAACACAAATGTTGAGATTGGTCCTAACAACCGGACGGCTGGAAAAGATAATGGTATATCCGAGTTCCTGAGGACTAGACCACCTTGTTTCCAAGGTGGTTATGACCCAACGGTAGCCGAAAGGTGGATTAGGGAATTAGATAAAATCTTTGAAGTGATGGGCTGTACTGAAGAGCAGCAAATCATTTTTGCTGCATATATGTTAAAGGATGAAGCAGAATACTGGTGGCGTGGAGCTAGAGAACTTTTAGCTCATCAGGGAAGACAGATCACCTGGCAAGTGTTCAAGGACATTTTCTTTGAAAAGTACTTTCCAAGTACTGTACGGGCAGAGAAAGAGATCGAATTTCTCCAACTCAGGCAAGGAAGCATGACCGTGGACCAGTATATCGCAAGGTTCGAGGAGCTGTCTAAGTTCTCCTCTTATCTGCGATATAACCCAGATGAAGCATGGAAGGCGGTTAAGTTTGAAGCGGGACTAAACCCGGAGTTAAAGAATGCTGTTATAGCTATGGAGATCAGGGAGTTTGTACCTCTGATAAATAAATGCAGACTCCTGGAAAAGAGTTTAAGGGCAGTGGAGGACGAGAAGCAAAGGCGAAACCTATGGAAAAGGAAGAAAAATTTTCCCAACCCTAGAAAGAACGTGAGAAGAAGTGGATATGGAGCTGGTAAGAGGCCATTGATTGCGGGTCCTAGGCCTTTTCAACAAGACCTCGCCTCAGTCAAGTGCGCTAAATGCGGACGCATGCATGGTAACCGGCCATGCTACATGGGACAAGATGTCTGCTTCAATTGCGGACAGAAGGGACATTTTGCGAAAAACTGCCCACAGAATGTAGGAAAGCAGCCAGAACAGAGGCCTCAGGTGAAAGGAAGAGTTTTCACCCTGAGCGGCCAAGAGGCAGCTCAATCTTCTGAAATGATTCAAGGTACATGCTATATTTATGGATTTGCTCTTATGGTGTTATTTGACTCTGGTGCTAGTCATTCATTTATATCGGAAGAATGTATTAGGAAGTTTCAGTTCCCTATTTCTGAAACTCCCTATGAGCTATCTGTAGTAACCCCTACAGGGGAACGGGTATTAACTTCCTCTGTATGTAAGGACTGTCAAGTCACCATCCAGGAGAAAACTTTTTCTGTAGACCTCGTCAGTTTACCTTTAAGAGGTATTGAGGTCATTCTAGGGTTAGACTGGATGTCTAGAAATCGAGTCTTGTTGAATTGTTGTAACAAGACCGTTGAATTTCTACCTTCTACTCCGAAAGAGGAGGTCCAGTTATTGATGTTAAATGCCAATCAAGTTAATAGGGAGTTGAAGAATGGAGTACTTGGATACATTCTCTTGTATTTATCAAACCTAGAAGTCGAACCGAAGCTTGATGAAATTCCAATAGCCAACGAGTTTCCTGAAGTGTTTCCATTAGATATTCCAGGCTTACCTCCCAAGAGAGAGATAGAGTTCTCTATTGATCTCCTACCTGGGACAGGGCCTATCTCTATTGCACCATATCGAATGGCCTCGAAGGAACTACAAGAACTAAAGAAGCAGTTGGAGGAACTATTAGACAAGCAATTCATTAGACCGAGTGTATCACCTTGGGGAGCTCCTGTATTGTTTGTTAAGAAGAAAGACGGGAGTTTAAGACTATGCATAGATTACAGACAGCTGAATAAGGTGACTATCAAAAATAAGTATCCTCTCCCTAGGATAGATGACTTATTGGATCAATTAAAGGGAGCCTTCATCTTTTCTAAAATTGACTTGCGGTCAGGATATCATCAGATTAGGATTAAGGAGGAGGACGTACCAAAAACTGCTTTCAGGACTAGGTATGGGCACTATGAGTTTCTCGTAATGCCCTTCGGGTTAACGAATGCACCTGCAATTTTCATGGATTACATGAATCGCATTTTTCGACCCTACCTAGATCAATTTGTTGTAGTGTTCATTGATGACATCTTGATATATTCTAAGAGTAAGAAAGAACATGAACAACATCTCCGAATCGTGCTGCAAGTGCTGAAAGAGAAAAAGTTATATGCCAAATTGGAGAAATGTGAATTTTGGCTGTCAGAGGTGAAGTTTCTCGGACATGTCATCTCTAATAGAGGGGTAGCCGTAGATCCTAGCAAGACAGAAGCAGTGATTAAGTGGGAGACACCAAAGACGGTTACGGAAATCAGAAGTTTCCTTGGTTTGGCAGGATACTACAGGAGATTTATACAAAACTTCTCTCGTATAGCCTTGCCATTGACTAAATTGACCAGGAAAGGAAGTCCTTTCAAATGGACTGATCAATGTGATGCTAGTTTTCAGGAGCTGAAGACAAGATTGACCACTCCTCCTGTTTTAATTATTCCAGACCCCACAGGACATTTTGAAGTGTATAGTGATGCTTCAAAGAAAGGGCTAGGGTGTGTGTTAATGCAAGACAAGAGAGTAGTTGCTTACGCCTCTAGACAACTAAGACCCCACGAAGGAAACTATCCAACCCATGATCTTGAATTAGCGGCAGTAGTGTTTGCCTTAAAGATTTGGCGACACTATTTGTACGGGGCAACCTTTGAAGTATATTGTGATCATAAGAGTCTTAAATACCTCTTTGATCAGAAGGAGTTAAATATGAGGCAACGAAGATGGGTAGAATTCCTCAATGACTACAAGTTTGAGATAAAGTATCATCCCGGAAAGGCGAATGTTGTAGCAGATGCCTTGAGTCGAAAATCTCTGCATATGGGTCAGATGATGGTGTATGAGATGCAGATGCTAGAGGAGTTTCGAAATTTGAAGCTAGCCACTACTCTTACTCCAAAGAATCTAGTCATTAATGGTTTAAGTATAGGGTCTGACCTTAGAGCCCAGATCAAAGAAGCTCAAGCTCACGATCAATACTTACAAGATCATAAAGACCAAGGTAATTTTTCTGTAATGGAAGATGGAGCAATCATGTATCAGGGAAGGATTTGTGTCCCTCAAGAACAAGAGTTGAGGACTAAGATACTGAAGGAAGCGCATCAAAGTAAATACACAATCCATCCTGGATGCACTAAAATGTACCAGGATTTAAAAAGGATGTATTGGTGGCCAGGGATGAAAAATGACATTGCTGAGTTCGTGGCAAAATGTTTAACTTGTCAGAAGGTGAAAGTGGAACATCAAAAGCCAGCAGGATTTCTTCAACCTCTGGAGATTCCTGAATGGAAATGGGACAGTATTTCGATGGACTTTGTTGTAGGTTTACCTAAGACTTCAGTGGGACATGACTCTATCTGGGTAATAGTTGACAGATTAACCAAATCTGCTCACTTTTTGCCCATAAAAATTAACTTTTCACTAGATAAATTGGCCCAATTGTATGTTCAGGAAATAGTTAGACTTCATGGGATTCCCTTAAATATTGTTTCTGATAGAGATCCGAGGTTCACATCGAGGTTTTGGAAGGCGTTGCAAGAAGCTTTTGGAACCCAGTTGCGGTTCAGTACTGCCTATCATCCTCAAACTGATGGGCAGACTGAACGAACAATTCAAACCCTAGAAGATATGTTGAGGGCCTGTGTGATAGAGCAAGGTAAAGGATGGGATAAGTACCTACCTTTAGTAGAGTTTGCTTATAATAATAGCTATCACTCTAGCATTAAGATGGCCCCCTATGAAGCTTTATACGGTAGAAAGTGCCGATCTCCACTATGTTGGTTCGAGGTAGGAGAAAAGAACTTGTTGGGTCCTGATCTAGTTCAACAAACCTCTGAACAAATCAGGATGATACGAAACAAAATACTTACAGCACAGAGTCGGCAAAAGAGTTACTACGATAAGAGACATAGACCTCTAGAGTTTGAGGAAGGAGACCATGTATTTTTGAAACTTTCCCCGACTACTGGAGTTGGTAGGTCTCTCAAAACAAGAAAGCTAAGTCCGCGATTTTTAGGACCCTACCAAATTCTAAAGAAAGTTGGGACATCAGCATATCAAGTTGCTCTCCCACCTAATTTGTCCAACCTGCATAATGTTTTCCACGTATCACAGTTGCGGAAGTATCTTTCAGATTCATCACATATAATACTGGATGAACCAATCCAAATAAAGGAGAACATGACATACCAGCTACTACCTGCATCCATATTGGACACTGACGTGAAGCAACTGAGAAATAAAACCATTCCCCTAGTTAAGGTGTTATGGGAAGGTTTGACTCCGGAAGAAGCAACTTGGGAGCTGGAAGAAGTCATGAGGAAGAAATATCCGCAATTGTTCTTATAAGGTAATTTCTGAAATTTTGAGGACAAAATTACTTTTAGGGGGAGAGAAATGTAACATCCTTAATTTCGTTTCTTTTATTGATAAAGGTACATAAAAAATTTAATTAAGGAAATAAAATTTATTAGACAATATTTTAGATATCTAAGGAAATATAATCCTTAGAAATTCTTCACCTTATGTATATGCATAGAAAATGTTTCTAACATTAAGAGAACAAATAAAGAAGGAAAATCTAATAGGAAAGAAATTAGAAATAACATACTAAAGAGATGCAAAATTCTTGGATAAGGAAGATAAATTTTTAGAAACAAGTAAAGGTCTTAAAATTTCAAAGAACATTGAATTAGGGTAATTTTTCCTAATTCAAGAACTATAGTTACTAAGTTTAAAATCTTTACCCATACATTGGGCTTTTACCTATGGACACTTCATATAGAGTTTTTCCACTTCACATAAGTTTCTAGCAAGCCCATTGGATAACCTAAACAAGAAATTAAACATAGACTTGGACTAGGATATAGTAATTTCACCAATAGCCCAAAAATTATGAAAATGTGACCAAGCCCACCAAGAAAGGAAGAATTTTATCCAAAGCAAAGAAAATGGGTAGGACAAGCCCATAATGGGTAAGAATAAGCCCAAATCCAAGAGGAAAAATAAAATAAAATAAATTAGATGATGATATAATAATAAGAATAAAGATTAGGTTACATGGCATTAAGACAAAAATTTAGCAAGTGGTATGATTCTACATTCATTATTTAGGCAAGTGGCATGATAATACAAGGCTTTAGGACAAAAACATCTATATCCTTCACTCATAATTTTAGCAAGTGGTATGATAATACATGGTATTAGGACAAAACATTCATAGCCCACACAAATAATATCAACCAAATAATGGAGATTGAAGGGCTAGAAATTTGCCACTTAAAAAGGCAACCTATCATAATTGATTAAGACAAAAGAAAAATTAAATGAATCCCTAAATCAAAGGGACCTTGTCCCTTATCTTAAGAACATATCATCATAATTTTCAAAATACAAATCTCCTTTTCCTATGCATATCTTGACTAAGGAAGAGGAAGACAAGAACATAAGTTGTTTGTTTTCCAAAAATTCAACAAAGTGTATCTTAATTGTGATAAGGTAGATCCATGATCATGAAAGGTGAATTATTTGGTGGTCTATATAAGAGAACCCACCCTTACAACACTTTAATTTCGTCCAAGTGAGAAAGAGAGAGAAATAGAAGCAAGGTAGAGTGAGGAAAGGAGAGAAGAGAGAAGAAGAAAGGAAGGAAGAAGAAGGAGAAGTTTAGAAAGCTAAAGGTAAGTTTAACAATATTTCTTTTTGAAGAAAACCTTTGAAACTCATAATATTTATATGAGATTTTGATCTTAGAACTTTGATGATTAGGTCATGGATGTTACTATATCATGTTACATATTGATCTTGCATGTGATGTATGTTTGAATACTTAGGTTGGTGTAGATAGTTCTGCATGGGTATGGGTATGGTTGACAGAATTTTAAGCTTCGGTATTTTAATTTCTGGGAACAATTTATAAGGAATTAAAATACATGGTTAACATAAGAATTAAAGATATATGTGTCCCGGATTTATAGCCACTGGAATCATTCCATTTGGAGTCCATATGAGGTAGATATGGTCTGATTAGTAGTCAAAGGTCAGAAAATGAATCATCAGGGAAGAATATGTTAGGATAGCTTCGGTAATTTAATTTCTGGGAATTATTGGTAGGGAATTAAAATAAATGGTTAACATAAGAATTAAAGATATGTATGTCATGGATTTTTAGCCACTGGAATCATTCAATTTGGAGTCCATATGAGGTAGCTATGGTCTGATTAGTAGTCAAAGGTCAGAAAATGAATCATCAGGGAAGAATATGTTAGGATAGCTTCGGTGATTTAATTTCTGGGAATTATTGGTAGGGAATTAAAATAAATGGTTAACATAAGAATTAAAGATATGTATGTCATGGATTTTGAGCCACTGGAATCATTCAATTTGGAGTCCACATGTGGTAGATATGGTCCGATTAGTAAGCCAAGGTCAGAAAATGGTTCATCAGGGAAGATTATGTTAGGACAGCTTTTGTATTTTAATTTCTGGGAATTATTTGTATGAAATTAAAATAAATGGTTAACATGAACCTTATATATCTATGTCTCATGGAAATATGCCCACTGGAATTATGCAATTTGGAGTTCATATGAGGTAGATATGATCCGATTAGTAAGCAGAGGTCAGAAAATGTTTATTCAGGGAAGAGTATGTTATTAATGTTTTAGTTTTTGAATTTCTGGAAATATTCTGTAGAGAATTAAAATAGCGCGCCAACATAACAATTATAGATATATGGCTCATGGAATTTTACCAATTGGAATAACTCAATTTGGAGTTCAAATTTGAGAGATATTGTCTAATTAGTTAGTAAAGGTCAGAACCTAAACGAGAAGAAATAATACTAAATTTAAAGGAGTAATAACACCACAATATCATACTATTTTGTTGATATGATTAACATAATAGTTTTAGATAATTGTCTTAGCTTTTCATAGACACTAATATCATCTTAATCGGAGTTAAAATGAGAGAGTTATGCTCTGATTTGTAAGCAAAGGCTGTGTTAAAAGTTAGTAAACCTATTTTCAATATTTTTCTACCCTAGATGAATTTTTAAGGTAATAATAGAAATCAATTTGAGGAAAAATGCTCTATAAAATTTGTAAGAACATGTGTTGGAAATGATATAAGTAGAAATAAAATGACTAAATGCCTAGACATAAAGAAAATGAAAAGAATTATTCTAGTTACTGGAAAAAAATTGTGATTTGTGAAAAGTGCATGTCTAAGGAAAGCTCTGGCAAGGAAAGACTTGGTACTTAAGCGTGTCCATTAGTGACCCACCTCTCTTTTCTGGGAACTTTCCTGGTGCGCTGTTTACAGACTACAATTACTATCCAGTTATCGAGGTATTAGTGTGAAATTTTGACATGGAAATATTTTATAAAGTGAAAATTAGAAAATGATTATATTCATGGCATAATTTCAGTTTACCAATGAATTTTGAGAATGATTATGTTTTGATACATTATGGCATGAGAATATAATAAACATACTCGTTATTGGAATCATATTTTCGGCTATTAATATGAAAAGAAAAGAAATGAGCACGGTCACATGGCAATCCGTGTGGTGCACCAGTAGGGGACGCCCTACCAACGGTTATGATCATGTTAATAAGAAAAGAAAGAGAAAGTGTGCCATGTCGGACGGAGCGAGATAAGCCCGTACCGAAAAGTAGAGAATACTCACCCTGACCGGGGTAGCTTGAAGTAAGAATAAGTGGATAGCCATCATATGAAACTCGAAAAATAGTTATTCATACCATACATGTCATAACTGTATAATTTTCATGTGCATGATAAAGTGCATTCATGTGACTTAAAGATATTTTCTGTAGTTTATACAGCTGAACATGACATGATGAACTATATTGATGGTAAATTATGATTTATTGTTGAACTTACTGGGATTTAATTCTCACTATATTTCCATATCATGTTCAGAATAATAAATATGCAGATATTCTCTATGACACTTATTATCTCTGTACGTTGGATCGAGGTGCCCTACCTTGGGCAACTTCCAGTTATTTCAGATATAACTGTCGTAGATGTAACTGAGATTCCGGTGGACGTGCCACCCGAACCAGTGTCCCCGGAAGTAGTCGATATAGATGATTAGAACTAATATGTATTTTTGTACAAATATTTGTAAAATAATGGTGTGTAGTTTGTAAAATAATATTGTGTATGGAAACTCAGTATTGTATAAATTAAATAAATGTTATATTGAGTTAAGTTGTAACGAGGTAATAATTTCATCGTATTTTTTTTAAAAAAAAAAAAAATTTACATAAATGGAGTTGTTACATAAGATAAACCGATAGCGTATATCAGTAAAGCCATGGGACCAAAATATCAGTTGCTATCAGCTTATGAACAAGAGTTGTTCGCATTGGTGTTTGCAATAAAGAAGTGGTTGGCTTACCTAGTGGGTCATCGCTTCACAATCAGAACTGATCAGCAAGCTCTACGTCACATACTAAATCAACAACTTAACACTAGCATGCAGAACTGGGGCTTGGAGAAACTCATGGGAATGGATTTTGGCATTGAATATAAGAAAGGAAAAGAAAATGGGGGGGGGCAGACACCCTATCTAGATGACCAAAGAACCATATGCTCATGACCATATCCGTCGTGAATTCGGATCTGTTGCAGCAAGTCAAGGCTTCGTATGCATCGAACGGGAGACTACAACAACTGATAAGGAAACTACAACAAGAGCCAGGGAGAAATGAAAAATACAAATGGGAGTCAGATGTGCTGAAACGAAAGGGAAAGATAATTGTGGGACAGAATGACCAACTCAGGGAGGAAATCTTGGAGTTCTATCACAATACGGCGTGGGGAGGCCACTCGGGTGCCAAAAAAACTTACAGCAGCATCAAAGCAGTTTTTTATTGGAAGGGTTTGAAGAAACAAGTGCGGCAATATGTCAAACAGTGTGGAACATGCCAGAGGAATAAGGCAAAAAACATAGCTTATCCAAGGTTACTACAACCCCTATCCATTCCGAAGATAGCATGGCACACAGTTTCACTGGACTTTTTAACAAGCCTGCCTAGCACGCATGGAAAGACGTAGTAGATAAGCTTACCAAGTATGCTCACTTCATTTCTCTAGCAAACCCAATCACAGCATCATCTGTAGCAAAAGCCCTACTGGTCAATGTGGTGAAGCTGCATAAATGGCCTACGGTTCTCATTTCAGACAGGGACCCCATTTTATTAAGTAAATTTTGGAAGGAACTTTTTAGAGTTCAAGGCATTACTCACCATAAATCCACAGCTTACCACCCGCAAACCGATGGTCAGACAGAGATTGTAAATAAAAAATTGGAGTGTTACGATGCAACATTAGAGAAAGACCACATCAATGGGAAGACATCTTGCCTTTAGCCGAATTCTACTACAACACTTATCATCATTCTGCTACGGATATGACACCTTTTGAGGCTTTATACGGTTATACACCTCACACATGCAATCCATATATCGCAGGCCAATCAGTAGTCGAAGCTGTAGACTTGATGAAAAGATCACGAGAGTCAATTTCTGCCTTATTACAGACTAATCTACGTAAAGCCCAGCATCGAATGAAAATGCAAGCAGACAAACGGCGCACCGAGAGGAAGTTCCAAGTGGGTGATATAGTCTATCTTAAGTTACAGCCTTATCGTCAATCATCAGTCCCCAACTGGCATTTCCATAAGCTTGCGGCACTTTATTATGGTCCATTCGAAATAATTGAAAAGATTGGAGAAGTTGCGTACAGGCTTCAGCTGCCACCAGAGACAAGAATCCACAATGTCTTTCACGTATCCCTTCTTAAACAAAGCCATGGGTCAGGAGTTGTCTCGACGTCCCTACCTCCTTTAGATGACCAGGGTCACATGCCTTTGATTCCAGTCAAGATACTAGATAGACGAATGAAGAATAAGAAGGGTACAGCAGTCACCGAACTACTAGTCCAGTGGTCTCATACAAATGAAGACGATGTTTCCTGGATCAGTTATCACCAGTTCCGACAACAATTTCCATCCTTCCTTGCTCTACTAGCTTTTGAAGTTCCTTGAGGACAAGGAACGTATTATGGGGGAAATTGTTACGGGTGTTTGTTGTAGAGAAATAAAAGAAGAGACGTTAATAGTAATACGCACCGTTTCATTTAGGATAGTTGGAATAACGGTTTCTAGCTGAGTCAGCTGCTGGACGTTAGTGTGTTAGTTAGTCTAGTTGAGTCAGCAGCTGAACGTTGGTGTGATAGTTAGGCCGGGTGATTGGGGAGTTAAATAGGGACCAATGGGAAAAAGGGAGATGGCTCATGTAATATTGTTCATTTTTACAGAACTTCGATTAAGGTTCTGGGAATAAAGAAGTGTTGCTCTGTTTTCATGACAGAGGGTGTGAAGTTTCTTGGTCAAGAACGATTTACTCGTTTCATAGAATCTTAAAATTGAAACTTGTAGTTGTAATCAAATGAGCAAGAAGAAAAATAGGCTTGTCTTTTTAATGGCATGGACTGGTCGATGCAGGAAAGAAGAAAGAAGGATTGACGATATAAGAAGATGGAAAATGGAGAAACCCATCATATTTCTTTAATGGGTTTTTCTTCTGAATGTCATGAAGAAGCGAGAAAAGATGCTCTGCCTTTTCCTGTATATTTAAGTCTGTTTTCGTCTACTCGTAGCCACTGATGGCTTTTACTTTAACTTGTCAACGTTTCTGTAATGGTATACGATTGGTACAAGCAATCCTTTTCTTTTTTTTTGGTTGGAGTATTAATTTCAATAAAAATAACACTTTAATTAAATAAAACAAGAGAAAAATAAAAACTAGGTGATATTGTGAAATAACATAGCCAATGACCATATGGTTTTTATAGGCTCATTGAAGCTACCAAAAGGGTATTTTTCATGCATAAATGGCCATGAAAAGCCGTTAAGATAATCCGTAGTTAAAGGATTCTAAGCTTCGTTTTTCTATGTTTTATTACTTTTCATTACATATTTAAAGTTTATTCACCATATTTATCTATTATTATTCATTTTGAGACTTAAAAAAAAATACAGTTTATTGGTCTCTGGTTTGGGTTATTTTTATTTTTATTATTATGTGGTTTAAAAAATTGACATTATGCTATATTTATTTGTATAATATTATTTTGTATTTTCGCATATGATTTTTCTAAATTTTATTTATAATTTTTTTATTTTTATGTCTGCTGCACAACGTGAATTAATTTATAATTTAATTATTTTTATTTGTTATTTTTTTTACCAAAAATACTTAATAGTTAGAATTTATTTTTCCAATTTGAGAGTTAAGAGGCTCAAATGCGCCGTGTTTCTTTTAGAGACACTTCCGATTTACCATTGAATCAAAAGACTCGCACACAAATTAGATATATTGTTTCAGTTTGAAAAATTCTCACACTGCTTCACAAAAAATCTGACTTCTCTTTCAGAAAATTCAATAAAAGTAGGATCAACCTTCTGAAACAATGGTTGGCCAATGACAAGATAATCAAGATTATTTCCCAATTGTCTTAACAAAACATTCACAATAAATTGACAATTTTTGCACGTATATAAATATAATTTAACAGAAAAAAACTCAATTAATTACAACAAAAAAGAATTTGCAAATTAAGATTTATTTATTTATTTTTAAGTGATACAGTAATTGTTTAATGAAAAAAAAAAGCATTTTGCAATTTGCTTCTTTGAGAGAGGGCGCTTTCAGTTTTATTGTGCGGTATTGTCATTTATCTGGATAAGGCAGAGCGACCATTCTGTGGTGTTTAATATTGTCAACACCTTTCCACAATTGTGACATCTTTATTGTTCTAGAATTAGCCATCCAAATAGAATAGTTGAAAATTCAATATAAAAAATTTGAGCCTATAAAAAAATATTTGTGAAGAAAAATAATTTCAATACTTCGAATGAAAATAATTTTATGTTCAAAAAGTGTAAAAATATCCAAGTAAGAAAAAAACACATGAATCAAAAAAAAAAAATATTAGAATGCACTAATAAATTTATCTATAAATTTGTAGATTCATGTAGTTTTAATTTTTTTTTAAATGTGTTAATTAGTATTTAAAATTAACAACCGATTGTATATTAATTATTTTATTAATCTCTAAAAAATATATAATTTATTGATGTTTTTAGAGACAAGTTTATATAATTAAAAAATTCAAAGTTTAAAATTAAATAAATTTATAAATTTAAAGGTTAAGTTATTAATTTATTCAAGATATTAATATATTTATATGTCCATTCCGTAATTAAATTTTTATAAACCAAACTTACTTCAAAATTTCTTCTAATTATTCTTGCAAATTTTTGGCACAATATAATTATGCTAATGTGGCCAAAGATAAAACCCTCTAGTCACTGGTTTGGACTAGGGACCGTTTGAAGGTTATTTCTCAATTAGTCTGTATTCTTCACTACTTCTACAAATTCTTCTGGACATTTTCCAATAACGAGAAACTCTATTTATAAATCACCTTGCAATGGCTGAGAAGAAACAACATTAAATTCCTCAAGACTATTCTAGTTATGCTTCACTACAATAGGATACTCTTAACTCTGTGCTTGCCATCTGACCACCACAGCTGCCCAAATACATAATCTGCAGGATTATTACCTGCTCCAAGAACCCCTTTCAAAATAACCTTGAATGTCTTCTTCTCACCATCTTTCTCCAATGTCAAAGAACTTGGCTCAACCAAAACTGAAACCCCACGAGGTGCCTTCACATTCACATAGTATGTACCAGGAGACCCAACATTTGTGACTGTGCGAGTAAAAATTACAACAGAGATTGAAGGGTAGTTAAAATCTGCTATGCTGAAGGACTTTGCACAAGTATAAGGGCTCCTAGAAAACAACATAATCTGTGTTTGGTTGTAACCATGAGCACCTACGAAGTTCAAGTAATCATCCATGTTTAGATCATAAACAAGTCCAGGGTCCATTGCAAGGTCTGGTTGAATGTGCCCTGCACCATAAGCAAATGGGGTTTCTTCTTGCTTGAATCGGTTTAAAATTAGCCTGTTGTTATTAACTACTGTCATTGCTGAAAAATGCAACGTTTTGATGAGTTAGGGAAAGAAGACCGACATGAGGCATGTTTTGTAGGACAGAAATTTTTAATATGAAAATTTTAATGTATATCAAGTCTACAAAAAAGATAAATCTAGATAGGTACACATAATGCATAAGCAATTTTTAGTAAAATTCATATTTGACGTGTTTATATGTCTATTTATAATTAATTTAATTTGTTTACTTTTAATAGATAGAGTCTACTTAAAAATCCTTTTTTATAATATGCTAAAACTTCAAAGACTGTGATGCATACCAGTAGTCATGATTGCCGAACTAATAGCTGCAGGTCTCCAATCTGAATATACTGTTTTGTGAAGGCCAACAATGCCAGCCACGTGAGGGCATGAAAAGGAGGTTCCTTAACCTATATTAAATGGAACCCGACGTTTATCTAAACGAAAATAAGTTGGACTAAGGTCTCCTGGGAATGCATGAATAATTTTCACTTCCGGTGCAGTCATATCAGGCTGAAATAGGAAAAAAAAAACCACGAGTATTTGAACCTATGAAGCACAAATATTTCATAAAAGGAGCTGTGTTCATGTTTAATACATGGCAGCCACTTGTATTAGACACAACATGGCACTTCAAGCTATACATTAGCACTTCAGATTTTGTTATATTGTGATGTATGTCTCTGTGTTATGCCCAGTGTCCTTGCTTCTTAGATTTGAATGTAATAATTGGAAAAGTTGGTGATTAAACAAAAACTAGACCTTAAGGATTGCTGGTTGGATGATACTAGGTCCCCTAGACGAGAGTGAGGCCATTACTGGAGCTGGTTTTATTCCTGGTGTCTCAGTTCTTGTCATATAAGCCATAGGGACCGTGCAATGCACAGATAGAATGAGTTGCTAAAAGTATTTTGGGAACTTAGAAATTGAAACAGATTTTGAGTGAGAGAGAGATAATTACTTGGTGTGTTTTATGTAGGAATAAATATGATGAAACCCACAAATATGATTCTATTGTTATTGTTAACAGCAAACAGACATAAGCAATTCACTCTCTTGAATATGGCAGAAAAACAACAGAAAAAAAAGTAATGCACCGGGAAATGCAATGAAATACAGGGAAAGAAAGATAAGTCTGGCACTAAGCAGCCAGCAGCTCCTTTTTCACCTCTCACTTCCAGAATACCCTTCCCTCACGTTCCCCAGCCCAGATAACAATCCCCATTCTCCAACTGCAAGCATTCTCTCTCTCATCCACCTCATCGGCCCTTTCTCCTTCTCCTTCTCTCTTGTAACTAACTTCAGTCTTTTCACGTGACTTATTCCTTCTTTTGTAAACCATCAGGGGTTTGGGTTTGGCAGTAGTGGGCCAAGCCTCATTCATCCCCTTGTCTACTCCAGAGGCCTGCTCGACTCTTTGTGAATTCCCCCTTCTTGAATAGACTATAGGATAAGGAATGGGAGGAGTCCGGTCTCCATCAAAATATATTCACCATCTGTGAAATTTATGCGTGAAATAGGCAGCAAACTAACATCAGCCGTAACATCATCCTCACATTTCTCATTATTTGGAAAAACCAGTCCTACTGCGCCTGAAAATGAGCTTCCGCCTCTGCGTAACCTTTGTCTGAATGCTCGCTTACTAAGCAGATGAGGATTTTACCCTTTGCTTTCTTAGGATCAAGGGTTCCAGTTTGACAGTTGACTGCAAGAAATCATTCGTTTTTTTTTTTTGTCAAGTGAGATATATCATTATATCAGGGACCGAAACTAGAAATTACTGAAGATTCTTACTAGGCTCGAACACAAATAATCACCACTAAAAGCCCAATGTCTGAGAAAAGGAAAAGAACCGAGGCAACAAACCTCATAGAAAATGTAGTCTAAAATTGCACAACTACTTATATATCAAGAAGACTTATAAGTGGAGGCAACACACCTTGCATCTTTCTCTTTTTTGGAGAATCTTTTCAGAAATTAAGCTTCTTTTGTCGAATATTTGAAAGATATTTTGGAGACACGGTTATGCGAGTCACACGAACTGAGGAGGCAATTGACAAAACTAGCACTCTTCTTATAAAGAGATGAGATCTTCGGTGGAATAAGTTGACGTACTAAACTTATGAAATTGCCTCTGAAACTCACTGACCTAGGACATTTAAGCACGGGTCTCTGCTATTCATGGGTAGGCTCTATTAATGTAAATAGGTTTATGTGTAAGGGTGTTTTAGTCTTTTAGGTTTATGTGTAAGGGTGTTTTAGTCTTTAGTCTTTTTCTTTTATTTTTCATTTCCCTTATATTGTTTTTCCTTTGCTAGAATTCTGATTTGGATTGTATTTTGCTTTCTCCCCTTTGCAATAAACCCTAGCCTCCTTCTTCTTCATCATCTCCATTCTCTTTGCACAATTTGCATTTCTTCTTTTGTATTGTTTACATGGTATCAGAGCAAGGTTTGTAGAAGGTAGTTTAAATCCATCCACAGCTTTCGCGGATCCAACTCCGCGGTGAGTTGGCTGGGAGGTCACAGGAGGGCAGCGCGCCTCCTGTCCGCGGTGAGTTTGATCGATCGCACTGTTTAAGAGCCTCGTTGCATCAATTCCGAAATTGGT
The DNA here is from genome assembly GCA_037074535.1 of Gleditsia sinensis. NCBI lineage: Eukaryota > Viridiplantae > Streptophyta > Magnoliopsida > Fabales > Fabaceae > Gleditsia > Gleditsia sinensis. The sequence goes on along the minus strand of CM073470.1, from coordinate 2,267,509 downwards.
ATTATTCTTCTCTGATCTTGATAACCTCTGGATTTTCTGTTCGAATTGCAACTTTTGAGACTATCTGATAGTTTGGGGTATTTGGAATTCTGGACGTTTTTGCAATGGCTGGTAATAGAGATTATTCACTTCAGTCCATTAGTGTGAGATTAGATGAAAAAAATTACTCATATTGGAGTTATGTAATGAAGAATTTTCTGAAAGGGAAAAAGATGTGGGGTTATGTTTCTGGAAATGTGAATAAACCCATAGATGACAAAGAGACAGATTATGCCATGAAGTTAGAAAATTGGGATGTAGACAATTCTAAGATTATCACTTGGATAAATAATTCTGTTGAACACTCAATAGGTACCCAATTGGCAAAATATGAAATAGCTAAGGACGTTTGGCAACACTTAACAAGACTGTATACTCAGTCTAATTTTGCAAAACAATACCAGTTAGAATCTGATATTCGAGCACTTGAGCAGAAAGATATGAGCAATCAAGAGTTCTATGCAGCAATGACAGATCTTTGGGATCAATTGGCTCTTACAGAATCCGCAGAGCTGCGTGCTTGTGCACCATATATTGCTCGCAGAGAAGAACAACGACTGGTTCAATTTTTGATGGCTCTTCGTGATGATTTTGAGGGACTTCGTGGTTCTATTCTGCATCGTAGCCCTCTCCCTTCAGTAGATTCAGTGGTCAGTGAGGTTTTGGCTGATGAGATACGTCTTAAGTCTCAAGCTGGAAAAGGAATTCTCCCGGCACCCAGTTTGTCTGTTTTGGCAGTTCCTTCTCGAGCTCCTGCACATTATGAGAATAAACCTTACACAAAGGTTGGAATTGATGACTGCAGCTTCTGCAAGCAAAAGGGCCACTGGAAGGCTCAGTGTCCTAAGCTGTTAAATAGAACACCGCAACAACACCAACAGAGACCTCACTTCAGACCTCCTCATTTTGGCAATCAATTTCAACCGCGACCATATCGTCCTCCACAGTTCAACACTGCAGCAGTTGTTCCTCCATCTGATTTTGGAGCCTCATCCACTAATTCCGCACTTGCAGCTCTTTCTGAGCAACTTCAGAAGCTTCTTGTTGCTTAGTCACATGCTATGTCTGCCTCTTCTGCGATAGGTCAGCCACCCCCTACTTCTTCAGGTATATCTTCTTCCATATGGGTCTTGGACTCTGGAGCATCTCACCACATGTCCCTCGATTCAAAACTATTTGTTTCTCTGTGTCCTGCATCATCTGTATCTGTTATGACTGCTGATGGTACGCCTATGTCATTAGCAGGAGTAGGTTCAGTTGTCACTCCTTATTTGTCTCTATCTAATGTTTATCATATTCCCAATCTTACAATGAATCTTGTATCTGTTAGCCAATTGTGTGATTCTGGTTACTCAGTATATTTTTCTCCTACCTCTTGTCATGTGCAGGATCCTCAGTCTCACAACCTGATTGGGACAGGCCGTAGGCAGGGGGGACTATATGTTTTGGACGAGCTGAGAATACCAGTAGTTGCAGCTCCTAGTGTTGACTTGTCTTCTTTTCGTTTGTGTCCTTCGTCTTCTGATTTTTATTTATGGCATTCTCGTCTTGGTCATGTTTCAGCTTCTCGTTTAAGATTCTTAGCTTCTACAGGAACTTTAGGAAATTTGCAGGCTCATGATATTTCAGATTGTAGTGGTTGTAAACTTGCAAAATTTTCTGCTTTGCCTTTTAATCGAAGTACTTCTTACTCTTGTTCACCTTTTGATTTAATTCATTCTGATGTGTGGGGACCTTCCCCCATTGCTACAAAGGGAGGGTCTCGATATTATGTCTCGTTCATTGATGATCACACTCGATTTTGTTGGATTTACCTTATGAAACGTCGTTTTGAATTTTTTGACATTTATAATAAATTTCGAGCTCTTGTAAGAACACAACATTCAGCTGTTATAAAGTGTTTTAGATGTGATCAGGGCAGTGAATATACTTCTAATAAATTCTGTGATTTACTTGCCTTAGATGGAACTGCTTATCAAACTTCTTGTACAGATACTCCTGAGCAAAATGGTGTTGCTGAAAGAAAACATAGACACATTGTTGAAACAGCTCGTTCTCTTTTGCTGTCATCTTCTGTTCCTAGTGAGTTTTCGGGAGAAGCAGTTCTTACTGCGGTCAACCTAATCAATAAGATTCCTTCTTCCATCACTTCAGGTTTGTCACCTTTTGAAAAACTATATGGAAATGCTCCTGACTATACTTCCTTGAGAGTTTTTGGCTCTACTTGTTTTGTTCTTCTTCCTAGTGTAGAGCGTACAAAATTGTCACCTCGTTCTGCCATGTGTGTGTTTCTTGGATATGGTGAGAGTCAAAAAGGATATCGTTGTTTTGATCCAAGTTTGCAAAAGCTATATGTATCTCGTCATGTTTTATTTCTTGAGCATATACCATTTTTCTCTATTCCTACTACTTCTCACAACTTGACCAAATCTGATCTCATTTTTATTGATCCTTTCTCTGACCATACAGAAAATTTTTCTCCCCAAGTTCCTTTCACTATAGGTTCTGACCCCTCTTTCACTCCCATAGTTCCTTTTCCTCTTCATTATTCTTGCAGGGTTCGCACTATTAGTTCTGGAGATACCGGTACCTCTCAATCTGACATTTCTGGTAGTAGTCCTCTTCCTGCAGCTACCCAAGCTCCTCTTGAGACTGTGGATCCTCCTCCTCGCTATCCTCAGCGCATGCGTAAGTCTACTCACCTACCAGATTTTTCTTATTCTTGTTATTCCACATCTTTTACTTCTTTTTTAGCATCTATTCATAATCTCTCTGAACCCTTATCCTATAAAGAGGCAGCTCTTGACCCCCTTTGGCAGAAAGCTATGGATGAAGAACTTTATGCTCTGCACAAGACAGATACTTGGGATTTGGTACCTTTACCGCCTGGTAAAAGTCCAATTGGTTCTCGTTGGATTTATAAAATCAAGACAAAGTCTAATGGGTCTGTTGAGCGTTACAAAGCTAGATTGGTTGCTAAAGGGTTTTCTCAGCAGTATGGTATGGATTATGAGGAGACTTTTGCTCCTGTTGCAAAGATGACTACTGTTCGTACTCTTATTGCAATTGCATCTGTTCGTCAGTGGCCTATCTCTCAAATGGATGTTAAAAATACCTTCTTGAATGGTGATTTGCATGAAGAAGTCTACATGGTTCCCCCTCCAGGTGTATCTCATAATCATGGAGACGTTTGCAAGCTTAAGAAAGCTTTGTATGGTCTCAAACAGGCACCACGTGCATGGTTTGAGAAGTTCTCTGCTGTTATCACCTCTCTTGGGTTTTCCTCCAGTGATCATGACTCGGCTCTCTTTGTGAAATGTACCACTACAGGTCGTATTTTGCTTTCTTTATATGTCGATGATATGATTATTACTGGTGATGATCTTGATGGGATTGCATTGTTAAAGTCAAAATTAGCCCATCAGTTTGAAATGAAAGATTTGGGTTCTCTACGATACTTTCTGGGTATTGAAGTTGCTTTTTCTCCAAAAGGTTATCTTCTCTCTCAGTCTAAGTACACTACTGAAATTCTTGAGCGTGCTCGTCTTACTGATACTCGAACCGTCGATACTCCTTCTGAGGTTAATGTTCACTATTCTTCTTCTGATGGTACTCCTTTGCAAGATCCTACCTTGTATCGAACAATTATTGGTAGTTTGGTATATTTCACTATTACTCGACCCGACATTGCATATGCTGTTCATATTGTTAGTCAGTTTGTTGCTGCTCCTACTACGGTTCATTGGACAGCTGTTCTTCGTATTTTGTGGTATCTTCGAGGTACTATCTTTCAAAGTCTCTTACTCCCATCTACATCTTCCTTGGAGTTGCGTGCATACTCTGATGCTGATCATGGTCGTGATCCCACAGATCGGAAGTCTGTTACTGGTTTCTGTGTCTTTTTAGGCGATTCTCTTATTTCTTGGAAGAGCAAGAAACAATCTGTGGTTTCTCAATCTTCTACTGAAGCAGAGTATCGTGCTATGACTTCTACTACTAGAGAGATTGTTTGGCTACGTTGGCTACTTGCTGATATGGGAGTTTGTCTTTCTCATCCCACTCCTATGTATTGTGACAACCAGAGTGCTATACAAATTGCTCACAATTCCGTGTTTCATGAACGCACCAAACACATTGAGATCGATTGTTTCTTTACCCGTCACCATCTCCAGCTTGGCACCATTACTTTGCCTTTTGTTTCTTCTTCCTTGCAGATTGCGGATTTCTTTACTAAGTCACATTCTATTTCTAGATTTCGATTTCTAGTTGGCAAACTCTCGATGCTCCTTGCAGCCGCATCGTGAGTTTGAGGGGGATATTAATGTAAATAGGTTTATGTGTAAGGGTGTTTTAGTCTTTTAGGTTTATGTGTAAGGGTGTTTTAGTCTTTAGTCTTTTTCTTTTATTTTTCATTTCCCTTATATTGTTTTTCCTTTGCTAGAATTCTGATTTGGATTGTATTTTGCTTTCTCCCCTTTGCAATAAACCCTAGCCTCCTTCTTCTTCATCATCTCCATTCTCTTTGCACAATTTGCATTTCTTCTTTTGTATTGTTTACAGGCTCTATGTTCAAGTTCATTCTATTTCTTCCTTACCATCTCTCTTATTGAACACTCTTAAACTCTTTTAACATGAGAACTGAATTAGTCATCAGAGCCACCGCTCTGTTGCGATGTTCACCCCGCGTCCAATTCGATATTCATCAATACTTAAAGACAATAATACAACAAATAAGACAAATGGAACATTTTCACTTACGCTTCCTTAATTGTGGCATTAGTAGCTTTAGCATCTACAGAACTGGTAAGAGGATAGAACTTCTCAAATGGTTAGCCTGTAGAAACACTAGCTCCGTGGCAGTTCAAATTGAAATAAAACAATGAGTGCATTCTGTAATTTTCATCTGGTTTTAAGAAAAAGCATATATGCATTGTGAAGCACAATTCAAACTTAAAGCAACTAGTAAATAACTAGCCTAAAATGAGAAGGGCTTATATCATCATTTGGTGCTTCTTATAACCAAGTAAAAGATAACTGGCAAAGTATCTCTCTATTGTGCTAGCAGCAACAGTGAACATTCATGCATGGTGCCACATTAGTTACAGTTCCAGGACTTGGTCCTTCATTCCCTGCACCACCAACTACTATAAAGCCGTTGGCAATGGCGTGGAAAGCCCCTATGGAAAACCCATCTTCAAAAAACTCGGGGGAAATAGGCTGCCCCAAGGAAAACGAACATCACTTATGGCTGCCTCAAAAGGCTCCATGACATCTGCATCAGTGCATTGGGACGTTCTAATGATGGTAAGCCAGCACACCTTGTATGCTGCAACTCGGGCTTTGGGGGATCCACCCTTGGAGTGACATTGCCAAAGCCAAAAACATCTGCTCCTGGAACAAAACTACCCCCAGCAATTGATAAAGTAGGGGAGCCATGGCCTTGATCGTCTCGAGCTGTGTAAAGTGATGCGTTGAGTTTGCCAAACTCTGACTCGTAACGCTCACTGAAGAATCTTCCTCCGATCAACTTCCTGCATAATTGTGCAGCATCAATTGAAAGTTAAAGCTCCTGTTGGCTTTTTTATTTTTTTCAAAAAACTAATATTTATAATAATTAAAAATAAAAGATAAACTTAGATAAGTTTTGTAAATTCATAAATCAATTCGTACATAGTAAAAATATTAGGGATTAATATTAAAAGACAGTATAATTTAAAAAATAATTTGTTAGTTTAAAAGGCTACGTAAATATATTGATATATTTTTAGATTTTTTTTTATTTTTTAATATATTTTCACAGGCTATTTAAATTGTAAAATTAATCTCTCTTAAATTCTATTGCAATAAAAAGACTCAATCAACAAGTGTTTACTACAAGTTCTATTCTTAGAGTAAACATTTGTTGAGATGTTTTTGTCGCAATAGAATTTGACATAAATTACTTTTAGTATTAGTAGATATATTAAAAAAAATCTAATAATATATAGAAATAAAATGAAATAGGGTTGTTCGTATTATTGCTTTCACTGTTATTTACAGATATACATATATATATATATATATATATATATATATATATACATATATATACATATATATATATATATATATATATATATATATATATATATATATATATATATATATATATATAGCAGATATTGTTACAAGGGAGCCATTAGCTAGATGCCAGGTGTTACATTGAGGTATAGAAAATAACGGAAAGAATAATACAGACAAAATAAGCTTGTACGTAAGGAATATTAGAGGCTCTGTACGTAAGAATGTATGAGCTGGAATAATATTTGTGCATGAGACCGTTGAGTCCTATTTATCAGGTATAGTGTCCTCAAGATACACTCGTGAGCTGCTGGTGCTTGTAATATTTGAATTAGTCTTAATATATACACACATATATATATATATATATATATATATATATATATATATATATATATATATATAGCAGATATTGTTACAAGGGAGCCATTAGCTAGATGCCAGGTGTTACATTGAGGTATAGAAAATAACGGAAAGAATAATACAGACAAAATAAGCTTGTACGTAAGGAATATTAGAGGCTCTGTACGTAAGAATGTATGAGCTGGAATAATATTTGTGCATGAGACCGTTGAGTCCTATTTATCAGGTATAGTGTCCTCAAGATACACTCGTGAACTGCTGGTGCTTGTAATATTTGAATTAGTCTTAACACCTCCCCTCAAACGAGCTGGTGACATATAGATTCCGAGTTTGTCACGAAGAAACCAGAAGCGAGAGTGTGACAGAGCTTTAGTGAGACAATCTGCAGTTTGTTCAGAGGAAGGAACATAACACACGGAGAGTTTATTGGCTAAGACTTGATCACGTATAAAATGCACATCAATCTCAATATGTTTGGTGCGTGCATGGTACACAGGGTTAGCAGCCAGAGCATTTGCACTGATGTTATCACACCATATGACAGGAGCCTTCTTGAGAGGAAATTGAATTTCTTTTAGCAATGATACAATCCATATTATCTCAGCAGCAAGATTAGCTAAGGCTCTGTATTCAGATTCAATACTTGACCTTGCCACCACCATTTGCTTTTTTGATGACCACGATATGAGAGATTCCTCGAAGAAGACACAATGACCAGCTATAGACTTTATGCTGTCTGGGCAGGATGCCCAATCAGCATCTGAGTAGCCAGTGATGGTTAAGCTCTCAGAGGGTTTGATATGGACTCTGAGGTGAATTGTGCCCTTGAGGTATCTCAAGATTCTCTTGACACATTGCCAATGTGAAGAAGAAGGGGCACTCAAAAACTGACTCAGTTTGTTAACTGAGAAAGAGATGTCAGGCCTAGTGTTTGTTAGATATTGCAAGGCACCTATAGCATAACGAAAGACTGATGGATTCTTCAAGGGCTCACCGTCATGAGCAGATATTGATTTCCCTGCAACCATAGGTGTAGGACAGGAGGTTGTATTCACCATGTCAAATCTTTTTAATAAGTCAAGTATGTATTTGCTTTGAGTTAAATACATCATAGTTTCATCTCTAAACACCTCAAATCCAAGAAAATAGTGCAGGGGACCTAGATCCTTGAGAGAGAACATGTTATTGAGCGTTCGAACAAAGGTCTGTAGGAGTTTAGAATTGTTTCCTGTGACCAGTATATCATCCACATAAACCAGAATGATGACAATCTGAGTCTGTGATTTAAGCATAAATAATGAACTGTCTCTTTTGGTGTTGACGAAGCTCCAGTCAAGTAAGGTGTTATGCAGTTTGTCATACCAGGCCCTGGGTGCCTGCTTTAACCCGTAGAGTGCTTTTGAGAGCTTGCACACATGGTGTGGTCTGGTAAGGTCCTCGAAACCTTCTGGTTGGGTTATGAAAACAGTTTCCTGGAGATGCCCATTGAGGAAGGCATTATTGATATCTAGTTGCTTAACCTCCCAGTTAAGTGAGACAGCCAAGGTTAGGATCACTTTGATGGTAGAGACTTTTATAACTGGGCTGAATGTTTCTCGAAAGTCGATCCCTGGATCTTGTTGAAATCCTTTGGCAACTAACCTGACTTTATGCCTATGTTTACTTCCATCCGCGTTATACTTTGTCTTGAATACCCATTTGCAATCAACCACATTCTGATGTGCATTAGGAGGAACGAGAGTCCATGTTTTTTATTCTTGATAAGAGCATTAAACTCTGCTATCATGACTTTTCTCCAGTGGGGAATTGAGAGAGCATCTTTAGCTCTTGTAGGTTCAGCACTAGCTTCCAATTCAGCTTGAGTGAATCCAACAAAAGGATACTTTGGTTTGAATATTCCCTTTATGCTCCTTGTTATCATTTGATGACCTTGAGCCTCATGTTCAGCCACTTTATCAGATGAAGGATTTATAGTAGAGGCAACATCAGTGACGTTCTCATTTGAACAAGCATCTGGTTCTGAACATGAAGAAACCAGTGACTGATTTTCAGCAGCATCAGTTCAAGAAGGAGTGGACAAAGATGTGTCAGAGCATGACACTGCTGCAGGGGAAGCTAAAGGCGACTCATGTGCCAGTTGAGGATGAAGGGTTGAGGGAAAGAATGAGACTGGATCAACTTTCATTTGAGGTGACTGTTTAGTGTTTAAGAAGCCATGGTGAAAAGGATAGCCTATTTCATTAAAAGTCACATGTCTAGATATATATATATATATATATATATATATATATATATATATATATATATATATATATATATCCTGTCGATTGAGCTCAGGCACTTGTAACCTTTGTGTGAGTTGCTGTAGTTAAGAAAAACACATTTGGTGGTATGAAATTGCATTTTGTGTTGATTATATGGTTTCAGGCAAGGAAAGCAAGCACACCCAAAGGGTTTGAGATTTTTGTAATCTGGTTGCCTATTGAAAATTCGAAGAACTAGTGATTGACCTTTGAGGACAAGTGTTGGCAGTGTGTTAATGAGGTAGACAGATGTTTGGAAGGCCTCCCACCAATAATGTAGGGGCATTTTGGCTTGTGCTAGCAAGGTAAGACCGAGTTCTACTATATGCCTATGCTTCCTTTCTGCTCTACCGTTTTGAGCTAAGGTGTGAGGACATGGGTGCCTAAAAATTATGCCAGAGGTTTGCAAAACATTGGTGAAGCTCCTAAATTCTCCCCCCAGTCACTTTGCAAGACTTTAATTTTTCTTTCAAATTAATTTTCTACTAAGCTTTTAAACTGTATGAATGCATTCAAGTCTTCGCTTTTGTATTTTAAGGGATAAATCCAAGTGTGGCGGCTGAAATCATCCATGAAGTGTGTGTAAAATTTGTAACCAGCACAGGAAGTAACTGGTGAAGGCCCCTACAAATCTGTATGAATCAAGTCAAGGGAATTCTTTACTTGTGACATGGAAGTGTTAAAAGGAAGAGAATGTAATTTTCCAAATTGACATGCTTCACAAAAGGTAAATTTCTCATTAGATTTTTCTTTGACATTACACATTTGTAAAATTTGATATAGAACACGATTAGAAGGATGGCCCAGCTTTCTATGCCATTCCTCTTTAACAGACAGTAAGGCAGTGGGAGAGGCTTGGTCTGTGTATAAGGGTTTTAAGTCAAAAAGGTTTGGTGGGATCTTATTTGAGCTGAACGTATCAATCTTGTAGAGACCTTCCTTAAGCTTCTCGTGCAGCAAAGGTTGCCCTGTTAATTTGTCCTTCACGAGACAATAAAACGGGTGAAATTCAATGAACATATCATTGTCAGAGGTTACTTTAGAAACACTCATTAAATTCTTTGCTATACTAGGTACATACAGGATGTCTTTCATAACAAGAGGGGATGGTCTATTGCAGGGAAAAATAGAGTCACTACAAGAAAAGCGGGGAATGGCGACGGGTGTTTAACGACGGTCATAAAAAACCGTCTCTAAAGCCAAGTTTAACGACGGTTTATGAACCGTCGTTAAAGTTCGACACCTAACGACGGTTTTCCAAAAAACTGTCGTGAAATACGGACGGGTAAGATCGAACCGTGGTCATCTGGGGCGAAGGGAAATATTTGGCGGACATTACGACGGTTATTGTAAAACCGTCGTGATTTAACGACGGTTAAACATAAAACCGTCGTTATTTTACGACGGTTGTTACTATAACCGTCGTTAAATCACGACGGTTTCATTAAAACCGTCGTGAAGTTATAACGTTCGGAATTCAAACCGTTACTCGATGTTCGTGTAGTTTAACGACGGTTTTAGTAAAAACGTCGTTAAAGTTACACGTTACGACGGTTTTTTTTGGAAACCGTCGCTAAACCCATTTAGCGACGGTTTTTGGTCGGTTTAACGACGGTTAATAACCATCGTTAAACCGCGCGTTCGTCTATAAATTGGATGGTCTCCTTTATTTTTCTTACAACAGTTTCTTGATAGATTATTTTTCTATAATATAGTCTCTGAATTTATTTATTGTGCTGGTGAAGTTTTTTGACTGTAGTGTTATCTCCGGCGTGTTTTATTTACTCTCAAGGTATGTCATTTAATTTTTTAATTGTATTTGATTAATTTCTTTTTATATTGTATGTTCAAAATATTTTCTTATATTTTTTTTATTTTATTTTGTGAAGATATTGTGACGTTGGGACGACACTTTAATTTTGATTTTTGTGCGTTATTTATTTAGAATCATTTTGAATGTATGTAATTTAATTAATTAGATTTTGAATGAATTTATTTCAAATTATTATATGTTAGATTGCGATAATATTAGATATTTTATTTACTTACTACTTTTGTTATAAATATATTTGTCATTGTGATGTACATTATTGTATGAATCAATTTCAAATTTTGTGTTATTTTTGTGATATTTATGATGTTTAATATTATAATATACGTATATTTTAATAAAAATTTAAGAAATATATATAATATTATTAATTTAGTATAAAATGATAGTGAATTTTGTTTTAAATACAAGTTATTTACTGTTTTTCAAATATTATTAAAATTAATGTAAATAAATTGAAAGTAGTTATTATATTGATAAACGTATTTAAATAATATACATCAATTAAAAATAGTCAAATTATATTACAGTTGTTAATAAAATAGTAAAATATTTATTTAGGTGATGAGATAAAATAATAAATATTAATAAATAGACAAAATTAGTATTAGGAATTAGTTTTAAAAAAATAAAACTCATTTAAAAATACACATAATTTTTAAAACATGAAAACAAATTTATAATAACATAATTTTAATATGTATGCTAGTAGTGTAATAATTTTTAATGAATTAATAATAACATAAATTGAAAGTAGTTATTATATTGATAAACGTATTTAATTAATATTCATAAATTAATAATAGTCAAATTATATTACAGTTGTTAATAAAATATTAAAATATTTATTCAGGTGATGAGATAAAATAATAAATGTTAATAAATAGACAAAATTAGTATTATGAATTAGTTTTAAAAAAATAAAACTCATTTAAAAAAACACATAATTTTTAAAAAATGGAAATAAATTTATAATAACATAATTTTAATATGTATGCTAGTAGTGTAATAATTTTGAATGCACTTTGTTGTTACACTAGATTCTCTATTAAAGAACTAACAAGATTTTATATGTAATTGAGTAGAATTATTCTTGAATATATGGCCCTTATATGGGCCACATATTTTAATTTTTTAAATAGGGAATTGAAATTTCAATTCCTTATCTGAATTAGTTAGAATGTTTACCATGTAAATACTATAATTGAAATTTTTGCGGCAGCTGTAAAATAATATTTTAATTTTTTACTGCTAGTGGTTTTTCCTTTGCAAAAAATTTACATTCGTAGAAATTCGATCATGAAACTCATTATTTTAATTAATTACACTAGATTCTCTATTAAGGAACAAACAATATCTTAAATGTAATTGAGTAGAATTATTCTTCAATATATGGCCCTTGTGTGGGCCACTGATTTTACTTTTTCAGATAGGGAATTGGAAATTTCAATTCCCTTTAAGAGTTCGTTAGAAATTTTACCATGTAAATACTATAATAAAAATTGTAACGGCAGATGTAAAATCATAATTCAATTTTTTTCCTGCTAGTAGCTGTCTTTTCCAAAAAATTCAGATTCGTAGAGATTTGATCATGAAACTCATCCTTTTAATTAATGACAATAACGAAGATTTTTTATTTAGTGCTTCATTAAATGTCTATTATCATAAAATTTGTCAAAAATGTTTTACATGTAAAACATTTTACACCTCTTCAAAATGTGTTGTGTTTTATGCACAATCAATTGCAAATCCCTTCTCATGTAAAATAGTCATGTTTTCTTTTAGTTCAGATTAAGAGTTATTTAAGTTAATTGATATCTAAATTCATAAATATTTCAGAAATGGATAAATCTTGGATCAATAAACCTCGACATTCAATAGAGTACATAAATGGTTTAGACGGATTTTTGGAATTCGCAAATGCTAACTCTGGGGTCGAAGGTAGAATAATATGCCCATGCCCAAAGTGTAGATTCAAAAAATGGCAACTCATCGAGGTCGTGCGCCAACATTTGATCGTCAAACCATTTCCGGAGGGATACACTTTTTGGAGTTTGCACGGAGAAATGATTACAGAAGAACCTGCTGTAGGACATGCTATAATGCCAATTGAGGTCTCAGAACCCATAGTTCGAGATGACCATGTCCAGAACATAGTCCGTGATGCATTCGGGATTCACCCCGAAAATGAGAGCATCGCTTCTGTGGATATGCCAGATCCGCAGTCAGCAGAAAGGATGGATGATAGTGTCAAATATTTTTATGAGTTACTGAAAGATGGTGAACAACCGCTCTATGAAGGGTGTGAAAAGTATTCAAAACTGTCTTTCTTGGTGAAGTTGTATCACATCAAGTGTTTGTGCGGCCTAAGCGACAAAGCAATGTCGATGGTACTTGAGTTGCTTGTCGATGTATTCCCAGATGCCAAGATTCCGCCTTCATTTTACGAGGCTAAAAAAATCATTAATAAGTTGGGGTTGAACTACAAAAAAATTCACGCATGTCAAAATGATTATATGTTATACTGTGGTGAGCATGAAAGTAGAGAAACTTGTAGTAAGTGCTCCGCACCAAGGTGAAAACCGAAATAGAAGAGGGAGAAGCAAAAAAAGGTTCCTAATAAAATTCTTAAATACTTTCCAATTAAGCCAAGATTGCAGAGGTTGTTCATGTCTTCAAAAACTGCTGAATTTATGAGATGGCATTCTGAAAACAAAATTTCTGACGGCATCATGAGGCATCCAAAGGATTCTGAGGCATGGAAGAGATTTGATCTTCTGAATCCTCAATTTGCATCAGATCCGAGAAATGTTCGTTTGGGCCTTGCAACAGATGGTTTCAATCCATTTGGAAACCTATCTACAAGTTACAGTATATGGCCAGTTCTGCTGATTCCGTACAATCTTCCTCCTTGGATGTCTATGAAATAGAGTTCATTCATGTTGTCAATGATAATTCCAGGGAAAAAAGCACCGGGGAATGATATAGATGTGTTTTTACAGCCACTAATTGAAGAGCTGAAGGAGTTGTGGGTTGAAGGTGTTAAGACGTACGATGCATTTGGTAAAGAAATGTTCAATATGCATGCAGCTCTTTTGTGGACAATCAGTGATTTTCCTGGCCTTGGATGTTTATCAGGCTGGAATACTCATACTGGTGGCGTCCCGTATTATGGAAAACTGTTGGACATTGTCGAGTTAAACTACCATGGCCATTTTACAGTCGTATTATTTAAGTGTATGTGGGCCAACACAACTACAACGAGAGGAATTGCAATTGATGACTTCGGGGTGACATCGGTTGATTTTTCTCGGTTGATTCACACTGGTGAAAATGATGATGACAAACCATACATCCAGGCATCTGAGGCTCATCAAGTATACTATGTACAAGATGAGTTGGACAAGAACTGGAGTATAGTGATGCATTTAAAACCCTGTGACTTATACGAGATGGGCGATGAAGATGAAAATCTTATATACGAGAGCGATCCGTTACACACGCAAAATTTAGAAAGATTGTTTCCAGAAGAAGAAGTTAATTTATGCTTGTTACGGTATTAGTTTTGTTGTTGCCGCCTATTTATATATATTTTAGACTACTTATAATTACTATACTATTTTATTTATTTCCATCACTTTTATTAGGCAAAATTTATTTTATAATTGTTTTATTACATTCATTTTTCCAGTAGCAGTGACGATGAAGAAGGCTAGATCAGACATGGCAGGGGCGTCCAGTTCTCAGACTCCCACACCCCGTGGGGCGATCAGTGAGGGCGGAGAGCCCATTATGGAGTCGGAGGCTGCCGCATCATCAGTCCCTCTTAGCGACTCCCAGCCACTGGATTCGCAGGCCGTCCCCTGCACACTCCCCCCACCCGACGCTCAGGCACCGGATGACGATTATTCGTTCGATTTTGAGACGATCTTTGGCGGTGTAGAGGCGGAGCATCAGCCCGGTGAGCAGGAGCGCAGACGCAGGAGGAGTTGGACAGTTGATGTAGTCGGTGAGTATTGTAATCATGTACACTTTATGTGCTTAATAATTTTGTCTTAGTAATATAAATATATAATTGTCACTAATTATTTTGATAGACGGGACCGGGCACACGACGTCCAGATAGTTGACTGTCCACGACGTATGGGCCCTGCCTGAGCAGTCAAAGGTGGTTGTCCAGTTCAACGACAACCACCAGCCTATCGAAGACAGTGGCGGTTTGCTCGGTGTCTTCCTCGGCACCATCGGGGATAACTTTCAGTTATTCCCGATCTCTTACAGGGATTGGAGGAGCATTCCTCAGCAGTCGAAGACGAATGTCTTCGTAAATAATATTCAGGTATGAAAACATATATCTTTTGCAATTAATTATAGATATTCGTAATTTATATATTATTTATGTGTAACTAATTTTTTAATTTCGTTTGCAGACACATTTTATTGTGACGGATCAACACAAGAAACTGATCATGCAGTCGCTATGAGCGAAATGGAGAGCAGCACGATACAATATATTTCGCCTGGCGTACGATGGTACGAAGACCAGAGATCAGTTGCGGAGTGAAGTCCCGACAGGCATCCTACCTGATCAGTGGGCTACTTTCGTAGACTATCGCCTAGACGCGAAGTCTAGGGTAAGTTGTTAATATATATATTTTTAAAATTTAACTTTTAAATATTGTCACTAATTATTTTTCCTATGTGATTAATTAGGATGTGGCTGCGAAGAATAAACGGAACAGAAGACAGCTGACAATGCTACACACTACTGGATCGAAGAGCCTTGCACGCAAAAAGGCGGAGATGGTAAGTTTAAATCTGATATAAATATTTTGTTTTTTAAAATGTTTATAAGACTATAATCATAAATTGATTGATTAATCATTTTAATATTCAGGAGATTGAGCTTCAGGGTCCAGGGACTCGTGGTGATGTATGAACGGCAGCTCATAAAAGAGCTGACGGATCGTACATCAACGACGAAGCTCGGGCTGTTGCGGTGAGTAATAAAATCTTATCAACCTTAAGTGGATAATTATTTAATTTTTAATAATGTTTAATATTATTAATTTCCTGTTATTGAATGTTAGGAGAAAATTGCTTCGATCCAGCAGGAGGACAGCTCGTCCCAAGAGCTCTCGACGGCCGATTCACTTGCGAGAGCTCTTGGCACTAAGGAGCACTCCGGCCGCGTTCGAGGATTTGGGTTGGGTGTTTGCCCAACTCAAGTCTTCGGCCGTAGTTCGTCTGGGTCGAGCTCACAGTCTGGGCCGTCATACCACGACTTACAGAGTGAGGTGGAGCGCCTGAAGACAGCTATGCAGGAGCGGGACGTCGAGCAGCAGCGCCTGAAG
This sequence comes from Gleditsia sinensis, assembly GCA_037074535.1. Taxonomy (NCBI): domain Eukaryota; kingdom Viridiplantae; phylum Streptophyta; class Magnoliopsida; order Fabales; family Fabaceae; genus Gleditsia; species Gleditsia sinensis. The sequence continues at coordinate 2,251,559 of CM073470.1, read as the reverse complement.
ACAGCTATGCAGGAGCGAGACGCTGACCTCCAGCGACGAGATGCTGAGCTCGCAGCACGCCAAGCACAGATGGAGGCTGCTATGACGTTCCTGTTACAAAAATTTCAGGGTCAGCTGCCACTTGAAATTTCAGGACTTCATAGTCCCGCACCCAGGGTAACATTTTAATACATAAAAATTGTTGGTATAATTTTGTTTATTTTAATAACATTCAAAATTTTAACAAACAAAATTGATTTTTCAGGACCCCAACGATCGTGGTAGTGGACATCAGCGTGATCAACATCCGTAGGGTCCAGAAACTTGATTTAGTTATTATATTTGTATATGTAATTTTGTCACTTTTGTTACTATTAATTTTCTGTATATAAATTTTTTTGTATATGAAGATTCATTATAATTCAATAATTTATGCATCTTTAGTATTTAGTTAATAATTCAAACGTTTAATTATTATATAATAAAATATATAAAAATTAATTTAGAAAATATTAAAAATATAAATTAATTTTTATTTTACATAAAAATTTAATAATCAAAACAGCATTAGTAGTTTTATGAATAATATAAAATATTATATTTTAAATTATAAATAAAATTGTTATAAAAATTTTAATTAATTTTAATAATAAAAAATTAAAAAATAAATAGAAATAACGACGGTTTTAGCTCAAAACCGTCGTTATAATTTTTAAAAAAAGGAAATAACGACGGTTTTTTGGTAAAAACCGTCGTTATATAACGACGGTTTTTGTCAAAAACCGTCGTTATATTTAATTTTATTAATTAAAAATAGTTATTAACGGCGGTTTAGAACCGTCGCTATGTCTGGTTTAACGACGGTTATAACAACCGTCGTTAAACCAGACATAGCGACGGTTATTCCCACGGTTGATAAAACCTTCGTTAGACCTAGAGTTCCACCACGGTTTACAAACCGTCGTTAATGGGTTTAACGACGGTCGGAACCGTCGTTAAACCTACTAAAAAACCGCCGTAATGCCGCGGTTTTGTTGTAGTGAGTTTCCAACATTCAAGATTGTTACCTTCTCACCATTTCCCATAAGAAGTTTCGACTTACCAGAGTGATTAGCTGAGTGTTCAATGTAGCTGACATCATTTGTCACATGATTGTTAGCCCCACTATCCATGTACCAAGATTGGTCATTGACAGTATCAGGTGAGGAGGCAAAATATGTAGAGGAATGTTGTACATTACTTTTTTTTTGTTCAGGTGGAGCTCCCATGTAAGATTGATCATATCTAAAATAACAATTTGCAGCAATATGACCTATCTTGCCACAGACGTGGCAAGTAGGTTTGTTAAAGTTTTTATTACCTCTGCCTCAGCTCCTACTGCGAAATCCTCGTTGACCAGCACCTCTCCATTGTCCTTTACTGAAATGACCACCCATTGATCGATTCTCAGGTTTATTCACCACCATATTGGCTGACGGTTGCCCAATACTTAAAGCACTGAAGCTGTTAAGTTGCTCAAGCCTGCTTTCATATGTAAGGAGAACGGCTTGCAGATCAATCCAGGTCAGATCTTCTTTATCTGAAAGCTGTACAACAATTGGAGTGTATTTAGTATCCAAGGCAGCAAGGGTCTGGGTTATGAGATCATTGAGAGATATTGGACTTTCGGCCAAGGTTAGATTATCATAGATCAATTTCATTTTGTTGAGGTAGTCCTCCATCTTCATTGATCCTTTCTTGGTTCGTTGAAGTTCACTTTTGTAAAGTGTAACTCTGGACCGTGTGTGTGCACCCGAGAGATCGTTGGCCGCCTTACACAGATCTCTTGATGTTGTGCAATGAAGCATCTGTGATGCTATCTCTACTGTCATCGTGTTATATAACCACCCGAGGAGAAGCTGGTCTATAGTGACCCATTCTTCAAACTCTGGATTCACCTTCTCTGCATCTTCAGAGAGGAACTTTGGTGGACATGGTTTAGTCCCCAGAATGAAACTGTCAAGCTTATTTCCTCTAATGACTGGGAGTATCATGGACTGCCATAGCAGGTAGTTGCTTCTGTCCAGCTTGACAGAGCAAACCTGATTTAGTGATACGGCTAGGAGTGTTTTTGGAGACCTGGAGGTAAGTGAGGAATTGTTTTCAGCTATCTGACTGTTCTCACTGATTCTAGCAATTGGCGTGATGTTTTCATAAGATTCCATGGCGTTTGCCTAAGGCCGCTTTGATACCAAGAAAGAAAATGAAATAGGTTTGTTCGTATTATTGCTTTCACTGTTATTTACAGATATATATATATATATATATATATATATAGCAGATATTGTTACAAGGGAGCCATTAGCTAGATGCCAGGTGTTACATTGAGGTACAGAAAATAATGAAAAGAATAATACAGACAAAATAAGCTTGTACATAAGGAATATTAGAGGCTCTGTACGTAAGAATGTATGAGCTGGAATAACATCTGTCCATGAGACCGTTGAGTCCTATTTATCAGGTATAGTGTCCTCAGGATACACTCGTGAGCTGCTGGTGCTTGTAATATTTGAATTAGTCTTAACATATATCAATATATTTACATATAATTTAGCCTATCAAATTATTATAAATTAACGAGTTTATTTTAAAAATTCCCCTTAGACTTACTGTTCGATGATTGAAACTATGACGAAGAGACTAAGACAATCACCACTATCAATGTTAGCAATAATAGTTTCTTCACATCTTTCATTCTCCCGAGTCTTTAGGAACTACTCCATTGATCTCTAACCTAAGAAATTCCCATGACCGTGTGGTTTGAACCTTGTGCCCTTTGTTCAGAAACACAGACACTACATTTGAATTTTCTGCAACCCATCCAAACACCACATCAATTGCAATTACCAAAATGAAATGACTTGTTCTGTTGTTTCAATGTTCGGTGACAAAAACAATGCAAAGAAGAGTTGATAACACCATGTTTAATTAAAAGATGCTGATGATTCTCTTACCTACAATCTCTGTTGCTTCTTCCTCTTCAAACACCGCAGCAAAACCATTAATGTGTAAAATATTGCTTCCTTGGCCTTCTCATGGCGGTAAATGAACAAACATTTAATATTCAAATTTTCGTCTTTTTTCTTCTTCTATCACAGGGCAATTATCAAAGTTCATTGCATTCTATACCTTCCCAAGTGTGATCCTAGTAACTTATAATGTGAATTCGTAGCAAATTCTTGATCAATAGCGGAAGGGTTTGGGTCATGAGAGTGTGATCCAAAGTATACTATGTAAGACTGCACTAGAGGACAAGATTCAAACAGTTGGAATGCATACCTAGAAGAAGCAATCCTATATTTTGAAATTGAAAAGAAAAATTAAAAAATTATTATCTATATCCAGAATATCAATAATTTTGGTGATTATAATTGGATCACCCATAATCTTAAAATTGAAACTTTTAGTTGTGATCAAATGACCAAGAAGAGAAATGGGCTTGCCTTTTTAATGGCCTGGGCTGGTTGATGCAGGAAAGAGGAAAGAAGGATTGAAGATACTATAAGGCGGAAAATGAAGAAACCCATCATAGTTCTTAAGTAAGTTTAGTTGCTGAGACTCTGCTTTTTCATGCCTATTTAAGCCCCTTTTTGGCCTGTTCAGAGCCATTGATGGCTTTTAATTTTTAGTGTTAGTAGGAATAACAAAACCAATGACCAAATGGTTTTTAAGGCTCATGGAAGTGTTGAAAATGGCGTTTTTCACGTGCATAAATAGCCATGAAAGCCATTAAGACAATCCATTGCTAAAGGCCAATGCCTCTCTTAAAAGAAATTTAAAATAACTTATAAGGTCATTCAAAATTTACATCTTGTTTTATGATTTTTAGATACATTTGAGGACTATCCTATTAAAGTAGATAGTTTTTGGCATTATGGAGAATGCAAACATAGCTTCAAAAAATTGATGGAATATAGTGATTAGTCTTTCAGTATTGCAGCAGAGCACAGTGAAAAAACGATTAAACTTAGTTGTTATTTGGTCAATTTGTGGAGCAAACTGGGGTTATCACTACGTGGGGGTAGGACTCCAACATCAAATTGCTATAATAGCCACCCATCAGATAATAAACCAAATTTCAAATGCCATAATATCAATCCAACCATCAAAACATTCATAAATCTTAAATATTACAAACTCCCAATATTATAATAACTGTACCATAGACGTTGTTAAAGGAAAACATTGTCACACACAAACTTGCAGTAGTAAAAACATAAGTTATTAGCATATGATGAGCAAGCCTTGAAGCTCCCGTGAATCTGAGAACAACAATAAAAAATAGAAACATAAGTTAATAAGGTTTTTATAAATAATGTAGGTTGTAGCAGCAATTCAAAACTAGATAAAAGATAAATAAATAAAGATCACGAAAGACACAATATAGAAACAGAGGAAAAACAGAGCATCCACCATCTCTATTTCTGAATTTGCCTTCTATTTTCAGTACCTTAATTAGTTCTTCATTATCTATTTCTAAAGACATAATAGCCAGTTCCGTGACTTACCAAGTACAACTTCTAGAAATTAGCATAAAGACAAAAGAATCCACGTGACACTAGTTTTTCTAGCAAAAATATTAGTACTCAACAAATAAAGTAAATAAACATATTTTATTAATAAATGCAATATAGATAGGGCATACCATGACTTCCACCAAAGGAATCAAAGTGGCTGAAGAGTGGTATATTCACCATCCTTAACAAGTGCCACGTAGGAAATGGGGTTAAATATATTGAAGTACTTTCCTCTCATATCATTTTTAACTTGATCAGGAACTTGATGAATTTCAAGATATTTGACAGTTTTCAAATTTTGAATATCTATAGGCACCTCTACCATTTGAGGGCATTCCCCTATTCGGATATGTTCAAGCAAAGGCAATGCTCCTTCGTCTATCTTTAAGCTCCTTAATTTTTGCATACTCATTAAACCCAACACCTTGAGTTTCTTAAACCATCCACAACCAAAATGTAACTCTTCCCCTTCAGTTTCGTAAAGTTTAAGAATCATTAATTCTGGCATGTCTTTAAGCATAAATAGCAGATCTTGCTTTAATCCTGACCACATCAAACAGAATTTTATTAGATTTTCAAGTTTAGGAATCCACTCTGGCAATTTCTCCATACGGCCTCCCAAGTAAAGACGCCGAAGAGACTGAGGAGGATCAGTTATTGAATGCAAATCAAGAACTTCATTCTCTTCTGCTGCTCTAATATTCAATGACTGAAGATACTTCATACCCTGTATTGCATTGCATAGCAGGTTTCCATTGTGTCTTCTTAGATTCATAATCACCAATCTCCTCATATGCTTCAGATTAATCAGTTCCTTGACAACACCATCCCCATCAATCATATCAACAAGCGCTAGTTTTCGTAGAGACTTTAAACGTCCAATCCCTTCCTTTAATTTCAATCCATAACATTTAAGTTGGGAATATGATTCCCAATGAAAGGCATATGCTATTAGATGACGTAGCTTGTCAAGCTGGTAAATATCTACGGGCAATTCACGCACTAGAGTATGTTTTAGGTCTAAAGTCTCCAGATTAAGAAGCTTGCCAACGAACTTGGGAATGGTCTTAATCTTTGTATTCCTCAGATTTAAATATTTCAAAAGCAATAAACTTCCAACTGCTTCAGGAAGATAATCAAGAGGTGCATCTTCAAAGTCCAGTGTTATTAAGAGCTTGAATCTGGACAACAATGATTCCATCACAGGATTTGACAACTCTTGTAAATTAATATAAAAACAAGACCGCACACTTCCATATTTTGCAGTGTCTTGAAGATTATCATCAATATTGTGTTTTTGGATTGACAGGCGTCGAGTCCAAGCATGGAAGCTAAATTCCTCACTTTTTATCACTTGGCAAAAGTTTAGCTCCTCACACTTTTTTAGAATAAAGTTGTGCATCAAATCATGGACTCTACATCTCGAAATCTGTCATAGTAATACCCCTCCCACACTTTAATCAAGCTTCTACGGATTAACTCATCCAAGTATTCTTCTGCTATTTCCTCTAGCGTGTGACCTTCATTGTCTTTTTGGTTTACAAAGCCTTCTGCAATCCATAGATTGATCAGCCTCACACAAGTAATAGAGTAGTCCTCAGAAAAAAAACCCGAAGCACAAGAGGCATAACTTCAGCGGGTAAGAAAGATCATTGTAACTTTCTGATAGGACTTGGTAGACACCTCTAAGATGAGGATCATTCGCTAATTTTGAGCGGAGGCTATCATGCACCCTTTTCCACTCAGAGACATTTTTCCTTTTTGTTGATAGGATACCTGCAATAGCTGTAATTGCCAGTGGCACTCCGTCGCATTTCTTAACAAAGTCTTGAGACAATTCTATCAAATCTTCAGGACAGCCTCGTGGATCAAACTGAAATACCTTAAGATGGAAGAGCTTCAAAGAATCATTTGGAGGAAGGGGGTTTAACTCAGATGTGAACGGGTGCAAAACTTGTACAAAATTCAGCCACACCTCTGTCTCTTGTGGTAATCATTATCCTACTCCTTTTGTTGTCATGATTTGGCAACGCAAATTCAACACTTGCCCAGAAGTCTATGTCCCATAAGTCATCAAACACAATCAGGTAGCTCTTTCCCTCTAAGTATTTTCTAAGTTCTTTTATCAGGTTGACCTTGTCCATTGTTTCATCTTTAAACTTATTAGGAAGAGATTTGTTATTCTCCTCGCAAAAACTCTGTATCATAACTTTTAATAGATTTTCTGCCTTGAGCGACTGAGACACAGTGATCCAAACATAACAATCAAAAGATAATTCCTCCTTTTGCTTCTTGTACACATTATTTACAATAGTAGTTTTACCTGCATACAATAAAAATTTGAAGTTAGAAGTATGTAATTTAAAAAAGTGTCCATTTCCAGTAACTAAATAAAAAAAGAATAGTGTCATTTCACCTTTAACAAAAGCTAGCTAAATAATAAAGAAATATAGAAACAAATGGCAAAGAAAAAGTGTAGAGATATATACTTGCCATTGTCAGAGTATGGTTTTTTTTTCTTACAAAATATTAAAAGCATATATACTAGTTGTTGACTTTTGATTATACTCTTCAAAACTATTTAAAAGAGTTATTTATATATAGTTTATAGAGGTTGAGCATTGGCGCAACAGTAAGGTTGTTGCTTTGTAACCTGGAGGTCACGGGTTGTAATTACAGTTATTCACTTAATTATATATTTAGAAAAATATTATTTTAATTCTGACATTTTAAATGATAAATATAATATTAAATATTTATGTTTAATATACTAACATATAAAATGATCTTGTCACCCAAAATAACAAGATTTGGTATAATGAAATCCATTTCGATATTATTTGATACTGCCACAAAATTTTGATAATCTCACATTTCATCTCTTTTAATTTTGTTAATTTTTATAAAATTCCATTTCTGTCATTTCTTAATTATTTTGGCTATATGTCCAGCATGCAATTCTTATCAATGATCTTTCAGTTTGATTATATTACTATACTAGTTTATTTGTATTAATGTTCTACTTAGTAGTAAAAAACACTAAAAAAAATTTTAAAGCTAAGTATAATTAGACAAATAAAATGGCCATCAATTTTATATTTAAAGTTTTTTAATTTTGATATTTATTTTTACTTTTAGGCTGGAATATTTAGGCCTAAATATATTTATTCAAATTGGAAAGAAAAAAAAAACAGCCCTAGCTTAATGAATTTGTATTTTTGCAATAGAAAGTCCAACAGAAATTCACCCTTAAAGTCATCAGATTTAATTGTAAGTTTGTAATTAATGAGCTTCTATCAATCGATGTATAAAAAGGAATGTGCAAATAAATTATTAAAGTAAAGTAACATAAACATTGTAAATAAAATTTCTTCAAGCACGATCAATTGATCAATCATGATAGCTGTTTTAAAATTTGACTAATGAAAACTTTGCAAGCAAGGATACATAGGATTATACAGTGTTTAAAATCAGATATCCTTACCTAATCCACCTTCGCCAACCACTGATATCACGGTGCGCCTGGTTTCTCCATGTAACAGCCAGTTTGTGAGCTGTTCTCTGACTTGGTCAACACCCACAAGTTGAGCATCATCCATGAAAAGTGCACCCATTCGAAGGTCATGCTTTGTAGAGGTCTCTGCACCATAATTGTAAGATTCTGAAACACAATTATTGAGCCCAAGAGCCTCTCTTCTTTGACAGAGTCTGTCTATTGTTTCTTTAATGCTACCAATCTCAGATGTAACATTATGACGAGGTATTATGGATTTGAGCATGTGACCAATTTTGCTACGAACACCAACAAATCCATGCTTTTGACCACGCTTTGCCACTCTAAGCAAGTATTCGTCGATTACATCTTCTATGCGATAAGAAACTTGTCTCATCTGCTTCACCCACTCTGTCACTGCGTTACTAGTGCTTGCCATTTCTGCCTTCTGGTCTGCATCCTTCAAGTAAGCTCTTATCAATTCTAACTCGTCTTTGATGGAAGTAATTTGGGCATGCACATCACCCAAGAGTGATACTTCTTGACTCAGTAATGGAATCAACCTATTAATCACAATATTCACCGCTATTTCTGCCATTAATTTTTGCACCAGACCAAGCAGATCTGAAACAATTCTCTTTTTGGCTTTGTGATTAAACACTGGAAATTGGCATGATATCGTTGAATAACAGAACAAGGGGATAAGAGAAAAGTATGGGTGAGTTGGAGAAGCCCACTAGATTAGATCTACCGAAAAGACGAAGAAGACCAAGACTTCTGAATGTCATAATTGTAGCACGTACGGCGTAGTCCACATGACTGTAAAATTATCAATCAATTATTTTAAAATAAATGATGGATTTTAAAATTTACAGGAAATTGATAGGGAAGACCAAGACTTGTGTTCTGCGATCTTGAATCAACTTCTTTTAATTTAATTTCATTTGGCAGCTGTATTCGGTGGTTGGTGGGAGATTTTTTTAACTTTAGTTGGAAAACTAGGCAATATATTATTTTACTGAATTGCCCTACTCTAAAAAGAAGACTGCGATTTGTCAATGTCATAATTGTAATACAAACGTGCAAAACAGTGGAGTCCACATAACTATAAAAATATTAATCTATTTATTGCTCAATTTTCAATATTAAAAAAGATATATTTATAAATCATTTTACAATCAATATTATTTAACGGATCAAAACTCATTTCTTTTTTTTTTTTGTTTTTTTAAAAAAACTCATTTCAAACGCAAAAATTATATTCAAGGGAGTGAATCTCTGTTCTAATAAAATTATAACTAATTTGAAAGAATTTTAAGAAAATATTTATTTATTGGTAAGTAGTTTTTTAATTTTCCATTGAAAAAAATGAAATTTCGGATAAAAAAAATGTGATATTCAAGTTTCTGATTTTGAACATGACCAAAACAAAAGAACCATTATATATTTATATATAAATCCATACCTAAAAGTTATTATATGTATAATTTTTTTATTTTTGCTGTTCGATTAATTAATTTGCGAACACCTAAAATAATTTATTTTCGATTTGCGTTTTGGGCCACTATAATTTACTAAAACAGGGTTCAAGATATAAATCATATTATCTCACAATCTATTATATTTTGAATACTTGAATTGAATATTTATAAGAGAGTAAAATCTAAGATAATACTTTGATATCAAATGTTAGGACATTTTATATTATTTCAAAATTATTAATCATATTATCTCACAATCTATTATATTTTGTTCTGGTTTCATAATCATGACCAGGGGGGAGAGACTTTTGCGATTAAACGCTATTATTTTGTCTGCTATAATTGAAAGCCCCACATATTCACCACATTATTGTTTACTTTTAAGACTTTTGCGGTCAAAAACATGCTAGAAAGCCCATTACCTTGCATATACTGAGACGACGAAGACCTATCAATGTCTCGATAACGTAGCACGTTCGCCAAAACAATGTAGTTGACGTTGCCGTCAAAAGCATGCTAGAAAAGCCCATTACCTTGCATATTCCGAGACGACGAATACCTGTCAATGTCACCAATAATGTAGCACGTTCGCCAAAACAATGTAGTTGACATCACTGTAAAAATATCAATCAAGGATTTTACAGTCGTAAGTTCATAAAAAGTATTGACGAATTTTTTTTCACTATATCATTCAATTAAAATAATAAAATTAAGATTTAATTATTTTGATAGTTTTTAAAATTTCATTTAATTTTAATTTAGTTTTTAAAATAATAAAATTTTATTGATACAAATTAAAGCGAGACAAGTCCATGACTTTTGTGAGAGAGTGAGAAACGAAAGAACGGGGTGTAGGAAATGATGTTTAACTTCAACTCCAAATTTCTTCACCCTTCACGTCTTTTGAGCTTCGAATTGCTTCAACCTTTGCGATCAGTAAGTGACACTAATAACGGTGGCGGTGACAAACAAAATAAGAAGCTAACATTACCAAAGACTTTGATATAGTTAATACCCTTCTTATTCACATTCATTCATTCATTCACATTACCAAAAACAATGTAGTCCACATGACTGTAAAATTATCAATAAATTATTTTAAAATCAATGAAATTGATTGGCAAAACAATGTAGTATTTTATAATAGAAATTTATTATTTGGATTGTTATGAAATTGTTTACATATGTATATATATTGTGATTTTATTTATTTTATATTTAATTAAATAAAAATTTAAAAATAATAGAAAATAATATTTAAAATAGTATTTCTATTCAAATATTATTTTAAATATTTTGTAGATGCAGTTGGGTATGCTCAATCACAGGACTGGCCTATCAAGTTCAATCAATCCAATTATGATATTTCGCGTATGGTCTTATGTTCTTTCCAACGGTTTGGGCTGCAGACTTCGAATGTTTAGTTTATTTATTCAACGCTGACTAACTATATATAGTGACAGTAGATTGAATTTTAAAAATTAATAAAGATTTTATTTTTTAAAAGTTCACACAGAAACATCTAGTTAATGCGCTCTCAACTCAATACAGTATTCTCATTTCTTACACTTTTTTTATTTATGATTATTCTCTGTTAACAAATATTTTAATGAGATAACAATTATTCAATCGTTATATTTATTAATTGAGATTAATTAATGATACCGCAACAAATAGAAAAACATGGAAATCAAGTGAGAGAATCTCTGTTGTAGTAAAATTATAACTAATTTGAGAGAAACAAGGGGACAAGAAAAAAGGATGCGTGAGTTGGAAAGAGAAGGATTTGTAATTTTCTTTGCCCTGGTTTCATAATCATGACCAGGGAGAGACACTTTTGCTATTAAACGCTATTATTTTGTCTGCTATAATTGAAAGTCCCAATAGAAGAAGCATCTTCACCGCATTATTGTTTACTTTTTAAGACTTTTGCGGTCAAAAGCATGCTAGAAAAGCCCATCATTACATTGCATACACCGAGACGACGAAGACCTGTCAATGTCACCAATAATGTAGCACGTTCGCCAAAAATAATTTTAAAATTTTATTTTATTATTTAATAATTGATATTTAATCTAAATTAACTCCCGTCATTTAACATATATGATATCACCTAATATGAGAAACAAAAATAATGCAATAACTAAAATTAAATTTAAACTTCTACGTAGTTATTAAAATCAGCACCTTTCAATGAGACTTTTTTGTAATCTAGCGACGCAGACAAAAAGTGAAATGAAATTGATACAAAGCGAGACAAGTCCATGACTTTTGTGTGAGAGAGCGAGAAACGAAAGAACGCGGTGTAGGAAGTGATGTTAACTTCAAGTCCAAATTTCTTCTCCCTTCGCGTCTTTTTGCTTCAAATTGCTTTAACCTTCGTGATCAAGATTGCAACAGACTTTCCCAATCGTGATCTTAGTAACTTATTATGTGAATTTGTAGGAAATTCTTGATCAATAGCAGAAGGTGGAAAATGGATAAATCCAACATGTTTCTTGGGCAAGTTCATAGTTGGTGAGGCTCTGTTTTTTCATGTTTATTTAAGCTCATTTTTGGCTTGTTCAGAGCCAACAATAGTTTTTGCTTTTCAGCGTTGGTAAAAATAACAAGGCCAGTGATCAAATGATTTTCAAAGGTTCGTGGAAGTGATGAAAGGGCGTTTTTTCGATGCATCAATGGCCATGAAAGTCATTAAGATATTCCATTATTAAAGGCCAGTGTCTCTCATAAAAGATTGAAAACTACTCGCAAAGTCATCCAGAATTTACATTCTGCTTTGTGACTTTTAGATGCATACAAAGACTATCCTTCTAAAATAAATAGTGTTCGGCATTGTGGATAATGTAAACACAGCTTCACAAAATTGATGGAATATAGTGATTAGTCTTTCTGTATAGCCGCACGGCACAGTGAAAAAAGCGATTAAACTTGGTTGTCATTTGGTCAATTTGTCGAGCAAGTGACGCTAGCACGATGGGGGGTAGTACTCCCACAATCAAATTACTAATAGATATAGTGAAGGTAATATAGAGTAATAGAAAAAGTGTACGAACTGGTATCACAAAAGTTGAAAAAGACTATTTATAGAATAGCTAGACCGATGAAGATGTTAAAGTACCTATTTGATCGTGTTTATAATTTTTATTTTTTTAAACTGTTTTTTAAATGAAATTTTTTTAAAAAAACTACTATAATAAAAGATAAATAGTAATTTGTCAAATCATCTCGTAATTGTTATTACTAATATTATTAATGTTATTTTGTCATATTTTACTGAATTACAAGAGAGATGAAGTGAGGAAGAAGGAAAGGTAGCATTTTGATGGACAAGTATATGATAATGAAGAAACACTGTGCATGAACAATCAAATCCTAACTGGACATTAAAACAAGAAATCGCCCGCACTCATCAACAGTACGTATTTGATTATTAGAGGAATAATATTTCAACCATTTTTGCTCTCTCTTCTGCCGCTTCGGCTACAAATGGAAAACACAGGCTTTCTGGATAATGGAAACACGGGCCCAGCTCAATATAAAAGCAAGCCATATATCTTCAAGAACAAAAAGCGGTTCATTGTCCAAAAAAGAAAAAAAAAAAAGGCACAAAAAGCAATTGGCCCTGCAAATAGAAATGTCTCCAACATGGTTGAGAGAGTTAATTAAAACGAAGAGACGTATGCACAAACAAAGCTTGCTAACTGAGAGTTCCCGCCTATTGAAACTTACCAATACCCACGTATCAGATAATACACCAAATTTCAAATACCATAATATTGATCCAACCATCAAAACATTCATATATCTTAAATATTACAAACTCCCAATATTATATTAGCTGTAGCATAGACATTGCCACAAAGGAACACTCATTGTCACAAACAAACTCGCAGTAGTTAAAACATAGGTTATTAGCATATGATGAGTGATGAGCAACCCTTGAAGCTCCAATGAATCTGAGAACAACAATAAAAAATAAAAACATTAGTTAATAATATTTTTATAAATAACGCAAGTCGTAGCAGCAATTCAAAACTAGACAGAAAAATAAACAAATTCATAACACAAAAGACAGAACATAGAAACAAAGGAGTAGAGCATCCACCATCTCTATTTTTGAATTTGACTTATATTTTCAATACCCTTTATCATTATCTATCCTGTAGATACGTATGGTTTCACAAATATTTCTGAAGACATAATAGTAAAATTAACATGACTCACTAAGGACAACTTCTAGTAAACGCACAAAGACAAAAGAATCCACGTGACACTGATTTTTGAAGCAAAAATACTAGTACTCAAAAAATAAAGTAAAAAAATATTTTATTAATAAATACAATAAAGAGAGAGCATGCCATGACTTACCACCAAAGGGATCAAAGTTTATGAAGAGAGACGGATTCACCGTCTACCCAATAAATCACCTCAGGTATATGGTTGAATATACTGAAAGATTTTCCTTTCATATCATCTATAAATTGATCAGGTACTTCTCTAATAGAAAGACATTTGAGAGTTTTTAAATTTTGGATGTCAACGGGGACCTCTACCATTTGAGGGAATAACACTAACCCGAGCTCTTCTAGCAAAGGCAGTGTTCCTTCATCTATTTTTAAGCTCCTCAATTTTTGCATTCTTACTAAACCCAACCACTTGAGTTTCTTAAACCATCCATTTCTAAAATGTAATTCATCACCTTCATATGATTTGTGAAGTTGAAGAGTCATCAATTCTGGCAAGTCTTTGAGAAGAAATAGCGGATCTTCCTTTAGTCCTGACGAAATCAAGTGCAATTCTATTAAATTTTTAAGTTTAAGAATCCACTCTGGCAATTTCTCCAAATGGCCTACCAAATAAAGACGTCGTAGGTGCTGAGGAGGATCAGTTATTGAATGCAAATCAAGAATTTCAATCTCTTCCACTGCTTCAATAGTTAAGGAAAAAAGATACTTCATACCCTGTATTGCATTGCATAGCAGCTTCCCATTGTGTCTTCTTAGATTTGTAATGCCTTACCTGTTAAAATATTTCAAATACAATAATCAGAGTAATAAGTATCGAAAGCGTACCTAAAGAATCTATGAATTAGATAAAGGCAGAAATGCAACATACTGGACTCTTTGGCTTTCAGAGAGAGTTTAGAGAGAGAGTGAATTCAGAATTGTATATATTCCTCAGTCACGTTAAAACCAACTCTTATAGACGTTGTTTAACGGGTAAAAAGAGTCAATCAGATAAACCTTTTAATTAATTAAATAAATATAATTAGAATTATATTTCTCTCTCTCTGACTCAGTCAGCATTTTGATAGGATCAAAGCTGACAGCCCAAAACGTTGTAGGTTGGGCCTCTACTCAAAATTTTTGGTGCAGTCCACTTATCACAGTCCACACAAGATTATGATGGCCCAATTTGTACTGGGCTTAATAATTAATTAAATAACAATCCACATATAAAATTATTCCAACAATCTCCCACTTGGATTGTATTTAATTAATTATTCAGAAAACACCATTAAGCCACTATCACAATTCAGAAAATGAAATTTTACAAAATCACTGGATCCTATGGGGAAGCAAGTGATATCAAACACAAATATAATGTTCCATAATCTGAATATGACAGAATATATATTATTATTTCCAACTCAGTTCAGTAAGAAAACAATACAATGTCACTGATTCCTATAGGGAAACAAGTGCCATGTATATATAAAGCGTATCATGACAAAATCATTGAATCCTATAGGGATACAAATGATATAAAACGCATCAAACTGAACTGAATAAAACTTGCAGAAAATAAAGTAAACAATGACATGATATCAAATATTTTTCCAAACTCCCACTAAACTAGGGCATCAAAAGAATTCACAATACCCATATAAGTTACATGACTTCGCAAAACTTGTATGGGTAGGCCCTTAAGCATTTGGGTACTGAGAATGATAATTACATGAGTCTGACATAATTCTACAAGTTGTCACACATGATTGCGATACATAAAGGTATTATCACCAGACCTCGAGCGTTTATTTCTAATTACAACATTGATTTGAAGATTAAGAAGTTTAAGTGACCAATCATTCAAACGATATAAATCACATGTTAAGGATGCAGAGTCAACAGAAATAGAATCAAAACATATATCAATCTTTCTATTTCCTTAAGAAAAAGAATAATCATCAATATCCAATATAAAAGTCGAAATTAAATTTCTTCTCCCAAAAGGAACATAAATTATTCAAAAAACAAAATTTGTCTAGAATTCAAACTTAAAGAAATAGATCCAATGTATTCTACTGATGCCCTACTCCCTATAAAGTCAAAGATTGTCCTCTTGTATTTGAGTCTCTTCCTTTTCCTGCTTGTTCTTCAGTTTAAAACAATCCTTTCTCATGTGTCCGTGTTTCTTACAATAATTACAGATGCCATTAAAAAACTTCGATTTTGATTTCTCATTCTTCTCATAATTTTTCTTAAAATTTGGTTTACTAGATTGTTGCACCTCAACCTTCTGCTCTTTTTTCTTATTCCATCCTCCAGACTGACTGCTGGAGCCATGAGATACATAATTCACATAGTGAGACTGATTCTTTTTTATAGCTTCTTCTTCTTGAGTAACAATCGAAATTAGTTGATCAATAGACCATTCTGCTTCCTGCGAATTATATGAAGTTCTTAAAAATTCATATTCTGCTGGCAAGGATTGGAGAACACGATAAACTAATGTGCTTTCACCCAAATCAACTCCATAGGATTTTAACTTGTTGAAATAATGAACAAGTTTCAAAATATGCTCCCTGACACTAGACACTCCATCATATCGAGAGTTATCAAGCTGTGAAAGGTAGAAATTTTTTTGACTTTTATCAAGTCTCTTATATTTGTCACCAATAGATTTCAAGTATTCAACTGCAGTATCCTTTTCAGAAATACTATCCTTAATTCCATTTTCAATCGTATACTTAATTACTGCCAAACAGATCCGGTTGGACTCAAATCATTGTTTATGATAGGTCTTGTCAGTAGCACTGGACTGTGGAGTGAGATCCTTCGGTTTAGGTTCTCTCAGAGCCAAATCTTTTTCAGAAATGGTAAGATATATATTCAGGGACTCTTTCCAGTCATCATAATTAGTCCCATTAAAAGCTTTCACAAAAGATAGTTGCGCAAAAGCAGAAACTGAAATCAACAACAAAAAATGGGAAATAGTAATTATGCGCGCTCAACATAATTATAATACAAGATTCTCAAAATAAGATTTTAGTTATGCAACTATAATGGCCCATAGAGAAATATTTTATACCATTAAAATTTGGCTCACACAAAAGTCCATACAAAATATATTCAATATTTCCATACCTATGGGGTACAAGAAATATTTAATACTTTATAAGTGCTATATTTATGCCTATTCTTAAAAGTCCAAACCCTCAAAATTACATTAATAATGTCGCACCTATGGGGTATGTCCATAATTAATGCAATATGATCTTAAACATGACAAATTATAAGTTTTTCCATGATCTCTAGGACAAACCAAAGAGATTTCATGAGTCTCTAGAGTTTATTAAGAATTAGGAGAAGCATAGGTGAATAAATACAAAATTAAGAGGTGTTTAGGGAGCAAAATTATGATTCTGGAATTTTTTTTTGTTTTTTGTTTTTGGAATTGGACTGGTCCTATTTTGGCCCAATTTTTTTTTGGACTGGGCCTCACTTTCGGCCCAGTCAGAATGGCCCTTGCTTAAGTGAAACTCACCGTTTCACTTAAGCCCAGGCCCAGATTCTGGGCCCAACTTAAGCCCAGAATCATCAGCCCAACCCAGATTTCTCATCTTCCTCCTCACGTCCGGACCCCTAGACCCGACCCGCCAGCCATCGTGACCCGGGTGGGAGCGCCGTGAGCAGGAGAAGATGCAGGCGCGTTTTCCGGCGATTTGGGTGGCGGTTTCCGGCTCTATGGCGACCGTTATGACCGGAAGAACACGAAAAAAGGATTGCTCACATGGATTGCAGCAAACAAACACCGAAATCGCTAGATCTATAAACCCAAAAACCTTCGATGGAAACCAAAGAATGAACCGATTTTTTTTTATGAGATTCGAAGCATATAACCTTCGCAAAACCAACCCAGAATATGAGTGCAACCTTGTTCAGATTATGAATCGCGAAGCAAGCCAAACATCTAAGTTTGAATCTCGCAACATCCCATCCCATCGCGATTTCCCCCATCGCAGATTGTGTTCGGGTAAGGCACAGACAAGCGATTTTTCAGAGACCCTGTTCTACCATGTTGTGATTTCCATAGTCTCGCTTGGATGGGTTCAAGAGGGATGGATTCGTGTGTAGTAATACAACAATGGCGATGCAACCAGCAAATTGCAAGAAAAAATGCAAGAAATAATATGCATCTGGAAGAGTAAAAGGCATCCAGAAGTCCAATACAAATACAAGAGACTGAAAGTAAAAGGCATCGCAATCAAGAAGATACATCGTGATTATTGTGCATTTATTTTGATTATTCATGCAAAACCGAAATTCTCCAATATCAACAAAATTATTCACGCGAAGAATATATGATATTAACATGTTAATATTATGAAAAATTCATGCACAGCCAAAAGGAGAACCTAATTTCTCTTTCAATTGAATTAATATGTTAACAGTACGGAAAATCACAAAGCATATTTAAATATAGCTCTCTATCTTAATAAAATTAATTTGAGATATTATGACGATGCTCTGATACCAAGTGTTAAAATATCTCAAATACAATAATCAGAGTAATAAGTATCGAAAGTGTACCTGAAGAATCTATGAATTAGAGAAAGGCAGAAATGCAACCTACTGGACTCTTTGGCTTTCAGAGAGAGTTCAGAGAGAGAATGAATTCAGGATTGTATATATTCTTCAGTCACGTTAAAACCAACTCTTATAGACGTTGTTTAACGGGCAAAAGGAGTCAATCAGATAAACATTTTAATTAAATAAATAAATATAATTAGAATTATATTTCTCTCTCTCTGACTCAGTC
This sequence comes from Gleditsia sinensis, assembly GCA_037074535.1. NCBI lineage: Eukaryota > Viridiplantae > Streptophyta > Magnoliopsida > Fabales > Fabaceae > Gleditsia > Gleditsia sinensis. The sequence goes on along the minus strand of CM073470.1, from coordinate 2,233,005 downwards.
AGCATTTTGATAGGACCAAAGCTGACAGCCCAAAAAATTGTAGGTTGGGCCTTTATCCAAAATTTCTTGTGCAGTCCACCTATCATAGTCCACACAAGATTATGATGGCCCAATTTGTACTGGACTTAATAATTAATTAAATAACAATCCACATATAAAATTATTCCAACATTACCTCCTTATATCCTTTAGATTAATTAGTTCCTTGATAACACCATCCCACTCAGTTGTATCAACAAATGATAGCCTTTGTAAGGCCTTTAAATGTCCAATCCCTGCCTTTAATTTCATTCCATAAACATTTGTTAATAGGAAATTATTTTCCCAATTATAGGAATAACTATCAGATGACGTAGCTTGACAAGTTGGAATATATCTTCTGGCAATTCACGTACTAGAGTATGTTGTAGATCCAAAGTCTCCAAATTAAGAAGCTTGCCGATGAACTTGGGAATGGTCTTAATCTTTGTACTCCTTAGATTTAAATATTTCAGAAGCAATAAATTTCCCACTGGTTTAGGAAGATAATCAAGAGGTGCATCTTCAAAATCTAGAGCTTGAATCTAGAGCTTGAATCTAGACAACAATGATTCCATTAGAGGCATTGGCAACTCTTGTAAGTTAATACAAAAACAAGACCGCACTCTCCCATACTTCGTAGACCCTTGAAAATTATCATCAATATTGTTTGTTTGTAATGATAGGCGCTGAGTCCAAGGATGGAAGCTAAATCTCTCACTTTTTATCACTTGGCAAAAGTTAAGATCCTCACACTTTTTCTAAATAAAGTCCTGCATCAAATCATGGACTCGACAATAATTTTGAACTTTGCGATAGAGATAGACCTTCCACATTTTAACCAAGCTCCTTCGGATTAGCTCATCCAAGTATTCTTTTGCTATTTCGTCTAGGGTATAATCTTCATTGTCTTTTTGCTTTATAAAGCCCTCTGCAACCCATAAACTAAAGAGTCTCAAATACCTAATGGAGTAGCCCTGAGGAAAAAGCCCAAAGTACAAGAGGCACAATTTGAGCTGGTAAGGAAGATCATCATAACTTTATGATAAAACTTGGTAGAAACTTCTAAGATGAGGATCATTTGCTAATTTTGAGTGGAGGCTATTATGTGTTCTACTCCACTCTAAGACATTTTTATTTTTGGTTGATAGAAGACCAGCAATAGCCACAACTGCTAGTGGCACTCCATCACACTTCTTAACAAAGTCTTGAGACAATCCTATCAACTCTTCAGGACAATCTTGGAGATCAAATTGAAATGCCTTAAGATAGAAGAGCTTTAAAGCATCATCTGGAGGCAAGGGCTTCAACTCGTAGATGTGAATAGGTGCAAACCTTGTACAAAATTCAGCAACACCTCTATCTCTTGTGGTAATCATTATCCTGCTCATTTTGTTGTAATCTAGTAATGCAAATTCAACCCCTTCCCAGAAGTCTATGTGTAACGCCTTCAATTTACGTTACGAAAAAAAACATTATTTTTATTATTTCCGCAATCAAATATTTTTCATAAGAACAGATATATATAGAATCTCTCATGTATACACAATATACAGACTAAATTTATAAACATCAAAATACAACAGAAATGAAGATCCTGCCTGTAGCGTTCAGAGCACTCTAGAATACAAATACAGTATAATTCAAAGACCGTGAGTCTTAGAAGCAATGTAGACTCACCCAGAGAATATATTACCTATCTGCCGAATTAAACTATGATATTCTTATTTGAAAAAAAATGTGAAAATATCATGTAGTGAGTTTGACAACTCAGTGAGCAAATAATTCCTCCTATGACCTCTTAGGTCAACATATGGATGTACTTATATTTTAAAATGTGTCACATAGAAAATACAGTTCAGAAGTACATTCATATGTGACCCGTATTTCAAATATTATCAAATCAAAGGATATTCAGATATCCAAAACCATATGCACCATGGTATGATCATTTAACAAATGTTGTTATGCTCAGCTGTATAAACTATAGTAAAATATTATGATTTGAAGGTAAAATCATTATTTTTAATGTACATGCCTCACTCGGCAATCTGGTCAATGCAATGAAAATATAACACATTTGATATACCCATAGTGACCTCAACCCCAGTCACGATAAGTGATCAGGGAATGTGAGTACATCACCCTACTGCCCCCTCACATTACCACTGTCACAATGCAATGAAAATATTTGCTATACGCATAGTGACCTCGACCCTAGTCACAGTAAGTGATCAGGGAATGTGAGTACATCACTCTACTGCCTTCTCACATTACCATTGTCACCCGATTGGAGCGGCCCTCTCCCGACTCACTTAGGCTAATAGGGCGTCCCCTATTCGGTACCGTCACAAGCTATACAACCAGCCGATATTCATCAATACATATATATACATATAAAATATCAAGCAACTCGTCATGAGTTTTACGCTTGCCATTCAATCTCATTTATAATATGACATGCATCATTTTCACAAAGTATATAGCTTACAAATCAATGCATCGTGCACATAATATTCACTTTATCAAATAATGATAAAATACATTTAGAACCACATATTCAATGAGTTTCAAAATACATTTCTAAAACCATACTCTTCTTGAACTATGTGCCAATTTGTAAGTATAACAGATATTTTAACACATTTCAGAAACTTATAATAGTATAAATAATTTATAAACAGAAACAATAATACATTTATAATTCAAGAAGAGTATGGGGCAAGTCATAGAAAGAATTATCTACTCACAGGGTAGGGCTCCTAGTTGGACAGCCCTAAATTGTACTTTTCCAATCTCTATTTGATTAAATTGACCTCAAAAATGTATCCAGAGGGTCCAAACAATTAAGATAGCAACTTCGGGAACTGGTCACTATTCACTCGCCGAAAAATACTATTCACGACGAACAAAAAGGCTGTTAGATGGCCGAAAATATACCTATCCTAAGGTTTATCTAGCTCCTGAATCTATCTACGGCGTCAGAATTTCAATTGGAGGTCTCTAAGTAAAGGTTTTATGATTTACCTTTTTCTCATATTTTTTACTTCAGATCTACGGCGATTCAACAGCTGATTTGACAAATTGATCAGTCAAAACTATAGTATTCTTAGTCCTGAATTCAATAACTCCTTCAGTTTTGAGATCAGAAACCAATAGACACTCCAAATCTACAGAAAAAGTTGAAGGTTACTATTTACTCACTATTTTGAAATTTGCAGAATATCGTCGTGTCTCCTTACGTCCCCTTCTCTTTTTATTATTATTTTTTAAATAATTATTATTATTATTTAATAATTGAATAATATGTTTTTTTTTATAAATTCATATAAATTCTATTTTTTATCTTAAAATATCCCAAAAATTTCTAAAAAATTACATTCTCGTTAAACACTTAAATAATGAATTTTTTTTTATAAAATTCTTAATAAAACAAATCATAAAATAAATATCTTTATACATAATAAAAGAAAGAATATTTCTAAAAATACAACAAAAATTCATTAAAAACCAATATAATTATTTCAAACAAAACAAGAATTATTGTAATTAAAAATATTCTTACTTTAAACAGAACATACTCATTTTTAAACAAATAAAAATATATTTGTTTATAACAAAATATTATTATTTAAAAATAAAAATTATGGGATGTTACACTATGTCCCATACATCGTCGAACACTATCAAGTAGCTTCTTCCCTGTAAGTAATCTATAAGTTCTCTTATCAAAATGTCCTTATACATTGCTTCATCTTTAATCCTTTTAGCGGCAAATTTGTTGTTCTCCTCCTCATCAAAACTTTGTATCATAACTTTTAATAGCTTTTCTGCCTTGAGAGAACGAGACACGGTGATCCAAGCATAACAATCAAAATATCTTTTCTCTTTTTGTTTCTTGTAAACATTATTCACAATAGTAGTTTTACCTTCATACAATAAGAAACTAGTGTTAGAAGTATGTAATTGAAGAAAGTGCCCATTCTAAGATAACTAAATGAAAAAAGAATTATGCCTTTTCATTCTAAACGAAGCTAGCTAGTTGTAAATTAAGATATAATTAATAAGCTTCTATCAATGTATCAAATGAAAGAGCACAAATAAATTACTAAACTAAAGTAAGAAAATTTCAATTAACCCTTGAAACTGAGTTAAAATTTCTTAACGCATAAAAACTAATCAAACGCCATAAATGTTTTAAATTCTGGCTAATGACCACTTAGCAAGCAATATATATAGGATTATGAAGTCTTCAAAATTAATGACGCTTACCTAATCCACCTTCGCCGACCACTGAGATCACCGTGCGTTTGCTTTCTCCATTTAATAGCCAGTCTGTGAGTATTTTTCTAGTTTTGTCAGCACCCACAAGTTGAGCATCCTCCATGAAAAGTGCACCCATTCGCAGGTCATCCCTTGTAGAGGTATCTACAACATAACTGGGAGATTTTGAAATAGAAGGGTTGAGCCCAAGAGTCTCTCTTCCTTGATTGAGTCCGTCAATTGATTTCTAATGTAACCAATCTCAGATATAATCTTATGACGAGGTGCTACGGTTCGGAGCAAGCGAACAATTCTACTAAGAACACCAACAAGTCCATGCTTTTGACCATGCTTTGCCACTTTAAGCAAGTATTCATCCACGACATCTTCTATGTGAAAAGCTATGAAGCACGGACACTTCGTTTTAAACCGTGTCGACGTGTCGGACACTTTACAGACACGACACTCTTAGGATACTCTTGGGACACCGTGTCCAACACGTGTCCAGTGTCCAACTTTTTTAAAAAAAATATTAAAAAAAAACTCGTGTCGGACACTTTTTTGAACGTGTCCAACACTTATTTCGGACATTTTAGACACATATCCTCCATCCCTTTTAGATTTTTATTTGAAGTTAGAATCCCAAACCAACAATCATAGCTTGTATTTTGGTCATCGCAACATGTCTTCCATTGAAGTTGGGCCCCTATCATCCATCGTAGCTTGCATTTAAATCATCGCATCTCTATTGTTTGTTTTTGTTGACCATAGAGTAAGTTCTTCTATTTTCTCTTATTGAATTTGTCTGTGTGCGTGGCTATTTGCATATTTTTTTTCAACAAGCCTTTAAAGTTTGTTTTTACGCAAGCATATATACCTATTCGAAAGTTTGCTTTTGGGTTTCAAGATTTTCTACTGAGAAAAAGGAAACCAAATTCTTCTAATTTTTGTATTGTCTCTTAATGTTTTACATAATCGCAATAGCAAAGAGCTGAGATAGCTTTTGTTTATGGTGAGGGAGTTGAATTATAATAATACACATATAATTCTTTCTAGAGTTGCTCTCTTGCTTTTATTCTTTGTTATTATTGTATGTGCACATAATTTTTGTATTTTTTGTTCTCGTTAATGTTGAAATTTTATCGGTTACAAATTTATCTTTGTATAATTTATAATTAGAAAGTTCTTTTCACAAATGAAGAAAATAAAAACAATAGGATTGATGAAGAGTATATTGAAGAAGAATGAATATTGATTGTATTATAAATTTATAATAATTTTTTTGGTAATAAGTTGTGAAGTGAGTTATAAATATTATTGTTTTCTAGTACCATATATATATATATATATATATATATATATATATATATATATATATATATATATATATATATATATATATATATATATAATTTTATTTTTTAATTCACGTGTCTTCAACGTGTCGTATCCTACATTTTTTTAAAATTCACGTGTCGTGTGTCTGTGTCCGTATCGTGTCCCGTGTCCGTATCTGTGTCCGTGCTTCATAGGTGAAAAGCAACTTCTCTCACTTGCTTCACCCATTCTTTCTCTAAGTTACTTATGTTTACCATTTCTGCCTTCTGGTCTGCATCTTTTACATATGCTCTTATTAGTTCCAACTGATCTTTGATGAAAGAGATTTCACTATGCACACCTCTTAGGAGTATTACTTCATCCCTCAATAGCGGAATCAACTTGTCAATTACAATTTTCACAGCAGTTTCTGCCATTTGTGGATGTTATTACATTGACTAACGAGAGAGATGAAGAAGCCCGTAGGTCAAACAAAAAGGATGAAGGACAGAAGAATGAAAGGTTCGGAAACTTGAAGTGAAGGTGTGCCAAGATCTGCCGTCTGATGAAGTTGGGTTTTGGTGCCAAAGTTGAAGCAAAAATAATAACAATAATGTTAAAAGCATGAAAGTATCTTTGACAATATCTGAGCATATTTTCTTCACGCCACTACCTAACACAAAAAGAATTTCCACAAGGAAAGAGTACCGTGAATTTTGTTAGTATTAATATTGCGATCACATAGAATGACACAATAATTATTAAATATAAAATAATATTTTATGCTTAATTGTTAAAACATTAAGAATAATCTTTCCCTCTAGACTATTGAATTTTTATTTTATGGCATGTTAAATTTTGTAACTTCTACATTGTTTTAAATGGAAATTTAGTTCATCATTATATAATTTATGACTGGTGAGAGTTTGAGATTCTGTCATCATATAATTTAGGGGAAAATACTCCGTTCTCTCTTATATTTTGCTCTCATCACACGGTCTCTTATATGTGTTATGAAGATAAACAGTATGATAATAATATTATAAATTAATATTTACAAAGTTAATATAATTTAATTATTGTTTGATTCTTAGTTTGATATTCATGTAAAAAAATTTACATTTTTTTGCACTAATTATCACCTAATATTAATGATGTGATCTCAGTGATTCATCCAAAACAACAATATAAAAGTAGTGAAATTATTGGTTGATTATGTTGAAAATAATTAAAATATATTTAAAAAATAATGTATTTAATATATTTATTAAATTATTTTATAAAAATTATCTGCGTATTTTAAGAAGTATAGTTATATAAAAATATTATTAAAATACTGTTGAATCACAATTTTTATGAAGGTCTTTTGGTAAAAAGAATATATATATATATATATATATATATATATATATATATATATATATATATATATATATATATATATATATATATATATATATATAACGGTCAACTAACAATCAACTAATGGAATAGTTAAAATAGGTTATATGTAATACAACTTTAGTTTCAAAAAAGATTAGTGTAATTGTTAAAAATAGAGGAGAAGATCATATAACAAGAACAAAATATTAGAAATGAGAAAATAGTTCTTTTGTATAATGTAAGTACGTACTTAGGTATACAACATAACAACACTTTTTTTGTTTAATTTTTCTTTCACTCTATATAAATGTATAAAAAATTAAAAAATTTAAATTTAATTATGTATTATTAATATTTTTTATTTTACTAGTGAGGTTTGAAGGCCTTACAATCAAAGAAATAGGGATAAGTAACCAAAAAACTAAAGATATTCGAACTCGGCAGTGTTACTTCGTCCCTTGATAATGGAATCATATTTTTCAATCACCAAGTTCACAGCAGTTTGTTCCATCTTATGGAACAGGAAAGTTTTGCGGCAGAGACAGACGATCGAGATGAAGACGAAGATGAAAAATGTTATGTTAAAAAAAAAAAAGGGATATCTGGACAATGATGAAGCGCATATTGTCATGACAGACAACAACCACCCATTATTTTGCCAGTTATAATTAAAATCTTGATTCTTGACCATAACAACAACCTAATAACATTACACCAACAATCTAGTAAAGTATTAATTCATGATAACATCTCTTTTATTATTTTCTTATAATCACCATAATATATTAACATGGTAGACTTGACCCACATTATTTTTTTCTAATTTTAAATGCCACCAACAATTAACAATAATGAAACTGACAACTGTGTGTGAAGAATAATATGATCTTTGCTATATTCATTCTATACTTCTTCTCGGATGACTTATTCAGAGGGGCCAAATAAACACGATATTAGCTTAGAGTTTATTTAGATTGCCTTCTTTCTTTAGAAAATTGTTTGTTTGGTAAGCTAACTTTCAAAACTGTTTATAAATGTTAGTATAATATTTTTTTATTAAAATAGAGGAATCTAAATATTTAAAACTTTTCCATTGAAACAAAAGTAAAAAAAATATTTTTTATTGAATGGACTTGAATTTTCTAAAATTATTTTACATAATATATTTTAAAACAATAACTTAATTTAATAAAATTAATATTTAATAAATAAATAAAACTTACTAAATAAATTTATAAATTGTATCTTTCTTTTTTTTAATTAAAAAAATTGTACAAGATGTCAATCCTTGAACATCTTGTGTCTTGACAGTAACCACCCATTATTTTCTAAGTCATAATTGCCGCCACTCGGCATTAAAAAAAAAAAAAATTGCCGGCCCCTTCGGTTCTAAACCCTATAGCAAATTGACAATAATTAAATTATAATTGATTATTGACCACAACAATCTATTATTTGTTTTCCAGCTCATAGTTTTTTTTTGCCGTATTTACAGGTCAAAAATAACAAAGTATAGTACACTCTATCAATTAATTAATGATAACTTTTCTTTTATTGTTTTCTTATAGCCACTATAATATATTAACATGGTTTACCAAAAATAGTTTTACTGACATTTAAAAATAGTTTTAGATGTTGGTTAAACAAAATGAAAATATAAAAAAAAAAATAAGTTTTTTTTTAAAAAAATACTAAACAAGCTCTAAATTACTTGTACAGGTGTGACTGACATAATGTTAGGTTCAATTATTCTCATGGCTGTGAATGAACAAACATATTATATTCAAATTGTCATCTCTTTTGTCTTCTATCACAAGGCAATTATCAAAGTTGATTGGATTCTAGACCTTCCCAAACGTGATCCTAGTAACTTATTATGTGAATTTGTAGGAAATTCTTGATCAATAGCAGAAGGATTTGGGCCATGAGAGTGTGATCTTAAGTATACAACAATGTAAGACTGCAACAGACGACAATATTTAAACAGTTGGAATTCATACTTAGAAGAAGCCAATTCTATATTTTGAAATTGAAAAGAAAAATCAAAATATTATCATTTATATCTAGAATATCAATAATTCTGATGACTATAATTGGATCACCCATAATCTTAAAATTGAAACTTGAAGTTGTGATCAAATGATCAAGAAGAGAGATGGGCTTGCCTTTTTTTAATGGCATGGGCTGGTTGATGTAGGAAAGAGGAAAGAAGGATTGAAGACACAAGGTGGACAATGTATAAATCTATCATGTTTCTTGAGTAAGTTTAGTTGGTGAGGCTCTGTTTTTTCATGCCTATTTAAGTCCATTTTTGGCTTGTTCAGAGCCAACAATAGCTTTTGCTTTTCAGCGTTGGTAAAAATAACAAGGCCCATGATCAAATGATTTTCAAGGCTCATGAAAGTGATGAAAATGGCATTTTTCATGTGCATAAATGGCCATGAAAACCATTAAGAAAATCCGTTGCTAAAGGCTAATATCTCTCTTAAAAAAAATTTAAAATAACTCGTAAGGTCATCTAAAATTTACATCTTGCTTTATGACTTTTAGGTGCATACAAGGGCTATCCTACTAAAGTAGATAGTCTTTGGCATCGTGGAGAATGCAAACATTAGCTTCAAAAAATTGATGGAATATAGTGATTGGTTCAGTATTGCGGCAGAGAACAGTGGAAAAACAATTAAGCTTAGTTGTCATTCGGTCAATTTGTCGAGCAGACTGAGGTTATCACTACGTGGGGGTAGGACTCCGACATCAAATTGCTATAATAGCCACCCATCAGATAATAAACCAAATTTCAAATGCCATAATATCGATCCAACCATCAAAACGTTCATAAATCTTAAAAATTACAAACTCCCAATATTATAATAACTGTAGCATAGATATTGTCAAAGGAACACACATTGTCACCAACAAACTCACAGTAGTAAAATCATAGCAAACAAATAATTCTTCAAAGTCATCAATATTTTTTAGCATATGATGAACAACCCTTGAAACTCCAGTGAATCTGACAACAATAGAAAATAGAAACATAAGTTAATAATATTTTTATAAATAACGTAGGTCGTAGCAGCAATTCAAAACTAGACAAAAAAATAAATAAATTCAGAACACAAAAGACAGAACATAGAAACAAAGGAGGGGTAGAGCATCCACCATCTCTATTTTTGAATTTGTCTTATATTTTCAATGCCCTTCATCATTATCTGTCCTGTAGATACGTATGGCTTCACGAATATTTCTGAAGATATAATAGTCAGTTTACATTACTCACTAAGGACAACTTCTAGTAAGAGCACAAAGACAAAAGAATCAAGGTGACACTGATTTTTCAAGCAAAAATACTAGTACTCAACAAATTAATTAGTAAATAAATATTTTATTAATAAATACAATAAAGAGAGAGCATGCCATGACTTACCACCAAAGGGATCAAAGTTTATGAAGAGAGATGGATTCACCGTCTACCCAATAAATCACCTCAGGTATATGGTTGAATATACTGAAACATTTTCCTTTCATATCATCTATAAATTGATTAGGCACTTCTCGAATCAAAAGACGTTTGAGAGTTTTTAAATTCTGAATATCAACAGGCACTTCTACCATTTGAGGGAATAGCACTAACCCTAACTCTTCTAGTAAAGATAGTGCTCCTTCGTCTATTTTTAAGCTCCTCAGTCTGTGCATTCTTACTAAATCCAACCACTTGAGTTTCTTAAACCATCCATTTCTAAAATGTAACTCATCACCTTCATATGAATTGTGAAGTTGAAGAGTCATCAATTCTGGCAAGTCTTTGAGAATAAATAGTGGATCTTCCTTTAGTCCTGACGAAATCAAGTGTAACTGTGTTAAATTTTTAAGTTTAATAATCCACTTTGGCAATCTCTCCAAACGACCTGCCAAATAAAGAAGCTGTAGGTACTGAGGAGGATTAGTTATTGAATTCAAATCAAGAATTTCAATCTCTTCCATTGCTTCAATATTCAAGGAATAAAGATATTTCATACCCTGTATTGCATTGCATAGCAGCTTTCCATTGTGTCTACTTAGATTTGTAATGCCCAACTTCCTCAAATCCTTCAGATTAATCAGTTCCTTGATAACACCATCCCCGTCAGTTGTATCAACAATTGATAGACCTTGTAAAGCCTTTAAATGTCCAATCCCTGCCTTTAATTTCATTCCATGAACATTTGTTAATCGGAAATTATTTTCCCAATTATAGGCATATACTATCAGGTGACGTAGCTTGACAAGTTGGAATATATCTTCTGGCAATTCACGAACTAGAGTATGTTTTATGTCCAAAGTCTCCAAATTACGAAGCTTGCCGATGAACTTGGGAATGGTTTTAATCTTTGTACTCCTTAGATTTAAATATTTCAGAAGCAATAAATTTCCCACTGGCTCAGGAAGATAATCAAGAGGTGCATCTTCAAAGTCTAGAGCTATTAAGAGCTTGAATCTAGACAGCAATGATTCCACTAGAGGCATTGACAACTCTTGTAAGTTAATACAAAAACAAAACCGCACTCTCTGATACTTTGTAGACCCTTGAAAATTATCATCAATATTGTTGGTTTGTAACGATAGGCGCCGAGTCCATGCATGGGAGCTAAATCTCTCATTTTTTATCACTTGGCAAAAGTCAAGATCCTCACATTTTTTCAGAATGAAGTCATGCATCAAATCATGGACTCGACAATAACTTCGAACACTGCGATAGGGATATACCTTCCACACTTTAACCAAGCTCCTTCGGATTAGCTCATCCAAGTATTCTCCTGCTATTTCGTCCAGTGTATGATCTTCATTGTCTTTTGCCTTTATAAAGCCCTCTGCAACCCATAAATTAATGAGTCTCGAACACCTAATGGAGTAGTCCACAGGAAAAAGCCCAAAGTACAAGAGGCACAACTTGAGCTGGTAAGGAAGATCATCGTAACTTTCTGATAAAACTTGGTAGAAACTTCTAAGATGAGGATCATTTGCCAATTTTGAGCGGAGGCTATTATGTATTCTACTCCACTCAGAGACATTTTTCTTTTTGGTTGATAGGAGACCAGCAATAGCCACAATTGCAAGTGGCACTCCATCACACCTCTTAACAAAGTCTTGAGACAATCCTATCAACTCTTCAGGACAGTCTTGGAGATCAAATTGAAATGCCTTAAGATAGAAGAGATTCAAAGCATCATATGGAGGCAAGGGTTTCAGCTCGTAGATGTGAATAGGTGCAAACCTTGTACAAAATTCAGCAACACCTCTATCTCTTGTGGTAATCATTATCCTGCTCCTTTTGTTGTTATCTAGTAATGCAAATTCAACCCCTCCCCAAAAGTCTATGTCCCATACATCGTCGAACACTATCATGTAGCTTCTTCCCTGTAAGTATTCTATAAGTTCTCTTATCAAAGTGTCCTTATCCATTGCTTCATCTTTAATCCTTTTAGCGGCAGATTTGTTATTCTCCTCCTCATAAAAACTTTGTATCATAACTTTTAATAGCTTTTCTGCCTTGAGGGAGCGAGACACAGTGATCCAAGCATAACAATCAAAAGATCTTTTCTCCTTTTGCTTCTTGTATACATTATTCACAATAGTAGTTTTACCTTCATACAATAAGAAACTAGTGTTAGAAGTATGTAATTGAAGAAAGTGCCCATTCTAAGATAACTAAATGGAAAAAGAATTATGCCTTTTCATTCTAAACGAAGCTAGCTAGTTGTAAATTAAGATATAATTAATAAGCTTCTATCAATGTATCAAATGAAAGAGCACAAATAAATTACTAAACTAAAGTAAGAAAATTTCAATTAACCCTTGAAACTGAGTTAAAATTTCTTAAAGCATAAAAACTGATCAAACGCCATAAATGTTTTAAATTCTGGCTAATGACCACTTAGCAAGCAATATATATAGGATTATGAAGTCTTCAAAATTAATGACGCTTACCCAATCCACCTTCGCCGACCACTGAGATCACCGTGCGTCTGCTTTCTCCATTTAATAGCCAGTCTGTGAGTATTTTTCTAGTTTTGTCGACACCCACAAGTTGAGCATCCTCCATGAAAAGTGCACCCATTCGCAGGTCATCCCTTGTAGAGGTATCTACAACATAACTGGGAGATTCTGAAACAGAAGGGTTGAGCCCAAGAGTCTCTCTTCCTTGATTGAGTCTGTCAATTGATTTTCTAATGTAACCAATCTCAGATTTAATCTTATGACGAGGTGTTACGGTTCGGAGCAAGCGAACAATTCTACTAAGAACACCAACAAGTCCATGCTTTTGACCATGCTTTGCCACTTTAAGCAAGTATTCATCCACGACATCTTCTATGTGAAAAGCAACTTCTCTCACTTGCTTCACCCATTCTTTATCCAAGGTACTTGTGTTTACCATTTCTGCCTTCTGGTCTGCATCTTTTACATAAGCTCTTATTAGTTCCAACTGATCTTTGATGAAAGAGATTTCACTATGCACGCCTCTTAGGAGTATTACTTCATCCCTCAATAGCGGAATCAACTTGTCAATTACAATTTTCACAGCAGTTTCTGCCATTTGTGGATGTTATTACATTGACTAACGAGAGCGATGAAGAAGCCCGTAGTTCATAGAAAAAGGATGAAGGACAGAAGAATGAAAGGTTCGGAAACTTGAAGTGAAGGTGTGCCAAGATTTGCCGTCTGATGAAGTTGGGTTTTGGTGCCAAAGTTGAAGCAAAAATAATAACAATAATGTTAAAAGTATGAAAGTATCTTTGACAATATCTAAGCATATTTTCTTCACGCCACTACCTAACACAAAAGGAATTTCTACAGGAAGAAAGAGTACCGTGAATTTGGTTAGTATTAATATTGCGATCACATAGAATAAGATACTTCAAGACAAAAGAAATAATTTTTATGATGCAAATTATTAGTAATTAAAAAAAATTAAACTTGAACTTCTACCTAGTTATTAAAATCAGCACCTTTCAACTCCTTATGAGATTTTTTTTTTTTAAATCTACCGACACAAAGAAAAAATGAAATGAAATTTGATATAAATCGAGATAAGTCCCAGATTTCTGTGACAGTGAGAAACGAAAGAACGTGGTATAGGAAATTATGTTAACTTCGAGTCCAAATTTCTTCACCCTTCGTGATCAGCAAGTGACATTAATGACAGTGACAGTGTCAAACAAAATAAGAAGCTAACATTGCCAAAAGACTTTGATAATTAATTACCCTTCTTATTCACATTCATTCGTCCATTCACACTGACTAGGAAAATTTTCATGAAATTAATTTGGAAGACCAAGACTTGTGTTCTGCGATCTTAAATCAACTTTTTTTAATTTCATTTGGCAGCTGCATTCATTAAATGCCGTAGTTGGTGGGAGATTTTTTAACTTTTCTGCAAAACTTTATTTGGGAAAACTAGGCAATCTATTATTTTTACTGAATTGCCCTTCTTTAAAAGAAGATTAAAACTTTTCAATGTCATAATTGTAGCACTTGCGAAAAAACAAGGGAGTCCGCTTGACTACAAAAACACGATCTATTGTTATACTGAATTGTCTTTCTTCTCTAAAAAATCATTTTACAATCAAATATTATTTAACAGAACAAAACTCATTTCAAGACACAAAAGTTGGGTCTTAAGTGGACTCATTTTGTAGATGCAGTTGGGTTACAGTGGATGTATGTTCTCTAGCCCAAGAAATTCCCATGACCGTGTGGTTTGAAGCTTGTGCTCTTTGTTCAGAAACACAGACACTATATTTGGATTCCCTGCAACCCTTCCAAACACCACATCAATTGCAAGTATCAAAATGAAATGACTCGTTCTGTGGTTTTAATGTTCAATGATAAAAACAATGGAAAAAAGAGTTATTAAAAGATTCTGATGATTCTCTTACCTGCAATCTCTGCTGCTTCTTCCTCTTCAAGCACCGCAGCAAAACCATTAATGTGTTTACCATATGAGTAAAATATTGCTTTCTTGGCCTTCTCATGGCTGTGAATGAACAAACATTTAATATTCAAATTGTCATCTTCTTTTTTTCTTCTATCACAGGGCAATTATCAAAGTTCCTTGCATTCTATACCTTCCCAAGTGTGATCCTAGTAACTTATGATGTGAATTTGTAGCAAATTCTTGATCAATAGCCGAAGGGTTTGGGCCACGAGAGTGTGATCCTAAGTATAATATGTCAGACTGCAAAAAAGAGGACAAAATTCAAACAGCTGGAATGCATACTCAGAAGAAGCCAATTCTATATTTTGAAATTGAAAAGAAAAATCAAAATATTATCACCTATATCCAGAATATCAATAATTCTGGTGATTATAATTGGATCACCCATAATTTTAAATTGAAACTTGTAGTTGTGATCAAATGAGCAAGAAGAGAAATGAGTTTGTCTTTTTAATGGCACGGACTGGTTGATGCACGAAAGAGGAAAGAAGGATTGAAGATATAAGAAGGCGGGAAATGGAGAAACCCATCATGGTTCTTGAGTTACTTTAGCGGCCAAGGCTCTGCTTTTTCATGCCTATTTAAGCCCTTTTTTGCCCTGTTCGGGGCCATTGATGGCTTTTACTTCTGAGTGTTGGTAGAAATAACAAGGCCAATAACCAAATGGTTTTTAAGGCTCATGGAAGGGATGAAAATGGCGTTTTTCACATGCATAAATGGCCATGAAAGCCATTAAGACAATCCGTTGCTAAAGGCCAATGTCTCTTAAAAGAAATTTGAAATAACTCCTAACGTCATCTAAAATTTACATCTTCCTTCATGACTTTTAGATGGATACAAGCACTATCCTTCTAAAGTAGATAGTCTTTGGCATTGTGGAGAATGCAAACACTGCTTCACAAAATGGATGGAATATAGTGATTAGTCTTTCAGTATTGCGACGGAGCACAATGGAGAAACGATCAAGCTTAATTGTTATTTGGTCAATTTGTGGAGCAAAATGAGATTATCACTGTGAGGTTAGGACTCCGATATCAAATGACTATAATAGCCACGCATCAGATAATAAACCAAATTTCAAATGCCATAATATCGATCCAACCATCAAAATATTCATAAATTTTAAATATTACAAACTTCCAA
This sequence comes from Gleditsia sinensis, assembly GCA_037074535.1. Lineage (NCBI taxonomy): Eukaryota > Viridiplantae > Streptophyta > Magnoliopsida > Fabales > Fabaceae > Gleditsia > Gleditsia sinensis. Next base: position 2,216,906 of record CM073470.1, on the reverse strand, counting down.
TATTATAATAAGTTGTTAAAGGAACTCATTGTCACACTCAAACTCACTGTAGTAAAAACATAAGTTGTTAGCATATGATGAGCAATCCTTGAAGTTCCCGTAAATCTGAGAACAACAATAAAAAATAGAAACATAAAAACAGAGGTTGTAGGTTGTAGCAATAATTTAAAATTGGACAAAAAGATAAATAAATTCAGAACATAAAAACAGAGGAGTAGAACATCCACCATCTCTATATTTAAATTTGCCTTATATTTTTAGTACCCTAATTAGTTCATCATTATCTACCATTTAGATGTGTCTAGCTTTACAAATATTGTTAAAAGAAATAACAGCAAATTTACATGACTTGCTAAGGACAACTTCCAGTAAAAGACAGAAGAATCCAGGTGACAATGGTTTTTGACGCAAAAATATTAGTACTCAACAAATAAAGTAAATAAACATTTTGTACCCAAAAAAAGAAAAGAAAAGTAAGTAAACATTTTATTTAATAAATACAATATACAGACGGTATGCCATGACTTGCCACCAAGGAAATCGAAGTTCAGGAAAAAAGCCTGCTGTAATAACCTCGGGCATGTGGTTGAATATTGCTAAAGACATAACAGACAATTTACAAGACTTACTAAGGACAACTTACAGCAAAAGCATAAAGGCAGAAAAATATTAGCACTTAACAAATAAAGTAAATAAACATTTTGTACAAAAAAAAAAAAAGTAAACATTTTGAATGCCATGACTTACCCCCAAGGATATCAAAGATCATAAAGATGGCGTGCTGCAATACCCTTGGGTATGTGGTTGAATATATTGAAGCGTTTTCTTTCCATATCATTTATATATTGATCCGACACTCCTACATTCTTAAAACATTTGAGAGTTTTTAAATTCTGAATATCAACGGGCACTTCTATCATTTGAGGGCATCTCCTTAACCAGAGCTCTTCGAGAAAAGGCAATGTTTCTTCGTCCAATTTTAAGTTCCTCCATCTCGACATATATGATAACCTCAAAAACTTGAGTTTCTTAAACCATCCATCTCTAAAATGTAACTCATCACCTTCATAATATTCAAGCTGAAGATTCATCAATTTTGACAAGTCTTTGAGAATAAAGAGTGGCTCTTCTTTTAGTCTTGACCAATTCAAGCGCAATTGCACTAAATTTTTAAGTTTAGGAATCTACTCTGGAAATCTCTCTAAAGGACCATCCAGGTAAAGGCACTGCAGGTTCTGAGGAGGATCAGTTATTGAATCCAAATCAAAAACTTCATTATCTTTCGTTGCTTTAATACTCAATGAATAAAGATACTTCATACCCTGTATTGCATCGCATAGCATCTTTCCATTGTGCCTTCTTAGATTCCTAATGCCCAACCTCCTCATATGCTTCAGATAGATCAATTCCTCAATAACACCATCCTCATCATGAACTTTTGTTAGTTTTTGTAAAGCCTTTAAATGTCCAATCCCTGCCTTTAATTTAACACCAAGGGGGTACGCTATTAGATGACGCAGCTTGACAAGCTGGTAGATATCTACTGGCAATTCACGCACAAAAGTATTTTTAGGTCCAAAATCTCAAGATTAAGAAGCTTGCGGATGAACTTGGGAATGGTCTCAATCATTGTTCCCCTTAGATTTAAATATCTCAAAAGCAATAAATTTCCAACTGCCTCAGGAAGATAATCAAGAGATGCATTTTCAAAGTCTAGTACTATTAAGAGCTTGAATCTGGACAACAATGATTCCATTAGAGACTTTGGCAACTCTTGTAAGTTAGTGCCAAAACAAGACCGCACTCTCCGATAATTTGTAGTCCCATTATCATCAACATCGAGTGTTTGTATTGATAGGCGTCGAGTCCATGCATGGAAGTTAAATCCCTCACTTTTTATCACTTGGCAAAAGTTTAGCTCCTCGCACTTTTTTAGAATAAATTCGTGCATCAAATCATGGACTCGGCAACTTCAAACTTTGCCATAGGAATACACTAGCGATACTTCAACCAAGCTCCTACGGATTAGCTCATCCAAGTATTCTTCTGCTATTTCCTCCAGCGTATAATCTCCATCGTGTTTTTGCTTTACAAAGCCCTCTGCAATCCATGAATTGATGAGTCTCACACAACTAATGGAGTAATCCTCAGGAAAAAGCCCGAAGTACAAGAGGCACAATTTGAGGTGGTAAGGAAGATCATGGTAACTTTCTGATAAGACTTGGTAGTAGTAACCTTTAAGATGAGGATCATTTGTTAATTTTGATCGAAGGCTATTATATATCTTTTTCCACTCCGAGACATTTTTTCTTTTTGTTGATAAGAGACCTGCGATAGCCGCAATTGCAAGTGGCACTCCATCACACTTCCTAACGAAGTCTTCAGATAACTCTCTCAACTCTTCAGGACAGTCTTTAGGTTGAAATGCCTTTAAATAGAAGAGCTGCACTCACTTGAAGATAGGGGTTCTAACTTGAGGATACGAACCATTGCATCAGAACGTTTACAAAATTCAGCAACACCCCTATCTCTTGTGGTGATCATTATCTTACCACGGTTGTTCTTTGGTAATGCATGTTCAACATCATCCCAAAAGTTTATGTCCCATACATCATCAAACACAATCATATAGCTCTTTCTCTGTAAGTGTTCTCTAAGTTTTTCTATGAGGGTGTTCTTATCCATTGTTTCATCTTTAATTCTCTCACTCTTATTCATTGTTTCATCTTTAATTCCCTCAGCAGATTTGTTATCCTCTTTCTCATCAAATCTTTGTTTCATAACCTTTAATAGCTTTTCCCCCTTGAGCGAGCGAGTCACGGTGATCCAAGCATAACAATCAAAAGATGTTTTCTCCTTTTTGTATACATTATTCACAATGGTAGTTTTACCTTCATAAAATAAAAAAACTAGTGTTTGAAGTATGTAATTGAAGAAAGTGTCAATTCTAAGATAACTAAATGAAAAAAGAACTCGATTCACCCTCCATCAAGATAGCGAGATAAAGAAAAATATAGCCAAATCTCAAATGGCAAAAAGAAAAGTGCAGAGATATATACTTGCTGTTGTCAAAGTGTGGGTTTTTTTTTCACCCGAACTACTAAAAGCATATATAGTAATTATTAACTATTGATTATACTCTTCAACTCCTTTTAAAACAGTTATTTATATATAATTTATATATTGTAATCCCAATTATTTATTTAATTATATGTTTAGTATACTGCCATTTTAACACTGAAATTTTGAATGATAAGTGTGATCTTAGATATTAATATTTGATATACCGACATATAAAAATATCAAAATAACAAAGTGTAGTATAATAAGATCCTTTTAAATGTTATTTCATACCATCAAAAAATATGAGAATCTCAAATTACATTTTTTTTAATTTTGTTAATTTTTATAGTATATAAATTCTATCATTTCTTAATTGTTTTGGCTATATGATCTTTCAGATTGACAATATTACTATACTAATTTATTTGTGTTAATGTTCCACTTAGAAGTAAAAAAAAATTAAAAAAAAATTAAAATTAAGTTTAATTAGAAAAATAAAATGGCCTTAAATTTTATATTTAAGGTTATTAATTATGAAATTTAGTTTGACTTTCAGGATGGAATATTTAGGCCTCAATATATTTATTCAAATTGGAATACTTAAGATCATATTTGAAAAAAAAAAACAGCCCTTAGCTCAATGAATTCGTATTTTTGTAATAAAAGGTCCAACTGAAATTCACCCTAAAAGTCACCAAACTCATGGGATCTAATTGTAAGTTTGTAAAACATGTAAAATAGGATATAATTAATGAGACTCTATCAATGTATCAAAAAAGAATGTACCAATGAATTATTAAATTAAAGTAAAATAAACTTTGTAACTAACCCTTGAAATCGAGATAAAATTTCTTCAAGCATGAATAATTGATCACTCATGGCGACTCTTTTTAAAATCTGACTAATGACAACTTACCTAATCCATCTTCGCCGACCACTGAGATCACAGTGCGTTTGCTTTCTCCATCTAACAGCCAGCCTGTAAGTATTTCTCTGGTTTTGTCGACACCCACAAGTTGATCATCTTCTATGAAAAGTGCATCCAGACGCCTCGTAGAAATTTCTGTATTGTAACTATTAGAAACAGAGTTGAGTTCAAGAGTCTCTCTTCTTTCATAGAGTCTGTCTATTGATTCTTTAATGCTACCAATTTTAGATGTAATGTTATGACGAGGTATTTTGGATTTGAGCATGTGACTAATTTTGCTGAGAACACCGACAAATCCATGCTTTTGACCACGCTTTGCCACTTTAAGCAAGTATTCGTCGATTACATCTTCTATGCGATAAGAAACTTGTCTCATCTGCTTCACCCACTCTGTCACTGCGTTACTAGTTATTGCCATTTCTGCCTTCTCGTCTGCATCCTTCAAGTAAGCTCTTATCAATTCTAGCTCGTCTTTGATGGAAGTAATTTGGTCGTGCACATCACCCAGGAGTGATACTTCTTCTCTCAGTGTAATGGAATCAACTTATCAATCACAATGTTCACTGCAGTTTCTGCCATGAATCTTTGCACCAGAGAAAGCAGATCTGGAAAAATTCTCTTTTTTGGCTCTGTGACTAAACACTGGAAAGTGGCATCATATCATTTAATAACAAGAGAGAGAAACAAGGGGACAAGAAAAAAGGATGCGTGAGTTGGAAAGAGAAGGATTTGTAATTTTCTTTGCTCTGGTTTCATAATCCTGACCAAGGAGAGAGACTTTTGGGATTAAACGCTATTATTTTGTCTGCTATAATTGAAAGCCCCAATAGAAGAAGCATCTTCACCGCATTATTGTTTACTTTTAAGACTTTTGCGGTCAAAAGCATGCTAGAAAAGCCCATTACCTTGGATATACCGAGACGACGAAGACCTGTCAATGTCACCAATAATGTAGCACGTTCGCCAAAACGATGTAGTTGACATCACTGTAAAAATATCAATCAAGGATTTGACCGTCGTAAGTTCATAAAAAGTATTGACGAATTTTTTTTCACTATATCATTCAATTAAAATAATAAAATTAAGATTTAATTATTTTGATAATTTTTAAAATTTTAATTTATTTTTTATTATTTAAAAATTCATGATTGAATTTTTATAATTTAATAATTTAATAATTAATTTTTAATCTAAATTAACTCCGTCATTTAACATATATGACATCACCTAATATGAGAAACAAAAATAATAGAGTTAAGAAATAACAGAAACATAATTATAAATTTTTAAAGATACCAATATAGTAATTAAAAAAAGTTAAATTTGAACTTCAACTTAGTTATTAAAATCAGCACCTTTCAATGAGACTTTTTTTTTTTTTTGGTAATCTACAGACGCAAAGAAAAAGTGAAATGAAATTGATACAAATTAAAGCGAGACAAGTCCATGACTTTTGTGAGAGAGTGAGAAATGAAAGAACGGGGTGTAGGAAATGATGTTTAACTTCAACTCCAAATTTCTTCACCCTTCACGTCTTTTGAGTTTCGAATTGCTTCAACCTTTGTGATCAGTGAGTGACACTAATGACGGTGCCGGTGACAAACAAAATAAGAAGCTAACATTACCAAAGACTTTGATATAGTTAATACCCTTCTTATTCACATTCATTCGTTCATTCACACTGACTAGAAAAATTAACACGAAATTTGGTAGGGAATTAAGATCAAGACTTGTGTTCTGTGATCTTGAGTCAACTTTTTTTAATGTCATTTCGGAGACGGTGTTTTGGGAGACCAAGACTTTTCAATGCCATAATTGTAGCATACGGCAAAACAGTCAACAATGGAGTCCCCGTAAATACAAAAATACAATCTATACTGAATTTGCCTTCTTTTTTCTTTTTTTTTGAAAAGCCATATTTATACATAATTTTACAATCAATATTATTTAAATAAAAATAATTTTAGATATTAATGATAATTAATATTTAAATTTTATTAAATTAAACTATAAAATGACATAAAATTACTCTGTGAGTGTCTATATATATTCGTACTTAAAATAAGTTTATAAAATTTTATTAAAATTTAATACAAAATTTTAAATTAAAATTTTTTATCAATCAAAATAATAAATTTTAAATTATTTTTACTTACATTTAAAAATAGTTTTAGATGTTGGTCAAACAAAATGAAAATATAAAAAAATTTAAAATTAAATAAGTTTTTTTTAAAAAAAAAAAACTAAACAAGCTCTAAATTACTTGTACAGGTGTGACTGACATAATGTTAGGTTCAATTATTTTGAAGTGGCTTATTTGTGGCCGAATCTTTAAATAATTTATTTGTAAATAATTCAAACATTATTTCATTTCATAAATAGACATCGGAGTCGAGTAAGTATACCCATTTTGTAGATACGCTTGGGTTACTATGCATATATTTTTTTTATCACGAGATTGGGCCTATCAAGTTCAATCAATCCAATTATGATATTGTGTGAGTTCTTATATTCTTTCCAATGATTTGGGTTGCATACTTTAGACCCTCCTAAACATTTCTGTCGGGCTATTATTTTTTACGTATATAAAAAAATTCAATGTTGTTAAAACAAGAGAATATTTAGTTATTTAAAATAAATAATTATTATATTCAATGTCAATTAATTGTAGTAAAAATTTGATTTTTGAAAACTTCACATTAAAAAAATACTTTACTTACTGTGCACTCAATTCAAAATAATGTTCGCATTTATTACTTTTTTTTTATTTACGGTTATTTTCAGTTAACAAATATTCTAATGAGATAACAATTATTCTCCTGGCGGTGAATGAACAAACATTTAATATTCAAATTGTCATCTTTTTTGTCTTCTATCGCAAGGCAATTATCAAAGTTCATTGGATTCTAGATCTTCCCAAGCGTGATCCTAGTAACTTATTATGTGAATTTGTAGGAAATTATTGATCAATAGTAGAAAGGTTTGGGGCATGAGAGCGTGATCTTAAGTATACAACAATGTAAGACTGTAACAGAGGACAATATTCAAACAGTTGGAATTCATACCCAGAAGAATTAGTCAATTCTATATTTTGAAATTGAAAAGAAAAATAAAATATTATCATCTATATCCAGAATATCAATAATTCTGGTGACTATAATTGGATCACCCATAATCTTAAAATTGAAAATTGAAGTTGTGATCAAATGAGCAAGAAGAGAGATGGGCTTGCCTTTTTTAATGGCATGGCTGGCTGATGCAGGCAAGAGGAAAGAAGGATTGAAGACACAAGGTGGAAAATGAAAAATATTTTACCCATTTTTACTCTCTCTTTTGCTGCTTCACTTCCTCATTCCTCATTTAGGAACCCTTCCCTTCCTCTTTATTTAGGCTTTTTAGCTAACAGTGGAAAACACAGGCCTTGCTGGATAATGGAAACACGGGCCCAGCCTAATATAAAATCAAGCCTTATATCTTCAAGCACAAAAGCAGTTCATTGTCCCAAAAAAAAAAGGGCACAAAAAGCAATTGGCCCTGCAAATAGAAATGTCTCCAACATGATAGAGAGAGTTAATTAAACCAAGAGACGTATGCACAATCAAAGCTTGCTAACCGAGAGTTCCCGCATATTGAAACTTAGCCAATACCCACGTATCAGATAATATACCAAATTTCAAATACCATAATATTGATCCAACCATCAAAACATTCATATATCTTAAATATTACAAACTCCCAATATTATAATAACTGTAGCATAGACACTGCCACAAAGGAACACTCATTTTCACAAACAAACTTGCAGTAGTTAAAACATAGGTTATTAGCATATGATGAGTGATGAGCAACCCTTGAAGCTCCAATGAATCTGAGTACAACAATAAAAAATAGAAACATAAGTTAATAATTTTTTTTATAAATAACGTAAGTTGTAGCAGCAATTCAAAACTAGACAGAAAAATAAATAAATTCATAACACAAAAGACAGAACATAGAAACAAAAGAGTAGAGCATCCACCACCTCTATTTTTGAATTTGACTTATATTTTCAATACCTTTCATCATTATCTACCCTGTAGATACGTATGGTTTCACAAATATTTCTGAAGACATAAAATTAACATGACTCACTAAGGACAGCTTCTACTAAAAGCATGAAGACAAAAGAATCCAGCTGACACTAATTTTTGAAGCAAAAATACGAGTACTCAACAAATAAAGTAAATAAATATTTTATTAATAAATACAATAAAGAGAGAGCATGCCATAACTTACCACCAAAGGGATCAAAGTTAATGAAGAGAGACGGATTCACCATTCACCCAATAAATCACCTTTGGTATATGGTTGAATATGCTAAAGCATTTTCCTTTCATATCATTTATAAATTGATCAGGTACTTCTCGAATCGAAAGATGTTTGAGAGTTTTTAAATTTTGGATGTCAACGGGAACCTCTACCATTTGAGGGAATAGCACTAATCCGAGCTCTTCTAACAAAGGCAGTGCTCCTTCATCTATTTTTAAGCTCCTCAATTTTTGCATTCTTACTAAACCCAACCACTTGAGTTTCTTAAACCATCCATTTCTAAAATGTAATTCATCACCTTCATATGATTTGTGAAGTTGAAGAGTCATCAATTCTGGCAAGTCTTTGAGAATAAATAGTGGATCTTCCTTTAGGCCTGACCAAATCAAGTGCAATTGCATTAAATTTTTAAGTTTAAGAATCCACTCTGGCAATTTCTCCAAACGGCCTGCCAAATAAAGACGTCGTAGGTGCTGAGGAGGATCAGTTATTGAATGCAAATCAAGAATTTCAATCTCTTCCACTGCTTCAATATTTAAGGAACAAAGATACTTCATACCCTGTACTGCATTGCATAGCAGCTTCCCATTGTGTCTTCTTAGTTTTGTAATGGCCAACCTCCTTATATCCTTCAGATTAATCAGTTCCTTGATAACACCATCCCCGTCAGTTGTATCAACAGATGATAGCCTTTGTAAGGCCTTTAAATGTCCAATCCCTGCCTTTAATTTCATTCCATAAACATTTGTTAATAGGAAATTATTTTTCCAATTATAGGTATATACTATTAGATGACGCAGCTTGACAAGTTGGAATATATCTTCTGGCAATTCACGAACTAGAGTATGTTTTAGATCCAAAGTCTCCAAATTAAGAAGTTTGCCGATGAACTTGGGAATGGTCTTAATCTTTGTACTCCTTAGATTTAAATATTTCAAAAGCAATAAATTTCCCATTGTTTCAGGAAGATAATCAAGAGGTGCATTTTCAAAATCTAGAGCTATTAAGAGCTTGAATCTAGACAGCAATGATTCCATTAGAGGCATTGGCAACTCTTGTAAGTTAATACAAAAACAAGACCGCACTCTCCCATACTTCGTAGACCCTTGAAAATTATCATCAATATTGTTTGTTTGTAACGATAGGCGCCGAGTCCATTCATGGGAGCTAAATCTCTCATTTTTTATCACTTGGCAGAAGTCAAGATCCTCACAATTTTTCAGAATGAAGTCATGCATCAAATCATGGACTCGACAATAATTTTGAACACTGCGATAGGGATATACCTGCCACACTTTAACCAAGCTCCTTCGGATTAGCTCATTCAAGTATTCTTTTGCTATTTCGTCCAGTGTCTGATCTTCATTGTCTTTTTGCTTTACAAAGCCCTCCGCAACCCATAAATTAATGAGTCTCAAATACCTAATGGAGTAGTCCTTAGGAAAAAGCCCAAAGTACAAAAGGCATAACTTGAGCTGGTAAGGAAGATCATCGTAACTTTCTGATAAAACTTGGTAGAAACTTCTAAGATGAGGATCATTTACTAATTTTGAGTGGAGGCTATTATGTATTCTACTCCACTCAGAGACATTTTTATTTTTGGTTGATAGAAGACCAGCGATAGCTACAATTGCTAGGTGCAAACCTTGTACAAAATTCAGCAACACCTCTATCTCTTGTGGTAATCATTATCCTGCTCCTTTTGTTGTTATCTAGTAATGCAAATTCAACCCCTCCCCAGAAGTCTATGTCCCATACATCGTCAAACACTATCAAGTAGCTTCTTCCCTGTAAGTATTCTATAAGTTCTCTTATCAAAGTGTCCTTATCCATTGCTTCATGTTTAATCCTTTTAGCGGCAAATTTGTTGTTCTCCTCCTCATAAAAACTTTGTATCATTACTTTTAATAGCTTTTCTGCCTTTAGGGAGTGAGACACAGTGATCCAAGCATAACAATCAAAAGATCTTTTCTTCTTTTGCTTCTTGAATACATTATTCACAATAGTGGTTTTACCTTCATACAATAAGAAAATAGTGTTGGAACTATGTAATTGAAGAAAGTGTCCATTTTGAGGAAACGAAATGAAAAAAGAATTGTGTCATTTCACCCTTAACAAAGCTAGCTAATTAATAAAGGAATATATAGAGATATATACTTGCCGTGGTCAAATTATGTTTTGTTTTCTTACAAAGTATTAAAAACAGATATAACAGTTGTTGACTTTTGATTATATTCTTCAAATTCATTTAAAGGAGTCATTTATATATAATTTATACATTGTAATTACAGTTATTCACTTAATTATATGTTTGGTAAACTCCTATATTAACTCTAACATTTTAAATGATAAGTGTTATTTTAGATATTTATGTTTGATATACTGGCATCTAAAATGATTGGTGTCACCTAAAATAAGAAGGTTGATACTATAACAGAATCTCACATCACATCTTTTTTACTTTTTATTAATTTTTACAAAATTTCATTTCTATCATTTCTTAATTATTTTGGCTATAGGTCCAGCTGCATGCAATTCTTTTCAATGATCTTTCAGGTTGATAATATTACTATACTAGTTCATTTGTGTTAATGTTCCAATTAATAGTATAAAAATACTAAAAAAAATTTAAAACTAAGTATAATTAGAAAAATAAAATGGGCATAAATTTTATATTTAAGGTTATTAATTTTGAAATTTATTTTGACTTTTAGGCTGGAATATTTAGGCCTAAATATATTTATTCAAATTAGAGTACTTAAGATCATATTGGGGGGAAAAAAACCAGCCCTAGCTCAATGATTTTGTATTTTTGCAATAAAATGTCCAACTTTGACGAAAATAAATAAATAAAAAGTCCAACAGGAATTCACCTTGAAAGTCATCAGGTCTAATTATAAATTTGAAACACATGTAAAATAGGATATAATTAATGAGCTTTTATCGGTGCATCAAAAAAGCATGTGCAAATAAATTATTAAACTAAAGTAACATAAACATTGTAAATAAAATTTCTTCAAGCACGATCAATTGATCAATGATGATTGCTCTTTTAAAATTTGACTAATGAAAACTTTGCAAGCAAGGATACATAGGATTATACAGTGTTTAAAATCAGATATCCTTACCTAATCCACCTTCGCCAACCACTGAGATCACGGTGCGCCTGGTTTCTCCATGTAACAGCCAGTTTGTGAGCTGTTCTCTGATTTGGTCAACACCCACAAGTTGAGCATCATCCATGAAAAGGGCACCCATTCGAAGGTCATGCTTTGTAGAGGTCTCTGCACCATAATTGTAAGATTCTGAAACACAATTATTGAGCCCAAGAGCCTCTCTTCTTTGACAGAGTCTGTCTATTGTTTCTTTAATGCTACCAATGTCAGATGTAACATTATGACGAGGTATTATGGATTTGAGCATGTGACCAATTTTGCTAAGAACACCAGGAAATCCATGCTTTTGACCACGCTTTGCCACTTTAAGCGAGTATTCGTCGATTACATCTTCTATGCGATAAGAAACTTGTCTCATCTGCTTCACCCACTCTGTCACTGCGTTACTAGTGATTGCCATTTTTGCCTTCTGGTCTGCATCCTTCAAGTAAGCTCTTATCAATTCTAACTCGTCTTTGATAGAAGTAATTTGGCCATGCACATCACTTAGGAATGATACTTCTTCACTGAGTAATGGAATCAACTTATCAATTACAAAGTTCACTGCAGTTTCTGCCATTAATTCTTGCACGAGAGCAAGCAGATTTGAAAAAATTCTCTTTTTTGGCTTTGTGATTAAACACTGGAAAGTGGGATCCCGAGGTGAGGAAAGAGAAGTTGTATAGTTAATACGCATAATTAACATATAAGACTGATAATAGTAAAAGCAAAAATGAAGAAGAGTAAAGAAGTGAGATGATAGATACCTTAGCAGGAGTTGTGCGTTTGCAAGCAGAAGAGACAGTAGAGGAAACCTCCTCCTGCCATCCTCTATCTCTTTTCTGGCCTCTCTCTTGTGAAGTGTGGTTTTAAGTAATAAATGGAAGCACAGAAGCCAAGATTTTAGTTGTTAGCCGAGTTAGTTAAATCATTTAACAGGGTTGAGTGAATTGTAATTTTGGACTGATTTATAAAGCTCAAGGGAATGGGATTCATTTACGAAACTTTCTAGAGATTATTCAAGAGGTTTTTTTAGTCTGAAATTGATGAGAGTCTTGAGAAAAAGTGAGGACAGTATTTGAATTTTTGCTGGGAATTGCTGTTTGATGGAATAAAGCTGCTGCAAGAGTCTCCAACTGGATGTAGGCATCATTCACCGAACCACTGAAATTGGAGAGTCTTGAGAAAATTTCTTATGTTCTTGGGCTCTTTAATAATTGAATCAGGTTCTTGACTGATTGTTGATTTGGTTCTTGATTAGAATCGTTTTTCTGATTTGGTTGGCTTAAGATTCTGATTGTCTAGGCTTTATCATTACACCTCTCCTTTCCAGCACCGCATGATTCTTCCTCGTTGGTTGCCTTTCGCAAATATTAATTTGGGTGGAGCTTTGAATCGGGTTCCCTTGCTTAGATGAAATTACATGTTGAAACTGGATCGAATTTGAGGAATAATACGCCCTTTAAGCACGTTCTAACCACCTATTATTTTGTATGCTATAATTGAAACCCCCAATAGAAGAAGCATCTTCACCACATTACTGTTTACTTTAAGATTTCTACGATTAAACGCTGGAACTTGGCATCATATGATCGAATAACAAGAGAAAGACTAACAACAAAAGAAGCATCTTCACAACATTACTGTTTACTGTTTACTTCGAAGTCAATCATGGATCTTATTGTCGTAAATTCATAAAAAAAAAATATTGATGAATTTTTCTCACTATATCATTAAATTAAAGTAATAAAATTTATTTTGATAGTTCCTAAAATTTTATTCAATTTTTAATTTTGTTTCTATAATTTTAAAAAAATATATTATTTAACAATTGATCTTTAATCTAAATTAACTCCGTCATTTAACATCTATGACATCATCTAATTTGAGAAACAACGATAATAGATTTTTGAAATAACAGAAACATAATTATAAATTTTTAAACGTACCAATATAGTAACTAAAATATAAATCATACGGTGGATGAGATCAATAAAATAAGATATTTCAAGATAATTATAAACTTTAAAATCAATTTTAACTCCTTATGAGACATTTTTTTAATCTACCAACACAAAGAAAAAAGTGAAATGAAATTGATACAAAGCGAGACAAGTCCATGACTTTTGTGAGCGAGTGAGAAACGAAAGAACGGCGTGTAGGAATTCATGAACACGGCGTTTGGTCGGGGGATTCCTCTCGCTTTCCTGGAAAACTAGGCAATTTATTTTTTACTGAATTGCCCTTTTCTAAAAGAAGACTTAAGACTTTTCAATGTCATACTTGTAACAAGTACGGCAAAACAATGGAGTCCACGTGACTACGACAACACAATCTATTATTATACTGAATTGCCTTTCTCTAAATGAAGATTAAGACTTTCAATGCCATAATTGTAACACAATTGATTGTAGTGACTATAGATTGAATTTAAAATAAATAGATTGTAGTGACAATATATTGAATTTTAAAAATGGTAAATATTCGATTTTTGAAAACTTCCCATTAAGAAATACTTTGCTTATTGCACTCTCAATTCAAAACAATATTCTCATTTCTTACACTTTTTTATTTATCGTTTATTTCAGTTAACAAATATTCTAATGAGATAACAATTATTCTTATGGCTGTGAATAAACAAACATTTAATATTCAAATTGTCATCTTTTTTGTCTTCTACCACAAGGCAATTATCAAAGTTCGTTGGATTCTAGACCTTCCCAAGCGTGATCTTAGTAACTTATTATTTGAATTTGTAAGAAATTCTTGATCAATAGCAGAAGGCTTTGGGCCATGAGAGTGTGATCCTAATTATACTATGTAAAACTGCAATAGAGGACAAGATTCAAACAGTTGAAATACATACACAGAAGAAGCCAATTCTATTTTTTGAAATTGAAAAGAAAAATCAAAATATTATCATCTACATCCAGAATATCAATAATTCTGGTTATTATCACTGGATCACCTATAATTTTAAAATTGAAACTTGAAGTGGTGATCAAATGAGCAAGAAGAGAGATGGGCTTGCCTGTTTAATGGCATGGGTTGGTTGATGCAAGAAAGAGGAAAGAAGGATTGAAGATACAAGAAGGCGGAAAATGGAGAAACCCATCATGGTTCTTGAGTAAGTTTAGCTGCTGAAGCTATGCTTTGTCGTGCCTATTTAAGCCCCTTTTTGGCCTGTTCGGAGCCATTGATGGCTTTTACTTTTCAGTGTTAGTAGAAATAACTAGGCCAATGACCAAATGGTTTTTAAGGCTGATGGAAGTGATGAAAATAGCGTTTTTCATGTGCGTAAATTCCCATGAAAGCCATTAAGAAAATCCATTTCTAAAGGCAAATGTCTCTTAAAAGAAATTTAAAATAACTCGTAAGGTCATCTAGAATTTACATCTTGCTTTATGAATTTTAAATGCATGCCAGGACTATCCTTCTAAAGTAGATAGTCTTAGGCATTGTGGAGAATGCAAACATACCTTCACAAAACTGATGAAATATAATGATTAGTCTTTCAGTATTGCGGCAGAGCACAGTGGAAAAACGATTAAGCTTTGTTGTTATTTGGTCAAGATCACTATGTGGGGGTAAGACTCCGACATCGAATTACTATAATAGCCACCCATCAGATAATAAACCAAATTTCAAATGCCATAATATGGATTCAACCAGCAAAATATTCATAAATCTTAAATATTACAAACTTCCAATATTATAATAACTGTACCATAGACATTGTCAAAGAAACACATTGTCACGCACAAACTCGCAGTAGTAAAAACATAAGCTACTAGCATATGATAAGCAACCCTTGAAGCTCCAATGAATCTGAGAACAACAATAGAAAATAGAAACATAAGTTAATAATATTTTTATAAATAATATAGGTTGTAGCAGTAATTCAAAACTGGATAAAAAGATAAATAAATTCAAAATATAAGAACAGGGAAGGAGTAGAGCATCCACCATCTTTATTTTTGAATTTGCCTTATATTTTCAGTACCCTAATTGGTTCATCATTATCTACCATTTAAATACGTCTAACTTTACAAATATTGTTCAAAGACACACAGTCAATTTATATGACTTACTAAGGACAACTTCCAATAAAAGACAAAAGAATCCAGGTGACACTGGTTTTTCACGCAAAAATATTAGTACTCAAAAATAAAGTAAATAAATATTTTGTTCAAGAAAAGTAAGTAAACATTTTATTGATAAATACAATATAGAGAGGGTATGCCATGACTTACCACCAAGCAATAACCTTGGGTATGTGATTGAATATGCTAAAACGTTTTTCTTCCATATCATTTTTATATTGATCCGGCATTTCTAAATTCTGAAAATGTTTGAGAGTTTTCAAATTCTGAACATCAACAGGCACTTCTACCATTTGAGGGCATGACATTAACCAGAGCTCTTCGAGCAAAGGCAGCGCTCTTTCGTCTAATTTTAAGATCCTCAATCCCCACATATATGATAAACTCAAAAACTTGAGTTTCTTAAACCATCCATCTCTAAAATGTAACTCATCACCTTCATAATATTCAAGCTGAAGATTCATCAATTCTGACAAGTCTTTGAGAATAAAGAGTGGCTCTTCTTTTAGTCCTGACCAATTCAAACGCAATTGCACTAGATTTTTAAGTTTAGGAATCCACTTTGGCAATCCCTCTAAACGACAATCCAGATAAAGGCGCTGCAGGTTCTGAGGAGGATCAGTTATTGAATTCAAATCAAAAACTTCTTTGTCTCTCGTTGCTTTAATACCCAATGAATACAGATACTTCATACCCTGTATTGCATCGCATAGCATCTGTCCATTGTGCCTTCTTAGATTCGTAATGCCCAACCTCCTCATATGCTTCAGATAAATCAATTCCTTAATAACACCATCCTCATCATGAACTTGCATTAGTTTCTGTAAAGCCTTTAAACGTCCAATCCCTGCCTTTAATTTAACACCACCGGGGTATGCTATTAGATGACGCAGCTTGACAAGCTGGTAGATATCTACTGGCAATTCACACACATAAGTATCTTTTAGGTCCAAAGTCTCCAGATTAAGAAGCTTGCCGATGAACTTGGGAATGGTCTGAATCATTGTTCCCCTTAGATTTAAATATCTCAAAAGCAATAAATTTCCAACTGCTTCAGGAAGATAATCAAGAGATGCATTTTCAAAGTCTAGTACTATTAATAGCTTGAATCTAGACAACAATGATTCCATTAGAGGCTTTGGCAACTTCCGTAAGTTAGTACCAAAACAAGACCGCACTCTTCCGTAATTTGCAGTGCTTTGAAAATTATCATCAACATGGTGTGTTTGTATTGACAGGCGTCTAGTCGATGCAGGGAAGTTAAATCCCTCACTTTTCATCACTTGACAAAAGTTTAGCTCCTCACACTTTTTTAGAATAAAGTCGTGCATGAAATCATGGACTCGGCATCTTCGAACTTTGCCATAGTAATACACACGCCACACTTTAACCAAGCTCCTACGGATTAGCTCATCCAAGTATTCTTCTGCTATTTCCTCCAACGTATAATCTTCATTGTCTTTTTGCTTTACAAAACCCTCTGCAATCCATAAATTGATGAGTCTCACACAACTAATGGAGTAGTCCTCAGGAAAAAGCCCGAAGTACAAGAGGCACAATTTGAGGTGGTAAGGAAGATCATTGTAACTCTCTGATAAGGCTTGGTAATAACCTCTAAGATGAGGATCATTTGTTAATTTTGAGCGGAGGCTATTATGTATCCTTTTCCACTCAGAAACATTTTTTCTTTTTGTTGACAAGAGACCTGCGATAGCCGCAATTGCAAGTGGCACTCCATCACACTTCCTAACAAAGTCTTCAGATAACTCTTTCAACTCTTGGGGGCAGCCTTCAGGATCAAATTGAAATGCCTTTAAATGGAAGAGCTTCAAAGCATCACTTGAAGATAGGGGTTCCAATTTGTGGATACGAACCACTGCATCAGAACGTTTACAAAATTCAGCAACACCCGTATCTCTTGTGGTGATCATTATCCTACCACGGTTGTTCTTTGGTAATGCATGTTCAACATCATCCCAAAAGTTTATGTCCCATACATCGTCAAACACAATCATATAGTTCCTTCCCTGTAAGTATTCTCCAAGTTCTTTTATCAGGGTGTTCTTATCCATTGTTTCATCTTGAATTCTCTCAGCAGCAGATTTTTTATTCTCCTCCTCATAAAAACTTTGTTTCATAACCTTTAATAGGTTTTTTCCCTTGAGCGAGCGAGTTACAGTGATCCAAGCATAACAATCAAAATATATTTTCTCCTTTTGCTTCTTGTATACATTATTCACAATAGTAGTTTTACCTTCATACGATAAAAAAACTAGTGTTAGAAATATGTAATTGAAGAAAGTGTCCATTCTAAGTGTTAAAGTTAATGGTTAAAAGACAAAAGCCACCCATGTGACTAGTGGACCAATATGTTTGGCTAGTGGAGTAATCACTTTGACAATAATTTCTTCATTATTGCCAAATTATTGATCACTATATGTGGCTGAAATCTTATTGAAATCTGTAACATGTTGGAGCACTAATGACTACATATTGGTCATGGATTACAACTATAAATAGCTATAAGACTCACCTTAATTCTCAAGCTCTCAAGGAATTCTTTCTTCTTCCTCTTGTTCTCATAGTGAGAGAAAGACTTGTGAGTTTAAGAGAGGTTTGAGTAAGAGTGTTCTTAAGTGTGTTTGTGAAGTGTGAGTGGTGGGCTATTAAAACCAAACTTTGACTCTAAGAGAGTGGTGTAGTTTGGGTAGTTGGGTGAGTGAGGAAAGTCATTGTATTCCTTTTATCATAGTGAAAGATTCTTGCTGCTCTCCGGTCGTGGACATAAATTTCCGTGTCTTACTATTGTCTAAATATTTTTTCCTGCACATTTAATTTCTATATATCGAGGGCCATTCACAACACTAAGATAACTAAATGAAAAAAGAACTCTATTCGCCCACCATCAAGATAGTGAGATAAAGCAACCTATAGCCAAATCTCACATGGAAAAAACAAAAGTGCTGAGATATATACTTGCGGTTGTCAAAGTGTGGTTTTTTTTTCTCCCAACCTATTAAAAGCATATATAGTAATTATTAACTTTTGATTATACTCTTCAACTCCTTTTAAAACAGTTATTTATATATAACTTATATATTGTAATCTCAATTATTTATTTAATTATATGTTTTATATACTGCCATTTTAACACTGAAATTTTAAATGATAAGTGTGATATTAGATATTAATATTTGATATACTGACATATAAAAATATTATAACGACAAAGTGTGGTATAATAAGATTCTTTGAATGTTGTTTCATATTATCGAAAAATATGAGAATCTCAAGTTGCATTTCTTTTAACTTTGTTAATTTTTATAATATATAAATTCTATCATTTCTTAATTGTTTTGACTATATGATCTTTCAGGTTGACAATATTACTATACTAATTTATTTGTGTTAATGTTTCACTTAGCAGTAAAAAAAATATAAAAAAAATATAAAATTAAGTGTAATTAGAAAAATAAAAGGGCCTTCAATTTTATATTTAAGGTTATTAATTATGAAAGACTTTCAGGCTGGAATATTGAGGCCTAAATATATTTATTCAAATTGGAATACTTAAGATCATATTTGAAAAAAAAAAACAGCCCTTAATTAGCTCAATGAATTCGTATTGTTGTAATAAAATGTCCAACTTTGACAAAAATAAATAAATAAAAGGTCCAACTGAAATTCACCCTAAAAGTCACCAAACTCACGAAGTCTAATTGTAAGTTTGTAACAAATGTAAAATAGTATATAATTAATGAGCTTCTAGCATAAATTATTAAATTAAAGTAAAATAAACATTGTAACTAACCCTTGAAATCGAGATAAAATTTCTTCAAGCATGAACAATTGATCAATCATGGTGACTCTTTTAAAATCTGACTAATGACAACTTACCTAATCCACCTTCGCCGACCACTGAGATCACAGTGCGTTTGCTTTCTCCATCTAACAGCCAGCCTGTAAGTATTTCTCTGGTTTTGTCGACACCCACAAGTTGATCATCTTCTATGAAAAGTGCATCCAGTCGCCTCGTAGAAATTTCTGTATCGTAACCATAAGAAACAGAGTTGAGTTCAAGAGTCTCTCTTCCTTTACGGAGTCTGTCTATTGTTTCTTTAATGCAACCAATTTCAGATGTAATGTTATGACGAGGTATTATGGATTTGAGCAAGTGACTAATTTTGCTGAGAACACCGACAAATCCATGCTTTTGACCACGCTTTGCCACTTTAAGCAAGTATTCGTCGATTACATCTTCTATGCGATAAGAAACTTGTCTCATCTGCTTCGCCCACTCTGTCACTGCGTTACTAGTGATTGCCATTTCTGCCTTCTCGTCTGCATCCTTCAAGTAAGTAAGCTCTTATCAATTCTAGCTCGTCTTTGATGGAAGTAATTTGGTCGTGCACATCACCCAGGAGTGATACTTCTTGACTCAGTAATGGAATCAACTTATCAATCACAATATTCACCGCAGTTTCTGCCATTAATTTTTGCACCAGAGCAAGCAGATGTGGAACAATTCTCTTTTTGGCTTTGTGATTAAACACTGGAAATTGGCATCATATCGTTGAATAACGAAACAAGGGGATAAGAGAAAAGTACGCGTGAGTTGGAGAAGCGCCCACTAGATTAGATTAGATATACCGAAAAGACGAAGAAGACCAAGACTTTTCAATGTCAGAATTGTAGCACGTACGGCAAAACAATGTAGTCCACATGACTGTAAAATTATCAATAAATTATTTTAAAATCAATGATGGATTTTAAAATTTAAATGAAATTATCAATAAATTATTTTAAAATCAATGAAATTGATTGGCAAAACAATGTAGTATTTTATAATAGAAATTTATTATTTGGATTGTTATGAAATTGTTTACATATGTATATATATTGTGATTTTATTTTATTTTATATTTAATTAAATTAAAAATAATAAAAAATAATATTTAAAATAGTATTTCTATTCAAATATTATTTTAAATATTTTGTAGATGCAGTTGGGTATGCTCAATCACAGAACTGGCCTATCAAGTTCAATCAATTCAATTATGATATTGCGCGTATGGTCTTATGTTCTTTCCAACGGTTTGGGCTGCAAACTTCGAATGTTTAGTTTATTTATTCAACGCTGACTAACTATAGTGACAGTAGATTGAATTTTAAAAATTAATAAAGATTTTATTTTTGAAAACTTCATGAAGACACTTTATTTAATAACATTAAAAATAGTAATATTTACTTAAATTATTTAAATAAATTTCGTAACTGTTATATCATTATTTTTTTTAAATAATTTTATAATATTTTAAATAATTTTATATTTCAATAGTATAATTCTTAAAAATTTATTAAATAAGTCTTAGATTATTTCATATTTTTATATTTTATTTATATTTTAATTTAAAATATAATTAATTTATATTTTAATTTTAAAATAATAAATACATAAACAAATTTAAATATTATTTTTAATAAAAAAATTTTAATATAAAATTTTAAATAAAATAAAATTTTTAATATAAAATTTAAATTAATATAAATTTATTTTTAATATTATTAATTAAAAATAATAAAAATATATAATATAAAATTATTATTTTAATTTAAACACCTTTGTTTCTTATGCCACGGTGGTGGAGTGTGTCACAGGTATAAGCAACTCTAATGAGAGTTAAACAACTTTCATTGGAGAAGGCCTAATACACTCTTAATACAGTATTCTCTTTTCTTACACTTTTTTGTATTTATGATTATTCTCTGTTAACAAATATTTTAATGAGATAACAATTATTCAATCGTTATATTTATTAATTGAGATTAATTAATGATACCGCAACAAAGAGAAAAACATGGAAATCAAGTGAGAGAATCTCTGTTCTAGTAAAATTATAACTTAATTTGAAAGAATTTTAAGAAAATATTTATTTGTTCATAAGTAGTTTTTTAATTTTCCATTGAAAAAAAATGAAATTTGGGATAAAAAAAATTTTATATTCAAGTTTCTGATTTTGAATATAACCAAAGCAAAAGAACCATTACATATATATTTATTTTAAAAAAATTCATACCTAAAAGTCATTATATGTATAATTTTTTTTTTTTGGCTGTCCGATTAGTTTGCGATCACCTAAATTATTTTTATTTTCGATTTGCTTTTTGGGCCACTATAATTTACTAAAACAGGGTTCAAGATATAGATCATATTATTTCACAATCTATTATATTTTGAATACTTGAATTGAATATTTATAAGAGAGTAAAATCTAAGATAATACTTTGATATCAAATGTTAGGAAATTTTATATCATTTCAAAATTATAAAATCTCACATTTTATTTATTTTAGTTTTCTTAATTTTTATAAAGTATTAATTATATTTTTTATTATACTTTTAAATATTATACAAAGTACAATAATCTTACATAATATGATATTGCATACTATAATATTGAAAATACTATAAAACTTGACATCATACATATTGAAGCTTGTTTGGTTTTTCTGTTTTTAATTTTATTTTTACTAAAAATTAAAAACAAGTGTGAAAATGTTTTTTTTTTTAAATAATTTTTAAATTTATAAAAATTTTTAAAATATCAAAATTTTTTTTTTTAATTTTCAATATTATAGTGCATTGTAATGGTGATATTTTTATAATTATTTTAAATTATATATACAATATTTTACCGTTTATATAATTATAAAATATAAAAAATACAATTATATAATTAAAAAATAAATAAAAAAAAATATTTTCAAAATTATAAAAATAAAAAAAAAGTTTTTGTAAATTAAACAGATTTTCATATAAAATATTAACTCTTGAAAAATAATTAGATACGGGAAAAGCGCCGCAAAAAAAAAAAAAAGGGGGCCCAACCCACGTTCTCTATTTTACTCTCAGACACGGACATGGGCCACTGCCAGTGCCACATAACGTATTTCTAGCAACAAGAAGATCCTTTGTCCAAAAAAAAAAGCAACAAGAAGATCCTCCAAATATTCATGTCCAAAAAAAAAAAAGATCCTCCAAATATTCCATATTCTTGCCAACGTCTAACATAGTACACTATCTGTCCAAAAAAAAAAACCCTTTACTCATTCCCACAATTTTTTCTATCTTCTTTTTAGTTTCAATTTATATCTTTTCGGACTTAAAGTTTTATAATTTCAATTTTATTCTAACTGATTTGGTTCCTGATAATGCTAAAATTTTGTAAATAAAAAATTGAATCTGTATAATTTTTATTTCATTATACACAAAAATTATAAATGAGTAATATATTTACGTATATATTAATGATTAATTTAGCTTATCAAATTATTATAAATAATTTTATTTAAAAAATTCTCCTTAGACATACTCATCAATGATTGGAGACTAACTTTGACTAAGAGAATAAGAAACTCACCAGTCTCAATGTTAGCAATAATAGTATCTTCACCATATCTTGCCTTCTCCCGAGTTTAGTCTTTAGGAACTACTCCATTGCTCTTTAGCCCAAGAAATTCCCATGACGCCGTGGTTTGAACTTTGTGCCCTTTGTTGAGAAACACAGACACTACATTTGGATTCTCTGCAATCCATCCAAACACCACATCAATTGCAAGTATCAAAATGAAATGACTTGTTCTGTGGTTTCAATGTTCAATGACAAAAACAATGCAAAAAAGAGTTGATAACACCATGTTTAATTAAAAGATGTTGATGATTCTCTTACCTGCAATCTCTGCTGCTTCTTCTCAAACACCGCAGCAAAACCATTAATGTGTTTACTATATGAGTAAAACATTGCTTCCTTGGCCTTCTCATGGCTGTGAATGAACAAACATTTAATATTCAAATCGTCATCTTTTTTGTCTTGTATCACGTGGCAATTATCAAGTTCATTGGATTCTATACCTTCCCAAGTATCATCCTAGTCACTTAATTATTATGTGAATTTGTAGCAAATTCTTGATCAACATCAGAAGGGTTGGGCCTTGAGAGTGAGATCCTAAGTATACTATGGAAGACTGCAATAGAGGAGAAAATTTAAACAGTTGGAATGCATATCCAGAAGAAGCCAATTCTATATTTTGAAATTCAAAAGAAAAATCAAAATATTATTCAGAAGATCAATAATTCTAGTGAATCTGGTGATTATAATTGGATCACCCATAATCGTAAAATTGAAAGTTGGAGTTATGATCAAACGAGCAAGAAGAGAGACGGGCTTGCCTTTTTAATGGCATGGGCTGGTTGGTTGATGCAGGAAAGAGGAAAGAAGGATTGAAGATACAAAAAGGTGGAAAATGGAGAATCCCATCATGGTTCTTGAGTAAATTTAGCCGCTGAGGCTCCGCTTTTTCATGCCTCTTTAAGCCCATTTTTGGCTTGTTCGGAGCCACCAATGGTTTTTATTTTTTAGCGTTGGTAAAAGTAAAAAGGATGTTGACTGCTCCCCCTCAAGCTCTCTGCTAAACCCTAGTTGCAGAAAGTTTTTGGGGTGGCTGCTATGGCAGCCACCTCCGCCCCCCTTTCTTTTCTTCTCATTTTTTTTTCTCCTGAATATATGGAATGTATTTTTAGTAAGAGACGAACAAATACGAATGTAGACGTGAAACTTGGAGACTATATATTAAAACAAGTTACAAGTTTTAAATATCTTGGGTCTATTATACAAAATGACGGCGAAGTAAAGGAGGACGTAAATCATAGGATTCAAGCTGGATGGATGAAATGGAGGAAAGCTTCGAGTGTCATTTGTGATAAAAAAAGTGCCGCTCAAAGTTAAAGGAAAATTCTACCGTACGGCTATAAGACCTGCTATATTATATGGTACTGAATGTTGGGCGATTAAAAGACAACATGAAGATAAACTTAACGTTGCAGAGATGAGAATGTTGCGCTGGATGTGTGGACACACCAGAAGAGATATGATTAGAAATGAGTGCATTAGAGAGAAGGTTGGGATAGCACCTATTGTGGAGAAGATGGTTGAATCTCGCTTAAGGTGGTTTGGCCATGTGTGGAGAAGACCTGCAGAAGCACCAGTGAGAAGAGTAGATCGGATGGAGAATAGTCCAATAATTAGAGGCAGAGGGAGGCCAAAGAAAACAATAAGTGAAACTATTAAAAATGATTTAATAGTTAATAACTTATCTATTGATCTCATCCATGATAGGCCACTATGGCGCCGTTTGATCCATGTAGCCGACCCCACCTAGTGGGAAAAGGCTTAGTTGTTGTTGTTGTTGTTGTTGTTGTTGTTTAGCCACAGTTTTCTCTTTCTCCAACCGCAGTAGCCACTCCTCCTCCACCCCAGCTGCAGAGTTCCATCCTTTCCCCCCATGCAGCAGCCCCCTCCCCTCCAACTGCATAGTCCCCCTCCTCTGCCCCAGCGTAGTCTCCTCCCTCCCCCCACCCCCAGCCCTGCACAGTGCAGTTAACTGGCCGTAGCTCCTCTATTTTACTACTCTTTATTTTTCTGTTTTCTTTTTTTAGAGAAGCTTGTTTATCTTATTTAGAGAGTTTTTTACTTCACATCACGGGAGAGTTTTTCTCCTTTTTAAGAGAGGTGGTGGAGCTTTAAGGTGCTGCATTTCGATATCTAAATTTACAATTTTAAAATTAGAGCTACAACTCTATTTTTAGATTTAAAGAGAAGAATATCAAATTTACCACAATGTATTCACTTGAAGGAAGAAATTGAAGAGATCTAACCCTTAAAGAGGGTTGGGAGGTGTGGTGCCTCTCCTAAAAGTATATCTTTTTTTTAGATGTTTTATTGCTGTATATATGAGATTTTGAAATGTAAATTTTGATAATTTAGTGTTTGTGAGGTGTGTTGCCTTTGCATTCTCTAGCTTGTAAAATCTTATTTTGTATCTTGTATTTTTAAAAGCTAGAGGATTAAGTTGTTAGGCTTAATTTATGCCTGATATAGTCAATAGTGATATTTCACTTATCCAAAAAAGAAGTAAAAAAACCAATGACCAAATTATTTTAAAGGCTCATGGAAGTGATGAAAAGTTTTTCAGGTGCATAAATGGCCATGAAAGCTATTAAGATAATCTGTTGCCAAAGACAAATGTCTCTCTTAAGAGAAATTCAAACTAACTCGCACGGCTATCCAAAAATGTCGCACTATGCGGGGTTAAGACTACAACAATCAAATTAGTATAATTGAAGTAGTGAATGTAATATCAGAATGGTCGAACATGTCTATTTATAAAATAACTGGACTGGTGAGAACTGTTTAAATTTCTATTTATTCATGTTACTACTTTTTAATTTTTTTTTAAATTTTAAATGGAATTTTTAAAAAAAATACTATAATGTAAAAGTAAGTAGTATTTGACCAAACTATTTGATTAGCTTTTTTATCAATATTATTAGTATTTAACCAATCTTCTTAAAAATTATTATTCATTATAAAAGTACTATAAAAAATATGTTCATTTTGGAATTAGTATTATTTGAATTAATAAATAATTTTAATTTTAATTAATATTTCAATTTTTATTAAATCAAAAATAAAAAATAAAATAAAATCACTGCATGAAATTTAAGGATTGGATGAGTTAGGGATTAACCCCGTATTACTAATATTTTTGCTAATATTCATATTTTTTTTAAAAAAAAATGTCTTGATTTTAATGAGATAAGAGGCAATAAATAGTTTTTTTTTTCATAAAAAAAAAAGAGGTAAACATGACCCTTGCTAGATACCTAGCCATAAAAACAAGCCTTATATGTTAAAGCACAAAAATTGTTTTATTTTATTGAAAACAAAAAATATGATTCAAAATGTGTTTTGTAAAATTTTAAAATTAAAAATTTGAAAAAAAAAAATTAAAACAGGAAAAATCTAAATGATATTTTTAATTTATTTAAAAAATAACCAGTGACATTTTTATAATTTAAAAAAAAAGATATACCATAATTATTATACAAAACCAAAATAATATCATAATTATAAAAGATCAAACTAAAAACTTAAGCAATATTTATAGTCATTTATGTCAATTAAATTTGAAAATAAATATAAATAAATTTTTAAATTCATAAAAAAAATGTGTTTTGAAAATAATGAAACATCTATTTTAAGAAAACCCTACAAATAGAAATGTCTCTAACACAATAGAAATAGAGTTAATTATTAGTATTCTTAATTTTTGTCAAATTTTAATATATTAATTCCAACAAATCTGATATCCTTTATGTCTAATTAAGAAAATATTAACAAATGAGGGGAGAGATTTCAACCGAGCTAAGTCTCCGAGAAGAGATTGTGAAATTAATTGTGCTGTCTTCAAAGAGGAGCA
This sequence comes from Gleditsia sinensis, assembly GCA_037074535.1. Taxonomy (NCBI): domain Eukaryota; kingdom Viridiplantae; phylum Streptophyta; class Magnoliopsida; order Fabales; family Fabaceae; genus Gleditsia; species Gleditsia sinensis. The sequence continues at coordinate 2,190,030 of CM073470.1, read as the reverse complement.
TGCCCAAGCAAAGCCTTATGCTAACTACGAGTTCCTACATTCTGAAACTTCGCCAATAGCTACCCATCACATAATAAACCAAATTTCAAATACCATAATATTGATCCAACCATCAAATCATTCATAAATCTTAAATATTACAAACTTCCAGTAATATAATAAGTGTAGCATAGACATTATCAAAGGAACACATTGTCACAAACAAATTTACAATAGTAAAAACATAAATTATTAGCATATGATGGGCAACCCTTGAAGTTCCAATGAATCTGAGAACAACAATAAAAAATAGAAACATAAGTTAATAATATTTTTATAAATAATGTAAGATGTAGTAGCAATTTAAAACTTGATAAAAAGATAAATAAATTCAAAACATAATATTTCTAAAGACATAATAGTCAATTTACATGACTTACCAAGGAACTTCTAGTCATTAGCATAAAGACAAAAGAATCCAAGTGACACTGATTTTTTTAAAAAAAAATATTAGTACTAAACAAATAAAGTAAATAAACATATTTTATTAATAAATACAATGTAGAGAGAACATGCCATGACTTACCACCAAAGGAATCAAAGTTAATGAAGAGAGACGAGATCACCGTCTATCAAATATTTCACTTCGGGTATGTGGTTGAATATATTGAAGTATTTTCTTTTCATATCATTTATAAATTGATCAGACGCTTCTCGAATCTCAAGATTTTTTAGCGTTTTTAAATTTTGAATATCAACAGGCACATCTACCATTTGAGGGCACACCCCTAACTGGAGTTCTTCGAGCAAAGGCAGTGCTCCTTCAACTATTTTTAAGCTCCTCAATCTTTGCATACTTCCTAAACTCAACCACTTGAGTTTCTTAAACCATCCACTTCTAAAATGTAATTCATTCCCTTCATATCCTGGATGGCATTGCATAGCAGTTTTCCACTGTGTCTTCTTAGATTCACAATGCCCAACTTCCTTATATGCTTCAAATTTGTCAGTTCCATGACAATACCATCCCCATCAATTGTATCAACAATCAATAGTTTTTGTAAAGCCTTCAAACATCCAATCCCTTCCTTTAATTTCACTCCTTGGGATGACGAATGTTGATCCCCATCATAGGAGTATGCTATTAGATGACGTAGCTTGACAAGCTCATAAATATCTACAGGCAATTCACGCACTAGAGTATGTTTTAGGTCTAACGTCTCCAGATTAAGAAGCTTGCCAATGAATTTGGGAATGGTCTTAATCTTTGTATTCGTTAGATTCAAATATTTCAAAAGCAATAAATTTTCAACTGCTTCAAGGAGATAATCAAGAGGTGCATCCTCAAAGTCTAGTGCTATTAAGAGCTTGAAACTGGATAGCAATGATTTTATCATAGGCTTCGACAACTCTTGTAGGTTAATACCAAAACAAGTCCGCACTCTCCCATACTTTGCAGCGCCTTGAAGATTATCACCAATATTGTGTTTTTGGATTGATAGGCCTCGAGTCAAATCAAAGAAGTTAAATCTCTCATTTTTTTTCACTTGGCAAAAGTTTGGCTCCTCACACTTTTTTAGAATAAATTCATGCATGAAATCATGGACTCGACATATTTGAACTCTGCCATTACCATACACCTTCCACACTTTAACCAAGCTCCTACGGATTAGCTCATCCAAATATTCTTCTGCTATTTCCTCTAGCGTCTGATCTTCATTGTCTTTTTGCTTTACAAAGCCCATTGCAATCCACAGATTGATGAGTCTCACACGGCTAATGGTGTAGTCCTCAGGAAAAAGCCCGAAGTACAAGAGGTAAAACTTGAGCTAGTAAGAAATATTATTGTAACTTTCTTATAGGACTTGGTAGAAACCTCTAAGATAAGGATCATTTTCTAATTTTGATTGGAGGCTATCATGTACCTTTTTCCACTCAGAGACATTTTTCTTTTTGGCTGATAGGAGACCTGCCATAGCCATAATTGTAAGTGGTACTCCGTTGCATTTCTTAACAAAGTCTCGAGACAATCCTATCAACTCTTCAGGACAGCCTTGGGGATCAAACTGAAATGCCTTAAGATGGAAGAGCTTCAAAGCATCATTTAAAGGAAGGGGTTTCAGCTCGTAGATGTGAACGAGTGCAGAACTTCTACAAAATTCACCGACACCTCTATCTCTTGCGGTAATCATTATCCTACTCCTTTTGTTGTTATTATTTGGCAATGCCGATTCAACATCTCTCCAGAATTCTATGTCCCATACATCATCAAACACAATCATGTAGCTTTTTCCCTGTAAGTATTCTCTAAGTTCTCTTATCAAGGTGTCTGTATCCATTGTTTCATCTTTAATCCTCTCAGCAGCAGATTTGTTATTCTCCTCCTCATAAAAACTTTGTATCATAACCTTTAATAGCTTTTCTACATTGAGCGAGGGAGACAGAGTGATTCAAGCATAACAATCAGAAGATCTTCTCTCCTTTTGCTTCTTGTATACATTATTTGCAATAGTAGTTTTACCTTTATACAATAAGAAACTATGTTAGAAGTATGTAATTGAACGTCGTTTCACTCTCAACAAAGCTAGCTAAAGAAAGTAAAATATAGACAAATGACAATATATATATATATATATATATATATATATATATATATATATATATATATATATATATATATATATACTTGGCATTGTTAAAGCGTGTTATCTTTTTTCTTACAAAATATTAAAAGTATATATAGTAGTTATTGACTTTTGATTATATTCTTCAACTCCTTTTTAAATAGTTATTTATATATAACTTATACATGATAATCATAGTTATTCACTTAATTAACCCTAACATTTTGAATGATAGATGTCATCTTAAATATTTATGTTTGATACATTGACCTCCAAAATAACTAATGTCATTAAAATAATAATAACTTTTGAATGTTATTTTTCATCATACTTAATTCTTTTAATTTTATTAATCTTTATAAAACATCAATTCTATCATTTCTTAATTATTTTGGCTATATGTACAGCATGCAATTCTTATCAATGATCTTTCGGCTTGATAATATTACTACACTAATTTATTTGTGTTAATGTTCCACTTAGTAGTAAAAAATACTAAAAAAAAAATTAAAACTAAGTATAATTAGACAAATAAAATGGCCTTGAATTTTACATTTAAGGTTATTTATTTTGACTTTCAGAATTGGAATAATTGGGCCTAAATATAAAAATCATATTTGAAAGAAAAAAGAAGAAGAAGCCCTAGCTCAATGAACTTGCATTTTTGCAATAAAATGTGCACCATTGAGAAAAATAAATAAATAATCCAATTCAAATCCACCCTAAAACTCACAAGGTTTAATTGTAAATTTGTAACACATGTAAAACAAGATATAATTAATGAACTTCTATCAATGTATCAAAAGAGAATGTACTAATAAATTATTAAATTTAAGTAAAAAAGATCACTGTAGCTAATCCTTGAAATTGAGGCAAAATTTCTTCAAGCATGATCAATCATGGTAGCTGTTTTAAAATCTAAATAATGACAACTTCGCAAGCAAGGATATATAGGATTATATAGTCCCAAAATCAGATATTCTTACCCAATCCACCTTCGCCGATCACGGTGATCACCGTGCGTTTGTTTTCCCCATGTAACAACCAGTCTGTGAGCACTTGCTCAGTTTTGTCAACACTTTCAAGTTGAGCATCCATGAAAAGTGCATCCGTTCGAAGGTGATGCCTTTTAGAAGTCTGTGTACCATAACTACGAGATTCTGAAAGAGTTGAGCCCAAGAGTCTCTCTTCTTTTATCGAGTCTGTCTATCGATTCTTTAATGCCACCAATCTCAGATGTAATGTTATGACGAGGCATTATGGATTTCAGCTATTGAACAATTTTGCTCAGAAGACCAGCAAATCCATGCTTTTGACCACGCTTTTCCACTTTAAGCCAGTATTCGTCGATCACATCTTCTATGCGATAGGAAACTTCTCTCATCTGCTTCACCCACTCTTTCACCACGTTACTAGTGCTTGCCATTTCTGCCTTCTCGTCTGCATCCTTCAAGTAAGCTCTTATCAATTGTAGCTCGTCTTTGATGGAAGTAATTTGGGCATGCACACCTCTCAGAAGTGTTACTTCTTTTCTCAGTAATGAAACCAACTTGTCAATTACAATGTTCACTGCAGTTTCTGCCATTATTTTTTACACCAAAGCAAGCAGATCTGAAACAATTCTCTTTTTGGCTTTGTGATTAAACACTGGAAAGTGGGATCTCGAGGCGAGGAAGGGAAAGTTATATAGTTAATACGCATAATTAACATAATAAGCTGATAATAATGAAAACTAAAGATGAAAACGTGAAAAGAAGTGAGATGATATATAGATACCTTAGCAGGCAGAAGACAGAGCAGAGGAATCCTTCTCCCTTGGATGAAATTACGTACTTTTCCTCCTGCCACCTCTCACCTTGTATAGGATTTATAATGTTCTTTGTTTTGGTTTCATAATCATGACGAGGCAGAGAGAGAGAGAGAGAGAGAGAAGTTGCGCACATTCTCACTCAACGTCCACAGCTTCAACTTACTTTGCTTCATTCTCTTCGTGGTAGTTTTCTATTGTGTCTTATTAGTCGCGCAATGCATGCCCTACTTTAGATTACTTAGCTCCTTAATAATACTTTCCCCTTCAGTTAAATTAACATTAAATTAACATACGATACTTTTTGTAAAGTCTTTTAATGTCTAATCCTTTTCTCTAATTTCACTCCTTGGGATGATGAATGTTCATCCCCATCGTAGGCGTATGCTACTACATGATGCAGTTTGACAAATATTTACTAGCAATTCACGCACACTGGAGTATGTTTTAAGTCTAAAGTCTTCAGATTTATAAGAAGCTTGCCGATGAATTTGAAAATGGTCTTAATTTTTGTATTCCGATCAGATTTAAATATTTCAAAAGCAATAAATTAATTTTATGTAATTAAAATAGATTTAGAGTTTGATTCTCATAAAATTAAAAGAGATAAAGAGAAGTATGCTTTCCTAGAATTTTTTTTTTCTTTTTTGGTGCTTCGTGATTAAACACTGGGAAGTGGCATCCTATTATTGAACAACAAAACGAAATTAAAGGACTTAGTTAGTAAAATTTTATGTATTTAGATGAGAATATTTATAAAAAAAATAAAGTTAGATAAATTTTTAATTTTTAATTTTAAGTAAAGATATTTTAATTTGTTCATGATAAAATTAATTTTCTGCTCCAATAGAATATTTTTAAATTGCTGTTTCTTTATTTTAATAGAAAAATTGTTTTTGCTGACATTTAAAATTAATTTTGGATGTTGGCCAAATAAGATAAAAATATATATAAAAAAAACTTTTTTAAAAATTTAAATAATTTTTTATAAAAAAAACTAAACTAAATAAACTCTAAATCTTCATTTGGTGATAGCAGACTAGTGGGAATCACTTGCATGAATATCACGACACAACGGCTATGTTTGGCAAAAATAACTGATAAATTAGTTGAAAGTTTAAAAATTAGCTGAAAGTTAAAAAGTTAATTTTTAGCTGAAAACTGAGAGCTGTTAAACTAATTTATTGAATTATAAGTATTTGGTTAAGTATCAATTGAATTAGCTGATAAATGTAAAATGACATAAAAGGATATATTTATATAAAAATTATTATATTTTGTTAGTAATTACACTTCATTATGTAATTTCAAAAAATACAAAATAAACATATCATATAGTGTCCTACAATAAATTAGTAATATTGTTGCGAATCTCTTTTATCTTAATAGATGTCTCTAAATTTTTATTTTTTGTGTCACTATCAATAATATATGAAAGTTTATCATAGAGTATATAATTTGAATATTGTTTGAATATACTAAAAACAGTACCATCTTGTAAGTAGGATAGTATTGAAATTTAAATAAAATAATAAGGATAAAAAAGGAATAAAATTATAAAAGTTATCAATTAAAAACTATATGCTACTTGAAGTAGCATATGATAAAAAGCTATAAGCTACTCAAATAAACTTATTTATCAAACACCTCTAATTTGGTCAAACAACCTTATAAACTAGTCAAATACACTATAAATTAGTTTATTTGACTTGCCAAACATACTCAACGTCACGTTTAGTTACTTTGACATGCCTTTTCTGTGGGCTGGTCTTCAGTCACGTTACTGTGCATGTGCCTTTTATTACTGGGTTGGGCCTATTGGGTTCAATCAATCCAATTATAATATTGTGCGCTTCTTATTTTGTTTCCCATGATTTGGGCTGCGCTCATCGGCCCTCCTAAAAATTAGAATTTCTATTGGGTCATTATATGTCATTAGAACAGGCCGAATATTTAATTATTCAATGTTGAATTATTGTAGCGATAATTTGTCGCCCAAAAAAAAAAGAAAATCAAAAGAGAGAATCTCTGTTCTATAATAGTAAAATTATAATTAATTTGGAAGAATTTTAAGAAAATATTTATTTGTTCATAAGTATTTTTTTTTAATTTTCTATTGAAAAAGTGAAATTTCGGATGAAAATTTTGTATTCAAACTTCTGATTTTGAATATGAACAAAACAAAAGAATCATTACATATATATTAAAAAACAAATTTATAACCAAAAGTCATTATTTTTTTGCAGTGTGATCAGACTGCCAACACCTTAATTTTTTTATTTTATTTAGTTTAAAATTATAAAATCTCACGTTATATTTTTAAAATTTTATTAATGTTTATGAAATTGTAATTATATTTTTTATTATAAATTTTATTATTATACAAAATACAATAATCTTAAATAATAGCATAGCATAATATTTTGCACCATAATATCTAAAATAATAAGGTAGTGTTTGATTTGAAGAATTTGGTGAGGAAGAAAAAAAAGGAATTTTTAAAAATATCTTATTTAAAATAATAATTTAGAGAGAATAAACAAAAAAATAGAGAGATAAAATCTCTTCTTTTGCTTCATTTTTAAAAAAATAAAAATATTTAAAATATATATATATATAAAAGATAAAAATATTTTTATTAAAAAAATTTATTTTATTTTATTGTATATTTATTTAAAATTTAAAAATATATAATAATTATTTTATTTTATTTTTTCTTTTCTCTTCTTACAAAAAAAAAAAATTAGTTTTCCTACCCCTCCTTTCTCCAAAATTAAACCAAACACTCTCTTAAACTTGTCACGATGCATACTAATTGCCTCATAATAATGTTAACTGTTGAAAGGTAATTAGAAAGGACGATTTTGAAGGTGAAAGCGCCGAAGAAGATGCCTGGTAAGCCCACGTTCTCCATTTTCCTCTGAGCACATGGACATGGGTCATTGCCATTTGCCAGTGCCACATAAGGTACTTCAAGCGATAAGAAGATGCTCCAAATATTCCATATTCTTGCCAACGCATCTTAAATAATGCACTTGCTTCCTTCCTTTATTCATTCTCACAATTTTCTCTGCAAATTCATGCCAACTTCTGGTCAAGACTTGGATGATTATGACCCCCAAGAGATTTTCTGCCAAAGGTGAGTTCATTAGTTTTTTGGGTTCTGTGTTTATTCTTCTTCTTAATTTCAATTTAGACCCCTTTCGACTTGGGGTTTTAGAATTTCCAGTTTTATTTATGCTGACTGATTTCAGTCTTGATAAAAGCTAAAATTTTGTAGAAGAAAAATGAATCTGTGTGGTTTTCGTTCCATTATACGTGAGCAAAAGTTTATGGTCGACTTCTGTGATTTCCACATCAACGAGAAGTTATCAATGGGTAGCCGAAGAATCTGCACTTAAATGAACAAGGGGTGGGTTTCTTCTTCTCCATTAATAGGTGTTTAATTATTGGGAGACAGTGGAGTTGTGAATGTGACAATAATATGTCTTAGATTATCCTCAGGTTATACTGCAAATATATTTGTTTCATTTCATAAATATATTTGACTGAAAATTAGATCTAAAATATTCAGGCTTGATAATTAAAAAATAAAAATAAAAAATAAAAAATAAAAATAAAAATCGAGGGTTGACTTCCCAGTTCACACTGCTCTCTAAACTTCTTCAGTTTGACGAAAGCCAATGATATCATCTTTTCTAACATCACGGAACTACAAAAGCTGAAGAAATTTTTTAGATTTATGTTTAGTTGGACTTTGGAACTTAATTTGGATCCTCTTATGTAGTATGGCCACTCAAGAGGGATTTTGTTTATCAAAATTGTTTTATGTCTTAGTCTTTGACATAACTGACTGTGTAACACCAAAGGATCCAAATCCATTAGTAATGGCCTCTACAATGGTTTCTGTGTTGAGTTTTCTACTCCTTAGTCACTTCTTTTCTGCTCTATGTATGTTTATGTTCAGTTGAATTTATTGATTAACAAAAGAAGAAAAGATGAACTCTTGCTTTGACTTGTTTGCCTAACTTTGTCGATTCATTGTATCAGTCTCTTGCCCTCTTAGGCATCATAAACCTCTGCAGTGGATTGCTCCAAATTCTCTCTGGTAAACTATAGCTAGTTTTCCAATTTTACCTTCTTTTTTGTGGCCAAGCCTTATTATATGGCAAGCCAAGTTACGAACCATTTGGTTGTAAAACTGAACAATGTTAGCTTAGTCCATTCCATGATTCTAAGAAAAAAGACAAGGTTTTAGAATGATGGAACTTGGAAGGTACATTCCTAATCACTTCTATCATCTTCGTTTTGCTTTATGAGAAACCTCATATTATGAGAGACATGCACTCTCATTGTCATATCCCCAAGCTAATTTTGCTGAGTAGTTGAGGGTTTTTCCTTTTATACTGCTGTCTTTGATTGTATTGGTATGAGTACCTGTACATCATCCTCTGGATTCCTTGTATTTTCTGTGTTTTTGATGCATGCATTCATGGGAGATTTTTCTTTGCCTACAAATTATCTTTAATGGAGTGCCAATGGGCCAATCCGAGTTCGATTTGACAACTCTAAATGTTACTGATTATTAAGTATACTGGATCTTTCTCTCTATCTTAATCGAATAAGTAGAGGTGAAACCTGAACTGTAAAATCCACTTCAATTTGGACAGAAAGTACTATATTCACTTATCATCAGAATTCAGAACCATTTGCATTCTTGAATATGTGTTCTTCATCTTATGCAATATACATTTTCTCTTGTAAACAAGAATAGATTGGTTTATATATGAAGAGCATTACATTTATATGTACATTGAAATCATAAAAAATTCCATCTGAAGAAAAGAATTGCGTTTATCAAAACAAATCCTTCACAATAAATATTCGAGCATCCTATTTTGAGGGTATGTTATATAACATGTTTTCTTCCTCTCCTCCTTTGAAGTAGGAAGATCTTCAGAGCCCTTTCCAGGCATTGAGAACTTCATGGAAGACTTCAGCAATCAGATCCCTGTCTGCACATTGCAAGAAGGCATTGAAATCATCCCGAATGTCGAATATTTTACCAAATTTCACAAGATATCGCAGACAGCTAATCTTCAATTTCGGTAACTGATATAGATATGCATTTTGGAGCCTCTCAAGTACATTTTTTGCATCAATATCTTCCAGAAGACTCTCATGGCATGCCTCTTTCAAGTCAGAAATGTCATACTTATCAGCTGCATGCAGAAGGACCAGCCTGTGTGTCAGAAATTCTTCATGTTTGATGTTCCCGTAAAGATAATTGAGAAAAGCCTGGCATGCTTCATGTGACATGTCTGAGATATCTATGGTAGATAGCTCCTTCTCCTTAAGGTTGTGTGAAAACATGCTGCCAAAGACAGGTGACCGAGCAGCAAGAACAGCTCGGTGAGCTCCAATGCTTCCATCTGATGCATTGATCATGATGTCTGTGTGGATGCCTCCTGTTAGCATTCGGCTGAGAGCTTCAAGGGCTGTTGTATTTGAACCTTTCTGTGGAGATCCTTCAGCCCAGATGGAGCAAGGTTCTCCACCCTGTATTGTAGCAGAAAGTGGTAAAAGAGGTAAGCAAACAGTGGATTATATATTTGTCTCAGGATAATTATCATTTGCAATGAGTGTTACTAAGAAAACTATAAGTAGAGAGATGTGTACGTTTGGGGATGCAGTCTTCAAATCAAGGAACTCAACATCAATAATGAATTTCCCAGTTAGTGGAACCTCAATTGCCCAAACAAAGTCTTCGTTGTTCTTGATCAGTTTGTCTTTTACTCCTGCATCATGGGAAAGGAGTCATCAGGGTGAAATGAAAAAATGTTGATTTGTAAAGATACTGAACTTCCTCACAATAGAAGATTATTGAGAAATTCCAAATATACAAAGAAGTAATGGGATCTTGGCTTTTCCTAACTTCTGTTTCACAAGAGAATCCAATATCTGCATCACAGCCTAATCTCCATGGGCAAAGGGTATAAATATTGCAGCAATCTGAAGAAACGCAATAATATTTTGTAGCTAGCAAATGAACAGAAAACTACAGGGGAACTGCATTTTCATTGGCTCCTTATAACCATTCAATCATATCCCTCTGTATTGATGATACTGAATTAACCAGAAAATTGGAAAAGCAAAATCCCAGAACTTTGATTACCTGGATGGGTTAAGGCCTTGCGATCCCCAGCAGAACTAACGACCCGAATGACGAAAGATGCAATCGGGGGATTGTCTCTGGTTAGATTGGATATTTCTGGGTATAATTTAATAAATAAAATCCGGTTCTTCTCCAAGGACAAGTGCCTTCATTTAAAAGGAAGAAAACTCAATCATCCCCTCTATCTCAGAGATATATATAAATAAAAAATAAAAAAATAAAAACTAAATTTTCCTCCTTTTGACTCAGTTTCTGAGATAACAAACACATAATTACATGTTTAAATTCTTTCTGTAAGTCGGATGTGTCACTGATTCATATACCCATTTATGTGATTTTTTTTTTCATATTTTAATTCTTCAATTTTTTTTATGAGCCTGCAAAATCCCCTGCATCCTTTCAGAAGAGAGAGAGAGAGAGAGAGAGGTTACCAATTCCACTTGCCGATCTTGAAAGGATCAGATTTGCGGTAAGTGCAGGAAGCGAGGTTTTCGATTCTCCATTGGGCGAGACGGGATGTGGTTTCGACTCTGTAAGCAGAATCGCTCATCCTAGCAGAAAAAGCAAGAGCCACTGTGATTTCATGGATGCAATCGAAGATACCCTCCAACAAGAACTCTCCGGGCTTCCCCAGGTTGACTCCTCCTTCTTCTACAACAACCACTCTTCATTCATAAAATAACTGTACTCTCTTCCTCGCTCCCTCTCTCTCTGCGCTACCACTGAACCAGTGTTATAGAAACACAATAATTCAACAATATTCAATCTGGGTTTGATTATTTTGCAATTTCTTCCAATGGTTCCGGGCACGCAAGGATTTCGGAGTTGCTTTTACTCCATTGATGGTGAACTTTTCCGGCAGAAAAAAATAATATATTACTGCCTAGGTGAGAGAGAAATAGAAAGAGAAAGAGAAAGACTGAAACAGTGATTTGGTGGTTTTGTTGGCTGACACAGCACTTTTATTGGTGTGGGATGGTGATGGGTGAGAAATGTCGATGGTTGGTTTTGGCTCTTCCCAAATTGATTGATAGCTTGCTTATATCATTGGTATATCGCAGATATACGTGTATTAAATATTGACCTCGCTAGGCCTAAATATGTGCTTGCAAGGGAAAAGTATAATATTTTTGGTGCTTTGAAGCAAAGTATCTATCCTTTGGAAATTTCCAAATCTACCTCCACTCTTTGATTATGGAAGCAATATGCTTTGGGTTACCACCCAAAATATGAATTGCCTCATTAGATCTCTCTCTCTGCAAGTGCCCACGTTCTGTGAGTGCAAGTCTTATCTTGATTTAAGTTCTATCATTATGCATCCTTTAATCCTCCCGTATCCTGCATAAATGAAGCATTGGCATTAAAAACTTAACCTTCTTGTGTCTGAATACACAGGTGATATTGGTACACCAAACACTTCAAATTGAAACTACATATTTGATCATAACGTGTTATGTCTTATACCTATGTCTATACTTCTTTTTAACTATATTCTATTTCTGTATGTAGGTCCAGCTACAGTTTGAGTTAAAAGTTACCTTCTGATATGGGTAAGGATCTGACGAGTGCACACAAACATCAATTTCATACAGTATGCGCCCATTCCTTTTTGCTGATGTTACTAGGGGACCAATTATACACCATATCTTAGATATTATTTTCACTCTTCTTTGACTTTTTGCAGAATTAGTTAACCCTAAGTTGATTCAATGCTCTTTCTGTTTTTTTGGGGAAGAAGAAAAAAATTATGTGCTTTTATGCTTAACAGGTGCCGTTTGCTTCCCATGGATAACTTTTCAGTTTTCAATCTAACTCAGTTTTGGGAAATAGATTCAGAAGTTCTCAGATGATATTGTTGGTCCTGGTCATTAGTTTAGTAAGTTTTCCAATAAGTTGTGGTAAGTTAGAAGTGAACCGATGCAAATGATTTGTTTAAGATCGCTGCAGCAAATAGTATCTGGAGACATTTTCAAAATCATAGTGTACAAAGAATAAATAAAAATTCATTAAAATGGTTGTGTAAAATCTATTGACATATTCGTTTTAATAAATTTTTATTAGCCGTTTTCACCACTTTTTTTTTTTTGGGTGCAGTTCTCACATTATTTTTCATATTTCAAAGAATTTCCCTATTATCTATTATAGAAGCTCTTTCTCTCTCTTCCCTCTGCCTTATTTGTCAATTGAGGAAGCAAAATATCTAAGAATTCAAAGTTATAATATATTATAAGATTGTGACCTTATATTGGGCATATCACATCCGTAGAAGAAAAACAAAAAAAGGAAAAGGACATAAAAAATGCAAACTTTCAGCAAAACAGGTTTCAATGTGGAAGCAAATGCATTGGTGAGAGCACACACCTACCATTCATCAAAATTCAATCATATTTTTATTTTATATTTTGTTTAATGGTGACGATTAGGTAGCCTTTATTTGAAGTTTGCTTTCCATAATATCCAAGTTGATGTAATTCAAGTTGATTACTCCAAATAAACAAAGAAAGAAAAATGATTCTATGAAGAGTGTTCCATTAAGTTGCACAAAGTGGGGCAAGGCAAAGTATGATGATGATGTTGATTAGGAGGAATGGAATCTTGAGATTCAATTGTTTCTTTCCCCTAAAGAAAAATAATATCAAATTTTAATAATCATTTTTGGGCAATAAATTAAGGTTGAAGAATGTATTGTGGTAAGTTATAAGTTGCCAAAAAAAAAAGGGTATCTGCAAGTAGGACGTAACAAATAAAACCCGGTATTGAATGATTCGAAATTGGAAAAAAGGACATAATTTTATTGAATGATTCGAAGACAGACCTGATGAGGTAGAGTTATAGAATTTATTTTACATTTGAGTTCAAATTCTTTGAAAATTTACAAAAAATAAACTCATAATTCCGCCATCACAAACGACTCTAATTTTCTGAATTTTTTTTTATGTAATTATAGATAAGTACATTAAATTAATTATAAATATTAAAAATAAATTTTAATAATAAATATCTTAAAATATTTATATATTGATTTATAATTTAACTTGACATACTTATTGTTAATAAACTAAATTTATTTAAAAAAATTTGGAAAAATTATAGGGTCAAATTTGTTTTGAGAATAGTAGTTAGGAAGGTTCGAGTTAAAGGAATGTGCAATGCATTTGACCATTCTTTGATAAAGTTTGGTGACTCATTTGTTTGATGCTCAAGATTCCCCATTAACGTAAATGGATTCCAAATGCCCATAATAATTAATAATACAAAGATGTTTGAAAAATAGCAAAAATGGATGAGATAATGCTGACAGAAGAAAACATCAAGAAGGCTAGTTGGAACCTATCACTCCCCTCTCAACTTGCACTTCAAAGTTGGAATTGCACTTGCAACTTGCAATTCTGAGGTTTCCGCCGCATGTGAAACAACAGTCAAATTCATTTTTCAAAAGAACATTTTTAATTATTCAATATTATTATTAAATTTCGGTACACAGAGATAAGAGTCTTTAATTTTTATATTTTAAAATATATTTTATATTACAATTAAAGATATTTTTAAAATTTACCTGAATTAATTTTTTTTTTGAATTATTTTAATATTTATAACAACAAAATTTATATAAAATTAATTTTAAACTTGTATAATTTCAAATGAACTAGATTATATTAGTTTATATTATTTTATTCACTTTTAAAACTAAACAAGTCAAGCTATAGATTTTGGGCCATACTGAAAATGTCATTGGGCCCTCCTAATGGAATATCCGCACCAGTAAATGAAGTATACTGGGCTTAAAATTAAGAATAGCAGGCCCACTTTATATGCACCACAAAAAAATATGAACTTACCCAAGTTCTTAACCCCAAATAATTAATTCAACCCAAGTTACCAGCTATTGGACAAAAAAAAAAAAATAATAATAATAATAACAAGTTACAAGATAGCAAGCTTTGGCTTCTTGATTGAAAAAGAAAAATAAATTTAAGCATGTAAATAATTGAGAAAATAATTTTTTATTTTATAAAATACAAGTAACCTTGTAATATTTTCTGAATTTGTAAGAGCTAACTCTTTTAATTTATTCCATCAATGAGAATTTTGTACTCTAATTAAAATGAGACACACTTTAGCTTTAAAGTTTGAAGGGAAAGAGGCTCTCTTAAGAAATAGTTGAAGGCAATGTTTTAACTAATTAATCAAAGCACAATTCCCAATTTGTTTTGTATGAACAATTAGATTTTTGCCACAAGAACTATAGTTCGATTGGGGAACTGTTTTCAAGTTCCAACTTCCAACCGCACTCTTCCCCTTCACGTCTTTTAGTTCCAAATTAATTGCCCCTTGTTCCTCATGTTAATGACCTTTTCTCTTAATCATGGCTTTTTTCAAGATTTTGTAATCATAAAAATTTAAGAAAAGTAAATGAAGTAATTGACATAATTAAGAATCTACATATGTGACCGTGAAGTTCTTGGACTAATCTATTAAGTTGTATAAGAATAAATAAAAAAAATTAATTTTTTATATTATTTAGATTATATATAATATATAAATTTAAATTTTTTTTTATAATTATTATATTTGAATATTTTAAAAACATATTTTCAAATATATAATTGATTACCTAAGTGTTTAGTGAATGATAAAATTTTTTGTTGTTAGATAAAACATAATTTATAAAAATATAATAAATATATTTTTTGATTTTTAAAATTATTTAAAATATTTAATAATATGTTTTTTAAAATTTTTTTTATTTTTATGTTTAATTATACTTAATTTTTTAAAAATATTTTTAATTTTTATGATAAAAAAATAAAAATAAAGAGAGAAAAAAAATAAGAGAACAAAGATAAAAAAAATAAAAAAGAGAAAGAATAAATTTTTTTATTATTATAATTATACTGTTAATAAATGATATATTTATTTTTTAATATTATAAAAAAATTTAAATAATAAAAAATTAAGATTTTTATTATTTTTTATAAAAATTTTATTGTGAAAAAGTTTTTTTTAAAATTATTTTTAAGAATTTTAATTTTTTAAAAAATAAGTTTTTTAAAATTTATATTAAATATGATAATTTTTTTTTTATATTGAGATTATAAAAAATTATAAAAATTTCTTGGGTCAAAGGCGGTGTTGTAGGTCCATCACGTGGCACGCATATCAATATTGACTCAGTTTGGATGAAGTTAAAATTAATTAAATGGAGAAATCAAACTCATTAATTTCGAAGTCACTTCGTAACCTATTCAAATTCAACAACTGGAGTTTTCTTACAAAATTAATGAAATGAAATCGCCATTCCATTTTTTGGTTTGATTGTTGAAATTAATAAAAATTGTGAATCCTACGGAATGTTCATTCCATTCTATTTTCTCTTGCAAAATAATCAGTATTATCTCTAAAAATAGATAAAAAATAAACAGTACAATATAATAAAAAATAAAAATACTGAAATATTTTTTATTATTTTATTTATTTATAAAAAATTTTATAATTAAAAGTATATATATTTAAATTAAAATTTTTAATATTATTTAATAAAATTTAATTTAAATTTTTATATTAATAATAATTTATTTTATTTTTTATTTATAATATTTAAAATAATTTTTTAAGTTAAAATAATAATATAATAATAATTTTATTTTTTAAGAGTATTTTTATCTTTTTGATAATTTTTATTTTATTTTATTTTATTCTATTTTATTGATCTATAAACGTAATTTTAATCACAATATTTTATTTTATTTTATTTAAATTTATTTTATTTTTAATTCTTATTTTTATTTTTTTTATTGTTATTTATCAAACGGGATCTTAGTTCGAAGATTACAAAAGTACAAGTCACTTCTTTCAATCGGGTTCGACTCCCAGTGTTGTACCAAAAAAGAAAAAAGAGGCTTTCTTTCGAACACATGCTTCATGGAACTAATTTAATTAATAATTAAGCGATCAATTAGTCATAATTACTGAGCAGGAAAAGTCAAAAGCTTCTTAACAACTGGAGAATATATATATATATATATCGTGTGTTATTCAAAAAATTTACAAGTTAAATAATTCAGTAATATTAAAATTATTTTTAAAATTGATAGTATCAAAGTCAAGTCCTAGTCACAACCACTAACAACCACTAAATGATAAAAAAAATAATTATAATTACGAATGTAGCTTCTAGAGGCATGTGGAATAAATTCCCCGTGTTCACAACTAAATGATAAAACTAGTCTACTTTAGTTTCTATGTTAGGTGTGATTGATATTTGAAGTATTCCAAGTCTAGACTCTAGAGGCATGTGGAATAAATTCCCCGTGTTCACGACGTTTGGAAATAAATGGTCTTTTAACTCGTAGAATTGACGGGTCTGTTTATTTTTTATTTTTAAAAATTATTAAAATAAAAAAATTTGTTTGATAATTATTTTTTATTGTTATTTTAAAAATAAATTTTTTTAAAAAATTATTTTTAAAATAGAAAAAAAATAGAAAAAAATTATTTTTATTTTTTATTTTTGTTTTTAAAATACAAAAAAAATAAAAAACAACATATTTTTTAAATAATTTATCAAACTAATTTTTTATTTATTTTTGTTCTACAAAATAAATTTTAAACATAATTTTTAAAAATAAAAAATAAAAAAAAATCAAACACACTCGACTAAACTAATTAATGACAATTATATATGACTGGAGGCCATATATTGACTTAACGCTCATAGTCATGGATTGAACACTAATTAGAAATTCCCTCCTCGTGACGAAAACTTTTTTCTTTTTTTTAACGTAGAGAGTATCGTTAGATCAGCTTATAAGTCAATTGAGATTAAATTATTTTTAAAATAATTTTAAAGATACACTATCAGTGTTAGTCATTTTAAAATTTATTCTCTGTCAATTTTTGGCAACAAAAAACATAACTTACAAAAGCTTTTTTTTTTTTAATGAATGACATTAACCTGAAGCTCGTAAAAATTATATTTATACTTTTTCTAGTTTCAAATTGGAACAAGAAATTTTTTTGAAATTTATAAAACATATATTAACGTTCTCTCAAATTCTAAAATTAAGTACACTAATTAACATTTTTTATTTTAAATTTTTATTAGTAATTTAATTTTTTTGATGATTTATACTATAATGAATTAGATTATTTATGAGTTTTTTTAAAAAAATTCATAAAATATATAAATTTCATTAACAATTTTATCATTAGAGATAAAATTGTGAGTAAAGATTTAAAAAACTTTATTGGAAGTGAATATAATTTACTCTTTTTTTTGTTAGTAATATTATCTTTATGCCTTGCACATGATATGGAATATGGCTCTTATCAGAACAACTCTATTTTAAAATGAGAAGTGTGAGTAATACTTTAATTGTAATGGAGAAAATTTTAAACTTATAAATTATAAAGAGACATTGGTACAAATCACATGCCATATGTTTTGTTGATGGATTCACCCGTTGGCGCAAAGACACAATATGAACTCATCTCACTGTATGAAAGAAGAGACACAATTGAGAAGCACCTAACTAAAAATAAAAAACTAGGTTGCTGTGGTCTTCATTGGTTTCTCCCATCACATGATGGTGCAATTGCTGTTGTATCGATCGTCACAGACCACGTGGGAGGGATACTGCGGATACTGAACGTGATAATATAGTGGCAATTCCGTTGGCTTGCCTTCTTTCTCTTTCTCTTTCTCTTTTTCATTCTCTTTTTTCACTTCCTCTACACTTTCGACGTTGGCATATCCGAACTTCTTCCTCAGCACCAAAGTCAAACACACTGAATCCACCCCGTCTCCGGTCACCACCACTTGATCTCTATCTTCTCCTCCTATTGACACCGAACTCACACCTGCATGTTTTGTTCGTGACAAAAAAGAAAAACACGAACATTGATTAGCCTGGTCGACCTATCTTGGGCATGCATGATCTATAATTAAAAAATGAAAACCATTCGTATAATATGCAATACAATACTTTGCAGTGTCTGTATCATATTGTGTATGTGTTAATGTAGTGTGAGTATCCATGTTTCATGGTTGAATCATAGTTTTGATCAAAAAAAGAAAAAGGGTTGAATTGGGATTGAGTTAATAAGCATAAGCAAGCTATGAGATGCACCTTCTGCCCCGGCAGCAGTTTTTAGGGCCTTGCTTCTGCTTTTGTCACTGTCCATTCTTACGTTTATAACTATCTTTTGCTGCACCAGAATATGTACAGAAAGTTCAATATAATGTAGCTGCTAGTACTTGAATAATAAAACTATCTAAACATGCAATATTCATCGATTGTTAGAATTACGAATCTCACCTTCATGCTTGATTGATTTTTGATATGCTACGAAAACAATCCCTTCTTTGTATTTGTGCTTGATGGAATGTTGAGAAATTAGTGCTTAGATATTGATTATATATATGTGGAGGTGTCTGGCTGACTAGTGTGTTGTTTTCTTGGTTGACTAACAGGAAACAGCGTG
The DNA here is from genome assembly GCA_037074535.1 of Gleditsia sinensis. Classification (NCBI taxonomy): domain Eukaryota; kingdom Viridiplantae; phylum Streptophyta; class Magnoliopsida; order Fabales; family Fabaceae; genus Gleditsia; species Gleditsia sinensis. The sequence goes on along the minus strand of CM073470.1, from coordinate 2,170,961 downwards.
AGCACGCCAAAAGAAGTAAACCATGAACTCAGCAAATATGATTTTTTTAACTATATATATAATTATATGCATATATGGTTGAGAAATAAAAAGACTTGGTCAATCTTTTTTATTATCAAAATCAATGAGGAAATTCCAAATCTGTCCATTGACATTGTCTTATAGAAAAGTATTTGGTGGTTTGTATATTTTTCAAATATATATTGAATTTGAACAGGTAATGCGTGATCAATTAAGTGCTCTATCATTTTTTTTAACCTTTTAGAGTCAAGTTTTAAAATGATTTGTTCTTGTGAATTTTTAAGTTTTGGCATGGAATGCCTCCTTTTAATGGATAAATTAGTTGCTACAAAAAAAGAAGATGAATTAGTTAAGGTAGCTCAAAGTAGCTTGATCACTACTTGATAACAATTTTTTTTAATTAACAAAAAATCTTTTTTCTTTTTCTAATAAATAGCAATATCATAAAGTTAGAATGAAACTAGTTTCTAGTCTATTCATGCTTACTTTTTCCGTAATCAGGTTGTCGTCCGGGGTCCTATTTACTATAGCTAAGATATTTGTAACATTAATTAACATAATATTAAAACTAATTTACTTTCAGAAGTTAAAACTTAGTATATAATAAATTTGGTTATAACAATCGTAAATTCTTATGCATATTATTAAGAGAGTTATCTTGGGGATTTAGTGATCATACAAATAGTTGCATTTGTTAATATGTCAAACTAGACCTTTGGAAATATATTGATAGATCAAGCCCTTACAAGTTCATACTTTATGACAATTGATATTGAAAGTACGTATACAAAGAGCCTATCCACTCTAAGTCACTTGTGAATAGGATTGTAAAGACGCGCGTACAATCACTTTTCGTCATTTGCTATGAAAGAGAGATTAAAAATTGCCTTTTTTCACATTCCAACTGCTGAAACCTTCGTATCGAGAGAATCCAACAGGTCTGAAACTTTAGTGAATTTAAAGGTGCTGCTCTGTCCAATGGGGAAGGTCTGGGAGCATCTGTTCCCTTCCCCTCTCACATTATTGTAACCTGGAAAATCCAATTTCGAAAATGGCACTTCCTCAACCAAACACAGCCCAGCTTCCACTGCCATCTCCTCTATTTCCCAATTGCAATAAGGGTGCGCTGTCTTGTGGGTAATGTGAATTTCTCCATCTTGGCTCACCATGTCCCTAGCATTGTTCAGAAACCCCCGCACCACCTTCTTGTGAAGCCTGAAATTTCATTGAACCCGTTGCTTTTGTTAAGTAGATATATATTACCCTCTATTAATTGAAAGAATATTCCTCTAATTGAAACTAGAGGGACAAAATTGCTTTCGATCTTGGTTATATTAGAGGGACTAATTAAATAATGTAACTTTTTGTTACTCTTACTCAATTTGCATCCTGTCATGCTCTCTACAAAAGAAACCAGCATGAGGAAAATTGAAGATGATTCGATCAAACCGTTGATTTTGAAGAATAGGATGTTGGCTCATAGTATGAGCATCCACTTCATGCGCAATAGTGCACCCTAAGTTCTTGAGATAATCCAAGTTCCTACAAGCATCCATGGAGTAATTCCTCCGTATTGAATCTAAAAAATTCGTCATGATCAACGGGGTCAAGTTTTAGAATCCAAAAACAACGGGAAATCTGCAATTGAACTAATCAAGAAATCTAGCAATAATTATCAGAGAATATGTTCAATCTGGAAATGCAATTATTCAGAACAGGATTAGATGACAGAAATGTAGATATATTTATAAGTGAACCTTCGGAGTCTAGAGACGTCGCAACCATGTTAGTAGCAGAGCCAAATGCCTTTGCCAAGCATAGTGAGAAGGAGAAATCTCCCTCTCCCACGAGCAGTATCTTATGGGAGTTACTATAATGCATTATCGTTTTCTCTTCCATTTTTTAGTTCTGAAATTTGCAATTCAAGCTCAGTTATAGACGTAAAAAGGCATCAGAGGCAAAGAATATAAACACGTGTTGGCGTCCGGAAGGGCACTGGGATCGATAAGATATATCTAATTATTATTTAAAACGTTACTCACCCATTTTCTAGATGAATTTAATTATTGGTTTTCAGATGCATGTATTTGTGGGAACTGAAAAGCTTGCACTTTATGTATAATGATAATCTGATGATGAGTAAGAGTAGCTAGCAGTCCCCAGATTCCTGGAACTGGGAAGGTATTTTGCTGAGTTAATTAGTGTATGTTGTTTCCAAATGCTATGCTTTTTCCCAATAAAAGCCACTATAGCTGTAGTGAGCATTTGTATCGGCCAATTGATTTGAATTGGTAATACCTACAAAAGATGCACAGTTACATTGGAAAAGTTCCAATTCATTTGATGCGAATTACGATGGTATATTTTCATGTTTCAACATTATAATATTTAAAATTTTATGTTCAGTATGGAAAAGAATTAAAAATATGAAAAGTTTAGTTACGAGAAGAATGTGTGTGTGTGTGAGAGAGAGATTAATGTCACAATAATAAACAGGGAAGAGTATGTTTGGCTATAAGATTAAGCCGAAAATATGAAAATTAAAGACGTGTTTGACAAAAAAAAAAGGGAGAATAAAAACGTAAAAATTGGAACGATAATTACTCCGTTCTTGCTTGGTACAACAAAAAGTACAATAATTCAAAGTGGGATGCAAATCATTTGCTTCTTCTCCCATTGTGTGGAAACAAGCTACAATGATATTGTTTCCAATTTCCACCCTCTACTGGGCACCACGAAGTAAAAGAAAAAAAAAAACCTTTAAACCGCACTGCCGAGGAGACATTGAAAATTGATATAATTTAATTAATAATTTAAAATTTTAAAATTATATAATAGTTTATATGATATCAGAGCTTTCGTATTAAAAAAACAAACAGACTCAAAAAAGATAACATAGTCGAAGAACGGAAAATTGATATTATTTAATAAGTTGTGATTTAAACTTGATCAATCTCATCCCATCCTTCTTTTTCCTATATATTTTCCTACCATCCGATACCAAGCATAATTACCAATATCATTACAAACAAATCATGCCAACCTCCAAGAAAGTTTCTTGCAACTCAATAATACTAAGAGACAGGAACGACCTCTGCATGTTCAAACCGGCCCAAATAAACCGAAGAGAAAATTGATCCTAAAGATATATACAAACTAGGTGACTGGTGTCGACTGAGGGTTGGCGAACCTAAAAAAATCCAAGAATACGCCTGCTCAAGAAATCTGGACAAAAACACGAGGATGATTACCAGAACAGAGAGCAACAACGATTTCACACAAAGCCACTTGTCTCATGTCCCTGCTTTGATTTCAAAAGGAAGTAGTTGCACCCTCCCCGGAACCACTGCTTCATCCACCTCACATGATTCCAACACAACCAATCTCAAAATCATCACCTGCACAACCAGGGAAATTTGTATAGTGGAAGGCCAATCACTGCTTCCTCTATTGTCATTGTAGTACTACTTACTAGGTAGGACCTCAAGATTTGCCAATATTTAATTAGCGATACCAAGATTTCATTTCATGAATCAAAGTTGCCATGAAAGCATAGTTATTGAAACCGCCTGAGAGTTGAATTGATAAGAAGATCAGGAACCGCTGCGTCACTGAACTAATTTTTAATATATATTTTTAAATAAATATAGTATAATATATTAAAAAATGATATTAATTAATACAACAGATTTTATTTTGATAAATTAATATATAATTATAGAATTATAAAAAAAATTATTATCAAATCTATATGCATGAACTAATAATATAAAATTAATTATTGCAATAAAAGGGGACCCTATCAAGTTCAAATGCACGGGTCAACTTCAAGTGTCGATCAATCTAGTTCAATTGCAAAATCAATCTAAATGTTAGGACTAGACTGATTCGTGGCTGGTTCACCAATTAAACCAACCGGGATGCTATGAATGCTATAACTGTTATGCATGAAAGCGTACAAGTGAAGTAAAACTCTGCAGTAGAAAGCCGAGTTTATTTTATCTAATGTTGGGTAACTGTATAAGAGAAAAGAAAAGCACACTACGTACATGCTGGGTCTTGAAATGTTTTTGCTGCATTGGGCCCATGCTATGTGTGAATCCCTTAAGCATTTCATAGAAACGAAGAGTCTGCAAATTCTTAATATTTCGAATGTCATTAGGTACCTCCACAAGCGGGCGGCATGGCCCAACGTACAGCTTCTCAAGCCGGTCTATCTTCAACGTCTTCAAGCTCTGCAGAGTTCTTTGGCGTAAAGTCTTGAGCTTTAGCAGGCACCCTTCTTTGAAATGCAGTTCATCACCTGAAGGACATTAATAATTATAAATATCTGAAATTGTAGATCTCACTCTACTCATAATTTAAAGGAAGTACAAGAATGCACGTTAGTATAAATACAGCGTGCGTACAAAGAAGAGATATACTCTATCCTGCATACGTTTAGAATAGTTAGGTTTCAATGGGACTAAAATAACTTAAGATGAGAGTAGAGAACTGTCCTTGTGTAAATCAATAAGCAATCCTCCCATCATGGACAACCCCCATTTTCACAAGGCTCACATATTAATCACTAGTTTCCTATGGTCTAACTTGTCCAAAAAATAAAAAATAAAAAAATACTATGGTGTAAATGCAAATGAGTCTCAAATATAAGATTATCACATGCTCCTACCAATGACACAACTAATTCGACATTCATATTAATCTCTAGTTTATAAAATAATCTGACTTATATATGTTAGTCCATAAGTAGTCTTGGCCTAGAAAACCGGATTTATGAGTAAAAACGTTATATGTATGAAAAATATTTTGGTGTGTTGCCGGTGAAAAAATAAATTCTACAAGCAGTACACTAAATGCTACATGTGTTTGTTTAAATTTAAAAATTGTTATTTTTTTTTTAAACAGACATATGGTAACATTTGGTAAGCTGTTGGTGGAATTTTTTTCTTTGTCTGCATCAAATAATCACTTTATATATATATATATATATATATATATATATATATATATATATATATATATATATATATATATATATATATATATATATATTCATTGAATTTCATTTATTTATTTTTGTTCAAACTTTCCTCACATCATGGTAGCAGGGAAGCTTTTAAAATTTTTCTTTTTACAAATAATGGCTTAACAATAGACAATTTCAATTTCTAAATTTTGGTAAATCTAAACAATATTGTGAAATAATTAAAATCATCCAAAAACCACTAAACTAAATATATAGAAGTTATCAGAATGACGGCAGCGCTTTTATATGTATGACATCAGAAGAAAGGAACAATTCAAGAAAACAAGGAAATACATTTTAGACTTGGTCTTTTATAATTTTGTTAGATAATATTAAAAATTATATATTCTTAAATCTCAAAACTTTTGAAATATTAACGTTGTTATTATATGGTCCAAATATTGTACCATTCATGATTGTCAATTTCGATAAGAATTGTCTTAATTTCTGCTAAAAGTGAAAGAAATATAAATTATTTAATAATACTAAACGTAAATAATTCAACCTAATTAGGCCAATCATGTATATTATGAAAGTAATGGCATAATACTATATTACTATAACAAACACAGTGATGTTGACAGTATTAATATTTATATATAAACGCGTGATTCAGAAAAAAAAACACCAAAGATAGAGTTGAAAACTGTGAAATTTTAGAATCTAATTTGTGTTGTATGTTAGATTCTTCTTTTTGTCGTTTTTTTAAAAGTAGTAAGCAGTATATTATGACAGAATTAACAAAATATTGCCGCCTACAACCAATGAACCTACAACTTAATGTTGATTAATCTGAATGTAGATGTTTGACTTCCTTGATTCAATTCATATTAATTTTAATTAACTTAACGAAAGATGATCGATGAAGAAACACCAATTATAAGCCACTAGGTGAAGAGTGTGGGCATTTAGTACGCACAATATCTACAAAAGTATTTTTTTAGAAGTGTTATTGGAATTTATTGGAAATTAAATTTTTTTTGGACAATTTAAGAGGTGCACTCCCTCATATCAACATAATAATTGCTTCAACCAAAAAAATAAAAACTTATGTTTACTTTGAAGAATTAAATAACTCATGGGAAAAAGCCACATTTTAATCAATTTGGTTTTATAAATTATGATTAAATTATTTTGCTCCATTTACTAATCATTTTTACTAATATTAATTCTTTTTAAAATATTAACGGAGTACATATTTTATCGTATTTAACGTGCTTCGTAGCTGAAACCTTGAGATTGAAAGAGTCCTTCTTGAATTTGAAAGTACTGCTGCACATTCCAACATGGAAGCTTTTGTTGCATCTATCCCCGTCTCCTTTCTTATTAACGTAAGCTGCATACTCCAATCTATATTTGAAACGGCGAAGAGCATGTTTGCTTAAGCTTAAGCTGAAAATTTGCAAACTAAAAATACAAATGTGAAAATTGGGATGAAATCTACATTTATTATTGCTTGGCACAACAAGCATTACAATATATAGTTGAAAGTGGAATGCAAATCATTTTGCTTTTTCTCCCGTTTTATATATGGAAATAAGCTGAAAATGGTCTTCTACATTCAATTTCCACACTCTACCAAGCGTAACCGATACCATTACAAACAAGTCAAGCCACAACCTCTAAGGAAGTTGCTTGCAAGTCAATAATGTAAGAAATTCGGACAACAGAGGATAATGACATAAAACCACAAGGAAAACCATCAGAAAGGAGCAACCTTGGCATCTTCAAATTAAACCATAACCATTTTCAAACAAGTCATGCCACAACCTCTAAGTAAGTTGCTTGCAACTCAATAATACAAAAAATTCAGACAACAGGATATAATGACATACAACCACGTAACAAACCATAAGAGAAACTAGAACAACCTTGTCATCTCCAAACCCAAACAAACCAAAGAGCAAAGTGATCTTAAGATATATATAAAAGAGCCATAGTTCCGTGGGTGGTGACTGGTGATTACAAGTGAGGCATAACCTCAGAAAATCCAAGAAGACGCCTGCTCAAGAAATTTGGACAAAAAGACAAGGATGACGACCAAAAGAGAGAGCAACAAAGCTGTAACCCAAAACAACTTATCCGTTCCTGGTTTGATTTCAAAAGGAAGTGGTTGCACCCTCCCCGCAACCACTTCTTCATCCATCTCACGTGATTCCAACACAGAACCAATCTCAAAATCATCACCTGCACAACGAGGATAATTAGTATGGTGGAAGGCGAAGCATAGAATATACTTTATTTTGATAAAGTATTATGTACATATAAAATTATAAAAAAGTAATTATCAACTCAATATGAATTAAAAATATAAAATTAATTATTGCCAAAAAAGATCCCGTCTAGTTCAATTGCAAAATCAATCTTATTGTTAAAATGAGACTAATTGGATGGATGATTCATATATAATTAAATCAACTAATCTGGATCCTATAACTATGCACGAAAGAGTATATATAGGCCAGTTCAAATAAGTAAACTTTGCATTACAAAGACGAATTTAATTAATCTATTGATGATGGGTAACTAGATAAGAGCAAAAGTTGAAATTTATCAATATTTTGCAATTGGAAGCTAAATATGGGGAACTAGAGAAGTGTTGCATTTGTTGAAACGACTTACTACCATATCTGTTCTTCATGATTTCCATATAGTGAAGAGAGTTGCTGAAATATCTGTTCCTTGAGCCCTGCTTGTTGAAGAAAAGCACACTAGGTACGTGCTGGATCTTGAAATGGTTTTGCTGAGTTGGGTCCATGCTATGTGTGAATCCCTCGGGCATTTCATAGAAGCGAAGAGTCTTCAAATTCTTAAGATTTCGAATGTCATTAGGCACCTCCAGCAGCTCGGGACATGGCCCAATGTACAGCCTCTCAAGCAGGGGCAATGCCCCCTCACCTATCGTCAACGTCTTCAAGCGCTGCAGATTTCTTAGGCGCAAAATCTTGAGTTTTTTCAGCCACCCTTCTTTGAAATTTAGTTCATCACCTGAAGGAAATTAATAATCATAAATACCTGGAATTGTAAAATAAAATAATTTGACTTATTAAGTACGGTATTTATCCACAAAAAAATCAACATTACCTTGATATGCTTCACGGAGCTCGAGCTCCAACAGTTCCTTCAAGTCTTTGAGGGCAATTATTGGATCAACTGAAAGTCCTGACCAATTCAAGTGTAGCCTCACTAGGCTTTGGAGTTTGGAAATCCATTCTGGCAATCTTTCTAAACGCCCTTCCAAGTAAAGGCGTTCGAGATTCTTTGGAGGATGGGTTAAGGATTCTAGCTCAAGAAATTCATCCTCATCCACTGCTCCAATACTCAGTGAGCAAAGGAAGGTCATGGTCTCAATGGCACTACATAGAGCTCTTCCATTTTGCCTTCTAAGCCTCGTGATGCCCAGCTTCTTCAAATACCTAAGTTTTTTCAACTCTTTGATTATAGAAGCAGGCCCTTCGCTGATGTCAATAGAGTATAGTTTTCGCAGGTTCTTAAGATGCCCAAACCCTGACCCTTCTTTGATCTTCAGTCCTTCGAAAGAACCCATACCCAAATCAATGTCATCAATGAAGGAATAACCTAGAAGGTGACGAAGTTTGATGAGCCTATTGATCTCCTCCGGAAGCTCATGAACTTGGGAGTTTTTTAGATCTAAAGTGATTAGATTATGAAGCTTGCCAATTGATTTTGGAAGACTCTTGGTTCTAGTGTTCCTTATACTCAAATATCTCAAAAGCAATAACTGTCCTACTTCTTCAGGAAGGATATCAAGAGGTCCATCATCAAAGTCCAATGTTCTCAGAAGCCTGAAGGTGATTATCGTTGATTTTGGCAACCCCTTCATGGAAAAAACAAAACAAGACCGCACTGTGCGATTTGAAGCAGCATCTAGAACCCGATTATTATTCTCTTTGTCGTTATTAACGCTGTCATGGATTGCTAAACGTCGTGGTGATACTGAGGAGCTGAAAAGACTAGAATCTTTGTTGCTCAAAACATCACAGAAATTAAGCTCTTTGAACTTCTCACGGATGAATTCATGCATTAAATCATGAACTCGGCAACTTCTAGGTTGCCCATCAAAATCTACCCATGAAACCTGAACCAAGCTTCTGTTCGTCAACTCTCTTAGGTATTCCATTCCTACTTCTTCCGGGGTCGAGTCTGGGTTTTCTTCTACAAACCCTTCCGCCATCCATAGACGAATGATTCTCTTGCAGTTGACAGAGTAGTCTTCATGAAATATACCGAAGTAGAGAAAACAAAGCTTGAGGCGGTAGGGAAGATCGTGGTAACCCTCTGATAAGACTGCTTTGTAGCCTCTAAGGTGAATATCATGGTCTAACCTGAAACAGATTAATATATATCTGAAATTGTACATAAAATTATATTCACAATTTATCTCAAATACAATAATAAATAATGTTAGTATAATTAATTAAGATGTGTGTATAAGAGACTATCAAAGAGGTTACTATAACTTATATACAAGAGGAGAAAGTAGATCTTTCCTATAAACAAATAAAGAGTACTGTCTGTGTTAACCGAAGGTCTACAAATGGTCTAAGTGAGTCAAATGAATCCAATCAATGCCACAATTTGACATTCACATTAATTTAGACTATAATTTGTAAAATAATTTGATTTATATTAATCTATTAAGTGTTTATAAAAATCCAAACATTCACATAATTAGGTTACTCTAAGGTAAATATCATTTTCTAACCTTGAACCGAGGTTGTCGTGCACCTTTTGCCACTCAGAAACATTGTTGTTTTTGGTTGACAAAAGACTCCCAATAGCAACAATGGCGAGTGGTATTCTCCCACATTTTTTTACTATATCAAAGGAGAACTTTTCCAAGTCTCGTGGGCATTGGTCAGATTGGAATGCTTTCTGGTAAAAGAGCTTCATGGCCTCTTGAAGCGGAAGAGCCTTCATGTGGAAAGGTTCAACTAGATTGGCACCTAGTGCAGAACCCATGCAAAAGTCTGTAACTTTCTGGTTCCTGGTTGTGATTATGATCCTACTTCCTTTCTCATTTTGAGGTAACGCCAATTCTATCCGTCGCCAAAAATCTGCTGCCCACACATCGTCAAACACTACCAAGTACCTCTTTCCCTTCAGATATTCTCTAGCTTCTTTGATCAAGTGCTGCTTGTCCAACTCGAGGTCGAATTCAATGTTCTTCTGAAACTGTCTGATGAGTTTCTTTAACAAGTCTTCCACCTTGAAAGAACGGGTCACTTCGACCCAAGCTCGGCATTGGAAGGTTCTTGTTACCTTTTCGTGGTCATAAACTTTCCTCACAAGAGTAGTCTTTCCTGTATGTATAGATACCCAGATTTGTGAGTAAAACTGTTATATATTTGCGTTTTCATTGAATTCAATTTTTTTTCAAAATTAATTACTCCAACCATCTGTTATAAGTATTTTATCAATATATTATTTTTTGGATTGCATGATGATAGCAGGGAAATTTTTAATTTTTTTTACAAACTAATGGCTAAATAATAGGCAATTTCAATTTCTAAAAGGGTATGGTAGATATATGAGTAGGATGACAAGTTTAATTTCTTAGGAACAAAATTTTGAAGTTCTTTCTAATTTCTTCGCACCTAGAGGACCAACCTGATCTCCAATATTCTAGTCCAGCCGTTAGTTTTGCAATAAAAAATGGTAAAATAGAGAATTTTGTACTTACAATTACAAAAGGATAATATAGGTAGATATCACACTATAAATGCTTAGAGTAAATAAAAAAATTTACAATGAATATAGGTGAATATTTTAAATTCATATATGTCAATTCACCCAAGAAAAAGAAGGTTTGTTATGGTATTCATATTCTGTTATTCTAAAAAAATTGACGAATAAACATATTTTACGTTTAGAAGACAATCTCGTTATCAATTTAATTCTTAATAAATTTTTTGTACTACCTTAATATTCTTGAATATTTTCATTTTGATTTCACCTATTCAAATATTTTTTCGAGAATAAAATATATGTGAAATTAGAATGTAGTTTATAAAAAAAAAATTGTGAAGTATATCGATAGCCACTTTTATTTATACTTAAAAGTAGACTTTTTATCTTTAAAAAAAATTTGGATCAGTTCGAAAATTAGAAAGCATAGAGGAAAATTTAAAAACCGACTCGAACTATAAAAAAATTTAGAATAAACAGAGAAGATTACCAAGTCCACCGGGGCCCACAACAGGTATGACCCTGCGCATGGGAATTTCATCGATAAGTGAGGCAACGAGGGTGTCCCTTGGAGACTCAATGCCCACAACTTGAGTTTCGTCCATGAAATGTGCACGCAGCTTTTGCTCTTGCCACGACGATGTGTTTGGCCCTGGACTACTAGATCCTGCACTTTCACCACCTAAACTCAACTCAAAGGTTTCTCTTCTATCTTTGAGCGTAGCTATGGTGTTTCTGATATACTCAATCTCAGAGGTGATTTCATGGCTGGGTTTTATGCTCGTCGCAAACCCACCAACTTGACGAACCCAACCAACGAAGCCACGCTGCCCGGGACGACGCCTGGCCACCTGGTGATTAAAATCCATATTAATTTACTATATTAATATGATTTTATTATCCCCTAATTAAATTTTAACCATTAGACTGATGATTAAATTAGTTTACTTATTAAATCGACTTTTAAGTACGAGTTTTAGTAACTCAATCTATAATAAATTAATAATTAACTCATTTCTCATTTTATCACTCATTAATAATTTACTCACATGCACTCTAGCTTTTGTTTTTCGTAGGTGGATTTTTATTACAATGAAATATAATATTAGAATAAACTACATTAACCTTTCATAAGTTTATAAAAATTATACTCATATTTTTTTTAGTTTTAAATTAAGATTCAATTTTTAAAAAAATTTATAAAAATTAAGTACAGTCACATCTACTCAAATTAATTTTAAAGAGATTACATTAACTTCTCTTATTTTAAATTTTTATAAGTATTAATTTTATTTTTTGATTATTTGTAATATATTAAATTAAACTATTTATTAATTTTTAAAAGCAAAAATGCATAATTTAGCTATAAGTTTCATTAGCATTTTGTGAATGGATATGTGAGGTTTTTTTTTTTAAACCATTTATGTATTAACATAATAAAAGAAAGAGTACTGCGCTTCCTGTAGATTTCAAACTACTTAGCTTTAACTATGTTAATGGTGTCAAATTATTGGTTGATAGAGAATCAAAGTGAACTTACCAATAAATCACGACATACTATGCTTCTTAGATATAATTTCTTAATTTATTCATAATTTATTCAGAAATAATTCGCGGGATCATACACTTTTTCTTAGCTATAACGACAAAAAAGTGCCAACCTATTTTTGAAATAAACAACTCACACACACTTCCTTTACAAAAAAAATTCAATACAGTACCAAGCACTACACTTAGATTTATCAGATTTGTATTTGTTGCTAAAATATCAATATTAAATATTTGGCAATTGACATAAGACCTTGGTATCTAATTCTAATAAGTATCATTCTTATGAGAAATCTTCCAATTGAAAATTTTAATTTAAATAATTAAATAAAATCAATATAAAATATATATTAATATATTGCCATTAATGAAAAATAAAAAAAAAATAAAAAATATATAAATTGAAAAATTATTTAAATTCTATTAAATTCTATTTATTTTATAATTAAATATGACATATTATAGTAAATAATAAATTATTTAAATTTCAGTATAATTTATAATTAATTATAAATAGAAATCATAGAAAGATAATTAGTCTATCTATAACAGGAGATGAGATCATATGAAAAATATAACTAATTATTTTCTTTCCTTGGGTTAGAATCTTGTGACTTCAAACAATTAAAAATATATTGATAAAATAAAAGACAAGATATAAAAATTCAAATAATTTTATGAACTAGATTTGTTGATGTGCTTTAAAAAAATTTACAAATTTTATTTAATGAATTTAAAAGAAAAAAATAAAATTATTAAAAACTAATTAAAGGTTGCAGTAAATATAAAAAATAAAATAAAAATCTACACATATATAAGTGGATTAACGAGTGGGCTGAATCTAACCCAATAAAAATGTTATTATGATTCACTTAATAATATAAAATTTTGGAAAAAAAAATCATAAATAATTAATGAGCAAAGTCCGAAAATATGCTTAATCGAACTATTAATAAAAATAAAGTCATAATTGATCCAACTGTCTTTTGATTCAAATTTAACCATTTGCCATCCCTACCTCAAGCCTGTACTCGTCGATGACATCCTCGATGCGATGTGCCACTTCTCTCACTTTCCTGACCCAGTCCTTCACCATGTTTCTGTTGTTCCTGCTGAGATCTTCTCTTTCAGCTTTCACATCTGCGTCTCTTAGAAAGGACTGAATGGTCTCCAGATCTTGTTTGATGGCTTGGACTTGTGCGCGCAGTCCTCTCTGCACCCTCGCTTCGTTTATCAGCAATGGGATCAACTTCTCTACCACTAAGTTCACAGCAGTTTCAGCCATGATATCTCCCTCTCTCTCGCTAATCTCTCTCTCCAATTTGCTTCAATTGCGTACCTTGTAATGGAATCTAATTTATAGTTCAAATTAATCGCCTTATACAGTTCTACTCTTCCTCTCTCATCTTGACTCAACATTTTTTATTTGATTTGGCAACTGTATTATCATTTAATTAAATATGAACCCCTGAAATCATCAAACATCCACTTGCATTACTTAATAATTATGAATTGAACTATATATATTTTTTACATGCAATGATTGATAAACGAAACATATATATAGTATGAACTGAGGAAAGTTTTGATAACTTTGATCTCCATCGGATAAACTTGTACCTCATTTTTTTTTAATTTAAACACATTTAGTAATCTATGGTATTAATTATTAACAATAATTCAAATTAATAAAAGACACTTTACCGAGTCAACATGTCATTCAAAATTTGAATAAGACAGTTTTAATTGAATTTTCGCCTTCTAAATTATTGTGCTACGGTTAATAATATAGAACACTAAGCGTGTTCAACACGAGAAATCGAAATCCAAGGTTACTTAGCATTTTGAAATTAAAATTTTAAATACACAAAGTTGATATGGAGTATTTCATCCTTAATATTATTCGATAAGGATCGAGGACAAAATTTAGAGATACCCCAATGGTAATTAAAAAAAAAAATGTGCAAACTTAAACAATGTGGAAGCGACACCAAACTAAATATAAAAGTTATAAGAATGACCGCAGCTTCCTTTTATATGCATGACATCAGAAGAAACGAATAATTGAAGAAAACGACGAAAATTCCTTTATACATTTTAGACTTGGTCTTTTCCCTTATCCAAATATAGTACCTTTCATGATATCATACTAGGTGTATCATAATAATTAGTATATATTGTCAATTTTGTTTTTCATAAGTATCAATTGACTCATTGATTTTTATTTTGTTATTATCAAATGCATGATCACAACAAAAATGAAAGAAAAAGGTGGAGGTGATGAAATTTGATAAGAAAGATTTTTATTTTTGCCAAAATTAGATATGCATCAAGTGGTGCAAATTTAAAGACAAGCCATTTAATACTAAATGTAAATAATTCAGCATAAATTAGTCCCATTATAAATAGAATGCATGAAAATAATGGAATAATATTAATTGTTACTCTGCCACGCATAGTGATGTTGATAGTACTAATCTTATATATAAACACGTACGTGATTCACATAAAAGCATCAAAATATCTAATCTGTTTAAATGTTAGACTTTTCTTTTATCGTTTTTTTAATAAGCAGTATATTATGACAGAGTTAACAAAATATTGCCACCAACAACATATGAAAATTACAATTTAATGTTGATTAATCCTAATATATATGGTTGATTCCCTTCATTCAATTCATATTAATTTTAATTAACTTAACGTTAGATTATCAATAAAGAAATGCCAATTATAAGCCACTAGTCAGTAAAATAACCACAAAAGTAATTTGTTTGAAATTAAATATTTTTCTTGGACAATCTAAAGGGTAGACTCTCTCATTTCGACATGATATATAATTGCTTCCAAAAAAAACTTCTATGTACTTTGAATAATTAAATAACCCAAGGAAACAAGCCACATTTTAATTAATTTGGTTTTTAAAGTTATATTTAAATTATTTTTCTCCATTTACTAATATTCATTTTTTAAAAAATTGTCTTTTGATTTTCTTATGAGATAGAAACAAAAATTCTTCAAATAATATTATGGACAATTTACAAAACGATAGAATGGAATTTTAATTTCTTAAAAAAAGTTAGTCAAAGAAGACGAAAGGATGAATTAGGAATTTAGGACGAAAGAACTGTACTCCCAGGAGAGAATATAATTATTTTCTTTTGGGACAGGTTTCCTGGGAGAGAGAGAGAGAGAGAGAGAGAGAGACGAAAGAGAATACAGCATGTGGGAAAGATGAGCCCTTGCTACAAGATGAAATCACAGGCCCGGCCCGACATAAACACAGGCCCGACGTTTCAAAGAGAGAAAAAGAAATGAGGCCCGCCAATATGTATCATACATATGTAATCAATTTAATTCAAAATTTTAAAGTATGTAAAAAAAAAATTAAAATTATTAAATAAAAATTTATAAATAATTTTATTATAATTTTTAATATATCTTCTCGTATCAAGCCTTTTGAGTTTAAAATACAGAAAAATCACAAATTTATTATTTTTTATATTAAACTTCAATATTATTTTTTATTTAAAAGAATGAGAGTTGACTAAAATTTAATAATAACTTTAATATTATATTAAAATTATTTTAATTTAAAAACTAAATTATTAAATAAAAATTTATAAATAATTATATTATAATCTCTAATACCACGTAAACTCTAAAATAAATAATTTTAACAATGACAACACATGAGCTTAGTCTATATGAATCCATCCTAATATTAATCCAAATTGCATAATACCAAAGCCAAACATCAAAATGTACATAAATATTATATATTACAAACTCCCAAATATTTTAAAGTACTGTAGACAATACATTCTCAAACACAAGTACATAAGAAGAGGACTTATCTCATGCAAAATCTGAAGACACATACTGTTACCCTAGTACCAAAAAACAAAAACAGACCATCAAAGTACCCATCATATTACATTACACTGCCATCCAAAGCACAGTTCAGTTAGAAAATTAACGTTACAAAATAAAACCTGAAATTTAACAAATAACAATTCAAATGCATCATCATTTGTCGACAATCCTTTTGGCCAAGTGATTCCTGAAACTCCCAGTCAAATCTGAAAACAACCAAAAATTACATAAACCAATATAATATTTAATTAAAAAAATAGTAAAGTAATAAGTTACCCAAAGAAGTATTATATGATTAATAATTAAATATACCGTGCAAGACTTACCACGAACTTCACTCGTTAAGGAATCCAAGATTTTGAACATTGAAATCTTCCGCATTCTTAACACAAATCACCCAGGGTGAGCTCCTAATTATGTCATAGCCTTTTCCTTTCATTGAATCAATATCATTTATAAATTGTTGAGGCATTTCCCGAACGGAAAATTCTGTGAGACTTTCCAGATTTTGAATATCAGCGGGCACATCTACCATTTGAGGGCATAGCGCCAGCTGCAACTCTTTAAGCAAAGGCAGTGCACCTTGATCTATTTTTAAGGTCTTCAAGCGTGGCAAGCTTCTGAATCTTAAAGCCTTGAGTTTTTTAAACCATCCATCTTTGAAATGCAGCTCATCACCTTCATATGAATTGTAAATCAAGAGTTGCAACAATTCTGGCAAGTCTTTAAGAATATAGAGAGGATCTTCCTTTAATCCAGACCAACTCAAGCGCAACTTCATTACATTTTTAAGTTTGGGAATCCACTGAGGCAATGTTTCAATACGGCCTTCGAGGTACAGGCGTTGGAGGTATTGAGGAGGAGCATTCAATGTCTGTAAATCAAGAATTTCTTGCTGTTCTACTGCTGCAATACACAGTGAACGGAGATTGTTCATGCTCTCTATTGCACTGCATAATAGTTTTCCTTGGTGTCTTCTTAGTTTTATAATGCCTAATCTCCTCAACTGCTTCAGATTCTTCAATTCGTTGATAATGCTATCCCCATCAGTCACATCAACAAATAGTAGCTTCTGCAGAGCCCTTAAGCGCTCAATCCCTTCCTTTATTGTCACTCCTAAAATATTTTCTAAAGGGACAAAGATTGGATATTGAGAAGAATATGCTATTAGATGGCGCAGCTTGACAAGCTTGTTAATCTCTAATGGCAATTCACTGACTTGAGTATTTTTTATGTCTAGGGTCTCCAGGTTCTGAAGCTTCCCAATAAACTTTGGAATGATCTTCACTTTTGTACTCTTTATACTTAAATATTTCAAATGCAACAAATTTCCAACCGACTCAGGAAGATAATCAAGTGGTGCATCTTCCAAGTCTAATCCAATCAAAAGCTTGAAACTGGACAACATTGAGTCGGCCACAGGATTTGGCAGCTCTACTAAGTTAAAAACAAAACAAGACCGCACCCTACCGTAATTTGTGGCCCTTTGCAAAGAAGCATCAATACTATTTGTGTTAATGGACAGGCGTCGGGTCCATGCATGGAGGCTGAATCCCTCATTCTTCTTCACTTGGCAAAAGTTGAGCTCCTCACACTTCTTGAAAATAAAATTGTGCATCAAATCATGGACTCGACATCTTCGAACTCTGCCATAGGCATATACCAGTGACACTTTAACCAAACTCCTACGGATTAGCTCAGTCAAGTATTCTTCCGCTACTTCCTCGAGTGTTTGATCTTCGTTCTCTTTTTGCTTCACAAAGCCTTCTGCTATCCACAAATTAATGAGTTTCACACAGCTAATTGAGTAGTCCTCGGGAAAAAGACCAAAGTACAAGAGACAAAGTTTGAGGTGGTAAGGAAGGTCATTGTAACTTTCTGATAACACTTGGTAGAAATATCTAAAATGGGGATCGCTTGATAATTTTGAATGGAGGCTATTATGTACCCTTTGCCATTCAGAGGCATTTTTCATTTTTGTTGATAAGAGACCAGCAATTGCTTCAATTGCAAGTGGCACTCCTTCACACTTCTTAACAAAGTCTTCAGATAATTCTTTCAACTCTTCAGGGCAGCCTTCAGGATCAAATTGAAATGCCTTAAGATGGAAGAGCTTCAAAGCATCATTTGGAGATAGGGGTTCTAAATTGTGGATGTGAACTGGTGCAAAACGTTTACAAAATTCAGCAACACCCCTATCTCTTGTGGTGATCATTATCCTACCACAGTTGTTGTTATTTGGTAATGCAAATTCAACATCATCCCAAAAGCTTATGTCCCATACATCGTCAAACACAATCATGTAGCTTCTTCCCTGTAAATATTCTCTAAGCTCCCTTATGAGTATTGTCTTGTCCATTGTTTCATTAATCTCCTTGGAGGCATATTTATTGTCATCCCCCTCGTACAAGCTTTGTATCATGGCTTTTAATAGCTTTTCCTCCTTAAGCGAGCGAGACACAGTGATCCAAGCATAACAATCAAAAGTTCTTTTCTCCTTCTGCTTCTTGTATACATTATTCACAATAGTTGTTTTACCTTGATAGAAATGTTAAGGAAAAAGATGAACGGAAGTTAGAAGTATGTAAATGAAGAAAGTGCCAATTTTAGTCTAACTAAATGGAAAATGATTTGAAAAATAAATATTATCTTGATATTTATAAATAAAAAATAATGAATAATAAATAGTGATTAGATATTTAAATATTATAGTTCTTTATTATCTAATTATCTTTTAAATAAAACTAAAATAATATTAAAAAAACTAATATACATTTTTTGCAGAGTGTGTGTGTAGCTAGACCAACATGTCTCATTTTGTTTTCTTTTTTTTAAAAAAAAAGAAAAGAAAAGAACAGAAAATTCGTGTAGGAATTGGTGTTGATTATAGCAGTTTTAATTATATATAGCATTTCTTTAAAACTTTATAGAGCTAGATATACTCTCTTGTTGCCACTATATTGTCACATATTCACAACAAACCAATTAGATAAGAATCTCACAAATTGTCCCCTATTAGCACGTATAATTAATCATAAAATATAGTTGTGTACCTAATATGTATGTGAAATTGTGAATTTCACATTTTAAGTACAAATATTTTAGTTAATTTTATATTTAAACAGTGAAGGGCTATCAAGGAATATTGAAAATAACACACGTAATATAATAAGCTTAAATCAATAGATCAAAAGAGAAAGTACCTATAAATTAAATTAAGGTAGAAAAAATAGGGCGTAAACCTTTTAAACTGAGTAAAATTCTCTCTAGCACGACCAAATGATCATCAGGTATGAAGTATGATGTTTTAATGCCAATTTAGCGAGTAAGGATAAAACTATGGGTATTAAAATATGATAATCCTTACCTAGTCCACCTTCGCCAACCACAGAGATCACCGTACGCCGTGTTTCTTTGTTTAACAACCAATCTGCGAGTGTTTTTCTGGTTTGATCGACACCCACAAGTTGAGAATCATCCATAAAAAGAGCACCCAATCGAAGGTCATACTTTGTAGAGATCCTTGCAACTTGACTGCTTGATTCTGGTATAGATGGGTTGAACCCAAACGTCTCTTTTCCTCTATTGAGTCTGTCTATTGATTCTCTAATGCCATCAATCTCAGAAATAATATTATAACGAGGTATTATGGATTTAAGCAAATGACTAATTTTACTAAGAACACCAAGAAGTCCATGTTTTTTACCACGCTTTGCCACTTTAAACAAGTATTCGTCGATGACATCTTCTATGCGATAAGCAAGTTCTCTCATTTGCTTCACCCACTCTTTCACTAGGTTATTGGTATCTGCCATTTCTGCTTTCTGGTCTGCATCCTTTAAGTAAGCTTTTATCAATCCTAGTTGATCTTTGATGGAAGCCATTTGGCCATGAGCACCTCTGAAGAGTGTTACTTCATCTGTCAGTAATGGGACTAACTTATCAATCACAATATTCACTACTGTTTCTGCCATATGATGAAATTGTAGTTTTGCAGCAGCAAAAGAAGACTTGAATCAAGTTGTTCTTCTTGGCAAGAAAAGAAAGTAGCATTTTATGGAATAACAAGAGAGAGATACATGGTGCTATGTCAAAAGTTTGCAAGGGTTGGAGAAAAAGGAAAGCTAAGAACTAGTTTGAAAACATGAAGTGGGGTGCCACATCTGCCATCTGATGAATTTTGGAGTTTTGAAGCAGTCACGACAGAAATATATATAGAAGAGATAAGAATAAAAGCTTCTTGTTTTCATACTAACAACCTATTATTTTATCCCAAAAAAAAGAAGCCTAAAAGCATCTTGACAACATTACTGTTTATTGTTAGCCAGTCAGACAATTTTAGTGTCTACAACTATAAGAATAACAATATATTATTTTACATTTCCTTCTGCTTTATTCACTTACCTGTCGAAGTGAATAAATGAATGCAACTTTCCAAGTGTCTAATGACCTTTCATTAGGTTATAATTAATTTACTCATTAAGTCATTGAATTGAGAAATTTTAGGAGAAATATGTTATAGTAAAGTGTATTATTAAGTGATAAGCACTTAAATTTAATTGGCAAATAAATTTTAGTTATTGACTGTGTGATTTTTGATTACTCGATGGATGTACTATATTAATTTTTCCTCTCCGTATAATTCGGTTCTCTTTGGACCCATAAGGATATCACGACATGTCCATTAAAGTTGTGCGATAATTATTGAAGAAAAAGTCAAGGAAGAGAGACCGAATTTAATTCGTTTCTCACTTTCTCTTTGCCTCTGAATTTCTAACAACTATATTCAATGATAATTCTGATTTTAAAATCTTTATTATGATGTAATACTTAATTAGTTCATGTTAATCAAATATCAAAATTACGCTAACAATAAAAACCATATATTATTGGAAAAAGTTTAAACTTTTAAGATGGTGTACAAGTAACAATGATAATATCTGGATCCAAATATTTTTATCTTCAAAATCAGAGATTCTTTTTTTTTTTTTTAATAAAATGAAAAACATTTCTTTAAAAATTAAAGTCCAACAACACTTACAATCGTTATAGAAAAATTTAATAATAAATGAATGTCTATAATTTTTTCATTAAATTAAAAACTGAATAAAAATTTTATTAATTCCTTAAAATTTGAGATAAAAAAATCATCTTCATCTTATTTAAGTTAAATCCGAAAATTTCCAAAAGCCCACAAGATTTTTAGACCAGAAATAAAAAAAAAAAATACTGACAACTCGAAACTGTTCAAAGATACATGGAATTGTAGGAAGATATTATAGTTAGAAAAAACAAAAGGCCAATTATATTATATGAAAAATACTACTTCTAAATATATTATACTCTTTTTTTAAAAAACTATATTTCGCCCCACCTTTCGGGCGAAACGTGTGTTTTTTGAAAAAAGCAAATGCATAATATTTAAGAAAAAATTTACTTTTTTTAAGAAAAATTATAATATTTGTAATAAAAATATATAATAAATAAATAATTTCTAAAACCTAAATTCTGAATATTAAACTCTTTATTTTTTAAGAAAAATTATAAAATATATTTTTAATAAAAAATTATATAATAAATAAATAATTTACAAATTTTAGTCTCAAAAACGCAAAACTTAAAATCAAAAGCTTTAAATTATAAATCATAAATCATAAATCATAAACTATAAATACTAAAGTCTTTAATTTTTTAAGAAAAATTTTAAAATTAGTAATAAAAATTTATATAATAAATAAATAATTTAAAATTTTCAAAATCTAAAAACCCTAAATCTTTAAATTTTAGATTTCAATTTTTTAAATCTTTAAATTTTTAATAGAGTTTAAAAAATTTTGGAGTTCAGAGTTTGTAAATTATATATTTATGATATAATTTTTATTAAAAATATACTAGTTTCACAATTTTTCTTAAAAGATCAAAGACTTTAATAATTGGATTTTGTGGTTTGAATTTTTGAAGTTTGAATTTTAAATTTTGATATTTTAAATTTAGAATTTAAAAATTTAGAATTTGAAGTTTTAAAATTTAAATTTTTTAAAATTTTATTTATTATATAAAATTTTATTAAAAATATATTAATTTTAAAAAAAATTTAAGAGTTTAATATTTAGTGTTTAAAATTTAAGGTTTAAAACTTGATGTTTAAATTTTTTATATTTATATTTTAAATTTTGAATTTAAAAATTTATAGAATTTGACATTTTAAAAATTTAAGGTCTAAAGTTTGGATTTTAAATTTTTATTTTGTAAATTATTTATTTATTATATAAATTTTTATTACAAATATGTTAGTTTTATGTTTTTGAAAAAAATTAAATTATTTCAACTTTGAAGTTTAGATTTAAAAATTTAGAATTTGAAATTTATAAATTATTTATTTATTATACAATTTTTTTATTACAAATATTATAGTTTTTCTTAAAATGACACAATTTTTCTTAAGTATTATATTTTTTTTTTAAACAAAAATGCGTTTCGCCCCCAAAGTTGGGACGAAATATATATATATATATATATATATATATATATATATATATATATATATATATATATATATATATATATATATATATATATATATATATATATATATATATATATATTGCATATAGTATATTTTTTAACTATTATATCTCTGTACAATCCCTACAGATCCTTACCTAATCAACTCTGAGCCAAAAAATTTGAAAATACATAATAATCACTTTCTTTTCAACTTCGACTAAATTAGACAGAACCCCCATAACAACCTCATCCGTTAATGCTAGCTGGCTTATTAGGATAGACTTTTCTTTATTCGTTTGCTTATTACCACCGTAATACCTTGACACACATTTTGTTATTATTAATTTTAAATGCCACTGGCAATTAACAATCAAACTGACAACTTTGTGTACGGAGAATAATATGAGCTTGCCAAATCATTCTATATTTCTTCTTGGGATAATTATTCGGAGCTCCCAAAATAACATGAACTTGATTAATTAATTTGAATTGAAAAGGAATAATGTCCCAAATTTCATTAGAATCTTAATCCTTATATTTATCTTACTTTTTTTAATTTAAATGGTTGTAACAATGATCTTTGTCATAAAACTAGTCATTTTTTCTCTACTTTTCAAGATTAAATCTTATGAACATTCATATCATATTGATAAGTGCCTTGTCTCAAACATGATAGTTTTACAACAACAAAAAAAATACAATAAATAAAAATTTGTTTTTATAGTAAATTTGAGACTATCATTCCAATTTCATCGGACAGAATTTGAGATGTATCATCAAATAAGTAGCTAAACAACATTTTTGTACTTTTTTTTATAGCTTTGTTGTAGAGATTTCTATATAACTATTTAATAAGGTTTATTATACAATTCTATAGTATTAATATCTTTCTTTTACAAGTGATGCTTGAGGATCTAATCAATAAATTAGATATGATATATACCAAACGATGGAAATACAGAAATTCACTAAAATTTATCAATAAGTCAATTAGTTTAATAGTATTAGAGTGGTCTTTAACACAAAGAGTTTGAGCTAAATGAACAAAAAAAAAACTAAAATATAGGTATAAATTAGATAAATAGCTGAGTATTCAAGATACTTGAAAGTATAAGATATTTTCATTTTCCAAATATATCATATCACTTAAAAACCCGTGAATTTAACAGTTATATATATATATATATATATATATATATATATATATATATATATATATATATATATATATATATATATATATATTTATTTATTTATATATTATTGACATAGTATTTTAATTAAGAAAAATAGTATGTGAATGGGAGATGAGCGAGTAAGGGGAGGGTTAAAATAGGCCTTTTAAGTTGGCTGAGTAATATACATGATTATTGAAATGTCAGATTGAATATATGATTTGGATAAAGTTATCTTCATTGTGCTGAACACATATACATTGAAGTTGGAAAACATTACAATACTTTTTATAGTAAAGAAAAATAGCAACTTGACAATTATTAAGTATATTGAGTCTTAAATATTATTGACGATAACGACCTATTACTTTCCAAATCATATTTACTTAGATTAAATTGGAAAGACCTCTTATTAAAAACTAAACTCGAAACATTAAACTTACTTTAAAAGACTGACTATAATTCTAATTTATGTGGTTCCATGTTGTGCACGAAATAATAAAATTATAGTATAGAAGTGATGACCAAGTTTATAGTACTATTAATGTTTTAAAACTTGTGGTTCAGATGAAAACATAAAAAATGGCAGCAGTACGGGAAATATGGTAGGGCCTAAAGTTAAGAAGATGATGCTGGAATCGTATTCCGCTGCTGTGATCAACATTCTCAAAGGCTGCTCCCAAGACCCAACAGCTGCTTATTCTACTCTTATGCTGCATCTTATACCCACAAAAAAGATAACATCGACCACGAGAATAACAAATCTAATCTAATTAACTGATATCCTAAATTATTATCCTGTCCTTATCTAATTATTGTAAGAAAGAATATTTATTGTATGAAAGAAATTATAAACTGAAATGAAATCGAATCGCATTTAATGGAGCCAACTAATGATACTATCAAATCAGAAACTGAATAAAGGAAACCGATATAGACCAGATATGTATTTTTTTTTTTTTAATAATCCATAAGGTTTCCTAATAGCCAACCGATTTTTTCTTTTGGAAACCGATATAGACCAAAAGCAATGAAGCATCGTGTCAAAAATCTCCCTTTAACGAAAATTAATTTTAAGAGAAAATATTTTTATTTATAATAGAATTAATTTTGAACATTTTATTTAATAAAAAAGTTTCAAATTGCTGCTTTTATTTTATCAGGAAAACAGATTTTACTGAGTTTTTACAATTCTATTTTTTTACTAAAAAAATAAGAAGTTTTAATTATTTTAAAAAAATACAGCCAAACAAACTAATTCAAATTAATAAAGGACATTTTGTTGTGTCAGTTTCATAATTTGAATAAGACAATTTTAATAGAATATTTGCCTAGCTTTTAAATTATTGTGCAAAAGTTAATGATGCATGTAGAAGACTAAATGTGTTCAAATCTAGACGTTGTGAACTAAAATTATTCAAAAAACCACTAAACGAAATATAGACGTTATCAGGATGACGGCAGCTTGCCTTTATAATGCATGACATCAGAAGAAACGACTAATTCAAGAGAACAGCGAAACCTCCTTTATTAAGACAGCTAGCTGCTAGCAGCGGTGATGCTTTTTAAGTTATAATAATATACTTGTTTGGATATATATGGATCTTGAAGATAGTTTTGTTAGACAATATAAAAGCTATGTATATATTCTTGTTGAAACTGTGTTAAAGGAGAAAATCACTATAAGTAGCAAGATGAGCTGGTGTAGCTTCATTTTGTACTTTTCATGATATCATATGGCATAAGTCATAATTAATATATATTATTATCAATTTTGTTTTATTTTGTTATTTCGAAATTCATTATTGAACAAAATAAGAAGATGAAGATAAGAATATCTTACTTTTTTACAAAGATATTTTTCTTTTGTCTTGAAAACACGAATTAGAAAACAAGAAGGAGAAGGAGTTGAAACCCTATGTTGTATAAATGCGTGTGCGGGACGTGATAATTTCTTTTTTTTTTTTTTTAAATTTTTTTAAATTATAATTAATAAATTTAAAAATATATATAGATATTGAAGCACTCAATATATACCAATCTTATCAATACAAATAGTTGCTTCTGCCGAGTAGTTTGATTGACTTTACCCATGCAAATCATTTTAATTATTAAACCCTTTCAATAAAAATAGTGGGAATATGATTTTTTTTTTAAAAACAACTCTTATAATAATTAATTTAAATTTTATTAACAAGAACTTAAACGTGTATTGTGAAGTGGTACCCCAAATTAAACTCACTATATTTATTGGTTGTGTGTTATTGATCAAAGGATGGGAAAACCCACCAAATTAAAACCAAAATCCCAGAAGCTGAAAAAACAAAAGGAGAGGAAGATTATTAGAGGAACACAATATTGTTTTTGCGCTTGGACTAGATGTTGTACCTGCTGCAAACAAAGACACAAATCATATCAAACATGTAGCTTTTAAGTAATTTCGTATCTTTGGGAACTAGGCCCCAGATAATCTTTCTTCTTATTTTTTTTTTCTTTTAATGAGTAGGAATTGACTTAATAGCAAGACCAAAAGATACCCTCCTTTTTTAAAAAAAGAAAAAGAAAAAAGAAAAAGTACAAATAAATAAATGAAAGCACCTTTTATTATAATTAATTTAAATTGCATTAATTCCAGAACCGAAATGTGTACTATGTAATGGTTCCCCAAATTAAACTAAAGATATTTTCATCATAATACTGTAAAATTAAAATATTTTAAAAGTGACTAATGGGACCAGTTAGATTTTTTGAAAAATTTACAAACTTATAGCTATTTATTCTTTATCACAATTCACATTATCAAGTAGTATGTTGTCGATCTAATAAGACGTCAAATAAATAAATATCATCTTAATTAGTGTACTTTTTCAATTAAAAATAGTTTGAATACGAAAATGTTCTTAATAACAACTCTTATTATTGACTAGAACCTAATCCACATAAACATAATATAACCCATCTATATATCTATCTTTTGTTATATATAATAAAGTAACTGTCATTGGAGTCAAACCATTGTTTGCTCACAAGTGATGTTTTATATTTTTTTTGTAACTTTTTCTGAACCTCTAATTAAAAAATTATAAAATATATAGGTACAACGTTGGAGAATGTTAGTCTGTGATAAGTCAATCACCAGCCAAGTGTTAAAAAAATGCTATCATAATTTCCAAGCGAGTAATAATGGTTGCCCTCCACTTACATTCAGATCTTCTTTTAGAGTTTGGAAGGATATTTGCCAGGCTGGTTCACATATCATAGTGGCCAAACTGCAATGGATTATTGGGAATGAATAGAAGATATCCTTTAAGGTTACAGAATGGAAGGATGAGATCAAACCTGAGGTTTTTCTCCCAATCAATTCCTTAGAATGAGTATCCATAATTTTATTAATCCTACCACACATGTTTTTTAAAAATTATATTTTTAATGACGATTTTTTTATAATAATTCTAAAAATTATCATTGGAAGTATGAATTTAAAAAAGACTTTCTAAAATCATCATTAATAAGTTGTGGTATTATATTTTTTAGTGATGATTTTAAAAAAAATTAAAACTTTTAGTAGGGACATTAAAAGTTGATCAATTTAACTTTTGATTTTAATGAGATAAAATGCAATAAATGATAAATAAAAAAAGAGACAAACATAGGCCCTTGTTGGTTGATGGAACCATAGGTCCAGCCCGACATAAATTCAGGCCTTTTTTTTTTGTTTGGGCCAGTGACATAAATCCAAGCCTTATGCTAGTTGAGACTTGGTAAATTCTTGAAGCCACCCTTCGGAGAATTGCATCTCTCCCGTGTTCGGCCTCCAGGCTCCCCAGAAGGGCGGCGAAGGTCTCCAGAGAATTTTATGGTTTACCTGTATTTACTTTTTTTAAAAAAAAAAATTTCTCTCCTTAGGAGAGTATATTTCTTCTGTTAAAAAATATTTTTTTTCTTTTTTTAAAAGATATTAAAAGTTTAAATAGTTTACATCTCTTTTATCCAAATAACTTTAAGAAAAGATTAGAAATTGTGTTATTTTTTTAATAATATATATATTTTTTAAATATATAATATTTGACAAACTAAAATTTTAAAATCGTGTTGCATCTATTTTTGTAGTCATAATATTAATTTTTTTATATATATTTTATCTTTAAAAATTATAAAATTTATTTATTATGTCTTTATCTTTTATTTGTACACTTTAATACTTATTTTAATATATAAATAATAATTTTTCACTTGTCTAAAAAAATGTCACCCTTTGAATACTAAATCAAAATCATAACTAATTACTCCAAACAGTAAACAAAGAGAAAACTAAAAGTCCTAATCATTTTAAAATTCGAAAGAAATTATTCTTAAAACAATACGTATAAAATTACCTTTAGTTTTTATAATAGTAATAATAAAAATAAAAATAAAAACTAAACTTTACATACCATATATAATATTGATCCAACCATCAAAACATTCGTAAATGTTAAATATTACAAATTCCAATAATATAGTAAGTGTAGTAGAGATATTGTTGATGATACGCATTGTTACACACAAAATCACAGTAGTAAAAATCAATAAACTTATACTATTCAGTCTTAGCAAATAAATAGATTAACAATTTCATTGATATTTTTATAAATTTAATAATGTAGGTTGCACTACAATAAATTTAGTTTTGGTTGACTTCAAAAGTCATAATTAAAAAAGCAGTTTTAGTGAGGACTGTTTCAAGTTGTCACCGAAAAGATATCTTAATAAAATTTTAGTGTTGACCTTAAAATGTTATCACTGACACTTTGAATTCTTGGCTCTTGAATAACGCTGCCTTTCGGCTATGTTTGTTTTCATGTGCACAATGAAAATTACATATGCTTGTTCAAAATATGTTAATTTGGGGCAACAAATATAAAAAGTTCTCTTGGTGTGTGTTTTCTTTGTTTTTCTGATTTATCAAGAGTTTGCACATATCGTGTGTTGCATGCTGAATTCAAGCTGACGACGTGCTTCTGAGGTGGTTCTTGTTGGGTGTTTCGGTACGGAGAGGAATTATAGAAAGTTCCAGTATTGTTTTGAGTATTAATGGTTTGATCCTAAGTTCCCTCCTCTGCTGCCAGCCCGCCGGCATAATGCCATTTCCATTTCTATGTTGCTTGAATTTTGATTGTGGCATGTTGTAGAAATCGCATTATTTTTGGAGTTTCTGGGTGTGGGAAATAACATAGAATCTAGGATTTCTTTTGGTTGCTTGTCACTCAGGTAATCTTTCTCCTCCCATTACCTTCCTTGATTTTCTGGCACTGTTTTAGATTTCTCTTCTGGATTTGGTGGATGATGAACTATGGAGGGATGCTGTGTTTGCTTGCTTACTTATTTGGGGTTTTGAGTAGTAAGTATTACTGTCATTTGGATAACTTAGAAGTGGAATTTGAAACATGTTCGTCTCTCGTTACGATTCCTATTTTTGCGATGGTGATCAGAAACCCCGTGCCTCTTTTTCATTATCAGGTACATGAATCTTTGGTCAGAAGTTCATCATTTTCTGGTTGTTGTGAACTATCCGATTTCTCAGTTTCTGTTTAGATGATGAAAATCCTTTCGCATTGGTATTTTCAAATACATGAATCTCTAGGTGATACTATTATAATGTTTTGATTGTTGGGAATTGTGGAATATTTTGGGTATTTTGATTTTTTTGTGATAATCCCGTCTCTTTGCTTATTAGAATTTATACATTAGAGGTATATGTTTTGGTTTTAATACCCATTTGCTTTGCTTTTGTACTCCTACTCAGCCATTACTCCCTCCCTCATTAATCAAATTTGTCAACCAATTTCACAGAATATACACAACAAAAATAATAAATTATAGTCCAGTATACGAATGACAACGTAACGTGGTATTAATTTATTGTTCATATACGACTGGGGGAATTATAAAAAATACATTATAATAACCTCCTCTTTCAATTATAGTTATACAGGTTTTATTTCTTTTAAATATATAAATACGGCATTTTAATTTTCGCTCGCCAAATTTGGACCTTGGCGAAGGATGAACATGCGGTCAGGATAGGATCAGGTTTCTGAAAAACTTTGACTTTAAAAAAAATTAATAATTTAATTTTTAAATTTATAAACTCGTTAGATGACTTTAGAGATTAATAAAATAATTATTATGTAACAAATTAATAATTTTAAAAATTAATTTATACACTTAAAAATATACGAAAATTAAATTTAAATGGGTCTAAAAATAATTATCACTTAAAGTGGGATGCATCTTGTTATTTTACTAGCTCTAATTTAAATAACATAATATGGAAACAAATATAAATAAATAAAAATACACATAATAAATTTTTTTAAGACAATATATAATTATTCAATTCAGCAAATTTATTTTTTAATATATATTAACTGCCACTTCTAAACGTAACACACAGTATATTATATTTTGGCCAAGAAAATATTAATATATTGGGAGAAATTAAAAAGCATCCATATTTAATATTTCAAAACTTCTATTTCTTAATTCTTTGTTAACCACAAACTTTGTGCAAACAACCAAAATAAATAAGCCAAACTTGACTTGGTTTGAATTTTTCACAATTTTAAAAATACTTTAAATCATACAAGATATTATATCTTAAAAAAACTTAAATTAAAATTTTAAAACGGTTTTCTAGTCTTTATTTTTTTAATAACATAAAATAAAATAAAATGTACAAACTGATGGACATTAGTATTGAAATACATCGCGTTGAATTTTAAACAAATTAATATTACTGTCAAAGTCGTCGTGGCATAAAAAAACATTTTTTTTTCATATTTTAATAAAATTGGTGTCGTCCATATTAGTCATGTTGAATTGTGCTGGCGCAACTATTATTTACTCACTACATTCAGTTTGGATATCCGACAGGAATTGAACAAAAGTGAAAATTTATATTTCTTAATAAGATGAAAAAATAAAATTAAAAGACGTGTTTTCAAAAAATAAAATCATCTGTGACATTTTTGTAATTTTGAAAAAAATGTAATCATAAATATTAAAACAATTAAAATAATATCGTAATTATTGAATATCAAAATCAACAGCCAAATAAAATTTATAATTATTTACCTGTGTTTCTCATTTCTACTTTTTAATTTGCATCTTTAATATAAAAAGGAAGAAGGAAAGGTAGCATTTCGATTGACAATGAAGAAATACTGTGCATGAATGATTAAATTCTGTATACTTTTTTCTCCCTTAACTGGACATTAGAACGAGAAATCGCCCACACTCACCAACAGTGCGTATTTGATTATTAGAGGAATAATATTTCACCCATTTTTTACTCTCTTCTTTGCTGCTTCACTTCCTCATTCCTAATTTAGGAACCCTTCTCTTCCTCTTTAGCTAACAATGGAAAACCCAGGCCTGCTGGATAATGGAAACACGGGCCCAGCTCAATATAAAAGCAAGCCCTATGTCTTCCAAGCACAAAAAGGACTTTATTGTCCCAACAAAAAAAAAAGGCACAAAAGCAATTGGCCCTGCAGGTAGAAATGTCTCCAACATGATAGAAACAGAGTTAATTAGAACAAAGAGAAACAAAGCCATATACTAACCGAGAGTTCCCGCGTTCTGAAACTTAGACAATAGCCACCCATCACATAATAGACCAAAATTTCAAATATGTAATATTGATCCAACCATCAAAACATTCATAAATCTTAAATATTACAAACTCCCAATATTATAATAACTGTAGCATAGACACTGCCAAAGGAACACACATTGTCACAAACAAACTCGCAGTAGTAAAAACATAGGTTATTAGCATACGATGAGCAACCCATGAAGCTCCAATGAATCTGAGTACAACAAAAGAAAATAGAAACATAGGTTAATAATATTTTTATAAATAATATAAGTTGTAGCAGCAATTCAAAACTAGACAAAAAGATAAATAAATTCAGAACATAAAAACAAAAGAGGAATAGAGCATCTACCATCTCTATTTCTGAATTTGCCTTATATTTTTGGTACCCTAATGAGTTCATCATTATCTATCTTTTAGATGCTTCTAACTTTACGAATATTGATAAAGACATAATAGTTAATTTACATGACTTACTAATTTATAAAGAAAACTTCTAGTAAAAGCATAAAGACAAAGGAATTCAGATGACGTTGGTTTTTCAAGCAAAAATATTAGTACTCAACAAATAAAGTAAATAAACATATTTTATTAATAAATACAATATAGAGAAGACATGCTATGACTTACCACCAAAGGAATCAAAGTTGACCAAGTGAGAAGACTTCATTGTCCATAAAACAAGTCACCTCAGGTAAGTGCTTGACTATACTAAAACATTTTTCTTTCATATCATTTATAAATTGACCAGGCATTTCTCGAATCCGAAGACATTTCAAAGTTCTCAAATTCTGAATATCAACAGGCATTTTTACCATTTGAGGGCATCCCCCTAACCGAAGCTCTTCGAACACAGGCAATGCTCCTTTATCTATTTTTAAACTCCTTAATCTTTGCATGTTTAATAAAGTCAACAGCTTGAGTTTTTTAAAACATCCACTTCTAAAATGTAACTCATCCCCTTCATATGATTTGCGAAGATGAAGAACCATCAATTCTGACAAGTCTTTGAGAATAAGCAGTGGATCTTCCTTTAGTCTTGAACAAACCAAACGCAATTGCATTAAATTTTTAAGTTTAGGAATCCACTCCGGCAATCTCTCCAAAGGACCTTCCAAATAAAGACGCTGCAAGGACTGAGGAGGATCAGTTATTGAATGCAAATCAAGAACTTCATTCTCTTCCACTGCTTCAATTCTCAATGAATAAAGATACTTCATACCCTGTATTGCATTGCATAGCAGCTTTCCGCTGTGTCTTCTTAGATTCGTAATGCCCAACCTTCTTATATGCTTTAGATTAACCAATTCTTTGACAATACCATCCCCATCAATTGTATCAACAGTCGAGAGTTTTTGTAAAGCCTTTAAACATCCAATCCCTTCCTTTAATTTCACTCCACAAATATTTGTCACTAGGAAATGACTTTCCACATCATAGGTCAATGCTATTAGATAACGTAGCTTGACAAGCTGGTTAATATCTATCGGCAATTCACGCACTAGAGTATGTTTTAGGTCCAAAGTCTCCAGATTAAGAAGCTTGCCAATGAACCAGGGAATGATCTTAATCTTTGTGCTCCTTAGATTTAAATATTTCAAAAGCAATAAATTTCCAATTGCTTCAGGAAGATAATCAACAGGTGCATCTTCAAAGTCTAGTGCTATTAAAAGCTTGAATCTGGACAGCAATGATTCCATTAGAGGCTTTGGCAGCCCTTGTAAGTTAGTACCAAAACAAGACCGCACTCTCCCATACTTTGTAGCACCTTGAAGATTATCATCAATATTGTGTTTTTGGATTGATAGGCGTCGAGTCCAAGCATGGAAGCTAAACCCCTCACTTTTTATCACTTGGCAAAAGTTTAGCTCCTCACACCTTTTTAGAATGAAGTCGTGCATCATATCATGGACCCGACACCTTCTAACTCTGCCATAACCATACACTAGCGATACTTTAACCAAGCTCCTACGGATTAGCTCATCCAAGTATTCTTCTGCTATTTCCTGTAGCGCATGATCTTCATTGTTTTTTTGCTTTACAAAGCCCTCTGCAATCCATAGATTGATGAGTCTCACACAGTTAATGGAGTAGTCCTCAGGAAAAAGCCCGAAATACAAGAGGCACAACTTGAGTTGATAAGGAAGATCATTGTAGCTTTCCAATAAGACCTGGTAAAAGCTCTTAAGATGAGGATCGCTTGCTAATTTTGAGTGGAGGCTATCATGTACCCTTTTCCAGTCAAAGACATTTTTCTTTTTTGTTGATAGGAGACCTGCGATAGCCACAATTGCAAGTGGCACTCCATCACATTTCTTAACAAAGTCTTGAGACAATCCTATCAACTCTTCAGGACAGCCTTGGGGATCAAATTGAAATGCCTTAAGATGGAATAGCTTCAAAGCATCATTTGGAGGAAGGGGGTTCAACTCATAGATGTGAATGGGTGCAGACCTTGTACAAAATTCAGCAACACCTCTATCTCTTGTGGTAATCATTATCCTACTCCTTCTGTTGTCATTATTTGGTAATGCCAATTCAACACCTCCCCAGAAGTCTATGTCCCATACATCGTCGAACACAATCATGTAGCTCTTTCTCTGTAAGTACTCTCTAAGTTCTCTTATAAGAGTGTCCTTATCTATTGTTTCATCTTTAATCTTCTCAGCAGCATATTTGTTATCATCCTCCTCATAAAAATTCTGTATCATAACCTTTAATAGCTTTTCCACCTTGAACAAGCGAGACACAGTTATCCAAGCATAACAATCAAAAGATCTTTTCTCCTTTTGCTTCTTGTATACATTGTTTACAATAGTGGTTTTTCCTCCATACAATAAGGAATTAGAAGTTAGAAGTATGTAATGGAAGAAAGTGTCCATTTTGAGCTAACTAAATGAAAAAAGAATTGTATCATTTCACCCTTAACAAAGCGAATTAAATAATAAAGAATTATATAAACAAATGGCAAAAGAAAAAGTGTAGAGATATATGCTTGTCGTTGTCAAAATGTGGTTTTTTTTTTCTTCCAAAATATTATAAGCTTATATAGTAGTTATTGACTTTTGATTATGGTCTTCAACTCCTTTTAAAACAGTTATTTATATATAATTTATACATTGTAATTAAAGTTATTCACTTAATTCTATATTTGATATAGAGTCATTTTAATATTGATATTTTATATTATAAGTGTTATCTTAGATATTTATTTTTGATATACTGACATTCAAAATGACAATGTCAGCCAAAATAATAGAGTGTGGTGTAATGGAACTCTTCTGAATATTATCTTATACCACTACAAAATTATGAGAATCTCACATTATACCTCTTTTAGTTTTGTTAATTTTTATAATATACTAATTCTATCCTTTCTTAATTATTTTGGCTATATGTTCAGCATACAATTCTTATCAATGGTCTTTCAGGTTGATAATAATATTATACTAATTTATTTGTGTTAATGTTCCACTTAATAGTAAAATATACTAAATTGTTTTTTAAAACTAAGTATAATTAGAAAAATAAAATGGCCGTAATTAAATTCTATATTTAAGGTTATTAATTTTGAAATTTATTTTGACTTTCAGGTGGAATATTTAAGCCTAAATATATTTATTCAAATTGAAGTACTTAAGATCATATTTGGAAAAAACAAAAGTCGTAACTCAATGAATTTGTAATTTTGCAATAAAATATCTAACTTCGACAAAAATAAATAAATAAACAGTCCAACTGAAATTCACCCTAAAACTCACCGGGTCTAATTGTAAGTTTGTAATGCATGGAAAATAGGATATAACTAATGAGTTTCTATTAATGTATCAAAAGCGAATGTAGACATAAATGATTAAATTAAAGTTAAAAAAAATTGCATTTAACGCTTGAAATTGAGATAAAATTTCTTAAAACATGATCAATTGATCAATCATGATAGCTGTTCTAAAATCTGACTAATGACAACTTTGCAAGCAAGGATACGTAAGATTATATAGTGTTCAAAATCAAAGATCTTTACCTAATCCACCTTCGCCGACCACTGAGATCACGGTGCGTATGCTTTCTTCATGTAACAACCAGTCTGTGAGCATTTTCCTGGTTTTGTCAACACCCACAAGTTGAGCATCATCCATGAAAAGTGCACCCATTCGGAGGTCATGCCTTGTAGAGGTGTCTGCACAAAAACTGTAAGATTCTGAAACAGAGTTGAGCCCAAGAGTATCCATTCTTTTATCGAGTCTGTCTATCGATTCTCTAATGCTATCAATCTCAGATTTAATGTTATGACGAGGTATTATAGATTTGAGCATGTGACCAATTTTGCTAAGAACGCCAACAAATCCATGCTTGAGACCACGCTTTGCCACTTTAAGCAAGTATTCGTCGATCACATCTTCTATGCGATAAGAAACTTCTCTCGTCTGCTTCACCCACTCTTTCACCACGTTACTAGTGCTTGCCATTTCTGCCTTCTCGTCTGCATCCTTCAAGTAGGCTCTTATCAATTCTAACTCGTTTTTTATGGAAGTAATTTGACCATGCACCCCTTTCAGAAGTGTTACTTCTTCTCTCAGTAATGGAATCAACTTGTCAATTACAATGTTCACCGCAGTTTCTGCCATTAATTTGGTCAATTTTCGCACCACAGCAAGCAGATCCGAAACAATTATCTTTTTCGACTTTGCGATTAAACACTGGGAAGTGGGAGCCGGAGGTGAGGAAGGGAAATTTTTATAGATAATAATGAAAACTAAAAAAAAAAAAAAAAAGAGTAAAGAAGTGAGATGATAGATACCTTAACAGGAGTTGTGCGATTGCGAGCAGAAGACAGAGCAGAGGAAACCTTCTCCTCGCCGGCTGCCTTTAGCAACTATTAATATGTGTGGAGCTTTGAATTGGCCGGGTTGCCTTGTTTCATTGAATAACAAGAGAGATGAAGAAAGAAGGAAAGGTTTGGAAACATGAAGTGATGGTGTGCCAAGATCTGCCATCTGGGGAAGTTGGGGTTTTGGTCCCGAAGTTGAAGCAAATATAATAATAATAACGCTGATCTTTGACTGTTTGATAGTACCTAACCATATTTTTTACGCTAATCGATGGAGAAAGCATCCCCACGGACAAGAAAGAGTATTGTGAATTTGGTTAGTATTAGTATTACACGCACATACACAATAATTATTAAATATAAAATAATAGTTTATGCTTAATTGTTTAAAACATTAAGAATAACTATTTAATAAATGTTACAAATTGTATCTTGACAGAAACCACCCATTATTTTCTAAATCATAAATGCCGCCCATTGGTATTTTTTTTTTTTTAAATTGCCGCCCTTGACAATAATGAAAGTCTAATTGATTATTCACCACAACAACTCTATTATTTGTTTTCCAGCTCATAGTTGCACCAAAAATATTCGCAACAATACAATCGAACATTAACATATTAATGATAACTTCTCCTTTATAGTTTTCTTATAACCACTATAATATATTAACATGGTTTACCAAAAAAAAAATATTAACGTGGTAGACTTGACACGATTTTTTTTTTCTAATTTTAAATGTTACCAACAATTGACAATAAAACTGACAACTTGGTGTGTAGAATAATATGAGCTTGTTAGATTCGTTCTATATTTTAGAGAGGCCAGATTAACATGATATGAATTTAGAGTTTATTTGGCTTAGATATTTTTAAAAAAAGTTGCTGATTTTTTAAAATATTTTTTTTATAAGTTTATTTTATCTGGCCAACACTCAAAATGGCTTATAAATATTAGTAGAATCTATTTTACTAGCTAAGCACCTTAGTTTTTACTAAATTAAAATATTTTATAATAGGAATTTATTATTTGGATTATATACACACACACACACGTGTACGTATATATGTACGAATATTGTGATTTTATTTTATATTATATTTAATTAAATAAAAATTTAAAAACAATTAAAAATAATATTTAAAATATTTTTTCTATTCAAATAGTATTTATTGCAAAATAATTTATAAACATGTCTATTTTAGTAATTTGATAATTATAAAACATGTCCTTTTTTTTCTGGTTAGAAAAAGTGAATAGATTCACTAAGAACAATACAGGGTCCAAAGTAACAGAACAAACACACTGCAACACTTCCTAGGCTAGCAAGTCCAAAACACGAAATACAAATACAACCACTAAATAAGTCAACAACATATGAAACTAAACACAAACTGTCGGGCATCCATCTGAGAGTAGGCCAACCTGGCCAACGCATTTGCTAAACCATTGCTTTCTCGGAACGTGTGTCCCCGAATTCTGAAGCTTAGCCACGCATGAGATAATAAACCAAATTTCAAATACCATAATATTGATCCAACCATCCAAAAATTCATAAATCTTAAATATTACAAACTTCCAATAATATAATAACTATCACTGTCAAAGGAACACATTGTCACAAACAAACTCAAAGTAGCAAAAATCACTAGACTACTACACTTCATTCATAGCAAACAAATAATTCTTCAAACAACAATTGAACTGTATTGTCATCAATATTTATTAGCATATGATCAGCAACCTTGAACCTCCAGTGAGTCTGAAAAAACCAACAGAAAATAGAAACACAAGTTAATAATATTTTTATAAATAACGTAGGTTATAACAGTAACTCAAAACTGGACAAATAAATAAATAAATAAATAAATTCAGAATATAGAAACAGAGGATGGGTAGAACATCGATCCACCATCTCTATTTATGAATTTGCCTTATATTTTCAATACCCTAACTAGTTCATCATTTGATACGTCTAGTCTTACAAATATTGCTATAAAGACATGATAGTCAATTTACATGACTTACTGAGGACAACTTTTAGTAAAAGTGTAAAGATAAAAGAATCCAAGTGACAAGTGATAATAGTTTTTCGAGCAAAAATATTAGTACTCAACAAATAAAGTAAATGAACATATGTTATTAATAAATACAATATAGAGAAGGCATACCATGACTTACCACTAAAAGAATCAAAGTTAACGAAGAGAGATGAATTCACCGTCCATCCAATAAACCACCTTGGGTATGTGATTGAATATACTAAAACTTTTTTCTTTCATATCATTTATAAATTGATCAGACATTTCTTGAATCCAAAAATCTTTGAGAGTTTTTAGATTTTGAATATCAACAGGCACTTCTACCATCTGAGGGCATAGCACAAACCCAAGATTTTCGAGCAAAGGCAGTGCTCCTTCGTCTATTTTAAAGCTCCTCAATTTTTGCATACTTGCAAAACTCAACCACTTGAGTTTCTTAAACCATCCACTTCTAAAATGTAATTCATCACCTTCATATGATTTGCAAAGCTTAAGAGCCATCAATTCAGGCAAGTCTTTGAGAATAAAGAGTGGCTCTTCTTTTAGTTTTGACCAAGTCAAGCGCAATTGCACTAAATTTTTAAGTTTTGAAATCCATTCTGGCAATTTCTCTAAACGACAATCCAAAGATAGACGCAGTAAGTACTTAGGAGGATCAGTCATTGAATGCAAATCAAGAACTTCATTCTCTTCTGCTGCTCTAATATTCAATGAATGAAGATACTTCATACCCTGTATTGCATTGCATAGCACCTTTCCATTGTGTCTTCTTAGATTTGTAATGCCCAGCCTCCTCATATGCTTCAGATTATTCAATTCCTTGATAACATCATCCCCATCAGTTGTATCAACACACAGTAGCATTTGTAAAGCCTTTAAATGTCCAATCCCTGCCTTTAACTTCACTCCAGAAATATTTGTCAATAGGATACTATATTCCCGACGATAGGTAAATGCTATCAGATTACGCAATTTGACAAGTTGGAATATATCTTTTGGCAATTCACGAACTAGAGTATCTTTTAGATTCAAAGTCTCCAGATTAAGAAGCTTGCCGATAAATCTGGGAATGGTCTTAATTTTTGTATTCCTTAGATTTAAATATTTCAAAAGTAATAAATTTTCAATTGCTTCAGGTAGATAATCAAGAGGGGCACCTTGAAAGTCTAGTGCGATTAAGAGCTTGAATCTGGACAGAAACGATTCTATCACAAGTTTTGGCAACTCTTGTAAATTAACACAAAAACAAGACCGCACTCTCCCATACTTTGCAGCGCCTTGAAGATTATCATCAATATTCTGTTTTTGAATTGATAGGCGTCGAGTCCAATCATGGAAGCTAAATCTATCACTTTTTATCACTTGGCAAAAGTTTAGCTCCTCACACTTTTTCATAATAAAGTCGTACATCAAATCATGGACTCGACATTTTCGAACTCTGCCATAGTAATACACCATCGACACTTTAACCAAGCTCCTACGGATTAGCTCATCCAAGTATTCTTCTGATATTTCCTCCAGTGTATGTTCTTTATTGTCTTTCTTCTTTATAAAGCCCTCTGCAATCCATAGATTGATGAGTCTCCCACAGTTAATAGAGTAGTCCTCAGGAAAAAGCCCGAAGTAGAGGAGGCACAACTTGAGGTGGTAAGGAAGATCATTGTAACTTTCTGATAGTACTTGGTAGAAACCTTTAAGATGAGGATCATTTGCTAATTTTGAGTGGAGGCTATCATGTATCCTTTTCCACTCAAAGACATTTTTCTTTTTTGTTGATAGGAGACCTGCGATAGCCGTAATTGCAAGAGGCACTCCGTTGCATTTCTTAACAAAGTCTTGAGACAATCCTATCAACTCTTCAGGACAATCTTGAGTATCAAACTGAAATACCTTAAGATGGAACAACTTCAAAGCATCATTTGGTGGAAGGGGGTTCAGCTCATAGATGTGAACGGGTGCAAAACTTGCACAAAACTCAGCAACACCTCTATCTCTTGTGGTAATCATTATCCTACTCCTTTTGTTGTTATGATTTGGTAATGCAAATTCAACACCTGCCCAGAAGTCTATGTCCCACACATCATCGAACACAATCAAGTAGCTCCTTCCGTGTAAGTATTCTCGAAGTTTTCTTATTAGGGTGTCCTTATCCATTGTTTCATCTTTAATCCTCTCAGCGGCAGATTTGTTATTCTCCTCCTCATAAAAACTCTGCACCATAACCTTTAATAGCTTTTTCGCCTTAAGCATGCGTGATACAGTGATCCAAGCATAACAATCAAAAGATCTTTCTTCTTTTTGCTTCTGGTATACATTATTCACAATAGTAGTTTTACCTTCATATAATAGAAACTAGAGTTAGAAATATGTAATTCAAGAAAGTGCTCATTCTAAGATAACTAAATGGAACAAGAATTATGCCTTTTCACCCTCATTAAAGCTAGCTAGTTGTAAATTAGGATATAATTAATAAGCTTCTATCAATGTATCAAAAGATAATGCACAAATAAACTACTAAATTAAGGTTAAAAAAATTGAATTAGCCCTTGAAATTAATTGAGTTAAAATTTCTTAAAACATGATCAATTGATCTAAGGCCATAAATGTTTTAAATTCGGACTAATGACAACTTAGCAAGCAAGGATATATAGGATTATATATATAGTCTTCAAAGTTAGACATCCTTACCCAAGCCACCTTCGCCGACCACTGAGATCACTGTGCGTATGCTTTCTCCATGTAACAGCCAGTCTGTCAGCCTTTTTCTGGTTTTGTCAACACCCACAAGTTGAGTATCATCCATGAAAAGTGCTCCTATTTGAAGGTCATTCCTTGTAGAGGTCTCTGCACCATAACTGTAAGATTCTGAAACAGAGTTAAGCTCAAGAGACTCTCTTCTTTTATCGAGTCTGTCTATCGATTCTCTAATGCTACCAATCTCAGATGTAATGTTATGACGAGGTATTATAGATTTGAGCATGTGACCAATTTTGCTGAGAACGCCAACAAATCCATGCTTGAGACCACGCTTTGCTACTTTAAGCAAGTATTCGTCGATCACATCTTCTATGCAATAAGAAACTTCTCTCATCTGCTTCACCCACTCTTTCACCACGTTACTAGTGCTTGCCATTTCTGCTTTCTGGTCTGCATCCTTCAAGTACGCTCTTATCAATTCTAACTCGTCTTTGATGGAAGTAATTTGGCCATGAACACCTCTTAGAAGTGTTACTTCTTCTCTCAGTAATGGTATCAACTTGTCAATTACAATGTTGACAGCAGTTTCTGCCATTCGTGGATGTTATTACATTGGATAACAAGAGAGATGAAGAAGTCGTTAGGTCAAGCAAAAAGGATGAAGAACAGAAGAAGGAAAGGTTTGAAAACATGAAGAGATGGGGTGCCAGGTGCCAGTTATTTTGCAAGTCATAATTGGCACCCCTGCTGATCTAAAATGCAACTTGACAATAATTAAAATCTAGACTCTTGACCGTAACAACCTATTATTTGTTTTCCAGTCCATCATGACCCAAAAATAATAATAAAGTACAGTACACTAATAAAATAATTAATGATAATATTTCTTTTATTGTTTTCTTATAATCACTATAATGTATTAACATGGCAGACCTGACCCCATTGTTTTTTCTAATTTTGAATGCCACCAACAATTAACAATGAAACTGACAACTCTGTTTGTAGAATAATATGAGCTTTGCTAGTTTCATTCTATACTTCTTCTTGGGTGAGTTCTTCAGAGGGGCCAAATTAAGATGATATTAATTTAGAGTTTATTTGGATTATCTTCTTTTTTTAAATTTTTTTTTATGTTTTTAATTTTTTTTCTTTTTGTTTTCATTCTGTTTGGTAAGCTAACACTCAAAACTGCTTATAAATATTAGAAGAATCTATTTTTCCACTGAAATAGAAAAGTCTGAAATTTTGAAACATTTTCATAAAAGCAGAAACAGAAAATTATTTGTCATTAACAAAAAAAAAAGGATATTTGGACTTGGATTCTTTAAAATACTTTACGCAATAAATTTAAAAAAACTTAATTTGATAAAAATGAATATTTAATAAATAAATAAAACTCATTACATAAACCTTACAAATTGTATTTTTCTTTCTTTCAATTAGAAATTTTTTACAAGATGTCAATCCTTAAAGATTTTGTGTATTCACAGTAACCACCCATTATTTTCGTGTCCTTCGGAGACATCCGATAAAATTGAAACCGGCCATTATTTTCTAAGTCATAATTGCCGCTCCTTCAGTTCTAAACCCTATTGCAACTTGACAATAACTAAAGTCTAATTGATTATTGTATCGCAAAACAAAAATGTCTAATTGATTATTGACCACGATAACTTAATAATACAATCCACTATGAGCCAAAAATAATAATAAAGTATAGTACACTATATCGATTAATTAATGATAACTATTCTTTAATTTTTTTTTCTTATAATTTCACTATAATATATTAACATCGTTTACCAAAAAAATATTAACATGATAGACTTGACACAAATTTTTTTTCCCCTTAATTTTAAATGCCACCAACAATTAACAACGAAACAGACAACATTGTGTGTAGAATAATATGAGCTTGTTAGATTCATTCTATAGTTTAGAGGGGCCAAATTAACATGATATTAATTTAGAGTTTATTTGGCTTAGATATTTTTTTTAAGAAAATCTATTTTTAAAAATGTTATTATTTTATTTGACCAATACTCAAAGCTACATATAAATGTCGGCACAATCTATTTTTTTTCACTAAAATAAATAAACAAGGAATTTGAAACGTAGAAGCATAAAAATAACAAAAATACCTTTACCTAAATTAAAAATTACAAAACTATTTTACTAAATTTTACTGATTAAGCACCTTAATTTTTGCTAAATTAAAATATTTTATAATAGATATTTATTATTTGGATTGTTATAAAAAATTTTAATATATATAAAGTGATTTTTTGTTCATTTTACATTTAATTAAATAAAAATTTAAAAAATAATTAAATTTAATATTCAAAATAATTTTTCTATTCAAATAGTATTTATTGCAAAATAATTTGTAAACATGACTATTTTCGTAATTTAATACTGGATCCTCCATTGGTCCGTGGTCTGCAAACAAGGTTCCAAGGCATCAGGTGGATTCTTTTTTTATTGGCAGTGGATCCCCAAAAAAAACCTCGGCTGTACTTCTCAAGTGGGCATAGCACTAATTACCGTTCGGACTAAGAAAGAACATTGGGAATGAAGTGTCGGATGAATGCTCACATATGAAAGCATCTGGACCCGGATAGTAATTAATTGAGAACCAAAGAATGTGGTCCTGTATTTGCCTACAACCGATCTCACAAAACTAGCATAATGAAGTGAAAGATTTAGTGAAGGTCTGGTTTCTTGAAGAATAAGAGGCAGAGCAACAATGGTAAAAAGAAATATACTCTATATATCTTTTTCTGAAATATACAGTAACATATTTATACAAAAGAAATAATAGTCAGTCATATAAAAAAAATAAAATAAAAGAATATATATGATATTGCCACCAAGAATGTACAGCCCCAGGCATGTAGTGATGTTGCGCTCTCTGTTCTGCTCATTTTGTGTGGCTGCTGATTCATCATTATACAGTACCAAATATCACTATCCACCTTGTTGAGAATCTGTTGGGCATGTAGTAGTGTTGGGCTCTCTTTCTTGCTCAAAATCTGTTGGGCACATAGTGGTGTTGCGCTCTCTGTTTTGCTCTGTTTGTGTGGTCTCTCTATTATGCTCTTTTGTGTGGCAACTAATTCATCATTCATTAATATTCCCCCGCAAGATGGAGAATAAATGTTTTCTATTCCCATCTTGGACAAAAGAAAGCTAAGTTGAGTGGAAGGGAGTGCCTTGGTAAAGACATCTACAAGCTGGAGTGAAGAACGAACATGGCAAGTGCGCAAAAGACCATATTGAATTTTGTCTCGAATGAGATGCTAATAAATCTCAATGTGTTTGGTGCACTCGTGAAACACCAAATTTGCTGCAATATGTATAGCAGCGTGATTATCGCAGTAGAGATCAGCTAGAAGTGAGACTGAGATGTGCAAGTCCTGTAAAATGTAAGAGAGCCATTGTAGTTCACAAGAAGTAGTTGCCATGGCTTGATACTCAGCTTCAGGAGAGGAGCGAGAGACGACAATTTGCTTCTTTGAAC
Source organism: Gleditsia sinensis (assembly GCA_037074535.1). Taxonomy (NCBI): domain Eukaryota; kingdom Viridiplantae; phylum Streptophyta; class Magnoliopsida; order Fabales; family Fabaceae; genus Gleditsia; species Gleditsia sinensis. The sequence continues at coordinate 2,126,370 of CM073470.1, read as the reverse complement.
GCCATGGTATCAATGAAGAGCCAAGGATGATACAAAAGCCCGTGATGGAGAGACGAGAATCGGGGCAAGAGGCCCAATCTGACTTAGTGTATCCTCAAAGATGAAGGGAGGAGTTGGATGGAAAAAGGAGTCCCTGGCCAGGTGCATTCTTGAGATATCGAAGAACTTGGTGAGCTGCATGTTATGAGAGGAAGTGGGAGAAGTTGTGAATTAACTTAGAATATGGACAGCGTAGCTTATGTTTGGGCAAGTAATTATGAGATAAATTAAACGACCAATTAAACGACGACAAGGGAGAGGATCTGAGAGAGGCTGTCCATCATCCATTCGAAGCTTTAAAATTTGTTCCATTGGCAACTTGAGTGGTCGAGACCAAGAGCATCAGATAATATATCAAGAGTATACTTTCGTTGACAAATAGATATACCTTTGGAAGAACGAGCTACTTCAATGCCAAGAAAGTAGCGAAGATTACCAAGACATTTAATTTGAAAATGCTCACTGAGAAACGACTGAAGAGCAGTAATAGAGTCCAAGTTTTAGCTAACCACAATGATGTCGTCAACATAGACAAGAAGTGCTGTGAAAGAGCCATTTTGTATTCGAGTAAAGAGGTTGTGATTAGCCTGAGATTGTTGGAATCCAAAAGTGAATAAGGCTTGAGAAAACTTAGAGAACCATTGTCGCGAGGCTTGTTTTAAGCCATAAAGACTCTTGTGTAAGCGGCACACTTGATTTGGCGATCCTTTGAAATAACCAAGGGACTTGCGCATAAAAACTTCCTCATCCAAGTCACTGTGGAGGAAGGCATTCTGAATATCAAATTGCTTAAGGAACCAACCTTTAATAGAGACAATTGCTAACAAAGTCCGAACAGTGATAAGTTTTGCTACTAGGGCAAAAGTTTTGTTGTAGTCAAGTCTTTCTTGCTGTGTAAAGCCTTTGGCAATAAAACGTGCTTTGTAGCGTTCAATGCTCCCATCAGAATTATGCTTCACTTTAAAAATCCATTTGGAGCCAATGGCATGCTTACCTAGTGGTAAATAAACAAGTGACCAAGTTTTGTTGAGTTCAAGAGCAAATATTTTAGAATTCATAACTTCACGCCAATGAGGATACTTGACAACTTCTCCATAAGACATGGGTTCAGGTGTGACAGACAAAGTAGAAATAAAAGCATGATAAGAAGCAGAAAGTTTATGAAAGGAAATAGAAGAAAAGAGCGAAAATGGTTCACCTGAGTTATAGGGCCTTATCGTGGATAAAAATGAGGCGACTGCATTGTTACACGTCTCTGACACTGGGTTAAGCTGCATAGTTTGAGAGGGTGGAGTGACCATTGGTGGAGAGCAAATAAAGTCACTTAAATGAGGTGTAAGGCGACAAGAGCGAGTAGACCTACGGACTAAAGGAAGAGGAGGTGTTATGGATGTGTTAATGGGAGGTGAATGAGGTGTATGAGTGGCTAGTTGTTGTTGAGAGTATAGTGATATTGAGTCTAGATCAGGTAATGAAAAATTGGGAAAAAAGGAAGAAGGGGAGGGAGTGGATAATGTGGGAAGTAAAGATGGAGTTTGAAAAGGAAATAGAGTTTCATGAAAAATAACATCCCTTGAAATGAAAATTTTATGGGTGTTGAGGTCAAGTAGCCTATACCTTTTCATACCAAAAGGATCGCCAATAAAGGCATAGCGTTGACTATAAGGATCGAATTTATGACGATAAAGAGAAGTGGTGAAAGCAAAAGCAAGACACCTGAAGACATGAAGATGTGAGTAGGAGGGACGTTTATTGAATAGTACTTCATATGGGGTTTTATTGTGAAGAAGAGAGGTGGGAATACAATTTATTAAGTAGGTGGCTGTAAGAACACAAGCAGACTATAATTCTAATGGTATTCTAGATTGGAAACGCAATGCACGAGCCACTTGAAGAAGATGGCGATGTTTTCTTTCAAATAAACCATTTTATTTGGGGGTCTCAACACAAGAGGTTTGATGAATTATACCGTGTTCACAGTAGAATTCAGTCATGAAAAATTCTAGGCCATTGTCATTGCGTAAGGTTTTAATTCTTGTATTAAATTGGGTGACAACTAAATTACAAAAAGGTTTCAGACAAGAATGTGTATCAGATTTAGTTTTCAAAATATACACCCAAGTGCAACGAGAGAAGTCGTCAACAATTGTGAGGAAAAATCGAGAACCATTGTGGTTTGGAATGTGATGTGGTCTCCATAAATCACAGTGAACAATTTCAAAACAAGTAGAAGTATAATTAGTACGAGAAGGAAATGGAAGCCGTGTTTGTTTGGCAAGAGGACAAGTAAAACAAAGTACATTTTCATTGATATTCATATGAGTGGTTACATTGATATCCTGTAGGTGTAACATGCGAGAATGAGAGGGGTGACCTAATCGATAATGCCATAAATTATGAGCACTATTAAGAGGTTGAATCGAGGCTAAAATGGAATTTAAAATGGGAAAGTGTTGTGACAAAGTATGGGCTAAAACTCGAGATGAAATATCTTCTGTGTGTAAATAATAGAGACCATATAGCAGGCTACCCTTCCCAATCGTTGTCTAGGGAGAAAGGCCCTGTATAAAAAAAACATCAGAGAAAAACGTAAGACAACAATTCACTTGTTTAGCAAGTTTAATTGTAGATAACAAATTAAAATGGAATTTGAGAACACATAAAATATCATGAAGGAGAAGGGTTGATGTCACTTGCACGGTACCAATGTGAGTGACAATAGCTACTTCACCATTTGGGAGTTTAACAAAATTGGACATGGAAGATATTACTGTGGTGAAAAAGGAGAGGCTATAGATCATATGATCTGTAGCCCCCGTGTCAATAATCCAAGGTTTAGAGTAAAAAGAGGATAAACACAGAGTTACTAGCAGCTGATGAAATATTGTGTGGAGGTGAAGAAATTGTTTGGTGTTGGTTTGCAGATAGAGAAGCAGTCAAATTCTTATTGTGTAGCAAGGCTACAAGTTCTTGATATTGCTCTTTAGTGAGCACCATGTTTGGGTCATTGTTGGTTGCCAAAAAAGGTGCTGCAAGAGAAACAACATTGAGACGTGGCTTGTGATACTTGTGTCCAGGCGGATAGCCATGTAGCTTGTAGCAACGCTCGGCAATGTGTTTAGTCATTGCACAATGTGTACAAACAGGGGCTTTAGCATTTCCAGATTTGAAGCATTGAGCCAAAGTATGGCCTGTGATTTTACAATGAGTGTAGTAAGGCTTGCCTCGCTTGGGAGGAAAAGGAAATAGTCTATGAGCAGTTAATGCAATAGTGTCAATTGGAGGAGTAGCGAAAGTGATGAGATGATGACGCTCTTGTTGTTGAATGTAGGAAAATACCTTGTTGACAGATGGTAGAGGTTCAAGTAGCATAATCTGGTCACGAACATTTGTGAACGAGTCATGAAGACCCATTAGAAATTGGATTACATAGTCTTGTTGGTATCGGTTAGAAATGACTTTTGTTGAGGCACAGGAGCAAACAGGTAGAGGGTCATAAAGAGAGAGTTCATCCCAGATGGATTTAAGTTTGCCATAATAAGTGCTGACAGTATCAGTTTCTTGCAACAAACTGGCAAGGGTTTTTTTTCAATTCATAGATGCAGGGACCATTTTGAGGGGAGAAATGGTCCTTCAGTTCAAGCCACAATTCTTGTGCATCATCAACAAATGCCACTAACGGACGAAGGGGTTGATTGATAGCATTTTGGAGCCAAGACACAAGCATCTCGTTGCATCATTCCCACAATGAGAGTAGTATTTCTGAGGTAGAGGGAGGTTTGTCAATGGTTCCATCAATAAATCCGAGTTTATTCTTGGCCCTAAGAGCTCGTTGAATGGATCTAGACCAAGTGGAGTAATTTTCGGTAGTGAGAGTTCTGTGACCAGGAGACTACTGAGATTATCAGAGGTTTTTAGTCAGTATGGACTGTTTGGGTTGTTGAGATCAGTAAGGTTGAGAGTGGGAGGTCGAGGTTGAGGAGGAGATTGAGTGAGAGTCTCTGATACCATGAAAGATTTAGTGAAGGTCTGGTTTCTTGAAGAATAAGAGACAGAGCAACAATGGTAAAAAGAAATATACTCTATATATCTTTTTCTGAAATATACAGTAGCCTATTTATACAAGAAAAATAATAGTCAGCTGTATAAGAAAAATAAAATAAAATAATATATATGATATTGCCATCAAGAATGTACAGCCCCGAGCATGTAGTGATGTTGTGCTCCATGCTCTACTCATTTTGTGTAGCAGCTGATTCATCATTATACAGTACCAAATATCATTATCCATTCTGTTGAGAATCTGTTGGGCATGTAGTGGTGTTGCTCTCTCTTTCTTGCTCAGAATGTGTTGGGCACATAGTGGTGTTGCACTCTCTGTTCTGCTTTATTTGCATGGTTTCTCTACTCTGCTCTTTTTGTGTGGCAGCTGATTCATCATTCATTAATATGAAGTACATAAACTAATAGACTTCTCTTGCATTGTGAGATAGGTTGGCAGCTTTGGAATAAGGTTTCACTATCATAGGTGAGCAAGGGGGTTAGCCCGGAATCCAAAATTCTTTGGACCACTTCCTTTGCACTCGCTAAGTAATATTGGGGTTCTGAAGGGATGCTCCAGTTGGCAATATTTGGTGATAGTGTTATTCCTACATCCCTTTAAGAAAGAATTGCAATACTCAATATATATAAGAAGGTTGGGCATTATTAATCTAAGAAGACATCATGGAAAACTGCTATGTAGTGCAATACAAGATATGAAGTATCTTTATTCACTGAATATTGTTAATGGAGCATTGGAAGAGATCGAAGTTTTTGATTTGCATTCAATAACAAATCTTCTTGAGTACTTGCAGTGTATTCACCTGAAATGTCATTTAGAGAGATTGTCAGGGTGGATTCCCCAACTTAGGAATTTAGTGAAGTTGGGCTTTATTTGGTTACGACTAAATGAAGATCTACTATTTATTCTCGAAGATTTGTCATGAGATTTTTCATCTCTACAATGTTGGATAATTTTTTTTTAATTATAATTGTAGACTAACATTAATTAATTATTAAAATATTAACAGATTTGAATTAATTTATTAATAATAAGTGCATAATAGATTGGGTTTTAGTTAATTGTGCGTAATTTATAATAGACTATATTACACACAAATTCATTGGATAGAGACTCAACTTGCAATCTTTTAATGGTTAATTAATTTTTCATCATAATACTAATTTGATAGAGAGAATTATTTTTTAGTATAAATAATCATTATATATTCTGTAAAACCCTAGAGTGATAAGTGGTTATACTAGCTATTTTAAATGAATCAGAGTCAAACGCATACCAACCATGGATTTTAGCATTACAGTATCTTAAAAATGAATTATAGTAGCTACGAAATTAATTTCCAAGCAAAAAGAAGATAGCAAAAAAGTTTCAAAATCTGAGCATACAATAGAACAATCTTATATGATGCAATGGAAATGACATATTAACAATATTTTTGCAACAAACAAGTTGTCTTTTTTGTCTATCTTTCATACAACAAACATTCTTTTTTCAAATATGATCTCATACAATAAAGAAATTAGGATATGGGTTAATTAGATTAGATTCGCGCGTTATTCTTGTGGTCTCTGTTGTCTTTTTTGTGGGTATAAGATGCAGTGTTGATCACAGCAGCAGAATTAATCATATTCCAGCATCACATTCTTAACTTTAGACCCTCCCATATTCCCCATACTGCTACCCTTTATTATGTTTTCATCTGAACCACAAGTTTTAAAAGATTAATAGTACAATAAAGTTTTTTATCACTTCTATACTACAATTAATTTTATTACTTCGTGCACATGGCACCAATAAATTGTTATTTTTTTTGGTAAGAAAATAATAGGTTGTTATGGTCAATAATATTCAAGACTCAATATACTTAATTATTAACAAGTTGCTGTTTTTAAATTAGGAAAAATTGTACTTATCTATTTTTATCTATATATTTAATTGCAGTTTTTCTCCACTATAAAAAGTATTCCATCACACACCTATGAACCATATTGACTGTGCAGAGAGTATCCCATTGCGAGTCTTAAAAACAGACCAATTCCTAGCAGACCAGATAGGATGTGTTGAAGGGCACAAAGGAATTATCATTCCTAATCGTTTAATTTGTGCTTAATCAATAAAACCTAGGGTTGGATGTGCTCTACCCTGAGGGATAGGTGGGATCCAAACCATGCGTAATGCCCTCGCAAAGGTGCAGCTAGGCATCACACGATCAATCGTTTCTTCGTGATTCTGACAAGCAAGGCAAACCGGCAAGATGTCAATGTAGTTGTGGCGGTAAAGCTCAAGTAGGGACAGTATCACTGTATCATGAAGTTTCCATCCGCACAATTTAATTTTGGACGATGAAATTTTGTCATGGAAGTTTTAACTTCAATAATGACTTTTCGAAATTGTCACTAAAATTTAACACAATAATTCTTTAATGACAATTTTAAAAAGTTTTCATTAAATTCACACTTGCAGCAACGATGTTTAGAGTTGTCATTAAAAAATAAGCACTAAAAATATAATTTCTTGTAATAAAGAGCATGTAGTTGAATTAATAAAATTATGGATAGGATTGATTCCGAGAAAAATCTCAGGTTTTATTATCTCATCTTTCCATTCCGTAATCTTAAAGGATATCTTCTATCCATGCTCAATAATCCATTGTAGTTTGGGAACTATGATATGTGAACCATCCTAACAAGTATCCTTGCAAACTCTAAAAGAGGAAGATCTGAATATAAGTGGAGGGCAACAATTACTCGCTTGGGAATTATGATAGCATTTTTTTTAACGCTCGGCTGATGATTGACTTATTACAGATTAACATTCTCCAATGTTGTAGAGATATATTTTTTTAATTTATTAATTAGAAGTTCAAAAAATTTGAAAAAATAATCTAGAGCACCACTTGTGAGCAAACAATAGTTTGACTCCAATGACAATTACTTTATTAATAAAAGATAGATAGATGGGTTATATTATGTTTTTGTGGATTAGGTTCTTGTTAATAATAATAGTTGTTATTAAGAGCATTTTCACATTTAAACTATTTTTTATTGAAAAATTTCAATAATTAAGATGATATTTATTTAACGTTTTAGATTGACAACAAACTATGAAGCAACTATTTGTATAATGTAAGTTATGATAAAGAATAAATAGCTATACGTTTGTAAATTTTTAAAAAAAATCAAAATGAGCCCATTAGTGACTTTTAAAATATTTTAATTTCATAGGTATTATCAGAAAGTATCTTTAGTGTAATTTGGGGAACCATTACACAGTACACATTTAGGTTCTGGAATTAATGCAATTTAAATTAATTATAATAAAATTAAAGGTGCTTTCATTTTTTTGTACTTTTTTCTTCTTTTTTCTTTAAAAAAAGGGGGTGTCTTCTGGTCTTGCTATTAAGTCAATTCCTACTCATTGAAAGAAAAAAAAAAAAAGAGAGAGAGAGAAAGATTCTCGGGGCCTAGCTAGTTCCCAAAGATACGAAAATTACTTAAGAATTACATGTTTGATATGATTTGTATCTTTGTTTGCAGCAGGTGCAACATCTACTCCAAGCGCAAAAACAATATTGTGTTCCTCTAATAATCTTCCTCTCCTTTTGTATTTTGAGCTTTTGGGATTTTAGTTTTAATTTGGTTGTTTTTCCCATCCTTTCAATAACACCCAACTCATAAATATAGTGTGTAATTTGGGGGACCACTTCACGATACACGCACGTTGAAGTTCTGGTTAATACAATTTAAATTAACTATAATGAGAGTTTTTATTAAAAGAATTTTCATATTCAAACTATTTTTATTGAACGAGTTTAATAATTTAAATGGTTTGCATTGGTAATGTCAATTAAACTACTCGGTAGAAGCAACTATTTGCATTGACAAGATTGGTATATATCGAGTGCTTCAATACCTATATATATTTTAAATTTATTAATTACAGTTTAAAAAAATTAAAAATACCACTGCTCACACTACAACAAAACCGCGGCATTACGGCGGTTTTTTAGTAGGTTTAACGACGGTTCCGACCGTCGTTAAGCCCATTAACGACGGTTTCTAAACCGTCGTGAAACTCTAGGTCTAACGACGGTTTTGTCAACCGTGGGAATAACCGTCGCTATGTCTGATTTAACGACGGTCATAAAAACCGTCGTTACACCAGACATAGCGACAGTTATGAACCGCCGTTAATAATTATTTTTTATTTTAATTTGTAATTAATAAAATTAAATATGACGACGGTTTTTAGAAAAAACCGTCGTTATATCTCAATTATAACGACGGTTTTTAACAAAAAACCGTCGTTATTTCGTTTTTTTTTTAATTATAACGACGGTTTTGAGAAAAAACCGTCGTTATTTCTATTTATTTTTTTAATTTTTTATTAATAAAATTAATTAAAATTTTTATAACAATTTTATTTGTAATTTAAAATATAATATTTTATACTATTCATAAAACTACTAATGCTGTTTTGATTATTAAATTTTTATGTAAAATAGAAATTAATTTTTATATATTTTATTTAATTATATAATAATTAAATGTTTTAATTATAAACTAAATACTAAAGATGCATAAATTATTGAATTATAATGAATCTGTATATAAGAAAAATTTATATACATAAAATTAATAGTAACAAAAGTGACGAAATTACATATACAAATATAATAACTAAATCAAGTTTCTGGACCCTACGGATGCTGATCACGCTGATGCCCACTACCACGATCGCTGGGGTCCTGAAAAATCAATTTTGTTTGTGAAAATTTTGAATGTTATTAAAATGAACAAAATTATACCAACAATTTTTATGTATTAAAATGTTACCATGTGTCCGGGACTATGAGGTCCTGAAATTTCAGGTGGCAGCTGACCCTGAAATTTTTGTAGCAGGAACGTCATAGCAGCCTCCATCTGTGCTTGGCGTGCTGCGAGCTCAGCATCTCGTTGCTGGAGCTCAGCGTCTCGCTCCTGCATAGCTGTCTTGAGGCGCTGCTGCTCGACGTCCCGCTCCTGCATAGCTGTCTTCAGGCGCTCCACCTCACTCTGTAAGTCGTGGTATGACGGCCCAGACTGTGAGCTCGACCCAGACGAACTACGGCCGAAGACTTGAGTTGGGCAAACACCCAACCCAAATCCTCGAACGCGGCTGGAGTGCTCCTTAGTGCTCCTTAGTGCCAAGAGCTCTCGCAAGTGAATCGGCCGTCGAGAGCTCTTGGGACGAGCTGTCCTCCTGCTGGATCGAAGCAATTTTCTCCTAACATTCAATAACAGGAAATTAATAATATTAAAAATTATCTAAAAATTAAATAATTATCCACTTAAGGTTGATAAGATTTTATTACTCACCGCAACAGCCCGAGCTTCGTCGTTGATGTACGATCCGTCAGCTCTTTTATGAGCTGCCGTCCATACATCACCACGAGTCACTGGACCCTGAAGCTGAATCTCCTGAATATTAAAATATTTAATCAATCAATTTATGATTATAGTCTTATAAACATTTAAAAAAACAAAATATTTATAGATTTAAACTTACCATCTCCGCCTTTTTGCGTGCAAGGCTCTTCGATCCAGTAGTGTGTGACATTGTCAGCTGTCTTCTGTTCCGTTTATTCTTCGCAGCCACATCCTAATTAATCACATATGAAAAATAATTAGTGACAATATTTAAAAGTTAAATTTTAAAAACATATCTATTAACAACTTACCCTAGACTTCGCGTCTAGGCGATAGTCTACGAAAGTTGCCCACTGATCAGGTGGGATGCCTGTCGGGACTTCACTCCGCAACTGATCTCTGGTCTTCGTACCATCGTACGCCAGGCAAAATGTATTGTATCGTGCTGCTCTCCATTTCGCTCCTAGCGACTGCATGATCAGTTTCTTGTGTTGATCTGTCATAATAAAATGTGTCTACAAACGAAATTAAAAAATTAGTTACACATAAATAATATATAAATTACGAATAAATATAATTAATTACAAAAGATATATGTTTTCATACCTGAATATTATTTACGAAGACATTCGTCTTCGACTGCTGAGGAATGCTCCTCCAATCCCTGTAAGAGATCGGGAATAACCGAAAGTTATCCCCGATGGTGCCGAGGAAGACACCGAGCAAACCGCCACTATCTCCGATAGGCTGGTGGTTGTCGTTGAACTGGACAACCACCTTTGACTGCTCAGGCAGGGCCCATACGTCGTGGACAGTCAACTGTCTGGACGTCGTGTGCCCGGTCCCATCTATCAAAATAATTAGTGACAATTAGATATTATATTACTAAGATAAAATTATTAAGCGCATAAAGTGTACATGATTACAATACTCACCAACTACATCAACTGTCCAACTCCTCCTGCGTCTGCGCTCCTGCTCACCGGGCTGATGCTCCGCCTCTACACCGCCAAAGATAGCCTCAAAATCGAACAAATAATCGTCATCCGGATCCTGAGCGTCGGGTGGGGGCAGTGTGCAGGGGACGGCCTGCGAATCCAGTGGCTGAGAGTCGCTAAGAGGGACTGATGATGCGGCAGCCTCCGACTCCATAATGGGCTCTCCGCCCTCACTGATCGCCCCACGGGGCGTGGGAGTCTGAGAACTGGACGCTCCTGCCATGTCTGATCTAGCCTTCTTCATCGTCACCGCTACTGGCAAAATAAAAATAATAAAACAATTATAAAATAAATTTTGCCTAATAAAAGTGATGGAAATAAATAAAATAGTAAAGTAATTATAAGTAGTCTAAAATATATATAAATAGGCGGCAACAACAAAACTAATACCGTAACAAGCATAAATTAACTTCTTCTTCTGGAAACAATCTTTCTAAATTTTGCGTGTGTAACGGATCGCTCTCGTATATAAGATTTTCATCTTCATCGCCCATCTCATATAAGTCACGAGGTTTTAAATGCATCACTATACTCCAGTTCTTGTCCAACTCATCTTGTACATAGTATACTTGATGAGCCTCAGATGCCTGGATGTATGGCTCGTCATCATCATTTTCACCAGTGTGAATCAACCGAGAAAAATCAACCGATGTCACCCCGAAGTCATCAATTGCAATTCCTCTCGTTGTAGTTGTGTTGGCCCACATACACTTAAATAATACGACTGTAAAATGGCCATGGTAGTTTAACTCGACAATGTCCAATAGTTTTCCATAATACGGGACGCCACCAAATTGCATATTCGTATCACTAGTACTTGCATAACTCCTCGTCCCGAAAGTACCGTAAACTCCACTATTTTGAGATGTCATCCCTTGGTCTCGCTCTAAAGTTCGAAATTTGAATCCATTGACATTGTAAGCACTGTATCGACGTGCTCTATCTAGTGGACCAAGTGCCAGATATTTTAAATCAGCACACTGCGATCTATCGGCATCATTTGCGATCTGGAAAACGAATACAGGATGAGTTGTACTCATATTTAACATATCAATTAAATGTGACCATGTTGAAATACTTACACGACGCGAAAACCAAGAGACAAATTCTCTGTGGACTTTTTTGTCTATCTCGGTAGATGATCGCGTCCGACTTCTTAAACTATGCCGTACATAGTCTCTAAATTCCCTGTTGAGAAAAAATTGTATAAACACTTAATGCTACACAGGAAGAAAAATTGTATAATCATGTAGCTAAGTGTGAGTTAACTTACTGTAAGTAAGGATCAACTTCTTTGCAGTTTGTTAAGACATGCCGATGAGCCTGCAATTTTTCCCGGGGAGAAATGGTGAAATAATCAAATCCACCAACTGGTCTTCCTATTGGTGGGAACAAACTCCTGTCAGACGTCCCAACATCGGGTCGATCATCCACACGAGGAGGACGATTGAAGACAGTGTCAACACCATCTATGTATCTGGAACAGAATAACAAAACTTCTCCTGCAATATACGACTCTGCTATTGAGCCTTCTAGCCTTGCTCTATTCCGCACGAAAGATTTAAGTTTACCCAAGTATCTAGAGAACATAGATTAAATGAATAAAATTGGATTAACAATAATGCAAGAAATTGGAATTATGTGTTTTTAATGTTTTACCTTTCGACGGGATACATCCAACGATATTGGAGTGGTCCTCCTAACTTCGCTTCCATGACCAAATGTACAGTCAAGTGCACCATGACTGTAAAGAAGGACGGCGGAAATAACATTTCAAGATGGCACAGCGTCATAATGATTCGATTTTGAAGTTGATCAAGTTCATTAACATTCAAAAATCTGGAGCACAGTTGCCGGAAGAATGAACAAAACTCGATCAGAACTGCAGATACCTGCGTCGGCAGTGTCTTTCTTATGGCTAATGGTAACAGTTGTTCCATAAGGATATGACAGTCGTGACTTTTTAGTCCTCCAATCTTACGTTGTCTTACATCAATACATCTGGAGATATTACTGCAATAACCGTCAGGCACAGATACATTCTTAAGTGTTTTCAGAAATACTTCCTTGCCTGCATTTGTCAACGTGAACAAAGCAGGTGGATATTTACCGCCATCATCAGGCCACAGCTCAGGCCTCACACCAAACTCCTTTAAGTCTTTCCGCGCGTTTACGTGATTCTTTGAACGGCCAGAATCATTAAGTAAAGTGTAAATGATATTATCGCAGATATTTTTCTCAATATGCATTACGTTAAGATTATGACGCAACATATTATTTATCCAATACGGAAGTTTGAAAAATATACTTTTCTTACGCCATTGTTGAGTTCCAGCATCAACCGAACCCTGACTTCGGGAACGCCGTTGTTGAGTCCCAACATCAGTTTCCACATTTTTTCCAAAGACAACTTCAATATCATTGACTTGTCGGAAAATGTCTACACCACTCAGTTGCGGAGGAGGGTTTCTTCTTTCCTCTTCTCCGTCAAACCTATTGCGGGCCAGCCTGAATTTGTGACCCGGAGATAAGAAGCGGCGATGTCCCGTAAAACACCACTTCCGACTGTGAGGGAGACGGACTGGAGTAGAGTCAAAGTTACAGTACGGACAGGCTAATCCAGTATGAGTATTCCAGCCTGATAAACATCCGAGGCCAGGAAAATCACTGATTGTCCACAAAAGAGCTGCATGCATATTGAACATTTCTTTGCCAAATGCATCGTACGTCTTAACACCTTCAACCCACAACTCCTTCAGCTCTTCAATTAGTGGCTGTAAAAACACATCTATATCATTCCCCGGTGCTTTTTTCCCTGGAATTATCATTGACAACATGAATGAACTCTGTTTCATAGACATCCAAGGAGGAAGATTGTACGGAATCAGCAGAACTGGCCATATACTGTAACTTGTAGATAGGTTTCCAAATGGATTGAAACCATCTGTTGCAAGGCCCAAACGAACATTTCTCGGATCTGATGCAAATTGAGGATTCAGAAGATCAAATCTCTTCCATGCCTCAGAATCCTTTGGATGCCTCATGATGCTGTCAGAAATTTTGGCTTCAGAATTCCATCTCATAAATTCAGCAGTTTTAGAAGACATGAACAACCTCTGCAATCTTGGCTTAACTGGAAAATATCTAAGAATTTTATTAGGCACCTTTTTTCGCTTCTCCCCCTTTTGTTTTGGTTTCCACCTTGGTGCTGAGCATTTACGACAAGTTTCTCTACTTTCATGCTCACCCCAGTATAACATACAATCATTCTGACATGCGTGAATTTTTTTGTAGTTCAACCCCAATTTATTTATGATTTTTTTAGCTTCGTAAAATGAAGGCGGAATCTTGGCATCTGGGAATACATCGACAAGCAACTCAAGTACCATCGACATTGCTTTGTCGCTTAGGTCGCACAAACACTTGATGTGATACAACTTCACCAAGAAAGACAGTTTTGAATACTTTTCACACCCTTCATAGAGCGGTTGTTCACCATCTTTCAGTAACTCAAAAAAATATTTGACACTATCATCCATCCTTTCTGCTGACTGCGGATCTGGCATATCCACAGAAGCGATGCTCTCATTTTCGGGGTGAATCCCGAATGCATCACGGACTATGTTCTGGACAGGGTCATCTCGAACTATGGGTTCTGAGACCTCAATTGGCATTATAGCATGTCCTACAGCAGGTTCTTCTGTAATCATTTCTCCGTGCAAACTCCAAAAAGTGTATCCAACCGGAAATGGTTTGACGATCAAATGTTGGCGCACGACCTCGATGAGTTGCCATTTTTTGAATCTACACTTTGGGCATGGGCATATTATTCTACCTTCGACCCCAGAGTTAGCATTTGCGAATTCCAAAAATCCGTCTAAACCATTTAGGTACTCTATTGAATGTCGAGGTTTATTGATCCAAGATTTATCCATTTCTGAAATATTTATGAATTTAGATATCAATTAACTTAAATAACTCTTAATCTGAACTAAAAGAAAACATGACTATTTTACACGAGAAGGGATTTGCAATTGATTGTGCATAAAACACAACACATTTTGAAGAGGTGTAAAATGTTTTACATGTAAAACAATTTTGACAAATTTTATGATAATAGACATTTAATGAAGCAGTAAACAAAAAATCTTCGTTATTGTCATTAATTAAAAGGATGAGTTTCATGATTAAATCTCTACGAATCTGAATTTTTTGGAAAAGACAGCCACTAGCAAGAAAAAAATTGAATTATGATTTTACATCTGCCGTTGCAATTTTAATTACAGTATTTACATGGTAAAATTTCTAACGAACTCTTATAGGGAATTGAAATTTCCAATTCCCTATCTGAAAAAGTAAAATCAGTGGCCCATACAAGGGCCATATATTGAAGAATAATTCTACTCAATTACATTTAAGATGTTTGTTCCTTAATAGAGAATCTAGTGTAATTAATTAAAATAATGAGTTTCATGATCGAATTTCTACGAATGTAAATTTTTTGGAAAGGAAAAAGCACTAGCAGCAAAAAATTAAAATATTATTTTACAGCTGCCGCAAAGATTTCAATTATAGTATTTACATGGTAAAAATTCTAACGAATTCAGATAAAGAATTGAAATTTCAATTCTCTATTTTAAAAAATAAAATCTATGGCCCATATAAGAGCCATATATTCAAGAATATTTATACTCAATTACATATAAAATCTTGTTAGTTCTTTAATAGAGAATCTAGGATAACAATAAAGTGCATTCAAAATTATTACACTACTAGCATACATATTAAAATTATGTATTTATAAATTTATTTCCATTTTTTAAAAATTATGTGTTTAATTAAATGAGTTTTATTTTTTTAAAACTAATTCATAATATTAATTTTGTCTATTTATTAACATTTTTTATTTTATCTTATCACCTGAATAAATATTTTAATATTTTATTAACTACTGTAATATAATTTGACTATTATTAATTTAGGAATATTAATTAAATACGTTTATCAATATAATAACTACTTTCAATTTATGTTATTATTAATTCATTAAAAATTATTACACTACTAGCATACATATTAAAATTATGTTATTGTAAATTTGTTTTCATGTTTTAAAAATTATGTGTATTTTTAAATGAGTTTTATTTTTTAAAAACTAATTCCTAATACTAATTTTGTCTATTTATTAATATTTATTATTTTATCTCATCACCTGAATAAATATTTTACTATTTTATTAACAACTGTAATATAATTTGACTATTATTAATTGATGTATATTATTTAAATACGTTTATCAATATAATAACTACTTTCAATTTATTTACATTAATTTTAATAATATTTGAAAAACAGTAAATAACTTGTATTTAAAACAAACTTCACTATCATTTTATACTAAATTAATAATATTATATATATTTATTAAATATTTATTAAAATATACGTATATTTTTAAATTAGTGTCACAATTTTTAAAAATTGTTTTCAATACTTACTCTATTTATTTATTAAAATTATTTATTTTATCTAATCAATTACACACTTCAATTTATCTACTAAATTTATGTTATTATATAAATGTATTTCTCCTTACATGTTTTCAACGAACATGCTATATATTATAATAATAAACATCATAAATATCACAAAAATAACACAAATTTTAAAATTGATTCATACAATAATGTACATCACAATGACAAATATATTTATAACAAAAGTAGTTAGTAAATAAAATATCTAATATTATCTCAATCTAACATATAATAATTTGAAATAAATTCATTCAAAATCTAATTAATTAAATTACATACATTCAAAATGATTCCAAATAAATAACGCACAAAAATCAAAATTAAAGTGTCGTCCCAACGTCACAATATCTTCACAAAATAAAATAAAAAATAACATAAAAAATTATTTTGAACATACAATATAAAAAAAAAGTAATCAAATACAATTAAAAAATTAAATCACATACCTTAAGAGTAAATAAACCACGTCGGAGAGAACACCACAGTAAAAAAACTTGAAAAGCACAACAAATAATTTCAGAGAGTATATTATGTAAAAATAATCTATCAAGAAACTGTTGTAAAAAAAATAAAGGGAACCTCTTAATATATAGACGAACGCGCGGTTTAACGACGGTTATTAACCGTCGTTAAACCGACAAAAAACCGTCGCTAAACGGGTTTAGAGACGGTTTCTACAAAGAACCGTCGTAACGTGTAACTTTAACGACGGTTTTTCCTAAAACCGTCGTTAAACTACACGGACATCGAGTAACGGTCCGAATTCCGAACGTTATAACTTAACGACGGTTATAACTAAACCGTTGTTAAATAACGACGGTTGTTACCATAACCGTCGTTAAATAATGACGGTTCTATATCTAACCGTCGTCAGTTTACGACGGTTTTATGAAAAACCGTCGTAATGGCCGTCAAATATTTCCCTTCGGCGCAGTGACCACGGTTGGATCTTAACCGTCCGTATTTAACGACGGTTTTTAAAAAAACCGTCGTTAGGTGTCTGACTTTAACGACGGTTCATAAACCGTCGTTAAACTTGGCTTTAGAGACGGTTTTTTATGACCGTCGTTAAACGCCCGTCGCCATTCCCCACTTTTCTTGTAGTGTCAGCAAATAAAAATTTAACTTGTTATAGTTATTTTATTAAATATAATAAATATACTAGATATATTTTAACATATCCATACTTTATATTTTTTAAGAAATAAAGTTTCAACTCCTTTTTCTTTTCTAATTCGTGTTTTCAAACCAAAAAAAAAAAATCGTAAAAAATTAAGACAGTTCTTATCTTCATCTTCTTCTTTTTTCTTTATTAATTTTTGGCCATCATGAATTTCAAGATAACAAAATAAAAATTAAATTGATTATAATATATATATTAATTATGACATATACAATATGATATCATGAAAAGTTCTGAATTATGCGTTTCTTGATATCATGCATATAAAAGCAAGCAGCCGTCTATATCTAGTTTAGTGGTTTTTGGATAATTTTAGTTCATAATGTTTAGATTTGAACACATTTAGTCTTCTATATTATTACTTTTTCAGAATAATTTAAAAGGCAAATATTCTATTAAAATTGTCGCATTCAAATTACGAAAGGTACGCTAACACAAATGTCCTTTATTAATTTGAATTATTGTTAGATTACTAAAAGTATGCATGTCTGGTCGTACTTTTTTTGAAGAATAAATTTTTTTATTTTCTAAAAAAGTTTTTTTTAATAAATATTCTGTTTGGTCCAAATTTTTTTTTTGTTAAAAGGGAGAAGCAACAATTTGAAACTCTTTTGTTGAAATAAAAAATTAATTTTGTTATAGATTAAAATATCTTCTCTTAAAATAAAATTAATTCTCGTTACAAGGATATTTTTAACACAATGCTTCATTTCTTTTGGTCCGTATTGGTTTCCTTTAGATGAGCATTGCATGTCTAAAAAATATATGTCGGATTCCCCCAAAAAAAAAAAAACAGTCGGCTACATTAGCAAACCTAATGGTTTATTCAGTCTCTGATTTGATAGTATCATTAGTTGGGTCCATTGACAGGATAAGAAGGTAGGAGATGGGTCAATCAGAATTAGATTTGTTATTCTTGTGGTCTCTGTTGTCATTATTGTGGGTATAAGATGCAGTGTAAGAGTAGACTTTTTTTAAAATTAAAAACGATTATTCAGTCCGATTTAAATCGATTAAGACTAATCAATTTGGATATTTTAATCAAATTGACGGACACTCCCAGAATGTACAGATGTTGTGGCTTGAGAGCAGCCCTTTGAGGATGTTGATCGCTGCTGCAGAATCAAATTCCGGCATCACATTCTTACTAGACTTTCCCATATTCCCCATATCGCTACTATTTTTAATGTTTTCATCTGAACCACAAGTTTTAAAAATTAATAGTACTATAAACTTTGTCATCACTTCTATACTATAATTTTATTACTTCGTGCACAACATGGCACCCCACATAAATTAGAATTATAGTAATGTTTCGAGTTTAATTTTTAATATTACACTTAATTTTCTTCTTATTTGTTGTCACATTTCAGAAATTCCACCCCCTTTTAACTATTGTTCTAGAGTTATAGTAAAATAAGAGGTCTTTCCAGTTTAATCTAAGTAAATATGATTTGAAAAATAATAGGTCGTTATTGGTTAATAATATTTAAGACTCAATATACTTAATTATTAATTATATTTAATAAAAATAACTTTGAAATTTTATTAGTTTAAATTACTTAAATAAATTTGTGTATCAAACATTTTTAATTTGATCAAATAAATTTATAAATTAATCAAATAAACTATAAGTTAACTTATTTAACTTATCAAACACATTTATTCTCAAATTGCTGTTTTTAAATTAAGAGAAACTGTACTTATTTATTTTTATCTATGTATTTAATTGCAATTTTTATCTACTATAAAAACCATAGCAATATTTTCCGACCTCAAATTGCAATCGAGGGAGAACGTTTCCTCTGCTATGTCTTCTGCTTGCAATCGCACTTTTACCCCACAACTCCTGCTAAGGTATATATCATCTCACTTCTTTACTATTTTTCATTTTTAGTTGTTATTATTATCAGTTTTCTATGTTAATTATGCGTATTAATTATAAAACTTTCCCTTCCTCACCTCCGGATCCCACTTTCCAGTATTTAATCACAAAGCCGAAACAAAGAGAATTGTTTCAGACTTTGGTGCAAAAATTGATCAAATTAATGGCAGAAACTGCGGTGAACATTGTAATTGACAAGTTGATTCCGTTACTGAGAGAAGAAGTAACACTTCTGAGAGGTGTGCATGGCCAAATTACTTCCATCAAAGACGAGTTAGAATTGATAAGAGCTTACTTGAAGGACGCAGACGAGAAGGCGGAAATGGCAAGCACTAATAACGTGGTGACAGAGTGGGTGAAGCAAATGAGAGAAGTTTCTTATCGCATAGAAGATGTGATCGACGAATACTTGCTTAAAGTGGCAAAGCGTGATCACAAGCATGGATCTGTTGGTGTTCTCAGCAAAATTGGGCACTTGTTCAAATCCATAATACCTCGTCATAACATTACATCTGAGATTGGTGGCATTAGAGAATCAATAGACAGACTCGATAAAAGAAGGGAGACTCTTGCGCTCAACTCTATTTCAGACTCTTACAATTATGGTGCAGAGACCTCTAAAAAGCATGACCTTCGAATGGGTGCACTTTTCATGGAGGATGATCAACTTGTGGGTGTTGACAAAACCAGGGAAATTCTCACAGACTGGCTATTACATGGAGGAGAAAGCATACGCACCGTGATCTCAGTGGTTGGCGAAGGTGGATTAGGTAAGGATCTTTGATTTTGAAAACTACATAATCCTACGTATTCTTGCTTGCGAAGTTGTCCTCAGTCAGATTTTAAAACAACTACCATGATTGATCAATTGATCATGCTTGAAGAAATTTTATCTCAATTTCAAATTCAGGTTAATTACAGTGTTTTTTTTACTTTATTTAATAATTTATTTGTACATTCTTTTTTGATACATGGATAGAAGCTCATTAATTATATCTATTTTACATGTGTTACAAACTTACAATTAGACCTGGTGAGTTTTAGGGTGAATTTCAGTTGTACTTTTTATTTACTTATGTTTGTCAAAGTTGGACAGTTTATTGCAAAAATACAAATTCATTGAGCTGGGGCTGGTTTTTTTTTTCAAATATGATCTTAAGTACTCCAATTTGAATAAGTATATTTAGGCCTAAATATTCCAGCCTGAAATTCAAAATAAATTTAAAAATTAATAACCAATTAACCATAAATATAAAAGTTAAGGCCATTTTATCTTTCTAATTATACTTAAATTTAATTTTTATTTTTTACTACTAAGTGGAATATTAAAAAAAAATTATTATAGTAATATTATCAACCTGAAATATCACTGATAAGAATTGCATGCTGGACATTTAAGCAAAACAATTAAGAAATGATGAATTTGTATATTATAAAAAATAACAAAACTAAGAGATGTGATGTAATATTCTCATAAATTTTTTATGGTATGAAATAATGGCCACGGATCCCCTGCAGGGGGTGCTGTGCAACTAAAATGTAAATTTTTTTGCTGCGTTTTGAATTTTTTAAAAAAAATTTATTTTTCATATATTTTGAAATTTTATTTTTTTTCAATAAATTATTTTAAAATTTATTTTAAAAAAATTAAATAAAAATTAAAATATAAAATATAAAAACGCTTTGGTTTGTTAATATATTTTTTAAAGTTTAATTTTTTCAACATATTATGTAGAAAATTATTTTTTAAAAAATTAAAGAAAAAATAAAATTTTAAAAATAAAAATTTATTGAAAATAATTTTTTGTTGAAAAAATTAAAAATAAAATTGTTGAAAACCAAATATAAGTTGTTGAAAATATTTTTTTTGTTGAAAAACTAAATATAAGAATAAGAAGGTGTTATGTTTCCTTGCATTTTTTAAAATTTTAAATTTATTTTTTAATATATTTTTAAAGTTTACTTTTTTTAACCAATTATTTAAAAAAATATCTTCTATATTTTTCAACAAATTCTTATATTTGATTTTTTTTATAAATTTTTAAATATTTTCAATAAAAAAATATTTTCAAAAAATTCTTATTTTAAAATTTTATTTTCTCTTTAATTTTTTTAAATAATTTATTGAAAATTAAAATTTTAAAATATTTAAAAATAAAATTAAAAAAAAAACCAAAAAACTGTGTTTTGAAAGCACAGCACGGGATCGGTGTCCATGAAATAACATCCAAAAAGTCTCATTATAACACACCTTGTTATTTTAATTAGATAACAACGATCATTTTTGGATGCTAGTATTTCAAACACAAATATTTAGGATGACACATCTCATTCAAAATTTCAGGGTTAAGACGATGGTATATCAAACATATGATTAAGTGAATAACTGTGATTGCAATGTATAAATTAGATATAAATAACTGTTTTAAAAGGAGTTGAAGAGTATAATCAAAAGTCAATAACTACTATATATATCCTTATAATATTTTGGACGAAAAAAAACACACTTTGACAATGGCAAGTATATATATCTCTATACTTTTTCGTTTTTGCCATTTGTCTATAGTTTTCTTTATCGCGCTAGCTTTGTTGACGATGAAACGAGTTTTTTTTTTTTTTTAACCATTTAGATATCTTAGAATGGACACTTTCTCCAATTACATACTTCTAACATTAGTTTCTTATTGTATGAAGGTAAAACCACTATTGTGAATAATGTATACAAGAAGCAAAAGGAGAAAAGATATTTTGATTGTTATGCTTGGATCACTGTGTCTCGCTTGCTCAAGGCGGAAAAGCTATTAAGGGTCATGATACAAAGTTTGTATGAGGAAGAGAATAACAAATCTGCTCTTGAGAGAATTAAAGATGAAATAATGGATAAGGACACCTTGATAAGAAAACTTAGAGAATACTTACAAGGAAGGAGCTACATGATTGTGTTCGACGATGTATGGGACACAGACTTCTGGAATGCTGTTGAATATGCATTACCAAGTCATAACTACAAAAGGAGTAGGATAATGATTACCACAAGAGATAGAGGTGTTGCTGAATTTTGTAAAAGTTTTGCACCCGTTCACATCTATGACCTGAACCCCCTTCCTCCAAATGATGCTTTGAAGCTTTTCCATCTTAAGGCATTTCAGTTTGATCCCCAAGGTTGTCCTGAAGAGTTGATAGGATTGTCTCAAGACTTCGTTAAGAAATGCGACGGAGTGCCACTTGCAATTACGGCTATCGCATGTCTCCTATCAACAAAAAAGAAAAATGTCTCTGAGTGGAAAAGGGTACATGATAGCCTCCGCTCAAAATTAGCAAGCGATCTTCATCTTAGAAGTTTCTACCAAGTCTTATCAGAAAGTTACAATGATCTTCCTTACCACCTCAAGTTGTGCCTTTTGTACTTTGGGCTTTTTCCTGAGGACTACTCCATTAGCTTTGGGAGACTCACCAATCTATGGATTGCAGAGGGCTTTGTAAAGCAAAAAGACAATGAAGATCGTACTCTGGAGGAAATAGCAGAAGACTACTTGGATGAGCTAATCTGTAGGAGCTTGGTTAAAGTGTCGAAGGTATTTTTCTATGGTAAAGTTGGAAGTTGTCGAGTCCATGATTTGATGCACAACTTTATTATAAAAAAGTGTGAGGAGCTAAGTTTTAGCCAAGTGATAAGAAGTGAGGGATTTAGCTTCCATTCTTGGACTCGACGCCTATCAATTCAAAAACACAATATTGATGATAATCTTCAAGGCACTGTAAAGTATGGAAGAGTGCGGTCTTGTTTTTGTATCAACTTACAAGAGTTGCCAAAACTTGTGATAGAATCATTACTGTCCAGTTTCAAGCTCTTAATAGCACTAGACTTTCAAGATGCACCTCTTGATTATCTTCCTGAAGCAGTTGGAAATTTATTGCTTTTGAAATATTTAAATCTAAGGAATACAAAGATCAAGACCATTCCCAAATTCATCGGCAAGCTTCTGAAGTTGGAGACTTTGAACCTTAAAGATACTCTAGTTCGTGAATTGCCAAAAGATATATTCGAACTTGTCAAGCTGCGCCATCTGATAGCATATACTTATCATTGGGAAATTAATCTCCTAATTACAAATGTTTATGGAGTGAAATTAAAGGCAGGGATTGGACATCTAAAAGATTTACAAAAGCTATCGTATGTTGATGCAACTGATGGGGATGGTGTTATCAGGGAACTGAATAATCTAAAGCATATGAGGAGGTTAGGAATTACGAATCTAAGAAGACACAATGGAAAGTTACTATGCAACGCAATACAAGGTATGAAGTACCTTTATTCATTGAATATTAGAGCAGCAGAAGAGAATGAAGTTCTTGATTTGCATTCAATAATTGATCCTCCTGAATACCTGTTGCGTCTTTCTTTGGATTGCTGTTTAGGGAGATTGCCAGATTGGATTTCCAAATTGAAAAATCTAGTGCAATTACGCATGACTTGTTCAGGACTAAAAGAAGAGCCACTCTTTATTCTCAAAGACTTGCCAGAATTGATGACTCTTAAGCTTTGCAAATCATATGAAGGTGATGAGTTACATTTTAGAAATGGATGGTTTAAGAAACTCAAGTATATGACTTTGGTAAATATGGAAAGACTGAGGAGTTTAAAAGTAGACGAAGGAGCCCTGCCTTTGCTTGAAGAGCTCTGGTTACAAATATGCCCTCAAATGGTAGAGGTGCCTGTTGATATTCAGAATCTAAAAGCTCTCAAACGTCTTTGGATTGTAAAATTACCCGATCAATTTATAAATAATATGAAAGGAAAATGTTTTAGTATATTCAACCACATACTCGAGGTGAATTATTGGATAGACGGTGAATTCATCTCTCTTCGTTAACTTTGATTCTTTTGGTGGTAAGTCATGGCATACCTTCTCTATATTGTATTTATTAATAAAATATGTTTATTTACTTTATTCATTGAGTATTAATTAATATTTTTGCTTGAAAAACTAGTGTTATCTGAATTCTTTTGTCTTTATGTTTTAACTAGAAGTTGTCCTTAGTAAGTCATGTAAATTGACTATTATGTCTTTAGCAATATTGTAAAGCAAGATGTATCTGAAAGACTGATAATGACGAACTAAGTAGGGTACTGAAAATACAAGACAAATTTAGAAATAAAGATGGTGGATGCTCTACTCCTCATCTATTTTTATGTTCTGAATTTATTTATTTATTTGTTTAATTTTGAATTGCTGCTACAACTTACATTATTTATTAAAAAAATATTATTAACTTATGTTTTTATTTTCTTTTGTTATTGTCAGATTCACTGGAGCTTCAAGGGTTGCTGATCATATGCTAATGAATATTGATGACAATACATTTCAATTGTCGTTTGAAGAATTATTTGTTTGCTTTGACTGTAAATGATTTTACTACTGCAAGTTTGTTTCTGACAATGTGTTCCTTTGACAATGTCTATGCTACACTTACTAAATTATTGCGAGCTTGATCTACTAATCTGATGCGTGGCTTAGCTCCAGAATTCGGGGTTAATCCCTAATTCATCGACTTCGTACGTAGTTAATCTATTCACTTTTTTAATTTAAAAAAGGGACATGTTTTTAACCATCAAATCATATAATAAATTTTATCAAATATAAAGATCTCAACAATAAAAAAATTACATGTTCATAAATTATTTTGCAATAAATAATATTTGAATAGAAAAATTATTTTAAATTATTTTAAAATTTTTATTTAATTAAATATAAAATAAAATAAAATACAATATATGTATAAAATTTTTTATAACAATCCAAATAATAAATTTCTATTATAAAATATTTTGATTTAGCAAAAACTGAGGTGCTTAGTTAGTAGAATTTAGTAAAATAGTTTTGTAATTTTTAATTTTAGGTGAAAGTAGTTTTGTTATATATTTTTTTACTTCTATTTCAATAGAGAAGTTTTAAATTTCTCGTTTATTTATTTCAGTAGAAAAAATAGATTCTACTGACATTTCTAAGTAGTTTTGGGTACTGGTCAAATAAAATATAAATATAAATCAGCAACTTTTTTTAGAAAACATCTAAGCCAAATAAACTCTAAATTAATATCATGTTATGGCCTCTCTGAAATATAGAATGAATCTAACAAACCCATATTATTCTACACCCAAAGTTATCAGTTTCATTGTTAATTGTTGGTGGCATTCAAAATTTAATTTAGGAAAAAAATATTGTGTCAAGTTTACCATGTTAATATTTTTTTGGTTAAACCATGTTAATATATTATAGTGGTTATAAGAAAACAATACAATAAAAGTTATCATTAATTAATTGATATAGTGTACTATACATTGTCATTTTTTTGGCTCATGGCGTACTGTATTAAATTACTAAAATCAACATGTTTACAAATTATTTTGCAATAATTACTATTTGAATAGAAAAATTATTTTAAATATTAATTTTAATTATTTTTTATTTAATTAAAAATAAAATAAAATCACAATATATATACATATGTAAAAAATTTCATAACAATCCAAATAATAAATTTCTATTATAAAATATTTTAATTTATCAAAAATTAAGGTACTTAGTTAGTAAAATAATTTTAAATTTTTTAATTTTAAGTAAACATATTTTTTCTGCTTCTACATCAATAGAGAAGTTTCAAATTATTTTGTTTATGAATTTCGGTGAAAAAATAAATTCTGCTAACATTTATAAACAGTTTTGAGTGTTGGTCAATTATAAAAAAATGATTTTTAAAAAAAATCTAAACCAAATAAACTCTAAATTAATATCATGTTAATTTGGCCTCAGTGAATCTAACAAGCTCATATAATTCTACACGCAAAATTGTTAGTTTCATTGTTAATTGTTGCCGCAATTTAAAATTAGGAAAAAACGCTGGGTAAACCATGTTAATATTATAGTGATTCTAGGAAAACAATAAAAGAGAAGTTACCATTAATTAATTGATATAGTGTACTTTACTTTATTATTATTTTTAGTTTATAGTTGACTGTATTGTTGCAGATAACTTTTGTGCAGCCAAGAGCTGGAAAACAAATAATAGGTTTTTTGTGGTCAATAATCAATTAGACTTTAATTATTGTCAAGGGGGCGGCAATTATGATTTAGAAAATAATGGTGGTTACTGTCAAGACACAAGATGTTTAAGGATTGACATATTGTAAATTTTTTAATTTAAAGGAAGAAAGATACAATTTGTAGCATTTATACAGTAAATCTTATGTATTTATTAAATATTAATTTTACTAAATATAAACTATTATTTTATATTTGATAAAATTGATAGTTATTCTTAATGTTTTAAACAATTAAGTATAAAATATTATTTTATATTTAATAATTATTGTATATGTGCATGTAATACTAATACTATCCAAATTACCCGGACTCTTTCTTCTTCTCCTGATGTTTTTTGTATTGTTTGGCGTGAAGAACATATGCTTAGATATTGTCAGAGACTCTTTCATACTCTACTCTACTCTAATTGATAATAAGAGCTTTGGGAACCACAGTGAGATTTGGGAAAGACACTTGTTCCCCAAGGACAAAGAATATAAATCAGAATATCATTCCATTTCCATTTTTGACCCACAAACAAATATTCTATTTCTCTCCCTTCATCTTTTTCAGCTCTCCGTCCTATACTCCTATCCATTATCTAATAGCCATCATATCCCCCAGGCCTTTTGCTTTTGTCTTCCCCACTATGAACCTCACCGTTAACGCCCCACTTCTGCTTCCACCTCAAAGTGAAAACCACCGTCACTGACATGTCGCCGCCACTCAATATGTCTAGTTATTTATATGTTCACTTTCACAACTAAATGATTTTTTCAAGATCTTGTAGAGATAAAAAATTCAAGAAAAAAAAGGAACAAATTGACCTAATTAACAAGGGGTTAAGAATTGTAGTCGAACGTAATAATAATAATAATAATAATAATAATAATAATAAACTCATTATAATATCTTTAACCTTTCAAACCAAAGACCCAACGAATTAACAACGACTACTAACAATTTCAACATAAGAAGATAACTAATAAGTTATGGAATACAAAAAACTAGCGTTGGTGATGTTGGTAATAATGGCCATGGTTGATGCAAAATTTGGAATGGACTAATAAGTTATGGAATACAAAGAATGCTGCAAGCAGAAGACAAGCGCAAACCAACAAAGTCCCTGTATGGTCTACAGCATTCCAAATAAGGTACAATGATTGTTTTGATAGGTGCTTAAAGCAAGCTTGTAACTATACTTGTTCCTCAGTTGGGTCAAACCGAACTTGAGTTAAAGCTCAATAGGCTTCTAGGTATTAAGCTTAAGGTCAAGTTCAGCTTCACCTTAACTTAGCTCTGTTATTAAGAGCCAAGTAGTGGCTCATTTCCACTTAAAGCATGCAATAATGACCAAATGAAATTGAATTCAATTCTCTGTCTTTCCATCTCTGTTTTCTCAGTTTATCTTATAATAAAGCGAAGCCAAGCCTTATCGGTGCAAGGTGCAAATACTAACTCTAAGAAAAGTTATTTCCAGAAGAACAAAGTAAGTTGTCAATACATAAAGCAAATAAAATGCACCCCGCATATTGAAACAAAATATATAGAAACTGATTGTATTGTACCTACAAATTCAAGAGATTTCGATACCATTCTGGAATTAGAAAGTAAGGCTGTGTGCAAACACAAGGTAAAATAAAGTTGTCCTCCCTAAAAGGAAAAAGAAAATTCTAATTATCTGAATACTGTGTATTTTAACTCTTTCTTAGCTCTTCTTATTTTCAGTAGGTGACTAGTTGGCATAGTTGAACCCATGTTGAGGTCTTGAGGAAGTGTTAGAGTCCAAAAGGTCAATATTTCGATTGTTGTTTTTCCTAATACTTTCTGGCTGCTATACTTCCTTAGTGCTTAAACCCAATCCCTTGCTTGAAAATTGACTATTTATACATGCATTCACCATTTGATTTGGCCATTCTAACAACCCTTCAGAACTTAAAGCCTTAAATTAAGTAGGAGCAATAAAGAAGGTAAGAACCTGCCAGCGCCTTAGTAGCGCAAGTGGCACCTCCCCTGATCTTAATTGTCAGGGGATCATCTAGGTCGAGGATTCGATCCCTAAAGTAGGGGGTCTATCCCCCATCCCCTCCCCTTCCTCCCTAGGTCCTTCGACCTCATTGTATGACCAAAGAAAAAAAGAAAAAAAAAAAAAAAAGAGGTAAGAACCCTCTTGAACAAAGTCTGTAAGACCTTTATTTTTTTATTTAATTATTTCAAATTTAATTCAAATTTAGTACTTTCTGAAAAGTGGCTATATACCAAAAGAAAAACATTCGAAATTTGAACATCAATTTGCCCAACCCTAATTTAACTACACCTAGTCCCACCTTATGCCAATACCCAGAAAAACACATTGGCCCCAGCTTATTTCCCCCCACTTTGTCTTCCTTAATCCATATCATCTTCATATTTTATTTGTTTATTCTCTTATTTTTTAATTACTGGAATAACATTGATCTCATTCCACCCTCCCTCCCTTCTTTGCTGTTCCCTGAGAAGGGTGCTTTTGGTCATTCTTTTGCTGTTTCCATTTTGTCTGGTTAATGAATACAATCCTAGGGATAAAACGAAGACCAGCAACAAAAGAAAGCAGAAAAATCTCAATCCAACAACAAAAACTGGAAGGAAAAATTCTTGGTCTCCATCTTCCCTTTCAGGATCTTGGGTTTTGGGAAGGTGGGGAGGCAGGAAATCATGATAACGCAAAATTTTAATGAATAGTCAAAGGAGCGCACACAGCTTATCACACACAAACAACCTAGCAGAAGCAGCTGAACCACAATTCAGTTCCAACACACACACACATACAATGAAGAGCATACTAATTATATGCTATACGGTATAATTTACAAGCAGTACTGTATTAATTGATTTTAACAAAAGAAAAATATAATAGATAAATTAATCATTTTAGTAACAAAGATAAAAAAGAAGAAGGAGAAAGCTAGAAGTAAATAGTATTGGTTTCTTCCATGTAACTACATTTATCATTTTCTCTTTTATATCTTATATTTTTATGTTTCAAAAAGTTAATTACAAATAGGCTCCTAAGCACTTTTCAAAAACCTATGAATTAATTATTTTATTATATTTCTTTATTCAGCCAAATTTGCAAAGCATAAAGTATTTTGTGAGGGATTCTCATACATTTTGACTTCTTGAATATCTAGGCCTAGGTTATGATCCATAATATAACATTCACATATACATGCAGCATTAACATTGGCGAAAAACAAAGAAAGAAAAACATATGCAGCGTCGCTTTGCGAGGACTTACCACCAAATTCATCCTTCAAGGAATCAAAGTTTATGAAGATAGAAAGTTTTTCCGTTCCCAACATGAATCACACAGTTTCCAACTTGATCTAGCATTGCATCAAGGTAAAGAACTTTCAGAGTTTCCAAATTTTGAATATCAGCTGGCATCTCTATCATTTGAGGGCATAGGTCTAGACATTCAAGGAAAGGCAGTGCTTCTTTGTCTACTTTTAAGCTTGTCAAGCTTTGCATGTTTTGTAATACCAACTTCTTCAATTTTGTACGCCATCCATTTCTGAAATGCAGCTCATCACCTTCATATGATTCGTATAAAGGTAGATTCAAAAATTCGGATAAGTAAATGAGTCAAAGCAAGGAAATCCGAGTAGAATATATAGCTTCATCTGACCAAGTAGCTGATTTTTTAACCAAACCACTCTCTCTTTCTCGGTTTCAGTTGTTAAGAGACAGATTGACAGCTAAGCAATTGAAAGAAGCACATGGTATTTGCATCACACCTGAAAAAGGTAAGAAATTGGCTAGGAATGAGGAGCAATTAAGCTGAGTGTTATGGGAAAATGTTGTCTGAATAGATTCAATATCAGAATTTAGTATTAGAAGCATCAGAAGTTTGTTTTGTGACCAAGGGGATTGGTTCTAGTGGAAGGGACTAGTCTCCCACAAGTGGCCAACCATGGTTCGAATCCTCGTTGGGAGAGGCGCCCACGATTTAGTGGCCGACCGTGCCTTGAATAGGAAACCAAAAAAAGAAAAATAAAGAAGTTTGTTCTGTGAAAATTTCTGTGGGTTATATTACATTTTGTGTGTATTTTAATTTCAGGGGACAATTTAGCACGGGAGAAGCTTCTAGAATGCAGGGATTTCAGAAGGGTTCTTTTGAGAAAAGCTCAACAAGGGGGTTAAACAAATCAAAAAATTTGACTTGAAGAAACCTTCCTTGCTTCTGGGGGCTGGTTTGATCCGAATATTATTTCTTCTTTCGGCAATGGAGAATCTTCCGGAAGGTAAGCAACCAAAAGAAATAACGCTAAGAATATCATGTCAAAAGGAAAAAGTAAATCAAACATACCGAACTCTTCAGAAGACTTGTATGCCAATATGCCAAAGGATGCTGGCAAAAGGCTTGTTCAAGCTAGTGGTCAATCTGTGGGTCATTGGTATAATATTTGTTACTGTATCTGATATTACAAGCATCTTAGATTTGTTACTCTCATTCGGCTGCCTATGTATGCGTTTAGCAGGATGCTATAATATTTTGTTATATATTATGTTAAACAATGGCACTGTGTTTACTATCCTAATTCTACATGTTATCGAAGGCATTCACTTGGTTATTGCTTTTTATATTCTGGATTAACAGTCATGTCACTGCATGGAGGAATTGCTTTCATAACTGCAGCGAACTTCTCCATATCCAAAACGTGCAATTTGATGGCTTATAGTTATACCAAAGATTTATTAGAATATATCAACATAGAATAGCAAAGTCGCAAATTCATCTTACATGCATTCCTCCCATGGCCATTCTTGTTATTTATTTTGTATTATCATTAATCGAAATTTATATAGCTAACTAATTGTCTTAAATCTCCAGTTAATAGTTCAAAACATATTTTTGGCATACTACATGTGATCTTGATTCTCTATCTTCCCATTGCAGGTCTATGTTACCAGAGGTGGGGAGGAGTTGATAGCCCAAGCTGCTTATAGGCATTATCGATAGGTAATCTAATTACATTATGATTATTGTTTTTTCAATTTGAAACTTGGGTTCCGATCTGCACTGAATGACTTTGATTCTTACAGGAAAGTGGTTCAGGATTCAAGAAATCAAAAAAGAAAGCCAGTGCCAAGAGGAAAAGGAAATGAATCTTTGGTGTCAAGGCATTTATTCCTGCCTGGCTTTCCGGCCCCCATCCTGTAAATCATTCATAGATCACATAATTAGGCTAGAAAGCTGGTAATCCAACATCGATCACATGGGAGGAAACTGATTCAGGGCTCTTGTTTCATACATCATAGTGAAGAAGTTAGAGAGAAGATTCTCTTGTTGGACATTTATTTTGATGTTGAAGTCTAGAATTCCATATGCAAAGATTTTTCTTGAGCTGTCATAGTTATTCTGTAAATTAGAGATCTAAGGGCTTGCTAGGATTAAAAATGTTTGGATGGAGGTTAAATGGATAATAGAGATGGAAAGTTTCATTAAAACGAGGAAGAGAAGATTGTGAAGAATTTTAATTCATTTTTTTAAATTCTCTAAAGTTCTCTTATATTTTTAATTTACTTCAATTTAAGAGATTTTGAAAAAAAAACAAATTACTTGTTATTATTAAGTTATTGATTATTTTTCAATGTGTTGATATCATAAATTAAACCATGATAATTTCCATAGGAAAATGCATACGTAAAAATTTATTAATAATACATTATTTTTTTGTTTTCATTTTCTTTATTTTTGAACATCCAAATAAAAGATAGAATTAACATTTAACCATCTCTTTTTCCCTTCCTTTTTTTTTTGTTTCATAAATTCTTTTCTTTTCATTTCTGTTCAAACTTTTCAGTCATGTAAGAAAAAAAAAATTGTTCCTTTAATCTTCATTGTATCAAAAAAAAAATTCTAGATTAATTTTACAGTATAAACCCTTCCAATCTTCGAACCCAATCATATTTGAATGAGATTTTCTAATTAAAATTAAAATTGGCATGTTTTTTTTTGGCATGTTAAAGAATCATAATAAGGCTAAGGATGAATCATGAATAGGTGGCGATGTTGGGCTTGAGGACTCTGCTCTTACCCAGTCGCCCCATGGAAAGCGTTGTTTTGAAGGAAGAGAGAGAAACCAAGTTAATTTGATCAGGAACAGATATAGAGAATTTAATTAAAAAAAAAACTTTATTTAACATTCCATTCAAATAGCCAGGAACTACACTAAAACCAAATTACACATAAACGACTGTATGATCCCATTCGCTATCTAACATTCTGTTATGAAATTTTGAAGAAACGATAAAAGAAACAGATTACGTAGGATCTCTAGTATCAGCCACCTTTGATGCTTAATTTTTTCCCCCTTAATTGACTGATTGTTGTTGAAGCTTGACTAGTGCGAAACACAGTTCATCGTAAATGTTTCTGAAAGACCATAACTGCACCTTGTCGCTGGGTTTAAGGTCATTTTGCTGCACAATGCTATTCCAATGGTCGACCAGCTTATAAACTGAGCGTCCCCTTTTCTTCCACCTCTTCAAGGTCAGATTGAACTCCCTCAGACAAGGATCCACTACCAACACCGGCATTCCACCAAACTCTAACAACTCCACCTCTTCCTTTCTCACAAAGTCCATGGCTTTTTGGATTGATAATGACTTTAAATCTCTTTCACATAGGTGCTTCTCTATCACTAGTTTTATCTCATAACCACCCATGTCTTCAATCTCTTCTATGAACTCCAAGGGCAACTCGGGTTCTTCGGTGATTTTAATATCAAAATCAGCAAGATTGATGAATTTTGATGATACCCTCATTCTTGCTGTTCTTTTCATTCTGGCAACGTCGACAGGACAGTAGAAGGCAATTCTAGCTAGGCTCGAAACTCAAAACCAGAGATCAGATGCAAGGATCTGTAAAAATGGCGTTGTGGTTTATGTTCTTTACATAAGGATTATTTTGTTTCTCCTGGTATGCTTCGGAATCCCAAATTGTGTTTCCTATTCAATGTGGATGTTCTAATAGTCTAAGAAGTTTCCTGCGACTAAAACTTCCCTCTTTGTTTATTTATTTATTTATTATTATTATTATTCAATTTTTTTATTTCCTTTTATTTAACAGCTAATCGGACCGATCTATCT
This sequence comes from Gleditsia sinensis, assembly GCA_037074535.1. Classification (NCBI taxonomy): domain Eukaryota; kingdom Viridiplantae; phylum Streptophyta; class Magnoliopsida; order Fabales; family Fabaceae; genus Gleditsia; species Gleditsia sinensis. The sequence goes on along the minus strand of CM073470.1, from coordinate 2,093,038 downwards.
TTGACGTTGTTTTCCAGATAATTAATTGATATCTATATTGATATGGGTGTTTTAAAAAATAATAAAATTTTAAAGACTAAATAATGTGTAATTGTGGTTACTTAAAAGATAATGGTTAATTTTTTTTTGAATGAAAAAAAGACAATAAATAATTTTGATACGATAAATAAGTTAAAATAATGAATAGCTTTAAGTACCGAAAATATACGTTAATGATTAGTTAATTAGTTTTTTTTTCATTTATTATTATTATTATTATTATTATTATTTTATTTTTCTATTCCTATCATGAATAATAAGCGTGGTATTTATAAATTTTCTGTGGATTATATATATGATGCTATACGGTGCATATCATATCCTATTTGCTAAATTTTTTACTAATCAAACTATTTTTTTAGATATGTGAGCATTAGAAGAAATTTTTCACTAATAATGTAATTATTATTATTATTTTATTTTTTATCCCTTTATTTAATAATTTATTAATTGGCTGTGGATTATATATATATATATATATATATATATATATATATATATATATATATATATATATATATATAATTCGGTCCATGTCATAACTGCTAAATTTTTCACTAATCAAGTTTTTTTTTTTTTTTTACATATATGAATGTTACAATAAATTCTGTAATAATTTATGAGGGACAGATAAACTGAGGATTTAGAATTTAAAGAAATCTGGCGAAACATAGATGGGACGATGGCTTCAATTTAAGAAATTTAAAAGAGAAGTAGAACTAATCTCAATGAGTCAGATTAAACCAATACAACATAATTATGAATAATCCGAACAAAACAGGTAGAGAAAACTCTTACAAAAAAATATATATTATTTTTAAAATAAATACATAATTTATTTTTTAAATTTATTATGTCATTATATTTTAATTTTTACATTTAAATTATTACACAGTTAGTCCTTTAATTTATTAAACGTAAAATAATTTAATCATTTTATTATCCTTACACTGACTGTTTGTTGACGTAATCCGTTAAGTACTTACGTGGCACGTAAAATATTAACTAATCATGACACATCAGCGCTGACTCAGTTTAAAAAAATAATAATAATAAATACAAAATTTAATCTCTAAATTTATTATATCCATACAATTTAATTTTTCAATTAAGTCATTGTACAATTTAATTTTTAAATTTACCAAAGGTCAAATAATTTAATTATTTTATTACTTTCACAATTATAGATGGTTAATGTGACACTTTATACATTTTTAACTATAATAAGAGGCCATAATTTCAATGTTTTTAATCTCTTCTTGTTTAATATTGTGTTAATTCTTATAATTTTTACTCTAATTCATATATTTTAATGTTAAAATATTTTTAAGTAATATTTATTAGTTAACCTACATGATTGTGTTTGAATATTGTTGTGTATTTTAATAAAATATTTATTTTTTTACAGATCTTTTTGTTTGAGATATATCATTTTTTTTACAAAAAAAAAATATGATTTAACTTGTGAAATATATTGTCACTCTAGTGTTAAATAATTGATAGAATGAAGAAATTTTGTATTGAATTGTAAACACATTTACGATACTCTCCATTTTATTTGAATATTTTTACAGTTTTCATTATTTCATAAAACGAATATAATAGTTAATTCAACGACTTGAAATAAACAATATTATATGAAGCTGAGGGAACAATTTCATTTCAAAATTTTATAGATACGTCAATGTTGATGTAGTATGATTAGTTTAGTATTTAATGTACTACGTAAATACTTAACATATCACATCAGCAAATAATTAAAGTAAAAATAATAAAAGGACTAAATTATTTAATTTTGAAGACTAAATTACATGAATATAATAAATTTTAAAATTAAATTATAAAAAACTAGTAAATTTAAATATTAAAATATATATTTATTTTTTTTTTAAATTGAGTCAGCACTGATATAACATGATTAGTTGATATTTAATGTGCTATATAATAAATACTTAACGAGTTACGTCAACAAATAATTAGTGTAAAGATAACAAAAAGAGTAAATTGTCTGACGTTTGATAAATATAAAAATTAAATTATACAATAATTTAAATTTAAAAATTAAAATATAATAATTTCATACGTTTAAATATTAAATTATATTTTTTTATTACTATATTTATGTGATTTAGACTGACTTGACTTTATAAACCAATAATGGAGCTCCCCGTCGACGTAGGGCTTGCCAACTATCTTAAAGATTTATTGAGCAATTGCATTTGTGTCCTGGCCATCAAACCAAACTTACTTAACTAGAATATTTTTTATTTTAAAAAAATTAATAATTTAATTCTTAAATTAACAGAAACATTTAACTTTAGTTAGTCTATAATTTTTTTAAGGGAACAAATTAATTTTAAAAATATTAAATTCATTATATATTAATTTTTTATCAAATATTACATTAATATTAACAAAAATAAAATACAACGAATGTTTTTAAAAGTTAGTTTGTTAACTTAATGCAATTTAAGAATTAAAATTATATAAATTTACAGATCCAAAACCGAAATTGCTACCTTTTTTTAATTTAACTATGGATGATTACTCATTAGTGGTGATAAATCACCTGTCCCTAATGAATATTGAATAACAGAAAGGAACTCTATTTGTTTAATTACTGTTTTAGTCAATTAATTAGTGAGAACACGTTTATATATATATATATATATATATATATATATATATATATATATATATATATATATATATATATATATATATATAAAACACTATCAATTCAATTTTTACAAAATTTCTCCATCATTAATAAAATTGTTAACAAAACTTATATTTCATGCAATTTTATTCTTTTAAAAAAACATAAATGACATAATGAAATGCATTATATATTATTAAAAAATTAAATTAATATTTATAAAAATTAAAAATAAAGGACGCTAATATAATTTATTTTAATTACAGAAAGTTAGTGTAATTTTATAAATTTCAAAAGATGCTTTAGTTATAAATTGAAAACTAAAAAAAAATGTGAATATAATTTTTAAAAATTTTGATTACCAAAAATGAATATAATTTACTCTTTTTGGTAATCAAATATGATTTACAAAAAATACATAAATTAAGTTAATTACATATAAATATTAATATAAATATATTAAATATGACGTTTGATTTATGAAATATTTTATTTTTAAAAAAAATTATATTATTAAGAATGAAATTTTTTAAAATAAAATACATAAAAAAATTAAAAAATATGTTTAATTTTCACTTTTTTAAAAAAATAATAATTTTTTGTATACTCACCAAATTTTCATTCTCATATTTAATTCACTTAAAATATTTTTAAAAATATAATTTTTTTTAAAAAAATAATTAAAAAAATTTTTAAAAAAATAAGAGTAAAAAAAATATAAAAAAAGAAGAGGACAATTAAGATTTATTCTCACTCTCAAAATTTTTTATTTTCACTTATTTATAAATTTTCATTTTTCAAAATATTTTATACTCAAAAATGAAATTTTTATCCTGGTACCAAATATAAAAAAATAAAAAATTTTATTTTCATCTTTCTCAAAAATATTAAAATATAATTTATACTAAATACTATTTAAAATATTTTTATTTATAATTAATTTAATATTTATTTTTAATGAATTGAGTCTACTTGTGTTCGTGTATTTGTGTGTGTGTTTGTGTGCAGATAATTTTGTGCTTGAATTTCTGATCCAGTCCCTGTAGCGAAGAGCCATGTGGCCGCTTACGTACTGTCTGAAATCTTTTTTTAATATTCAAGTTTATTCTTTTCACATAATATTACAATAATGATTCCAACGCAGGCGTTGGCATTAAATAAAAAAACGACAAGAAAACGGTACTCAACCATGGTTTGTAACGCTGCGTTGTGGTCGTCCACGAATGCTAAATCCCTCACTCTTTTTCACTTGACAAAAGTTCAATTCCGCACACCATTTGAGAATAAAGTCGTGTCGTGCATTAATTCATGGATTCGACATATTCTAACTCTCCAATACGGATACACCGTTGCCACTTTAACTTAAACCAAATTCTTACGGATTAGCTCAACCAAGTATATATTCTTCTGCTACTTTCTCAAGTGTTTCATCTTCATTCTCTTTTTCCCTCATGAATCCCTCTGCTATCTACAGATGGGTGAGTCTCGCACAGCTAATCTTGTAGTCCTCAGGAAAAATGCCAAAGTACAATAGGCATAACTCGAAGTGGTAAGAAAGATCATAATAACCTTTTTATAAGACTTGATAAAAAAACTGTAAGATGGGGATCGCTTGTTAATTTTGAGCGACCTTATTCCATTCAGAGATAATTTTCTTTTCAGTTGATAGGAGACCAGCGATAGCTGCAATTGCTAATGCCATAATAAAGGCTTTTGTATTCCTTGTAAAAGCTGTGTATCAACATATATTCGATTCTGTACCACCCAAAATAGTAATGACATTTGTCATCCTATCATAGAATCAATATGATAGGAAACTAAATGCCTTCTAAACTAAAACTCTCCAAGCCTTAAGGTAAGTTTGTAAACCATGCAAATTAGAATATAATTCCCAGGTATGGTCCACACTCACAATCTGAGCATCATCCATGAATGTTCCCACAATCGAAGGCAATTCCTCGCAGAGATTTCTCCACCATTACTCTGAGATTCTGAAAGAGAAGAGTTGAATACAAATGCTTCTCTTCCTTGATTCAGTCTCACTATTGATTATCTAATGTCATCAATTTCAGATGTAATCTTATGACTAGGTATAATGAATTTGAGCAATTGACCAATTTTACTAAGAATACCGGCAAGTCCCTCCTTTTGACGACGGCTCTCAACAATTATTCATCGGTAACATCTTCAATGCGATAAGCAACTTCTCTCACCAGATTACTTGTGTGTCTGCTCTTTCTGCTTTTGCATCTTTATCTTTTACATAAACTCTTATCAATTCTAGTTGATCTTCGACGGAAGCGATTCGGCCGTGCACAACTCTCAGGAGTGTTACTTCGCCTCTTAATAATGGCACCAACTTATCAATCACAATGTTCACCGCAGTTTCTGCCATGGAGAGAAGAAAAGGTAGGAACTAGCTCGGAAACCTTAAATGGTGTGCCATATCTGGCTTCTGAAGAAATCGGAGTATTGCATCGGAATCGAACCAGAAGAAGACGAAGTAAACATAAAATTTATACTTTTTTTGAATTTTTAAAATTTACATTTATACTTTTCTTTAAATTTCAATTTATATAAAAAAAATTTTAATTAAATATAAATATACAACATCGCTAGAAACACTATTATTATAAATACCTACACTACAAGAAACGCGGGTTTTAACGACGATTTTTAAGTGCATTTAACGATGATTTTGACCGTCGTTAAACCCATTCACCACCGTTTTACAACCGTCGTGGAACTCATGTTCTGGCGACGGTTTTGGTCAACTGTGAGAATAACCGTAGTTAAACCTGGTTTAACGACGGTTCTAAAAACCGTGGTTAAATTTGGTATAACGGCGGTTAGAAACCACCGTTAAAAATAACGACGGTCAACTAACCGTCGTTAAATATAACGACGGTTTTCTGAAAACTATCGTTATATTTAACGACGGTTTACGGAAAACCGTCGTTAAATTAATTTTTTTTTAATTTAAAAATAATTATTTTTAATTACATAAAATATTATATTCTGTACTGTTGGGATTAAATTATTTTATTACTAAATATGATGTATAATAACAATTAATTTAAATTTATAATATTTAATTAATTTAGTAATATATATATTTATTTATTATGTAATAATTAAACACGATGAATTATTTAATAAATTAAGAAATTATCTTAAAAATTAAATAATATTTAAATGGGAACTAAATAGGTGTAAATAATTGAATTATGTACAAAATATGTACAAAAAAATATTTATTAGTCGTGAATAAAATAAAATTGAATATACAAACTACAAGGACAAAATCATATGTTCGGATCCTGTGGAGGCTGATCACGCTAGTGCCCACTACCACAGTCACTGGGGTCCTGAAAAATAAAAAAAATTTGTTAGAATTTTTAATGTTTTGAAAGTAAACAAAAATATATCAATAATTTTTTATGTATTAAAATATTACCCTGGGCTCGGGACTATGAAGTCCTAAAATTTCTGGTGGCAGCTGACCCTAAAATTTTTAAAGCAAGAACGCCATAACAGCCTCCATCTGTGCTTGCCGTGCTGCGAGCTCAGCGTCTCGTCGCTGCTGCTCGACGTCCCGCTCATGCATAGCGGTCTTCAGGCGCATCACTTCACTCTGTAAGTCGTGGTACGACGACTCAGACTGGGAGCTCGACCCTGACGAACCACGACCGAAGACTTGAGTTGGGGAAACACCCAACCCAAATCCTCGAACGCGACCGGAGTGCTCCTTAGTCTCAAGAGCTGTCGCAAGCGAATCAGCCGTCGAAAGCTCTTGGGAAGAGCTGTCCTCCTACTGGATCGAAGCAATTTTCCCCTAATAACAAAAAATAATAATATTAAACATTAATTATCTCAATTAAATAATTATCCACGTACGGTAGAAGAAATTTTATTACTTACCGCAACAGCCCGAGCTTCGTCGTTGATGTATGATCCGTCAGCTCTTTTATGAGCTGCCGTCCATACATTACCACGAGTCACTGGAACGCCACGCTCAATTTTTTGAAATTTAAAGTAATTAATCAATTTATTATTATATATATGATAGTCATCTCAACATTAAAAAAAAGATATTTATGGTTATGAACTTACCATCTTTGCCTTTTTTCGCACAAGACTCTTCGATCCAGTGGTGTGTGGCATTGTTAGTTGTCTTCTGTTCCGTTTATTCTTCGCAGCCACATCCTAATTATTCACATAGAAAAAATAATTGATCACAAAAATTTTAAAGTTAAATTTGATAAATATATGAACGTGTGACTTACCCTAGACTTCGCGTCAAGGCGATAGTCTATGAAAGTTGCCCACTGATCAGGTGGGATGTCGGTCGGGACTTCACTCCGCAGCTGATCTCTGGTCTTTGTACCGTCATACGCCGGGCGAAATAAATTGTACCGTGCGGCTCTTCATTTCGCGCCTTGCGACTGCATGATCAGCTTCTTGTGTTGATCCGTCACATTAAAATGCGTTTGCAAATAAAAATTAAAAATTAGTGACACATAAATATATGAATGACAAATAAATACAATTAATTTTTAACTTTTGATGTTTCTATACCTGAACTTGGTTTACGAAGACAGTCGTCTTCACCTTGTAAACTCCAGAAATTGTATCCCTCCGGAAATGGTTTGACGATCAAGTGTTGACGTACAACCTCGATTAGTTGTCATTTCTTGAATCTACATTTGGGGCATGGGCATATTATTCTACCTTCTACTCCAGAGTTGGCATTTGCGAATTGTAGAAATCTGTCTAAACCATTAAGGTACTCTGTTGATTGTCGAGGTTTATTCATCCAAGATTTATCCATAGCTGAAACAATTTTGAAGAGGGTTAAAATGATTTACGTATAAAAAATGTTTAACAAACTTGATTATAGTTGACATTTAATGATAATTAGAGGAAATTAGCTGAAACAATTCTACCTTTTACTCCAGACTTGGATAAAAAATATGCGTCACTTGTCTGCTATAAATAGCGAATCCTTATCCGAAAAATATTAACAAATATAAATAAGAGAGTGATAATTAGAGGAAAAATATACATATTTGACTTTAACAAATGTATAATGTACGAAATTTATAGATTTTTTTAGCAAGACTTGTCGCACCTTATTAAAGTGAGATAAATGATGTCTCCGCCTTGTATAATATGAAATAAAACACTTGAAATAATATATCTATGAATTTAAGAACAAAAATTCTAACTTTTGAAATAGTGTCATTGATACAGCCTTTTGATCATGTGCTGATTTTATTTGATTATCTTAATGTCATCAATATAAAAGATGAGTTTCATGATCGAATCTATACAATTCTTAACTTTTTGTAGAGTTATGAGTTTATGTCTGCCGCTAGAATTTCAATTATACTATTTGTAGGATAAAGTTTCTAACGAACTCATATAGGGAATTGAAGTTTCAATCCCCTATATGAAAGAGTAAAAGTAGTGGCCATATCCGTCGTCATATATTGAAGAATAATTTCACACAATTACATCTAAGAGATTGTAACTTGCTTAACAGAGAATCTAGTCTAAAAACATAGCGCACTAAAACTGACTGTATTCATATTTTTTCTTAAATTATGGTATATTATATTTGCTTTCAAATTTTAAAAACTACGTGTATTTTTAAATCAGTGTTTTAATTCTTTCAAACCAATTCCTAAAACTAATTCCATCTAATTTACTAACATTTATTACTTTGCCTCAACGATTGAACAAATATTTTAATATTTTACAAATAACTGGAATAAAAATTGACTATTACTAATTTATGTATATTATTTAAACACAAACTTTATCAATGTAATAACTATTTTTTATTCATTTACATCAATTTTAATTATATTTCTTAAACACAAAATAATTTATATTTAAAACAAACTTCACTATGATTTTATACTAAATTGATAATATTATATATATTTGTTAAAACATACGTATATTTTTAAAGTTGTGTCACAATTATACAAAATATTTTTTAATACTTTGTCTGTCTATTTATTAAAATTCATTATTTTACTTCAATTAATCTACTAAATTATGCCATTATATATATTTGTTTTTATTTTTTAAAACTTACTTGTAATTTTTTTTCTTTACAAATACTATTTTTAACTAAGTCTGTTTAATTATTTTTTCATATTATTCTATCAATACCGTTATTTTCTGTTTTTATAAAGTATTTCTAATATTAGATACAAATATTTTACTTAAAAAAAAATTAAGCTTAATAATTCAGTTTATTAAGAAAGACATTACGTTTTACATATTTTTTCGGATATGGTATATTACAATGTTAAATATCATAAACATTGTAACAGTACAAAAATCTTAGGATTTACTCATATATGTATATCACAATGATAAATATATTTCTACAATAAATATTAAATACAAAAAATATCTAATACTATCGCATTTTAACATACACTTATTTAAAAAAAAAAAATTACATTACATACCTTCAATTTGACTACAAACAAAGAAAAGACAAAATTCGAAATTAAACTCGAAGTGTCGTCACAAAATCTACAAAAAAAAACATAAAAAATAATATAAGAAATTATTTAAAACAAAAAACATAAAAAAAATCAAATGAAATTATAAAATTAAAAGACATACCTTCACAAAAATAAAAACTCAGCGCCAATACTCACAAATCACAAATAACACTCTCAAAAAATATCGTATGCGAGAAAAGTGAATTTAAAATTGTTCGTAAGAGAAATGAAGTGGGGCAACGTAAATATAGGAAGGCGCTAGATTTAGCGACGGTTTTCAAACCGTCGCCAAACCAGTAAAAACCGTCGTTAAATGGGTTTAACGACAGTTTTTAATTAAACCGTCGTTAATTTTTGCGCCTCCCAAGTAACGGTTGGAATTCCGAACGTTAGAAGACTTAACGACGGTTTATGTATAACCGTCGGTATATGACGACGGTTATGTATAACCGTCGTTATTTAACGACGGTTTATGAATAACTGTCGTCATATACCGACGGTTTTTCCAAAACCGTCGTTATATTCTTTGATTTAACGACGGTTGTATAACCGTCTCAAAATCAGGTTTTAACTACGGTTATTGTTGACCATCGTAAAATCTCCGTTACCATTCTCCGCATTTTTTGTTGTGCTGTTTTATTTGGTTATACACTATATGATTTTTATTTTTTAAAAAAATCTGATTTAATTTAGTAAGTTTTTACTTAATTTATTGTACAAGCGGATGATCCATTAAAAATTTACTATTTAATCAATTTGGGATGTCATAGTTGCAACACCAATACAAAGAGGGAGCATCTTGACCACAATTTAACACACTACACTATCGGCAAGATTTTATTTTGGGTCGTTCTCTCAGCCAAAACTAAAAAAGTGAAAGAAGTGTAGTCCACTATAACTAAATGAAAAACAAGTTTATTATTTTACATATAGGATCGGAGGTTCAAATGATAAATTGTATATTGCTTCTTGTTTCTTGTCCGACAACCGTAATTCTTGATGTGCTGCTTAGCAGGTTGGAAACACTGAGCACATTAAACACAGTTTCAGCATAAAGGATGCACTAATGCCTGAATGAAGTTGGATCTACTTCTCTCTGTCTTTCCATCTATGTTCCTCTTATGAAAAAGTAAAGCCAAGCTAAGCCTTATTGGTGCAAACACTAACTCTGACTGAGAGCTAGAGTTATTTTCAGAAGAACAAAGCAAGTTATCAATAGACAAAGCAATTAAAAAGAAATTGAAAAGTATCCCACATATTCAATATGCAGTACCAAATATCTAGAAAACTGGTTGTGCCTCTAAGAGATTTGGAGACCATTATTGAATCAGATAAGGTTAAAGAGATCCATCTTATTAAAAAACACTGTTGGTGAGATTGTGATAGCAATTATGAAAGTCAAGATAAAAAATTGAATTATAATTTAAATATGACAATTGAATTAGTACAATTAAATAGAAAGAGATATGTCTTGATTAATAACTATAATTTTTGATTTAATGATAAGCGTTGGATCTAACAAAAAATTTAATAATCAAATTAAATATAAATAAACTGAAATATTTGTTTATTTTCTTCATATTTCTTATCAATTATCTAAGTATTATGTCTATTAATATTTAACTCTTAATGTTTCTCCCTAATTAAGCGTGGTGCAAGTGAGAGAGATTTGGATAGTTCCTGAGAAGTCATAGGTTTAATTGAATCCATGCAGTAATAAATAAAAAATTCTGATTTTCGTACGTTACTGATTGCATAATTGAACCGATGCTGACATTTTTGTGCTTGAGACTCGACATAAAGCTCACATAAACTGGGTGACCAATCAACAAGGTTGATCTTTTTAAGTGATGGGAATGACCTTTATAATGAGTTTCACTTTCTGGCCGCTGTACTTCCTTAATGCTTAAATAACCTAGGCATCATGCCACCCTAGGGAAACACACTATTGTGCCTGAAACACAGGCTTAACCCAATCCCTTGCTTGAAAATGACTATTTTTACATGCATTCACCATTTGACTAGTATAACAAAGAAGGTAAGAACCCTCTTGAACAAAATCTATAGGTCCTTTTTCTGGTTTGTTCAAATTTAGGACTTCCTCAAACTTTGCCATATACCAAAAGAAAATCATTCAAAATCTAAACATCAACTTGGCCCAACTTTAGCTCCACCTAAACCCACCTTTTACCAATACCCAAAAAAACACATTGGCCCCACTATTATTCAATTAAAAGCTTCTTTCGGTCTTCCCCCACCCCCAAAAATTTATTCTCCTTAATCCATCACCCCTTTAAGAATAAACAAACATCTTCTTCTTCATCTTCACCTCCATCTCTTCCTCAGTGCCCTTTTCTAGTAGCATCAGGTAGAAAATGCTTGCCCTTCAACCCCCACCTGCTCCTCCTCCTCCACCCTCACCCCCACCCACAAACCACACCAAACCAGTCTCTCTTCAACAAATTGTCATATCAAAACAACCCAGAAATCAAAATTCTTTGGAATCAGAAAATCCCAATTTTCCCACAAAAAAGCCAAGACAGACACCAACACTAAGGCAACCTCGCCTTCAAAGGACCAACCCTATAGTATGGTTTGCTGCTGTGCTGTGCCTCATCTTCAGCTTGATACTCATCTTCTTTGGAGTAGCAACTTTGATTATATACCTTGCAGTCAAACCAAAAGACCCCATTTTTGACATTCCAAATGCAAACCTCAATGTGATATACTTTGACTCACCAGAGTACTTCAATGCAGACTTAAGCATCCTTGCAAATTTCTCCAACCCCAACGGGAAAATTGATATGAGATTTGAGCTTCTGGATATTGATATTTTCTTCTCGGACAGACTCATATCAACCCAGGCAATCCAGCCTTTTACTCAGAGGTGTGGGGAAACCAGGTTGCAATCAGTTCACTTCATATCCAGCTTGGTGTTTTTGCCTCAGGATCTTGGGGTGAATCTTGAGAAGCAGGTGCAGAGCAATAAGATCAACTATAATGTGAGGGGAACTTTTAGAGTGAGAGTGTCTCTGGGTCTAATCCATTTGTCTTTCTGGTTTCATAGCAGATGCCAGATAGAGATGACTGGTCCTCCAACTGGGGTTCTAATAGCCAGAAAGTGCATAACAAAGAGATGAAGATGCAGGGTAGAGTTCTTTATGCTTATTTATTTCTTTCTACGTTGTTTGGATTTAGAGCTAAAGGGTAGATACAAGTGTGCAAAATTTGATTTCATCAGCTGTTTGATACGCATACAAGATATAGTTCTCTGATTTCATGGAGAGAGGAAAAAAAGGAAAAAGTAAAAAAGATAAGTGTTTGATGTTAAAATGACAATTGAAAAATTGATTTTTCCTTTTCTTCAAATTTTTGGTTTAGGGACATAAAAGTTAAGAACCAGGATGTGGAAGGACAAAACTTAAAAGCTTAAAGGATTTATTATTAAATTTTAGAGTGAAAACGTAATATATGAATATTTTTCATAATTCAATATTATATAATTTTTATAACTCATCATTATGTAATTTATTTTTTTAAAATAAAATTTTCATGTATTATAGTTTATTGAAAAATTTTATAATAAATACTTAAAGAATTTTATCTAAATAAACCTTGCAATAGCTAAGAAACATGTTTTGGGGGGTAAATTTGCTAATATCAATGGCGGGTTGGTGGTACTTCCCAAAAAGACTCACTAAAGTAAGATTGAATTCGTTTTTTGATTCAGTTTTTTTTTCTTTTTCTTTTTTTATATATTACATTACGTTTGGTAACTTGACTTAATGAGAATCTGCATTTCATTCCTTCAAATTTTATGTTTAAGTGTATAATCAACTATTTCAAGGAATTTAGATTACTTTGTGAGTGGAGACTTCATTGCCTCTGAAAAATAGAGAAATTCAACGTGAAGGCGATGGAATAATAGAGATGAAGATGCAGGGTAGAGTTCTTTATGCTTATTTATTTCTTTCTACGTTGTTTGGATTTAGTGCTAAAGGGTAGATACCAGTGTGCAAAATTTGATTTCATCAGCTGTTTGATACGCATACAAAGATATATAGTTCTCTGAATTCATGGAGAGAGGAAAAAAAAGCAAAAGTAAAAAAGATACGTGTTTGATGTTAAAATGACAATTGAAAAATTGATTTTTCCTTTTCTTAAAATTTTTGTTTTAGGGACATAAAAGTTAAGAAACAGGATGTGGAAGGACAAAACTTAAAAGCTTAAAGGATTTATTATTAAATTTTATAGTGAAAACGTAATATATGAATATTTTTCATAATTCAATATTATATAATTTTTATAACTCATCATTATATAATTACTTTTTTGAAAAAATAAAATTTTCATGTATTATAGTTTATTATAAATACTTAAAGAATTTTATCTAAATTTTTTCTTACCTTCAAACCTTGCAATAGCTAAGAAACATGTTTTGGGGGGTAAATTTGCTAATACCAATGGCGCCGTATAGTGGTACTTCCCAAAAAGGCTCACTAAAGTAAGATTGAATTCGCTTTTTGATTCAGTTTTCCTTCTTTTATTTATTTATTTATATATTATAGTCTTTGTCCAGCTGTGCAAGCATATAGACTGTTCAAGATAGTTGATGCCAAAACCTGAAAAAGGCTTGATGGCGTATCTACATGGATTCCAGTAATAAGTATGTACCATCTATTTATTGGGGCGAGTGTCGCATCTCAAAAGTCATGTCGTTATCCAGAATCTTCATAGCAAACACTTTAATAATTGGAATAATTACATAATTCCCATATAGTTGGCTGAGAACTCAATCAAGTATATGTGCAATACTATTAGCATAGACACTAAATTTTCATCTAGAAATATTAGTACTTCATAATTTGCTCAACTTAACATTACTTTTTGGTAATTTATAGAGTTTGAGCTTCGAAAATTTAATTATCGAATAACTACTTTCTATTAGTGATTAATATATAACAGGTCACAACGATAACTTGGCAGTACGACAAGAAGTTTTTCATTTGAGCATCTTTCATTTTCTTTTTCTTTTTTTGTCACTTTTCTTTCCTTTTATGGACAAGATGATTGTCTATATTATTCCATCACAAACTTTTTATTTAAATTTAGAATTTCTTCATCTTTTCATTTGATATATTTCTATTCCTGGTTATATGCCACTCTCTAACTAAACTTCAGTCCATTTTGTGAGTAACTACTTTCTGCGATATACCAAAATGATTTATCTTCTGCAACTTGCATTTTTTTTAAGGGGAGGGGTGGGGACAATTTCTACAACCTGTATCACTTTGTATTCTTTTGTGACAACAAATTATCAACCAAAAAAAAAAAATCAGCTTATCTTTCCTCAGCCTACTACTTACATGAAGCCTCAATCTTTTAATATTGAGGTGGCCTTGATGGAGAGGGTTCGATCACTCGTCTCCTCATGGTTCCCTCTAACATTCCGAGCAACAAAAATTCCCATTTAACGCAATTAGGAGTAGCTTTCTGATCTTCAGAGTGGCACAACATCATCATCATTTGATAATACAATTAGCTCCTATAACATGAAGTGATCTTTATAGAATATGTACCCAAAAGTAAGAATGTTAATCCAAACCAAAAACTTAAGTTGCATCATACAATTGATAAATAGCATCATCATCAGGGAAATCATCCAGAAGCCCAACTAATACTTGTAGCCCTTGACAAACAAACTCTCTGAAGCCAACCCACCGGCACTTCCGCCGGCATACTTGCCCAGAGTAGCCTCAGAATTTGCCTTGCACCTTGCAAGAAATGCCTCCTGAGCTTTTGTAACATTCTCCTTCTTTCCAGTCCATGTCTTGAGAGTGCTTTGCTGCAATGCTCGTCCAAAGGAGAAAGAGAGAGTCCATGGCTTCAGCACCTCCAGCTTGTTCATTGCATTCAGGTTGAGTGTAGCCTCTTCTTCACTCTGTCCACCAGACAGAAATACAATCCCTGGTACCGCAGCTGGGACAGTTCTGCGGAGTGCAGTAACTGTGTACTTAGCAATCACCTCAGGTGGTACCTGTAGGAGTAGGACAACGCATAGTTTAAAAGTTTGTGCTCAAATTCAACCTTTGAATGTCCCCTTGTGAAAGTTACTATCATACTTAAGTGTCATCCACTTCTCTTCTTCGCCATTAGAGCTTGTTGTGGATAGGCCATCCTATGAGTACTTCTGGCTCAATAGAGCAAGCATAGTCCTCGACTTAATATTTGAATCAACAGGATTAAATTTAAATATAGTCTACTAGTAACTATGGACTTTAAAGCTAACTGATTTGGTTCAGGTTGATCCAACAATAGAATTTATCAAATTTTCAACATTTTAATTTTTGCATGATATTCATGATTTATTCTCATTTTATATATTTTCTTTTATCATGTCTTATTTTTCATGTTTCACTTTATAAATTTAAATTTTTTTTAATAAATCAAACATAATAAAAGTGTGATTATTTACACAAAAATGTCTTTAGTTATAAAAAAATTACTAAATTATTTTTTGTCATTTTTTAAGATGAAAAAGTATTTATTTATAAGTTATGTTAAATTTACTTATCTGTGGTTTTTTTAAAATTTGAAGAAAAATTTATTTATATGAATATAAATATGGATCAAGCTGAAGCTCATATTAGATACTTGAGGTGCTACCTAACCTTTAACAAACAACCTAAATTAAAGGGTGTTATGCCCAGAAAATCTATATGTTTGAGCTATTACCCAACGAACATGTGTATTTGCCGTCAATGAGATTTGAATCACATAACCTCTTAGGAATAGTTACCTTATATCTAAAGTGTGATAAACTTCAATAGAGAACCATTTTTGAGCAGCAAGCCTGCAACATTTGAAGAAACTTAACTTTTACCTTTGGGCCATCAGAGCCAGGGGTGACCATGTTAGGCTTGAGCAGAGTTCCTTCAAGAAGAACATGGTGATCATTGAGTGCCTTGTAAACTGCTGCAAGCACAGTTTCAGTAACAGCAGCACATTTCACAATGTCATGAGCCCCATCAGTCAAAATCTCAGGCTCCACAATGGGCACAAGCCCATTCTCCTGGCAAATGATGGCGTATCGCGCCAATCCCTGCGCATTTTGCTGGATCGACAATTCCGAGGGCTCATTAGGGCCGATCTTGAGCACCGCACGCCACTTCGCAAAGCGAGCACCGGCCTTGTAGTACTGCTGGCACCGAGCTCCGAGCGAATCGAAGCCTTGGGTGGTGGTTTCGCCGTTGGTGCCGGCCAATTCGACGGTGCCCTTGTCCACCTTGATGCCTGGAATCACATTGTTTTCTTGGAGGAATTCGACGAAGGGCTTTCCGTCGGAGGTTTTCTGGTATAGGGTTTCCTCGAAGAGGATGACGCCGGAGAGGAATTGGAGGGCGTTCGGAGAGGTGAAGAGGAGCTCGCGGAGGGCTTGGCGGTTGGACTCGATGTTCTCGACATTGATGCTGGATAGACGCTTGCCGATGGTGCCGGTGCTCTCGTCAGCGGCCAAAATGCCCTTGCCGGGGGTGGCGATGTACCTGGCATTCTTGATGAGCTCATCTGAATGGAAAGCATGTCCATTTGTAAACTCACATTTTACAGACTATTTATAGGTGAATAACAGATATCCTTAGTTTCATAATTTGAACACTCATTTAATATTACTCTTTGAATTTTTGACAATTCAAATTAATTTTTAAAACTATTAATTGATCACTTATTTTATTTTATTATTCAAAATATTAAATTTTTTTCATATTAATCTTTAAAATAATTAATATATAATAAGATTAATATTTCTGAAAACTAACTTTAATATTGAAATAAATTTATACACTAGCATTAAATTAATTTATAAATTTCAAATTTGAATGATTAATTTACACATATCTTATTAAACATAAGTTTTTTAACCCAAAAAAGGGTAAAGTATATTTCATTGGCTTATTTATTTACTTTTTTTTTTGGTAATATATTTCATTCACTTTTAACACTCTTTATCAGTTTAATTATTACAAAAACCTTTTATATATCAGCAAAATATTAACAATTAATAGAATTAATTTAATTAATAAAACTTAAAACATATTGCTTGTAAAGCATAAATTTAATTTTTGTTATCAATTTTTTTAATAAATAATATATGAATATTATTATATATTTTCATTAAAACCTGTGATATATAGTTTAAATTTTTATTTTAAAATAAAATATAGTTTAAACTTTTTATTTATATATAAACTTGTGACATATCTTTATTTTAAAATGAAATATAACTTTTTATTTATATATAAACCAAACTTTTTTTGTTGAAAAATGATGAATGTTTTAGCTCAATACAGTAACATAATGTTATAAACTTCAAAGAAATTTTAGTTACAAAATGAAAGAACATGAAAGTAATTTTAAAAATCTTTAGATGAAGCAAATATAACTCGTACAAACAAGTTTTGTGAGAGGACTATTCGCTCCCGTGGTGCCAATCAATTTTTAGAAATGATACGAGTTTGATATCAAAAGTTCAATCCCTGTCCTCCTCTGCTACTCACAAGGCCTCTCTTGTAAAACAATTTCAAAAAAAATTTCAGAGGTAGAGTTGAGAAGGGGAAGAATCCTTCCCTCCAAGAAACTCGTTATCCCCATATAGCTTCGTACCCACAATTTGAAACTGTGCAGTTAATAAGAAACCAAATGCCATAATGCTGCAAACTCAGTGGCATTAAGATGCAACAACAAAGTGGGACGAGCCAACGGTTAGAAGCATTTGCACCAGTTGCTGTAAAGAAGAGGAGGAGCAAGAGAAAGAGTAGAGTACCTGCATACTTCCCAACAAAGGCAGACATGTTGAAAAAAATGAGATTATTAGATAGCGGGAAAGCAGATAAAAGACGACAGTACGAAAACTGTGTTTACCCCAGCCAATGCTATATAGATCAACCTCAAAAGAATATACCAAGAGCATAACCCCCTAAAAGGTAACACGTGTCCAGGTACTGGCCTATAGAAGGTTATCACTCTTGGATAGAGCAACGAGTGATCCCACTAGTCCCCCTGCCACGTGGCAAATCATCCTTCTCAATATTTCAGTTACCACACGAGGGCTCAAATTTTTTGTGGAAAGCTCTCTCCCATCATCCTCTTTCTCTGTCTTCGGATATAAACTTTCCATACTAAGATATTAACCTAAAGGATGTTCTGTGGATTAATCCCAGAACACTGCCTCAGCCACGTTAATGTTATAATTATTATTATTTTCTTTCTTTTGTCATGTTTCGGAATCAATTACCTACCTCAGACAATATAAAAAAAATTCTTAGATAAACTCAATTTATAAAAAATTAATAAATCAAATCAATTATGTATTATGGTGTAAGTATATCCACTTCTGATATACTTGGTCATCCATAATTAGTTTGATATACTAATTTTTTTATATAAATAAAGTCTGCCAAAAAATAAATGCAAGTTGCCTCTGCAGATAAAGGGTTCGGCTTCTTCAGTACCTAGAACACACTCAATCTAGGTAAGCATGTCTTCCTCATTGTATGTCCTAGAGGATAAACTTGTACATATACCAGCCTACCCAAATTTGAGCGTTCAGGGTGCAGTCTAACTCATAGATGAACAGAATTGAATTGAAATTTCTGTATATATTCATTTCTATATTCAGAGTGTCCGAGTCCACAAACAAATGTATTTGGGTGAGACAGAAAAAAGAAACCAAAACCATAATCTCAGAACATTTGCAATGGAGCATTCCCAGGATGCCTCAGTTTGTAAAACAAAGCAAAAGGATTATGAGGTGATGATTCAAGGCCCTATAGAGTCAAAATTGGTTTAAAATTGAATTCATAGCCAGGTACAACATAATTCAGCCTATGTGCCAGTCTTTTAAATAATGATCATACAAAAATTATTGTGGAATTGCATAACTATAACTACTTTGAAGGGGCCACCACCTGTTGGTTGTCGTCGTCATCATCTGTTCCAAAGTAACGGTCCCCAAACTCACCCATGCCAGGTATGACGCGAAAATCTTCATTCAAACCGATATCAATCTCAGATGTCACTATTTTTATTCTTGGAAAACTTTTGCAGACCACATGCACACCTTGAGGTGCCTGGCAAGATGAGAACATTTAAAGAAATTATAATTAGGGGCACTAGAAAAGCAAGAGCAAGAGAGAGATTTTTTTTTTTAAAAAAATGAAAACATTAAGAGACATAGATGAGCTATGACATAGTAACTCACTGATATGAGATTGAGAAATATAATGTTGCACTCTGGTACACCCTTCCTTAAAAGCAAAGAAATTGCTTGAACAGCAGAATTACCTAAAGAAGAAAATATTTTAAGGTTTATCCAAATGAAAAAGAACAATTCACATATCAAAGTTTTAAATTTGCTTGTATTACATTTACTGCTGTGTAAACTTAAGGTGCAGTAGGCTACAAACAGTTTTATGTACTTTCTGATATAATGAGGAACATTTAAACCCATAGTAACCTAAAAACTAACATGAAAAACATATATTATGAAAATGGCAAACCTGTGCCTAGAATAGGATCCAATAGTAACACATGCCTATCTGAGATATCACTAGGCAACTTTTCATATATTAGCTGCCCAATAATCAAAGGATAAGAAATTAGTGATCATGAAAAACAAACACAGTGACATGTACCCCAGCACATATGCAGGTGCACATACCTGCTGACCATTGTCACCTTCCCTATGAATAAGAATTTTCCCAATCTTGATACCTTTACAGCATGCACGTAAAGCATTCTCCATACTCTCCCCACTGAAATTAGATCAGCAGATATCAACATAAGGACAGAAAGTGGGTTTTAAACAATTAGAAAACTGCAGAGATCACAAGTTCAGTTCACAGCATAGTGAGCGGAGGGGGAAATGAACTAGTTTCTTAAGACGTTATAACTGATGGATTTGGATTATGATCTCAAGGAAACTAAATAAACTATATTCCATCTTAAACAATTTGGTAGTTGTTACTTCAAAACCCAAATCAACAAAAGATCTTTCCTTTTATTTAGGGACAACTAAGAGAAAATCTTTTAGTTTGCACACGGAATTTGAAAGCAAGCCAATTCAAAAATCATATGTCCCGAGTGATTTCAGCTTTGGACTAGACTTGTACCTCCTGATAACAGAGACACCACATAACCTCTTGCAAAAATCCACACCAGTATATACAGACCCTGCAGTTACATAGTGAAGGACAAGGATCAGCGTTCACCGTAAAAAGGTTCAACTATGAAACAAACTGATTCTATTCTGCCAACAGCAGAACAAGAATGATAGCTAATGGAGATAGACACCAAAAGCTCTCGGGAGTCTGAAATTTGCTGTAATCAACATCGTGAAAAGCTTTGGACAAAAAAACATCATGAAAATCAAAACCAGTCTCTCAAGTGCTATAACATGATACAACTTTGGCTCCTATACTACCAAGAAAAAGTTCCCTGCCAAGGAAGTAGAAATACAAAGCAGGCTTGACATTCTTCCAGCTTGGATTCATGTGGATCAACGTACAGTTCCTACTGGCATACTATAGTATCATATTTGGGTGAAGAAGGCATAAAAAAAAAGTAAGAAAAAGAGGAATAACCATTGAATTCACTTACCATAACCTTAGATATTATTATTCAACACATTATTCAAACTAACACTTTAGCTGCACAGATCAAAGCATGGAAAATAGCAAATAACACCTTCACATCAAAGTAAGCTTACAAAGCAAGCATTCAAAAAGAACAACTTACCAGTCGGAGTGATTACTTGCTTTTCTGTAAATGGCAGATGCCCCAGACCATGTTCTACAACCTGGTCAAGTGCAGGAATTGTGACCAGTAATAGTCTATAAAGAAAATTTCATGCCACCACTAAATTAAGAAAGCAACAAATGAACCCTGTATACATACCAAACGAATCAAACGGTCAGCATAAAATACAAAATCATGCTTCGTTGTCTGAGAATCACGTATCAGGGTATGCATACCCCGTATCTGCATAGTAGAAATTACCATGCTGACTCAACCTTTATGATGAATCAAAGTTTGAAGCTCCAGGTGAAGGGGGGGGGAGACTGAATGATTGAAAAAGTCAATATATATACAAGGGGGTACCTGAAAAGTTGATTGGATGACATATAAATTAGGATATATTTTACACAGATCATGCTGACCAAGCTTTGTGCGTATATGCTGTACAATCAAATCAATGGCCACATGATTATCTCCTCCCCGAGGGATAATGATATCAGCATACTTCTTTGTTGGAAGAATAAAGTCATCAAAAGCTGGCTTCACAAATTTAGAATACTGCATCAAATATAGTATAAGTCAGCCATCAAAAACTGTCAATTAGAAAAAAAAATAAAACATCAATAACTGAAAAAGAAGAATATATTAGTTTAATCATTATTACCATGAGCACAAAGTCTATCCTTCATGCTTTAATTCCACAAACAAACAAAAAATTGTTTTCTAACTAATAAGCTTGCATTCTAACTGATTAGCAGGACAGCACTAATTTTTTAACATTTACAAGTCTCGCAATGTAGTAAACGTAAGAAACTTAGGAAAAAAAAAAAGAGATAATAAATATGTTAACGGTAGAGCAACTGGTTTAGCCGAAAGTTGATACCTGATCAAGCACTAAGCCAATATCCCGAGACTTCTCACCAGTATCACGCCTAATTCTCCTAGCCAGACGAACATCAGCGTCTGCACTTAAAATTTTACAATAAAAAGTGACACAGCAACAAAGATACATAAAAATATACTTTCCTGTAAATAGCTAGATAGCATACATGGCCATCTTTTAATATCATCAGAAATAAACAAAAAAAATGAGAACAAAGAAGCAAAATTTCATAGCACAAAGAATATGCTTTTTCATACATAAGATAGAACAAGGTGTGCATCTTCCTAAATTACAATGGTGATTCAGAAGTAAAAAGGATTCCTAAAGTATAATATATCCCATAGGAATGGAAAGAACAATGCTACAGAAAACAAGCAATACATAATAAATTTGACAAGTTAAACAGAAATGACAGTAATAAAGGACCTGTGTCAACAAATATCTTCATATTCATTAACTCTCGAACACGTGGATCATGGAAGATAAGAATGCCTTCCAAAATTATAACATCCGAAGGATTCACCTGCAAAACACATTAAGCAACATAAAATGGCATGATAATGACTGAAATTGTATTACAAATAAATTTACCCTCTGTTGAGGAAGAAAAGCAAAGGAGAAACATGTACTGCATGATTTGGAAATCATTAGTAGACCACATCATTCAAACAAGCAAAATAGTGGGATACTCTAGTAACACACTTACTAACAGCACAAGCAAAACCATATGTGCAAATGTGTGCACACATTCAGCACCAGTATACTTTCTATGCCATGCAAGTACAATATACTTTCTCACAGGTAGAACTGAAATCAGGACAACTCTTCTTTCATGCATACAATAAAGTCAAATCACATAAGGACATGTCCAATTTCTGTGGTTCTTCCATTATCATGCCAAAAACACTTTATTCTAGCTCTATGCACTAAAAAAATAATTCTTTAAGATGATATCCACAGTTCAAAAATAGATGACCTATTCCAATCATAAGCATTTCAAGAAAGAGGGGGAAAACTGCAAAGCAAAAATGGAAATGTTAGAGATATACCCTTCTTGCTGGAAATACATCACTCTTGTAACTCTTGAAGTCATATTTTGAAATATCTACAGCTTGGCCATGCTTTAACTTGTCCATAACACGTAACAATTGCTCGGTATCAAAAGCATCTGGTGATTTAAGCATCGCTGCTTTAGAAATAAGGCAAGGAGCTAGAACAGTAATAGAAACAACATTGACATATGCAATAAAAACTGAATTGTAATATATTCTCTTTATCAAAACTTCTAGCTTATCAAATTTCAGGTGTATTACTAACACATACACTTGGCCACTAATTTTGATAGTGATGTACCTAAGCCTCACATTCTTGGACGAGGAGCTTTCTCTTTTGATTTTTGCTTGTAAGAGTGACCTATATTTTAATTACAATGCAATTATTAAGTGATTGGTCCCGAAAAGCAAAATGCCAGTCAGTTTTGGAACAGATGGGATTAAACTTTTCTGAAAGCCCTTATTTTTCCTACAGCCTCTGTTTCTTTTTAGTTCACTGCCACACCCTCTAGTACATGTTGGACATCAAATCAATATAGTGCTATTTTGATTAATTATTTCCCGTTCCATAATGTCTCCTTTAGAATATAACACAATAAAGAGGTGCATTAATAAGGGTCCATCTACTAATTACAATGAGCTTATGGTACTCTACTTCAGTCATGGTAGACCATTATAGCAATAACCTTAGACTCATTTATCTATAACCATACAAAGAACCAAATTGATTGGAAGTTAAATTTGAATATTAAATTATTTCTCAAAAGGACTTAGAATAGATAATTGAATTATTTAAAAAGATCTTGAGGATGCAAGTACAATACTGCACAGAAATCTCCTAGATTAATTTCAATCATGCTATATACATCAAACCTATCTACTTAGGTTGTATAAATATACATAGAACCCAATGGAAGTTACAGTTCAATATATAATTATTTCTCAAAATCACTATGTATCGATAAAATAAATTTTAACAAGACACAAGCACTACTACGCAGAAATTTTCTAGATTTCAGCTGTGCTCTATACATCAAACATTTCTTCTTTGATCTGCCACTTATGAACAAGAAACTAAGGAATATGAACTAAAGTAAATCATTTATCAGACTTAATTATGAACTAAGGAATAGAATTGTACCAACCAGGATGGTCAAATCACCAACTATAACTCAAGAAATAAGAAATATAAGATAGGATCCCAATAAGGTCCTAGCATATTGATCCCTATAATAGTTTATAATTTCAAGAGACAGTCACAATTAATTATGAGTTAAGGAATAGAATTGTACTGACCAGGATGGTCAAAGTTGTAATCCTGTACTCTTGTAAGTTCCTCTTCAGTCAAATTATGATAAAAAGAATCCTGTCATATTATTAAGTAACTCATTTATCATGGTAAAAGTATCATTATAAGAATAATCAGAAACACCAGCCCTATTAAATATTAAAATTGATAACATTTTGAGGAAAAGTTTGAGAAAAATGAAAATGTTCATACAAGAAAAGGAAGATGCAGAATATTAAAATTGAGTAAAGAAATAGAGGCAAGGGATTTTTGGTGTGATCACTGTTAACTAACAGGGAAGAGTTATATCTGCTTTATGGCGAAATTATAATAGAATGCTTATAAAATTATTCCACTAAAATCTTAAAATTCCATTAGGAAAATAAAAACCCCCATAACACCACAAGGCGATTCTTCTAGAGATCAGGATGTTTATGAGGCTGAAAAATTTAATGCTTAACTATTTTCCCTCAAAGATTAATTTTGAGTCACAAATAATAAATCTTGTTAAGTTCTCAATTTGACCACCAATAAGTATATTTAGTCAGAATTCATTACCTGATTAACAAGTACAACTCTTTGGTCATGAAGCTGCTGAATAATCATATCACAAACTGTAGTCTTCCCAGATGCAGCTCCCCCAGCAACACCTGCCACAAACCCCAAAAAAAAAAAAACATGGCATCTAGGCTTCTTTCAAACTCTCAATCACAGAAAACTTTAATGCTAACTGTGCAGGATGCTATATTTTATAAACATAAAATGCATATGAAAGTTCA
This sequence comes from Gleditsia sinensis, assembly GCA_037074535.1. Taxonomy (NCBI): domain Eukaryota; kingdom Viridiplantae; phylum Streptophyta; class Magnoliopsida; order Fabales; family Fabaceae; genus Gleditsia; species Gleditsia sinensis. The sequence continues at coordinate 2,068,018 of CM073470.1, read as the reverse complement.
CGCCATTTTACAAAATGCAAAACTACCAAGTAACAGGTATAATTAGGTAAATCGGAATTACCATGGTAGAACTTAGACTAGCATATAGAATGCTAATTTTCATTTCCAGTTAACTTTTAAGTTTACAAAAGCAAGATGACTGTGCGTTCTTCTCAAGGCAAATATAAATTCTGATTAGGTCATTTTTTTTTCAAAAAACATGTGTTTCAAAAAAATTCACTGCTCCAACTACTTAAAACAAAATCCTTTCAATGTCATGCTCTTCACAAAGTCCACTTGTTTATGCATGCCAATCCGCAAAAGCTGAAGGCTCATTTGAACCACATCTATTGGACAAAAAAAACAGGGTTGGTGACATTTTTCCTGCCCCAACAGAACAAACCAATTAACTTACGAGCTCTGGCACCACTCAGTTCACAGCAAGCAAACAATCAGTAAAAGCTTCTAGTGCCTATTACATATAAGATCCAATAAACATAAGACAAAGTAAGCACACCGCCATTGAGTCACAGGACCAGATTGGGCAGTTGGTGGACTGTATAAACTACATTGGCAGCTTGCTATGCAAAAACGCACCTATGACAAAGGGTTGTCCGTACATGTCAGTTGCTGAAGTTGTTGGCTGCTCTGTGCCAGCATTTCTTTGTGCTAAACCATCCATGTGAAATCCAGAAAAATGAACCTCAGAGGATGACTCCATTAAATCTACAACAGACTTATTATCCATCGGCAAAGACCTGGGAAAATAATGGTTGATAATTAAAGATAGAAATATCAAAATTACTAACGCAAAAAATACTCCAAAAAGGATACTAGTACTAAATATGTGAACAGAGATAAATTATTAGAGCATCGGACAAAAAGGTAAATAAGAAGTCTACAATGTTGCTGCCATTTAAAGGTATTTAGATTTAACAGCCTCCAGGTCTGGCTTATTGGAATTTTAAGTCAATCAGTTCATTCTTGGATGCTTTCCAAATTTTAGATAAGAATTAGGACTGTGCGTAGTCCAGGTGCAGATATTTCATTAAATAATTTGGCTCAAAGTGGCAGGCTGTTTCTTGGCCTTTCGAATGCATGGTTCTTGCAGACTAAAACACATTACAGAACACCACATAGTTTTGGACCGCATGGCCTGAGACTCTCGTTAGATTTGGGTGCTCATTTTCTGAAGCCATATCCACGAGGGTTTTTCAGTTCAGGCCTTCCTGCACCCCTTTTTGATATCTTTCCCAATAACCTAGAATTACACTAAAAAAAACTCAAGTCATTTTCCAATTTTCTTTTCACCTAATACGATCAATTGGCTAATAGGGGCGTAAACAATTATATATAATAAGTCCCGAGTCTCAAGTTTACAGCCATTTCATGGGACATGATATATGGTACGTGAAAGCTGAAAACCTTTCCAACATAAACAGTCCACAATGCTTCTAGTTCGGTGCACCAAGTGAATGAACATCCCACACAAAAATTAAAAACCGCCCAAGCAGGAAGCATATTTCAATTGACACAAGAACAAAAACCTTTACTTTGAGCATACACTTCATCATTGTACTACACAACACTTCGGCCGCTAATACAAATAAACCCAATCATAAATGGATTCAACACATAACCAAACTAGTTGAAGGGCAATAATATCCACAACCAGAACCAGATCCAAAAGGAGAAAAGATTCAAACAGACGACAAAGAGCTTCAAACTCCGGATTCGATCGGGAAATCATAATCATCATTCAAAAACGAAATGCCAATTCTAAAACAAACCTGTTTCACTCCGGATTCGTATGTGAAGGGGAGAGAGAAAGCAAATGGAATATAAATTAGAGAGACTGAATGATCCGAGTGCAGTTTGTTTGTTTATATAGTAAGAGGAGGGGAAGGACGGGAGTGATGGGATTGGTTGGTAATTGGGCCCTGATTTTAGGGTGAAATTACGGAAACGAGCCACAACGACGGTGGTGGGTGTAAATTGAAATTGGAAGCAACAAAAATATAAGATCCATGTTTTTTTTCCTTCAAAACGATGGTGAAGGATGGCATGTTCTGTAATTCTGTACTGCGTGTGTACCTCCGCTGGATTTGCCTCTGTTGTTGTTATAGCTGGGTTCTGTGCCACACCCAACACACAGTTCCTCAGATTTTCTCAGCATCCAACTTGGCACTGAATCATGTGTGGCCCCTACTCTCCCTCTCTCTAATTTTTAATTGTACCCCCTTTTTTCTATTCTAATTAATACGCCGCGTCCCTTGGGCTTTAGGAACTTCCCGTTTCTCAGCCTCCCCGGACCCACCCCTCATTGATTGCTTACCTCTTTTTCCTTTTAATAAAAAATTATTTTTTTGGTAATCCGTGATGTGATTACACAAAAGGAAAAAATTACTTACAACTTGTTTAGATATTTTACATGAGATTTTATAATAAAAATATATTATATGAATGGATTTTTAAAAAAAATTAATTATATAAGTTTCGTTGTAAAAAATATTTATACAAATACTTTAAAAATCATCTTTAGAAATTTTCAATTTTATGAATTTAATAAAATAATAAAAATTCAATTTTTTTTTAAAAAAAGATATTTATTATGCTTCGAATATAAAGAATATTACTTTTTTATTGAAAGATATTCTTAATAATGGTAAAAAGATTTTCCTTACATAAAAGTGTTTAAAATATTATCTTAGTATCACATTTGATTTTAAAAAAAATGCTGCCATTTGACGTAAAATTAAGAATCTAAAAAAATTATTTGATATGGCCTAATTTAAATTTTTCTTGTTAATATATATATAGAGGCCTTTTCAAATTTGACCCCCATAAAATAAGATATTATAAAATTTATATTGATCTGTTTTAAAATAATATTTTTATTATTTGATTTAATTTAAGTTTATATTTACCTCACTTTTAAATTTATATTTAACTCATTATAAAATAATTATTTACTATTTAATTTATTTTTAAATTTTGTATTTTATCTTTTTTTCTTATATTAAAACATATACACACACAATATTTTTTCTTTCCCACTATTTCAACTTTTTCTACACTCTTCTATTTTTTTTCCACATTTTAGTTTTTTTTATCTTAATTCGTCTAATATCTTATAGATTTATCCCTTCCCTTCATCTTACCCATCAAGATGAAACACGAATAATCTCGAAGTTAAATTGCTCTGACCACATCTTCATATTTTTAAATAAATAATTTATCCTTAGCAAAAAAACACTCAAACAGGATATACGAACACAGTTCTTAAGCAAAAAAGTAAAAAATTGTACATTTTGTTATTTGGATTCAGGGACTTTCCCCTAATTTTAGGGTCCTAGACTAAAACATTTAAGGAAAAGGAAACACGAACGGATATTGGAATTGCTCCGAGCTAATAAGCTATTTGAAGCATGATTATCTCGATAAGGAATTAATAAAATTAATAATCTAAAAAAGATTAGATATCCGCGTTCAATAGAACTTTACGCAGAAAAATACAAAAAAGTAAAGTCAAAACCCAATTAGAGCGTGATTGGTGCAATTAACCATCTATCGTTTGGTACTCCGTCCTAACTTCATTCTGACAGATATATGTCTTTATTGAATCACGTTGATTTGCTAACCAATAGCAAGGTAGTTAAATATTTATTAATTATTTTATAGATATTTGAATTATTCTTATACGAAAATTTACAGAGAAAAACACACTCACTCTGTTTGTTTCCAAAAATAAACATAGATTTTTTTATAAAAAAAAATTATATTAAATATAATTCCTTTTTTATTTTAAAAATATATATAGACCACTTTCATTTTTTAAAAATAATAATTAACATATATGTCATTTAAAATAGTATAAATAAACTTGATAAAAATATTTTAAACCTTAAATATAAAATTGAAATTAAATTGGAATTTTTGACTCTACCTAAATAATATATTTGAACTAGGCTTGGCCTTTTAACGTCAATATGAGCTTAAATTTAGCCAGCTTAAATGACGTCATTTTTGTAACGATAACGATGAAGATAACGACGACCGACAATGATAAGTTATTGATGTTATACTTAAGTTTATCTCCAATGTTTTAAGTAGTCTATATATATTTAATATAATTTTAAAAATAATTAAATATAATATATTTAAAGTATAAGGAAGGTACGTGTATTTTTTAAATAGAATGGTAAGTGTATTTAATATAAAAGTTAAGAGAAATTAATGCGTATATTTGAAAATTAAAAAAAAAAAGTAAGTATATTTAGCACAAAATAGAGAATATGTCAAATTTTTTTACTCAAATTTAAAATTATTATTAGTACTATAACGTCGTAATACTCATATAGATCATCATCTTTGTATAGGATATTTTTTACTGGATCATACGCCTTCTTCCTCCTCTATGGATAAGGCGACGTGACCCGCAATGGATCGGTTAGGAAGGAGAAGAAATTGATCTAATACTATAGGGGGGAAAACGACAAAACCACGTAGAGCATCAGAAATATACCAAACTCATCTCCCGTTAGAGATTTTAGATCTTACGAACATCATAGGTTCAATCTAGGAGGTATCAATTAATTTAATAATACTGAATGATTTCTTGAATTAATTTCAATATTAACTTGATTACAGTTTAAGTGTAACTTTTTCTGTAATAATTTAAGACCAAAATAGTTTAGGTTGTTTCAAAGACAAATTAACTTTATTTGATATGAAATTTATGGCAATAGAACTCTCTCGATAAGCTCTTATCGAATAAGCATCCACTTGTTTAATTTGTGTTTCCAGATAAAGTCCAAGAAAAACAAAAAACAAAAACAATAAAAAAGAAAGAAGACAAACCACGCGTGCAATTTGTGTTTCGGCTTTAAAACGTCACGACCGAAAACAATTCGGCCTAAAACCTCGTTAGGCCCAAGCAAAGGCTAAAAATGAAAGCCGCTGATCTGCTATTAAAGAGTGGTTCGATTACGTGAAAGGCTAACTCGAGATAAATTCTTAAATACAAATAGGTTCCAGAAGTCAATAATGTTGACAATGAAAATGGCGCACTACACACTCGTTTTGTTTTGTTATTATTTTTATTTTTATTTATTTTGAACGTAAAGAGTGTTTTTAAAAATTGACTTTCACTTTTGATTTTAATAGGTTAATTTTTTAAATTTAATTTTTAATAAATAAAATATCTACGACGTCATCTCTATTTAAAATTTGGCTTGAAATTTAATTTATTAGTGAAATTATAATTTTCTATTATATTTATTTTATTTAATATATAGACTAGTACTCACATGATATTTATAGATAAAATTCTTAAATAAAATTAATTTAATTAAAAAATCAATTTTAATAGTGAGTTAAATTTGATGTTAAATTTTAGACAATATTTTAAATATAGAGTTATAGTATAAACACTTTTATTTGCGGTATAATCACTCATTCTACCCGTGTTGATTATGATTTCTCTTTAAAAAGATTACTTGATTTCTTGTAATCTTTTTTTATCCTTGCGTTGATCCTTATACTAAAATACTTTACATAAGTACTCTGAGTTTAACGGACGTAAGTGTGAAACTCACAGTAGCATTCACAGTAATATTTAATTTTTCAAGTAATATTATATATGAAACATTCTATGACCCACCAAATTAATTACTTATAATGCTTGTTTTCAAATATTAACATATAGCAAGTTGTTCCTGAAATTTAGCTTGGCTGTGAGGTATAATATTATATAGACTCAATACTTCTCAAAATTTATGAAAATTTAAAATAAATTTTAAAAAAGATTTTTTAAAAAAATATTATTAAAATAAATAATAATAAAAAATTAAAACTTAAAATCTTAACTTTATTAACTCGACTCTAATATCAAAAATAAAAGAAATGAATATTGGTGGTATCTGATTTTGCCCTTAGTAACATTTCATATAGGAGCAATGAGAGATGAAGATAATGGAAATTTTTTCCAAAGACCCCCCTTTGTTTAGAAAAAAATTGCAAGAGCATCTCAACCAGCCTTCAATTATTTTTTCAGTCTTTATCTGAACCTCTCTTGTTCAAAATGTGGCATTTACTATAATTGGTCTTAAAGTAATGAGGAAAGTGGCCCAGGTAATGCCAAACTTAACCTTGGCTTTTATTTTCATGTCGTGAGGCATCAATCTATTAATAGGTAATATAGATAAATTCATGGGTAGATTCTGTATACAAAATCCTTTTAAACTAATTCCATACTGAAAAGACAAATAAGTATGCAACAAATAAATATTACATCTTGGGTATTTTTTGTGATTAGTTTAAGCTATTTATCTTTTATAGTCTAATAATTTTTCTAGATAATAATAGAAAGAAAATAAAGTTTTGACCTTTGACACCTCATTGACAGCCTCATCATTGATCTTATTGTTAAAAGTGAGCCTTCAATTTCTGGGGCTTTATCCCTTTGGCACCATTTCCTCGGATTGTTCATTCAACCTGCGATCAAGAACTTCTTTTGAAGCCAATTTTTAATTGTGAAAGTCTTGTGGTGATGCTTGTGATTCCATCATCCATCATAAATTACCACTTTCAATCTTGGCTCCAATCGGCGACAGGACATTGGACAATCCTGTCTCCAGCCCCAGGTAATAAAATTTTCTTGTTCTGTTCGGTCATAACAAACACCTTTCCTGCAAAATGATGGGAATCATGAAGCTCGTCTGGTTTAATGATAGAAGCCGCGAAAAACCGGCCAAGGATGGTTAATTATTGATCTGTTCTAGGTACGCATATCTGGGTTTACCAATTCTTATTCTACGATAAAACCCAAATAGTGGAGCGTACTTGGAGGATCAAATGCAAATCCTATAAGAACATTGTCATATTTGCAGGCTCAGTCTCAGTTGTCCAAATAATTATAGTAAAAGGCTAATTATCTTGCTGAAGCCGTGCAGTCACCTGCTCTAGAACCACCATCAATGAAGGATCAAGCTGAAAACACAGCTGCTCCTCAACATTCCATCACCTTTGTCTATCAAACCAGATTAGCACAATCATCTCGCATTGTGACAGTGACATGGTGCAAGAACTCCACTGACCATTCCCTATGCATGACCGTGGAAAACCCATCTGAAGAAAACATGTACATCTGCAAGATTGATTCAATATCCAAGCAGTGGGGGAAAAAGGGTCTCAAATCGTTTGAAATAGAAGGGAATCGAGGGGACATTTTCTGGGATTTTCGGCAGGCCAAATTCTCCACAGACCCACAACCTTGTTCGGATTACTACGTTGCTTTGGTGTACAAGAAAGAGACGCTTCTATTATTAGGAGACTTACTGAAAGATGCTTATGAAAGAACCAGATCAAGACCATCCCCAGAAAGAGCCATCTTGCTGTACAAGAAAGAAATTGTGTATGGGAAGAAGCTGTTCTGCACCAGAGCCATCCTAGAAGATGGCGAAACAGAACATGATATTGTGATTGAGACTTCCCTTTCTGGGCCTGATGATCCTGAAATGTGGGTTAGCATAGACGGGGTTGTGGCCACAAGAATCATGAACTTGAACTGGAGATTCAGAGGGAATGAGACAGTGATTGTGAACAATTTGCCTGTGCAAATCTTGTGGGATGTGCATGATTGGCTGTTCAATGGTCCGGGCCATGGCATGTTCATTTTCAAGCCAGGATCTTTGGAATGTGCATGTGGAGACGGCGAAGGAAGAGATTGTTCTGAGAGAAGTGAGGGTGACTGCAGTGGACATGACTTGGTAGAGAAGGGTCCTTCTATTGAAGGTTTTTGCCATTTTCTATACGCTTGGACAACTCAGTGAGATTAGATCCGTCAAGTTCTTTGTAGTATTGTGCTGTTGACGTTACTTTGTTAGCATTTGATCATATAGTTATTGATAAAATGTGTTCAAGTGCCTTTCCATTTTGCATTTTTGAGTTTTTTGCTACACCAAAATTGAAAAAAAAAAGTTATTACTCAAATTGTTCACTTCTTGGTTTCACCTTTAAGAAGCTAAGAACATAATCAATCTTCTTAAATGATTTATTCATTTAAGTACAAATTATTTTTAAATTTTAAAACATTATTTTTGTATCAAATCAGTGTTAAGATATAAAAAATTTATTTGTTTAATTGATAATTTTACATTTATCAAAGGTATTGATTATGTATAAATTTTTCATCTCTCCATTACAAGTTCTCTATTAGAACCCCTCTAGAACTAGAAAAAGAACGAAGAGATTTAAAAACGAATAGAAAAAAAAAAGAATAAAAATATATGAAAAAAAAATAACAATATGGATAATTATTAGAATAATAAATTTTTTTTAGCGGCCCATATCCAATATGATATTGGGTCAGGGTTCTTTTTTTTTTAACTGATTTATCAATTTGACCCAACCCAAGCTATTCAATAACCGCTAAATTTTTTATTCTATACCTCTATACCTCCATAATGGAAAAAAAAAAAAACAAATAGAGAGATTTTGAATTTTTTTTGGACAATAAACCAAAGCATCACAAATTGGACTTTGTTTAATCTTTTTTTTTTTTTTGGACTTGGGACTTTGTTTAATCTATTAGGCCACACTTTCTTGGACATTACGTTCCAAACAAGCAGAGTATAAAAAGGGCTTATGGGCTATTATTTGGGCCATACTAGAATGGGCTCACAGAAGCTGAAAAAAAAATTCTATTACTGTTTCTTGTAAAAAGACGTCTCTATGGCCAGTCCAAAAAAAAAAAAAAAAGACATGTCTCTTCTTGAAGAAGACATCAATTTGAATGACCAGCCCTTGGGTACCGTGTCTGGCACAAATTGAGCTTGCATGAACATGGCAAGTTTCGTGGGAAACATCGGCTTCAAAATCTCATGTCAGCTTCAGTGTCGCGTTTATTCGAATCCCTGGTGAGAATTTTCACTCAGGTTCCTCCAAATTTTCTTACCCTTTTGTTTGGCTGCTGAGAAAAGGTACCGGGGGGGGGGGGGGGTTGTGGGAGATAGAACAAAATGACGGAAAAAAGGTACTTGATTCATTTGGGTATTTAATTGTAGTTTCAGATTAATGATGTTCAAATTTAGTTACCAACTGGTGGCATTGGGTTAAGTTGAAGGAAGCTTATTAATTTCATTCTGTCTTCCCTTCCTCTCCCAGGAAGGTCTGAATTTTTATAAAAGGGAAGACATTGAAACATTTTGGGCATAATTCTTATTGGATATTTTTTCCCCTTATTCAAAATAGGGCAATATGGAAGAGTCAGATTACGTGCTTGAAGAGTAGAGACTATAGTTCTTCGGTTCCAGTTAGGTACATTCCTAAGAACTCGTCCAAAGTGAAACTATCTGAAACTTCGCCGCAAGAGAAAAGTGTGGAAAAAAGTAACTGTTCTAGCCGTACCGATGTAAGCGTGTCAAAGATCAATGGTCCAAAATCTGTGCGTGGAAAAATTGTTCATTGTGAAGCATCTCAAAGTCTGAATGAGATACACAATTACTTACTGTTTGGTGACAGCGAACAAGGTAAACTTCTTTCAAACATTTTTAAAGAATATAACATTTGAGTTCATAATTTTTGAGCTAGTTTTGCTTTCTTATGCACAATGCACCAGGAACCATGTTGCTACCTTAACCGGGATAGCTAAAGGGCAAAACCTTTATGATTTTAAGAATGCCAATTAAGATTGAGGTTTTGGTATGGACAACTTAAAGTTTTAAGCAGGGTGACAATATTATCATAGTGTGGCACTGGCTAAAAGCAGTAGCACCAGCATGCTTTTGATGAACCTGATCTTTTAAATTCAATTTAGTTAGTTTTAAAAGCAATGGTAGAGATTATTCAGTCTCCCATCTAGTGGGAAAAGGTTTAGTTGTTGTTGTTGTTGGTAAAGATTATTCAGAAGGGTTCAGTTTTTGATTCTTGATATTATTACTTTTCTTCCCTCTATGATATCTTTCCAGTTACCTTTTTCCTTTTTATAATGTCTCCTTGCTGGTAGTTGTCATTGGCATTGAAAAGAAATAAGCAATGTATCTAAATTTGAATATGGGTAAAAAAAATTAGGGGATGAAAGGTAAAACAGTGTTGTCTTATGTAACTTAGAACAGTATGCTTAAAAATGTCATATATTTATAGATCTAAGAAGTGAAATTGATCTCAACATCTTAATTTGTGGATTATAGTTTGTGAACGGATGGAAAAGGTTGAGGAGGCTGTTGAAGAGTTGACAATCCACCAAGCAGGAGACTATTGTAAACAAGATTTATTACAGATTGACATATGTACCAGTGATATTGAGGAATCAGCAATTAAATTACTTGCGGCAAGGTTAGTTTCTTTCTCTCTTGAAAGATAATTTGTTTATTCTATGCTAAACTAGTTATATACTATATCATAAAATAAATTGAAGATTTTCTGAACCAAATGCAGACCAGTAAAATATTTCTCTGTTTTACAAGTGAAAGGGAAGTCAATTTTTGCCTTGCTAATATGGATTTGTAGTAAAATTTTATTGCACTTCTCTCTTGGCAATTGGCATGGCTCATTCTTAGTATCAATATTCAGTTGTCCTGGATTTCCTGTGCTTCCAGTTGAGCCAACCGAACCTTAATTTACAAAGTGTTTCAAGTGTATAACTTCTTAAATTCTTAATACTGGCATTGAGATATATGAAGTAAACTGATAATACGTAACCTCTGAAAATTCAAGATCATACAAAAAGTTTGAGTGTCACTTTCACATCGTATTAACTTTTAACATATTAATAACCCAAATACTATCTCTGAAATTTCAGCTTGATTAGAATTATTTGCTTATAAAAAACCAGGTTACGTTATGCTGAGTCAAGTTTAGATACTCTGAAATTTCAGCTTGATTGGAGTTATTTGCATATAAAAAATCAGGTTATGTTATGCTGGATCAAATCTAGCTTCTTTGCGCCCTTCTTAATACTTCAACTACCTGGGTTCTTGGCTTCTTGTTCATATTCTTCCCATTTTTGTTTCAGCTGCCTGCAAAACATTTCAAATGCAAAACTTTCAAACTTTTTTTTTTGAATTTGGCAGGTACTTAGTTGTTGCCAACAATAGCCAGAGTTTGGCATGACCTTCACAAAAATTTCCAGCAAATTGTTAGCAACAATGTAATTTTTGGAAGTTGGAACTACCTTTTTCTGGATTTTGTTTTTTTTTCTAAGTTGTTCACAAAGAGAAGATACTTTGTAATACTTTGAGTCAACTAATAGCTAAACCCCTTTGGGAGGGGGGTTGTGCATATACATGTGATTGTATAAAAAGTAGTTTAGTCTCTAAAGCATGCTTGTTTCTCTGTTCTGCAGGGCACTCACAACAGTTGAATTGAGAAAGAAATTGCATGGGAAGAAATTCTCTTCTGATGCAGTGGAAGCAGTGATAAACAAATTCCAGAGCAAGTATGTAGTTAACTTAGTATAAAAATCATTGAGCTGGTGTTCATCAGCCAATAACAAGTCATTAGAAATAAAGTGGGAGTATTACATGCTATGTGATTGCTTTTTCCCCATTATCTTTGGCCATTCTAATGAAATAGGGCACATTCTTCTTTAAGTTCATTTTAGTTTTGTTGCAGTGGAGTTCATCTGTCTTCTGGGGCCTTGAATGTGAGATACCTGTTATCAAATAAACAAAAGGCATCCTGAAGACTTGGAATGAAGCTTCAGCATGAACCGTCCAATGGTTCATTTAGTCATGGGGTGTCCAGGGGAAAAATCGCTATATAACTAGTTGTGATGAGAGTTTTAAGTTTTTTACCGTCACCCATCTGTGCATAGTTGGGAATAATGTTTAATTACCATTTTAATTTGAAGCAGTTGATTCTTGGATTCATTGAGTGATATAACACATATTGGCAACTTTTCTAGGTTTTATTTATTTTTCTTTGTCTGCACCAGAACTCATGTTTTTGTCTTAGATTTCTTTGTCAGAAATGTTTTATTTACTTTTCTAGATTTCTTAGAATAAAAAAATTTGTTTGGTAACTATTTTTTGTTGTTATTTTAGAAATTAGTTCTGAAAACAAGTTGTTTTTAAAATTAAAAAACAAAAATAAAGAAAAATTATTTTTTGTTTCTTGTTTTTATTTCCAAAACACAAAAAAGTAAAAAACGTGTTATCAAAATAATTTATCGAACAGATTTTTTTTTTTTACTTTTATTCTGCAAAACAATTTTTAAACATAATTTTCAGAAACAATTTTTAAAAACAAAAAAAATCAAACAAACCCTATATTTTTCAGTTTCTGGGTGAGAGAACAATTGGATATAACTTATAATTAGATTAATTACCATTGTTATTGGCCAAAAAAAAAAGAAGATAAATTACCACTCTTTTGGTAAGCATCATATAACAAGTAACAATTTTTGCAACAAGTAATACTGCTGAACTTGGCAAATGTACCAAATTTCGTCAAGTCATGGATATGAAATGTGCCAAAATGTTGGAATTTTCAGCTTTTGGTTTTTTTAATGAACGTGTCTTGTATTATGCTTTCTAAGTATTATTTTAAACACTATATGTTAGTTTATATTTGCAGATAGTTTGATCATATTCTTCCTTGTATCCTAAATATTCCAAAACTTGCCATTTCACCATAATGGTATCATATTTGATATTATACCTGTACTCGTACCCATTCAATATGTCATGCTGGTAATGAAATTTTATACTTGACTGGTTTGGTATGCTTTTTCTGCTAACAGATGCATCATTACGTAGCACAGTATTTTGTCTGAATATGCTTTTGAGTTCATTTGTAAAATTTGAATTTGCACACTCATCCTTATACATCTTGTGCATTTATAGTGATTTACCCTCTCTTGTTTCAGAGGGCTGATCAATGATAGGTTGTACGCAGAATCATATTCGCGGTCCAGATGGTCTTCATCAAGTTGGGGACCAAGGCGGATCAAGCAAGTAAGTTTGTCTTGTCCCCATTCCATGCTTCTTCTTTTTTTTGTCTTGATCAGTATTTCTTCCCTATGTTTGAATCTCATTCTCATTGCCAAGTAAAATATGCTTGCTAAAATTTTCGTTCAAATTTATTCTGTACCATAGTGGTTTAAGGAAAAGCTGTGGTGCATTGTGACACCATCTTGCAAGTTCAGCTGTAAATCCTTCATCCACCTTCTTTACTTTTCAAAATAAAGTCATGGTGCACAAGTATATAATTATGTGAGAACAGATACTAGCAGAGATGATAAAATGTCAAGATCATGGGGAATTATATTCATGATGTAGGATGGAAGGACGCAAACAATAAGTTAGGGGGTGGGCATTGTTATAGTAGACGACCTACTAAATGCTAGGTAGAAACTCTGGAATTACCAGGAAACAAGGAAAATTCTTGGAGTGTATCTTGTTTTGGACATAAGAGGTCCTTTTATAGATATAATAAAACTTGACTGACAGGTAAATAATCTTCTAGAACTTTCCTCATCCTTAATAGAACCCTAATATGACTCTAATTCTACCAAAATTACCATAAAAATACCTAAATAAACTCCACAAAATGTCCTAAAATAATCCATATTAAAGTTATACAAAAGGTAAAAACTGAAAAAAAAAATCGGTATATAACTGTAATTGACCGCCTTTTTCCTGCATCATTTGAAAAAAAATTATAGAATTCTCAGGTTTTCTTCCTCCATCAACATGGAAAGCAAAACTATATCAAGTAATTTCTTTTTCTGGGATATGTAGTCATTGTCTTTCTCAAAAAAAAAAAAAAAAAACAGAGGAGAGATCTTTCTTTGTCTTATGTCTCTTTCAATTCCTTTGGAGCTTGGAGGAAGGGAGGAGTGAGTTGGGGGTTTGGAGAAGGGGATTGAAATATCAGAAAAAGAAAGAAGATGAAGATGAAGATCTGATTTTGAGAGGAGGAAGAATGAAGCTATATCTCCTCTGAAGTGCTATGGTTGTTGATAGCATATAAATAAATTATGTATTTTGAAAAAACATATCTTACTATTAAATATAACTATAAGACTTATTTACAATTATCAATTGTCAGCGTAGATTATATTCCAAGTTCATACCATAAATAAGAGTGACACATCTCAATAAAAACATTTCAATATAGAAAGGTCAAAGATAAAATAATAAGTATTATGATGTGATCTAAGATATCTAATTATCTATCTGTGAAGTTTTATGTTGTCAATGTAGTTTTTCTTATATAACCTCTCATTTAATAATTTTCCAAGTTTATTTCTTTTCCTGCTTGACTCATGTTATAGTTTTGAATTTCTTTTTCTTCTCATCCAAGTTTAAAACGCTGACCCAAAATCTACTTTCAAATTCAATTTATTCAACAACTGCAAAACGTCAATTTAATATCTTTTCATTTCTTTTGTAACTTATCTGATTCAATGTTTTCTCCTATTTAGTTACTTGACTGAGCTCAATTTATTTTATTCTAAGATTATCTATTCAATTTGTCATTCTTTCCTACCATGCCAAATGCCTTGCTTTAATTCAAAAAGAAGAAAAAAAAGAGCCTTGACTGAAGGTTTTATTTTGGAATCCTTCTTTTCTCCTTTTACTTTTCCTTGAATTAAGCTGCGGTGTGCACTCAATCTATGCATGAAAGTTCATCACCACCATCAGGACCAAGGCAAGGCGAAGGCGCTGTGATTATGTGCACAGATGCCTTTCATTGCCACATACTTCCTATTATCATCAAGAGAGGTGCTTCTTTCATTTGTGTGATTGAGTGCAATTCTTGTGCCAGGCACTATCTAAGAAGGGAGTTAGTCAAGCTGATGCTGAGAAGGCAGTTGAACTGGTTTTTAAGGACGAAGATAGTGATGATAGGGATCAAAAGTCAAGTATTGGCCTGTCAAAGCATTCCATGGATCATCTATTTGTTCAGGCCTCAAAGCAGTGGCTCCGAGGCCATAATGTACCCAAAGAGACAAGGAAATCAAGGATTATTCGATGGCTTCAATACCGTGGTTTTGACTGGGATGTCATTAACTTCATATTGAACAAATTAGAAAAGCACAATCCCCCTTAGTGCACAACTAAGACTCCATTTTGTATGCCAATCTAGGTCCCCACATGCTTCTTGAACTGTAAAATTATATAATATGGATAGGGTTGAGGTCCTCACTGGCATGTAATTCTGTGTGGCAACAAAGCTACTCATTTCATTTCATCAATTTGCTCAAGGTCATGTTGACATTTTGAAGAGATCAGAGAAGCAGGATCCTCCATAGTGCACAATTGGAACATTGAAGTTCTATGCCAATCTTGAAATCCATTGGTAGGGTCCATACATGTTTCTTGAACTGTAAAGTGTGTAATATGGATTGGGTTGAAGTCCTCGTTGGCACATAAAGCTGGGGCAACAATGCCAGTCATTTCACTTCATCAATTTGCTCAGGGCCATCTTGCAGCAGAATACACAGTAGTGTTTAGTCTAGATACAATGAAGCCTACTTTCTGTCACATTGAAGCTGAGATAAAGTAACAAGTACCACTAAGGAATTGCAGCATGTGGTATCAGTTGCTTGCCTATTCTCGACAATCCTGTGGGTGTATGATGTGGAAAGAATTACCATGTTTATTTTCTATGTGTGCTTACGCTAGAAAAATGATTTACAGTGCACTTCAATTACGCAAGAGCAACTAGCATTAAAGGGGCTTCTGGAGAAAATATTTGAGGTAGACCCATATATGTACACTATGTTGAGACAAATAGATACGTAGGGTTTGATTAAATGTTCATATCCATTGCAAAGTGAGGTAAAGTAAGAAGTTAATGAAAATTTATTAAAATACATCTGTCAGTGGATGAGGGATGGCAACTGGATGAGGGTGGGGAGACTTTTTCTTACTCTCTGTCTCCATCGTTTCTTAGCCTCTTTATTCCATTCTCTTTTCTTGCTGTGAGAGAAATATTTCTTTTATTTTCATTCTCCAAAGGAGAATTTACATATTTTTAAATTTTTATAGCAGTCAAGTAAAGTTTTAATACAATCAAAACATTATAATTTTAATTTCATATACATTTTTAAAAACACAAAGCTTATTAATATAAATTATAAATATATAAATACTAATGTAGGTATATAAATATTAAAGTAATTGAATAAATTAAGTATAGTATATTAATTTCAATTTTCAATTTTCAATATAATGTAGCCTCTAAGAAATGGAGGTACAGTGTCGTTCACGTATTTTAAGTAGAGAAATTTTACCGCTACCTTAATAGAAAAAAATTACTATCCTTACAATAGATCTTATGACTTAAAACATTAAAACACTAACTTTATAGTATATTTTTACAAGGCTATTACGCACTGAGAGCTCTTAAAATATCAGCTCAGAAAATTTAGTTTAATTTGCATCCTTATTTACACTGAAGGGCAGGTAGGAAATAGAAACCTAGTTGTTAACTTAAAACAGTTAAACCACGCTACATTTCTGGAATTTAGGGAACCAGCTATACTTTTTGACTTTTCTTTGTTTGTTTGTTTTCTTCTTTCTTTTTTAAAGGTTGTTTTGTTCTCAAGATACAGAGAATAGAAACTTGCTTTTGGAAAATGTGTATTATTTGGAATGCATGATAGAAGGGTCACGCAAATTTAAATTTATTTTGGTCATTGTTCTATTAAAATAATTTTATAATCAGTGGTAGAAATACATGATTATTTTTTTGGTTAAGAGAATCATTACTAAGAATAATTTTTTTAGCTTTTGTTGGGTCAATATTGAAAGGGTTTGAAGACTGAAGAGGATACAATTGTGGATGAGTATTCTTCTCCCCTTTCACCACCACACAAAAGAAGATTAAGTATGAATAAAATCCTCAAAGAAGAAAAAAATTCAGATTAAAAAAACTACTCAAAGAACCTTTTTTTTTTTTTTTTTAACAAAGCGAAGCTTCAAAAAGAGTTTTTTAATAAATAAAAGCAGAACCACAAAATACACCACAAATCAATATCTATGAGATAGATTTCTTTACCTCTAAAATTATTTACTTTTTGTAAGGTTATATCTAAAACTAAAACGAGGAAGAGGAAAGAAAAAAAGAAAAAAAGAGAAAGAATGGCTATAAAAGAATTCAACATGAGAATGAGATAATAGGGTTGAATTTCCTCTGCTCAAATTAATGCAAATGAATGGATAAAAGTGTACAGAATGCATTTTTACATTATTTAGAATCAGCAGAAATTTCTTTTGCCTCTTCCTTCAGTTTAGAAGAAATTAAAATCATTCTTCTCATATTCATTCTTTTTTCATGTTTTTCTGGGTTTTTCAAACAATTTTCAGTCCTCCTTGCTTTCTTGTAAGTGCAGAGAACTTAGAGAAACCTTTAAAAACAATGCACAATTCCTTGTTAATTACTAATTGCAATCTGTTTTATGCTTCAACATTGTGCAGTTGTTCTTATTTGGTTAGCAAGCAAAACAAGTTTATCTAACAAGCAACACAAAACCAACCCAATATAAGTATTGTTGTGACCCGATTACAAGGTATGGAATTTTAGTCACAATATTAGAAGTACGAGATTTTGATGCGGTGTTTATGTAGACCTTAAACTTTTCAACTTTATGAACTAGCTTTTGGGGTATATCAAATATCATAAAAATGAAAAACATTTTAATAAAACGAATGTACTAATATGGTGATATGGTATTACTATGAGTTAAAGAACAATAGCCTTCAACTTTGCTCTTCTAGTTCTGAGTATTAGCTTCATGCTCATCATGTTCAGGAACTTGTATTTCCGTTTTTGAAGCTGAGATTGGGATTCTACAGTACTCGCATGAGATTCATACTAGTGAGTGCTGAAGTTGGTTTGGAATCAATTAATGGCTATGTCGTTTATTACTTTCCATGGTTCCACTATAATGGTCCTGAAGATACATGTGCATCTCATTAAGATATATATATATATATATATATATATATATATATATATATATATATATACACACACACACACACAACATGGGACCATGTGGGGACTGTAGCTGTTGGAAAAGCTGCTTTTTCTGTTGCTTTGGGGAGGGGAGGGGGGGGGGGGGAGGATTGCAGTCATTTTTTGTTGCAGCTTCCGCAAGCCTTAAGTTATTAGGTAAACGGGATCTCCCAATTAACAAAGGTATCATGCGAGAAACCAATCAACCTAAAAACTTAGAAGTTGTCAGGTGATGGTTTGGCAATGGTTTTTTATTTATATCACCAACATACTGTTTCTGAAATCTACATTATATTATCTGAACTTACAAATAAAAAGGAAAAAAAATTACAACTATAGAAATATAGATACTAATATAAATACGGGGGACACGTACAATACACCAACTTTATTTTTAAAATACTTCGTGCTGGCCTGCTGTAATTGACATTCCATTAGACTATGCACAATTGATGAAGCACTGCTTCTTCTTTACGGTTGAGATGAACATTTGCTCAATAGATTGAGTCATCGGAGAAATTAAAGGAGCAGTTAGAAGATTCATTTGAAACTAGGTTCTTAGGCAGTGGTGATGGAGGATAGCTTGATGGTGATTTTCCCTTCATTACATCAGGGTCAGCCCTTGAGGCCTCAACGGGTCTAATTTCCTTGAGCATAGCAACAACGTCCTTCATTGTAGGACGCTCATCAGCTCTAGTGCTGACACATAGAAACGATACAGCTAGAGTTTGAAGCATCTCATGCATAGTAGGGTCAGCCCTCCCTCTGAGCTTTGAGTCAAGAATATCAGATGGGTCACCTTTGCTAGCCAATTGGTTCCGAACCCACTGGACCATATGTGCACCCCCAGGTAGAGTTGGGTCTAATGGGTGCCTCCCTGTCAGGACCTCAAGAATAACCACACCGAAACTATACACATCACTCTTCTCAGTTAAACGTTGCATCGATGCATGCTCTGTACATAAAAACAATAGACATTAGCTCTGTTTGGGGGATTTAGTAAGCATGGATATTTAAAAAGCGGAGCTGAATTCTAACATATGATATGACACTTTCTTTTCTTTCTTGTTGATAAAATGGTAATAAGGATAAGGGTCACTTAATCTCTGGCATCAAAGATATCCATGAGGAGGGTTGAGCACTAAACGAAATTATTAATAGATCAGGGATTCAAACCTTGCATATAAGAGATAAGAGATACAAAATCTTAATCCCAATCCCTTCATTTAATTGAGTCAATAGCAAGCATTAAAAAGTGCTCAAATAATTGAATTAAAAAAAAATCCTTTTAGTACACTTTTTACACACACGAATCGTGGAAAAAATCAATGAAACAAAAGTATTAATGAATCTCATCATTTAAAACATTTATTTTAGTACATTTTTATTAGCTTTTTGTATAGCCAACTGGCTCATTATGCGATTCCTAAGAACTGTTCTTGAATTTCAATAGAAAAAAGAAAGTACCTGGAGCCATGTATCCATAGGAACCAGCAAGATAAGGTCTTTGAACTGGCTTGGAATCAGAATTATCACCCTTTTCATCTGCAATTCTTGCCAAGCCAAAGTCAGCAAGGTAAGGTTGATAGCCAGGACCCAATAGGACGTTCATGGCTTTGATATCTCCATGCAGTATAGCAGGCACACAGTCATGGTGCAGATAAGCAAGAGCATGAGCCACACCTAAGACAACTTCGTATCTGGTCTCCCACTCTGCTCCTCCCTTTCCTGAACCATGAAGCATCGAGCTTAAGCTACCATTTGGGAGGTAATCATAGAACAGCAGCTTCAGACTCTTGTTGGATCCCCAACCCAGAAGTCTTATGATGTTCTTGTGTCTAATGGAACCCAGTGTTTGAATCTCAGAATCAAATGCTCCAGATTCTTCTGATGACCACATTTTCTTCACTGCCAGTGTTTCGCCACTGGGGATTGTTACCCTGTACACAACCCCAGAGCTTCCAGTGCCAATCACATTGGAAGATGTTAAGTTCTTAACAATGTCATCAATGGAGAATTCAAGCTTCTGATACAGAGTCATCTCCCAACTTTCATTTTCCATGGCTGCTCTGGTTGCCATGTGAGAACGAAACAAGGCATAGATTGTGAGTAGAACCAGTACTGCACTGGTCGTTAGGAGAATGGACATTATGACCTTCATGGCTGATCTGGGGTGAACCTTGGGTCCCACCCTACCACCCGGAGTTATGACACCGCCGGCGATGTAAAGACCTTCATTTGCAGTGAGATCACTAAGAGGGAGTTTTCTGAAGAATGGGGTGTTTGGCAATTCACCGGAGAAGTCATTGAAGGAGACGTTTAAGGAGACAAGATTCTGAAGGCCAGAGAGGGTATCTAAATTCCCGGAGAGCTTGTTGTGGGAGAGATCAAGCACTCCTAGTTTGCTAAGACTAGAGAACTGAAATGGGATTTCACCAGAAAACTGGTTGCAACTGAGATTCAGAGAGATTTCCAATGAAGGAATCTGACCCACTTCCTTGGGAATTACCCCAGAGAAACTATTCCTTCCCAAGTCCAGAAGTTGCAGCTTAGTGCAGGATAAAATCTCTTTTGGGATTCTTCCACTAAGCTGATTCTTCCCCAGATAGAGCTTGGTTAGTTCAGATAATGAACCAATGGTATGACTCAGTGTACCTGTTAGCCTATTATCTGAGAAGTCAATTAGCTGCAAGCTTCTGGGCAGAGAATCTGGAAGAGAACCTGTGAGACTATTTGAATGAAGGTCCAGAAACATAAGGTTTTGGCATGAAGACAGTGATGAGGGTATCTCCCCTACAAAATGGTTGCTGCTCAAATCCACGAAGTTCAAGCTCTTCAGGTTTCCAATCTCAGGAGGAATGGTACCTGCAAGTCTATTGTGGTTCAACCTTAACCTGTAGAGACTTGTGCAGTTACCTATATCAGGAGCAACATAGCCTGATAAATTATTGGAAATAAGCAATAGCTTGGTGAGATTTCTCAACCCGAATAGCCCTTTGGGTATTGAACCAATCAAATTGTTGTAAGACAGATCAAGTGCCTGAAGATCTTGGCACTCCGATAGACTTTCTGGGATTTTTCCAGTTAGCTTGTTCTGCCAGGCAAAGAACAGAGTCAAGCTTCTCAAGTTGCCAATAAGAGCAGGAATCTCACCGGAGAGAGCGTTGTTGTCAACTTCCAATACTGTCAGAGAAGTGCAATTTGAAATCTCCAGAGGTATAGTCCCTGACAACTGATTAACACTGAGCTGAAGTCCCTGAAGATTTGAAAGCTGCCCGAAACTCCTTGGTATGTTTCCTGTGAGAAGATTTTCAGAAAAGTCAATGACTTTAATCTCTGTGCAGCTTCCAAGCTCTTCTGGGATTGTACCTACTATGCTGTTTTGCCATAGAAGAAGACTCTGAAGCTTTCTGAGCTTTCCAATTTGACTTGGAATTGGACCTGAGATAGAGTTCTGGTACAAGTACAGGTTCTGCAACTCACTGCAATTCCCAATTTCTTCTGGGATGGAGCCTGACAAAAGAGCTGTGTAAATGGCTATGGTTTGAAGTTTCTTCAGCGTTCCGATTGAAGAAGGAAGAATCCCAGAAATGCTGGTTTCTGCAAGGCCTAACATGACCAAGTTGGTGCAGTTTCCAATCTCCCATGGCAGCTCACCCTTAAGGTTCTTATTCCCTCCTGCTCTGAACACTTGGAGCTTGCTTAAGGATCCAACACTCTTTGGGATTTCACCACTGAGCTGGTTATCATAGAGAGTCAAATTCACAAGACTCGAGATATTTCCAATGCTGGATGGAATATTGCCTTCAAGAAAGTTCGTATGGAGAGACAGACTCTGAAGTTTTCTTAGCCTGCAAATTTCTTCTGGGATTTCACCCAGAAGAAAATTCCCACTGAGATCAATAGAAATGAGCTCTTCATAGTCTCCAATTTCCTTTGGAATTCTGCCTGTGATGTTGGTTGATGAGAGGACAAGAACCTTCAAGGACTTCAGAGATTGAAAATTTGAAGGCAATGGCGAGCCTTGCAAGTCCACAGATTTCAAGTTTATCTCAACCACGTCTCCTCTCGAGCTGCAGTGCACCCCAAACCAATTGCATGGACTTGCGTCTGAAGGCTTCCAAGATGCTAATGCATCTGCAGTATTGTTGAAACTGTTCTTCCATGCCAGAAGAACTTGGCCTTGCTCATTAATGGAGTAACAACATGAGAAGAGAAGGGAGTTGATTGAAAAGAGAAGTAAGGTGAAGGAGAAGATTTTGGGAGAAAGTGATGATAGATTCCTTAAGCTTCCAGGCATTGCTGCAGAGAAAAGAGAATGAGTGATCTGTTTTGGGATTGTAGAGGGGGAAAACCCATGTTTTGTTTATAGGTGAAGAGCGGAAGATCTGGATCCAAGAGCCAGCAGCTTCTTTATTCTTTTATTATTGTAATGGGTATTGTAGTTTAATGAGGAAGACATGGTCATTCTCATCTCGGGTTATTTTATTCAGGTAAACTTTGCCTTTTTATATTTGTTCTCCACTTAAATTCTCAAGTAGTGGGTTGAAAATTTGTAGTTTTTGCAGTCTGAATGCGATCCAATTTGTTACTCTCATCAGTTAGTGTTTCACTAAATAGTAAAATGGTAGAGATGAAAAATGGCGAAGGAGCTGGAAATCACGTAAAGGAGATTTCCCATATTTGTTTCCCACATGGGCACTTGAATTATCTTGTTTCCTCTTTATTTGGTCATCATTTTCCATTCTCATATATTCATTTTCTATGGTTGGCAGGAAACAAGAGATAGCTAAGTAGCAATAGAACTAGTTAAATTTAGAGTTAAAATTAGCTATACCACTTTTTTAATATAAGCTTTAAATAAAAGATAGATACTGATATTAATATAAATACGAATATTATTATATAATAAAATATAAAATATTTATTAAAATTTTTAAATATTATTGTATATCTAATAAAAATTAGTTATAACATTTTTTTTAATATAAACCTTAAATAAAAGATAGACATTGATATTAATATAAATACGAATATTATTATATCATAAAATATAAAGTGTTTATTCAAAACTTTAAATATTACTGTATATCTAATAAGAATATTCAATAAATGTCAAACACTGACATAATTTAGTTTTTAAAAAACCTGTGTTTTATAATGGATAGTGATAGGCTAATGATATTACAGAAGAGACATTATGAAATGTTGAGTGTTTTGGCTCTGGATTCTATTAATCAAGATGATAATTTCTTCCCTTTGCCTGTAGCTAGGCCCATTTGTGGTCCATCTCTTTTATGTGGTTGCAGTTGGTGAGCCAGTCATGTGGTCGCTAGCTAGTTATTGCTACCCTTTGAATTTCCATACCACAGGTACTATGCTCAGAGCATCTAACCTCAATTTTGGATCCGATTCTCAAGAATGCAACAAGGGTTTGTTTCCACTGTGAAAATGTAAAAATGGGGTATTTTTTGCCGTTAAATTTGCTCAAATTTCTGGGGAGCATAATGTGTATATTTTAGTGACTAAATTAGTTTTAAAAGACTTAACAGGGATTCATTTTGATTTGTTTATATAGAGATATAGATATAGAGGAAGTGCATGTGGAATCTGATAGAGACATGAAGTGCACATGGAATTGAGTGAGGAATAAATGGAAAAAAATGATTTTTATAATACAAATCTGGTCATATTGTCGGGTAGTCTTTGCCAAAAAGAATTAAAATAAATAAATAAATAAATTGAATAAAGGTTTGCTTGCTGCCGTTTAGGGGAAAGGACCACGTCACTACAGTTTTTACATACCAGATGATTTTTTAAAAAAAAAAAAAAAACTTCTTTGAGTTCAATTTTATAGATAATATTTTAGGAGTAAAAACTTAAATTTATCAGGCCAACATGAGAATAATCATACTTAAATTAGGCTGGAAAACCATTAATTGTAATACCCAAAATAAAATTATGATAAATATATAGATATATTAATATACATTGCTTAGTCAAATCTACATATATATATTATTAGTTTGATTTATGTATTTTTAATAGATAGAATTTACCTAAAAAAATTTCCATTTCAACTATTAAATTGGTATATTTGGCAAATCAAAACAAGATGTCTTGCAAAAAAAACAAAAGATTTATCTGTTTAAATATTTCATAGTTGCTCATCAGCCGTCATGTTCCCTTGTGGCCATTATGCTGTCAGCAGATTAAACAATTAAGAAAATAATTATAAAAATTAATAATTTCAAGCTTCTTTTATATTAATTGATTTGTAGACTAAGGGTAATCTCAATCACTTCATAAACATGAAGTTAAATTACAGTTACAGATAAGATTTGTCAAAGTGGTTTTTTTATTTATTTATTTACTTGAGAATATGTGTGCTATACGCTTCCTTGTTTCTGATAATGGAATAACCATTCTCATCATGCTTTTCCAGATTAAGAAAGATGTCTTCCAAAGTAAATGGCATATTTCCAATTAATTATTGTATTATTAGGTTAATTTTCAAAAGCATTTGGAATAATTAATGCAAAAACTTTTTTTTAATGACACATACTTTGGGTACTTCAGCAAATTTTTTTAACAATTTGCAAAAGGTTTTCACTACAAAGTTATTGCTTATTTAAATTGATTCTATTCCATCCATTAAACTGAGCATTTTATATAGTTACTTATATTATTTCAACATACAGAAAATATTTAAGATTATTATTGCCTTCTTCATAAAATGTACAGAAATTTGCATCACTGTTGTTGAGAGGTTCTGCATGCATATTTATAAAGAAGAAAATTAAAGTAGGTGAATAATAATAGCTATGCTGATAGCATGTTATGTAGACCTTGCCTAGGGTAGACAAATGTAAGGCAATCCCTTTCTTCCTACCATGGAAAAGAATCTTGAAGATGAGTGCCCTTGATTTGATTGAAGATCCTTAGGCCTTATCTAACCTTGAAAACTTTTCATGACTGTTTTCTGTATATTATGAATCTTTTATAATCTCTGAATGTTTGCCAATGGCCCCATATCTGCTTCACTTTGGAGGCAGATGGGATTGTTTGAGCTATACCCCTCTATCAATGCATCTTCAATATATTATTCAAATTGTAATCTCCTTTTCTGCTAGTTGGCCATGGTTGTGGCTTCAAAGAAATGGGATTTCCAAGCAAGCATCTAATACGGAAAGACATTAGCAGGAGGAAAAATATTTCAAGGTAAAGAAGGATGAAACTCATTTTCATGCTTGTGAGTTTGAGTTTTGCAAATTTTTTAGAAGATTTTAAATTTCCAATATTCAAAGTCTTCCTCTCTCTCTCTCTCTCTCTCTCTCTCTATGAATGGATGGACGGGAAATGTAGTCTGAAATGGACCCTCCTCCAACCCCACCATTTGATGGTTGAGTTTTCTTTGTAAAAGAAAGGCTTCTTCCTCGTTTAAAGAAATAAAGAATAATGGGTATGCTTGAAAGACATCAAAATTGCAGCACACGAGTGGCATGATGTCATTTTGCATCTAGCAGCAATATTGAAAACCAAGTAGACCCTTGTGCCTTTTTTTTGTTGTTGGGATAAAGTAGACCCTTGTGCTTTACTTGGTAATTAACCAGCCAAAATAATATCTGCAAATAAAATGGAAAACAAGAACAAGAAGAAGAAAAGGTGTAAATTTCATTGTCTGCAATGAGATAACATTAAACACCCGGAAATAGTCCATTTTACGATGCTTCCTCTCTTTTTTTTCTTTCTTTTTCTTAGCAACTTTTAAATGATAAACTATGAGGAAGGAATCACGGCAATATATATAGTAAAAACATACAGGGGGGGCACAGGACATGACACAACGATGCTGGATTTTCTTATGGCAATTCAAAATCAAAACATTTGATCCACGAAGTGCCTACAAGGCTGCCATATTGGGGAACCTAGTAGACTTGTTTATCAACATTTCTATTCTTTTATTCTATTTTTTTAATACATTGAACTATGATATATAAAATATAAGTTCAATTACATTTTTAGTCTACTTATTTTAACAAATAATTTAATTTGATTATTCACTTTTTTGTGGGACATTACAATTAAATTTCTCTGTAAAAAATATTCCTATATTTACAAACAATTTTGTATGGTATAGTTGTTAAAAACTAACACGAATTGACAAATTATTACATATTTTAATTATTGAAAATGACATTACAAATAGTCTATATAAAATTTTAATAGTCACATCATAAAAAATATTTTATATATAAATAAATTTTATAGAAATATTTGATTGTAACGTCTCTAAAAATGTAAATTGATCAAAGGGATGCGTTTTTAATTAGGAAGAGCAAATTGGTTAATTTCCTAAAATAAAATGACAAAAAGAGTAATATAATGTTGTTTTGTTACTAGGAAAATGAATTTTTGAGAAATGGTAGGTATACAATTGTTAATATATAGATATTTGATACCCAATATGTATTAATATACTATTAAATTGATATTATTACTAATCATTTGGTGAATTTGGATGTCATCATTCAATTATTAATATCATTTTTAATTAAATAAGATATTGATATATAACGAATTCCATAAAATTGTCCTTTTAATTCTTTAAACTAAACTAATTGACCTAACATGACTAACTTAATTAATAGAAAATGAAGCTATCTTTCTTTATCAATTTGAATTTAATCTTTAGAGACGTAAAAATGTACTTTAAAAATTATTTGAAAAAAAAATAATTTCAAGTAGAATCTAAATACATTCTTAATTGTAATTTAAAAAATTTATATAACTTTTTATATCCATATAATATATTAAATCAACCTAATTATCATTTTTCATGTTATATTTATTGATTGTACCACTGTAAAAAGATTTTAATTATAAAACATAAATATTTTAAAAAATAAATTATATTTACATTCGACATATATTATATAATTATATTAACACAAATTTTTAATTTATATATAATTACATTAATTTTTATTATATTACAATATCTATATCAATTTCATATTTTGAGTCCATATCATATGGAAAAAATAGTTGAGATAGATGGATTTGCACACCCCAAATTATAGAACTAAGAGATGGGGTTGAATGATTATTTTGCAAAGAGGGGTGGACCCTAGGCAGGGTCTAATATTGTAGTATCAAGAGAACTTTTGTCCTTGATGGAAGGCACACGTGCAGTGGAGGATGGGACATCATGTGGACTTTTGAATCCCCTGAATAGTATTACAAATTGATTGGATTTAAAAACAAGATTTGTCATTGACATAAACGAAATCCCATCAAGAATCCAATCACAGGGTCCATGGCCATCCATAAATATATGTGAGAAGAATTGCCAAGTTTTCACACACGTATGGAAAAGCTTGATTATGATCACTATGACAGTTCATTGTCTATTAGAAACAATGGGAAGCCTTGTTTCTTTCTAATTATTTGCCTTCATTGTCTCCAACTTGTGATTACTACCTAAAATCATAGAGATAAGACCAGATTGGATCCACATCTTTTCTTGAAAACTGGCTAATTAATCCATGGGATATTATGCTGGATTTTAAAACATTGCCGTCAAATAGTTGAACGTTCAAGCTTTGCCTCCCTTTGTTATGATTGAGACTCATTCTCTAGTGGTTAAGGATCAACAAGGGTTAGCAATGGTGAGATGGTTCAATTGACTGAAAAGAATCAAGGGTAGAATTTTTCACCCTCCTTTTGCAAAGTTCAAATCTCCTTTTCATTTAGTAATCTTATTTGGAGAATAATTCTATCTAAAAATTTTCTAATGCTCAAAGATTGGTAGAGTATCTTTTTTCATTTTTAAATAATCCTTCAAAGTAATTTTTCGAATTAGACCTCTATTTATCTTTTTGATATATTAGTGAGTTTCAAATATATCATGGGTAGAGTTTACTAAAAATTTGCACCTTTTAAAATCTAAACAGTTTATCCATCTCATAAATGTTGGCTTTCCAAAAGAAGAATTTAATTAAAAACCTAAGCTGTTATATTAATCGAAGATGACATATTAAAAATCTTTCTTGTAAGAAGTGAAGTTACTAACAAAAAATTTCTTAATAATTTTTGTTAATATCTTGAATACTATTTTGCCAACAAAAATTAACCAAAGTTAGTGGATCGCACACCATAATAAAATGTAATCCTTTCTCTTATGAGTGGGTCTCGTGAGCAAATCTGTGAGGAAGATTCAAAGGGATTACCACTATCTCAAGGATACATTAGTTTGAACAATTATTAGACTCTATCTCTTGTTTTTCTCCCTAGCTTCACTTTCCTTCTCAGACCTTTCAAAGTGCTCCACTGAAATCAGCTTTGTTTTCTCTGAATGAAGATGGCCTGTGCCTTTCAATAATTCCATTATTAAAAGATAATACCGTATAGAAACATCGCTTGCTCATACATAATCTTCATATTAAATGTCAAATCAGAGTCTCATCCCATTATAGCTGTCCAAATATTTCCTTAAGGTCAGGGTTTCTGTTCCCAAATCACTTTCCAATGCTATAAATTATTAGATAGATAGATAACTAATGGATGCAAAGTGGGACAAAGCTTCTGGACCTAAGACTATAAAAAAATCCTCCTTTTTACCTGAACCACACTACTTTGAACATGTCCAATCATCTCCATCCACGAGTCAAAATTGTTATGCTGCGGCTTTTTGCATCTTTGTACTTTGAGAAATATATATATATATAAAGTACACTGGTTTTGGGGCTTGAGGAGGTTGCTGCCTTTCTTTTTTTCACTTTTCTTTTACCCTTTATATCTTTCATCTTCACCTCATCTTAATATCAACGTCAAAATCACCAAGATAGCTCTTCCAACATTGAAGTACAAACAACTCTTCAAGCATATTCTCTACTTATTACCGCATTTTGTAGCTCACATCAATTCAGAAATAAGAAAAGCAGTAAAAGAATATGTTAAGTCCATGAAGCAAGAGCCAATTCCAATATTCATTAACCCAGGTCAAAGTTTCATGGAAGTATTTTTATCCGGAAAAGGTTCCCTTTATAGTAACTAATTCAACCATTTCTGAAAATGGGGGGACAAAAGGGGGAAGGGGTTTCGCGATCGAAGCATAAATGGGAAGACTAATCCAACTGATTCTGATTTAACCACTGATAGAACCAACCAATCCAATCGGCATCAAAGTCATATGAGCAATCATGTTGTCTAGGAGGGGTTTAACATGAGCATGATTGTGGCTAGAATACTAGAGTCTGATTATTATAAGCATAAGAGAGGATGTGATGGTCCCACTATTAATCATCTACTTTCATCTCTGGCCTCCGGCTTAAAAACTAGTTGTATGTTTTGACCATCATCATAAGGAATTCCCCAACAATATACCCCCATGAAATTTTTTAAAGATAGCAAATAGGTCCCTGGAAAAAAAATGTTGCAGCTCATTGAGATTAATCGCCTAAATTGCACGAAGATTTACAGATGGTTCATGGTTTGAAAAGAAAAACTATGTACTTGACCATCATTTTAGTACTCTTTATTTATCCAACAAAAGGTGAAAACTAAATCAGAAACTTCAGCTCCTTGCTAAGCCATGATGTAAAGATGTCATTCTACAATTACTGGAAAGTTCGTTTACATCCATCTGCTATAGCAATTTTCACTTAAGCCAGGATTTAACAACCAGCCACTATAATTGCACATTGCCATTCAGAAGCACATGCATCACCATTCACCACTTAATAACAAAATAAAATACTTAGGCCATAAGGTGACACTCTGTAAACCAAAAGATAACCATTAGGAAAACTTCCACAAGAAAATTCTGTAAAATAAACTGCCATTAGAGAATGGTTATCTTAAGAGCCATTTTGGAGAAAGAAGGGTACAGGAACAACACATAAGACTTCTGTATTCCCATTAATCAGACAATTCATTTGCAATTAGCAACTTGTAACGGGGATGTAAATCGATTTTCTCTTTTGGATATAGCAACATACATTGAAATCTCCAAAAAATTAGATGACATTTCAATCAGCAATATTATCAGGTCAGTTCAAAACTTCAACTGACAGATCTTAAGAGACAAATATACAAGTCAACTACCATATAGACAGAGCTGACCTCACCTCTCATTAAACTAAAACATGTCACCGTCCGAAACATTTCAGTATTGAGGAGCTAAAAGTAGAAATCAGAAATTTCATTCCAGCAGATCCACCAGGAAAATATGATATAGCATAGTATCCTAGTGCCAGAACCTGCAAATAATAAATCCAAGGTTAGATAGTTTAAGAAAAAAGAATAAATAATATAAGCAAAAATCTTTAGGAAAGAACTATGCCCACGCCCCAAGTAGTTGGTGCCATGTCATGGAACCCAGACGGCCACAACCATTACATAAATTTAGCCACCAAGATTATGGAAATAGGATCTCTTATATTCATATTTATTCAACCCCATACAAGGAATATTGCTGTAATAATATACTCAAATGCCTTTACACAGACTACAAATCAACAGCAAACATTAACAATAACACGAGGGGAAGAGCAAATCAACGAAGAAAAACATTAAGGATACATGATTTATGAAATTGATACCTGTAAGACAGAGAATACCACAGAAAGAATGTAGCTGTGAAGCACCATTGATACATATATGGTGCCAACCATACTGCCTATAAAACCCAATGTGAAAGGGAGCCTCTGAATAATAATCAAAAAGAGAGACCACAATAAGAAAAAAGCATCAAAGACATGCAATAAATCAAGGAGACTGTCTACTTCTAGAAGTCCAAACAAACAAACAGAGTCAACATCTAATAACTGGCCAAGTTATTTTTTATCAACATACAAATAACAGAAAATACAATATAGCATGGTACCTCTTTTGACAACATGTGGATGAGCTGATTCTTTGGACCCTTAAGAGCAAAGAATGATCCGATAATAAATCCACAGCCAAGAGTAAAGCATATAGCAAACTTTTGGGGCATAACCACCATTACAGGCAGGAACATGGTGAATGCAATGAAAACAAAGAAGACCCCGCTTGCCAGAAACAAACCAAAATACATGAGTGCCTTGCCAGAAGGAACATTACTGGTAGCAGACTGGAAGTTGCCAGGTATATCTCTCACCCCCGTAGAAACCCTAAACAATTATTTAAAAAAATTCCTTAACTACTTGAGGACATTAGTTCAGGTAAAACTATTCAGTATGCATATTATAAAAGCTTCTGACCAACATGTTCTTTCATTATGATGTAGGCAATCCAATAAAATCATATGAGCTTTTTTCGGCAATTTATACCATCACATAAGGAAGCTGAACAACAATATCATTGGTTTCTCTCTACATTCAGATAAGGCAGAAAAGAACGGACAGACTTTTTCCACAAACAACTGCATTGAAAAGCATTACTGTAACAAGAAGGGTAATTCACGATAAAAATCAACCACAATTAATTATATAAGAATAAATTTCAATACATGAGATAGAGAGATAGAGAAGTAGAAAAAAATAATGAAGTTAGAGCAAAATCCTGAATGTAGAGAAAAGTAATGTTTATGCATATGATTGCTTTGTCAAAATATCAGCATTATGACATCATGCATACCAATTTTATTCATAACAATCAGAAAACAAAACCAACCCAAAGCTCAGATCTA
Source organism: Gleditsia sinensis (assembly GCA_037074535.1). NCBI lineage: Eukaryota > Viridiplantae > Streptophyta > Magnoliopsida > Fabales > Fabaceae > Gleditsia > Gleditsia sinensis. Next base: position 2,036,394 of record CM073470.1, on the reverse strand, counting down.
TACTCCTCCTACAAAGGAGACTTTTCACTCCATTCTGATTTTTTTTTCATGTACCTCATTTGGTTACCTAAAAAAAATAATTTCTGCATCCCTGTCAACAATTTTCCACTGAACAACAACGTTTTTAGCAGCACAAATTGATTCATGTTTGAAATGATAATAAATTAGCTTCATACCTCATAAACAGCATAGAAAAAGGTTTCTTATAATAACTATTCAAGCTGGCACTAATATAAACATCATAACCTTCAAGATCTATTAGCAAAGTATAGTTTGACTGAAAAGAGACTTGTAAATATTTGAGCACATGTATGTTACTCATAAACCATAATGTTCTATTGCGAGCTTATTATTTTTGCTACATAATAAGAGAGGTGGGTGAAGAGGTCTAGTAAGTTCAGCCCATCACCCAGAGTGATGCAGGAGCACTGCTGTTGTATCTTTTTGAGTTATTAGATTAAATTCCTTCACTTTTGAATTTGATGTGTTCTCTTTTTGTGTTAAGCAATCAAATAACTAACATTCGACCTTTTAACCAATAGTGGATTAAGTTAGATGACTCTAAGTTAGATGACCCCTGTAAGCAATGACCTGGGCTTAAAATTTTGATAGTAACCCTAGTATTATTTAATCTTAGGACTATTGTATCGAGCCGTCAGCCGTCTTATGTTAATTTCAGATAAAAGTGGTTTCTAAACCCTAGAAACTTAATTCTCTGGTTCCAAATTGAATCTTGCCTACTTTTTATCTTAATTTTCTTAAATCCTATGTGAAAATTAAAACACACATGCTATGGCTTGATCAATTATTTGGAAAGATTTATGAATTCTATGCTCAACTCAAACCTCAAACTATCAAACTCAGCAATTGTATTACACTGAGGAAACCTAGGTTTACTCTACTTCCACTCCAATCATCCTCAACCTCAGAAGATAGTTATCATTCTGAGGTTAGGCCAAATTTCAGTAAGACTGAGACTTGCATGTGTCCTTTTGGATCCTCCAGACCCTTCACTTGGCAGTTGGCATTATCATAACTTCATACCTATCAAATAATGTAACAATACTTACATCTCTTTAGATTAACACTAACCAAATCCCCACCCACCTCTATCACTTCCTGACTCATTCACAATCCACCCCTTTGTTCATATTCACATCATGGAGGGGTCCTCACATTAGATTAAGAATAAGTTAGGTATATGGGTCATCTATAGTTCTATACACACACAGACACAAACCTAGACCTCTTTCAGATCATAGCTATTACAACATTAAATAATATGAAGCTAGAAAGTGGTCACTTCTTTCTAGCATTACCTTCATTTTCTTTGTGTTTTAAACTATAATATTTTTCTAGTATTTTTTATGTGGTTCTACACATTAGATGTATACTAAGAATTCTTATTATCTTTTCATTATGACAGAAACATTATAATTATTATCTATTAACTCCATACTTCTCCATTCATAAAGTACATTTTAAAGACTAATGAATTACTATGTTATATTTATGTCATTAAAATGCAATTCTTTTTTGTGGGGGAGAGGGGATTATTTCCTATATGCATGTTAATATCTGAATGGAAAATCAAACTTTCAGGTTCAAAGATAACTTTCACACAAAACCTCGTATACCTTTCCCTTCTTCTTGCAAACCCTATATCCTTACTCTAAGAATCTCAAAATGTTTTAAGTCAATAGACCTTATTTGATCTCCAATCTTGGCTGAATTTACACTTTATCTGGTCAGTTTTGATCCCATCCTCCTTATCCAAAGTCATCTAGATTCTGGAATCTGTCTCCACATTATTAATGTTAAATTAATTCAATTATTCAGTCGGGCATCATCCCCAGAAAACATGAACCAAGAGACATAGTCTGTATAGTCGCTGTATATTAACCCTTATAAGAATAGAAAACACACACACACCTGGAGAAGCTGAGAAATGTTTTTTAAAAAAATTGCATAAGAATCAGATGGGGAATCAGCAGAATGGGAAAAAAATTAAAATAAAACAAAAGCAAGTTATTGATACCTAGAACGATTGGGCAATGGGCATTCCCTCATGGCATCCAAAATTCTGTTTCTCACACAAGCTATAACACCTTTAAGGAACCTTGTTATGCGTTTATCCAATTAATAAAAATCAAGTGGAGATATGCTAATAGTATGATATTGTCCACTTTAAACTAAAATTCTCATAATTTTATTCTTTGAAATTCTTTCAACAGACTTCGTACTAATAGAAATTGTATCTTTATTTATATACATATATTCTTCTCAATATCTAGCCAATATAGAATTTTATTTACATTTTTAATAATTCTCCCTTCAAACAAAAGATCACGCTCAGGTTTTCACAATAATTTCCCCTGTCAACTCTCCTTCCTCATTCATAACTTAAGAGATTTGATCGACGAAAATACTACATCAACTCTTATCATCCAGAACACTTGAGGTCCACCATCTTTTATTCGATAAATCTCCTTTAGATAGACCAGACTCTGATATCAATTGTCAGGTAAAACACATATTTTCACAATATTTTTATAATAGTATGATATTGTTCATTTTGGATCAAAACTCTTTATTTTTTGGACTTCCTAAAAAAAGCCACGTATTCGTAGATATTATATACTTATTTGTATACACATATTTTTCTCAAATATAGCCATCCTAACAAATATCACTTTCTAATAATCAGAATACGCATATACACTCACAAGTATGCATTTACATTCTAATTTAGCCCATTATTATCCAGAAACAGTCATAGATCAACGAAGTCCAGAGAACCCATCATAAATCTAACTCCAAAATGCATAAATCAAAAACCCATATCCAGATTCAACTGCATGTACAGAAACACATGAAAGAAGTAGCGAGCATGGCTTACACGTTGAAAGTGCCCGTGACGGTGTCATTAGCTGATCTAACCGCGGCTTCCAGATCGAAACCAAGACCCGAATCAGAGCGGTCCAGCGGGGATTGTGATGATGCGTACGAATTCCAATCAGCCAACAAAGAGGACGAGGGTTGGTGATCATCACTGTCAGTGCTCGGCGAGAACCATCCCTGTGCCATTTTCTGCATTTCCTATTGTTTTGTTTCCTTGTCTCCCAAAACCCAATTCGAAAATACAATAAATCAAAGAAACTAATTATATAATTCCCTTTTCAGCAGCTGGGAGGGTACACAAATCAACACCTAAACAACAACAACAACAACAAAAAAAAGCCTTGTGTATGACAAAGCGATCCTTCGAGAAAGCAACTGTATGATATCGAAAGAAGGAGGAATAGAACAGGTGTGCGTTTTCTGTGACTCAGTGAATCAATTTTGGTATAAACGTTTGAGTTTGGACTAGAAGCTTACGAGTTACGAGCTATGGAATGTCTATGCCTTGGGCGGAAGATGATGGGCGGTTAGAAGAAGACTACAAATGTATAAATTTCTTTTAATTCTTTAATGAAAATTAAATTCTTAATATTCTGTTTAATATCAATTTTTCAAGTGAAGTTCTAATATTCAATTGGTAAAGGACTTGAAATTTTTTATTTATTGAAAGGTAAAATTTTTATTTCTCAATAAAAATTGCAAATATCACAAATGCATAAAAAAGAGAACATTTAAGAGTACATTGTCTAAATGCATTTAATTTGGGGATTTCATCATTCATACCTTTTACTTTCTGTATAAATTGTGTGGAATTCTATTAAACAGTTTATCATTCCTGGTCTCCCACAAATGTCATATAACATGCCAATTCAGTTTTGCCTTTCTGCATGGTGTTGGTTCCTAATTGCTGTGTTAAATCACACCACCATTATACGAATTTGTGACTTGTTGCTCTGCCCATATATTCAGCCAGTCCACTTTCTCTCCAAGTTTCTTGTGCCCATATATTCAACATTTTAAAAATTTATTCTATATATTTTATCATTGAATTTTATATCATACAATAACAAAATTAAGTTTTTTTTTTGAATATTTGAAAATATGAAAAAAGAAAAAGAAGAAGAAGAATTACAGAGGTATTCTTTTTTCTTTTTGTATTTTTTTCGTGGATGATGAAAGAAAATTTTAACTCTAAATCTCTTACTAGTCACTTACCACTAGACTACACTTAATTATTGTTTTCTTTTTATATTTTCAATTAACTTGCATTCTAAAGAATGAAAGTTGTAAAAGTTGAAAGTCAACGAATTTGGTGAATATGACTATTGCATTTGACCATATGCACTTGCATAATAATAAATGATACGTAAAATGAGTGAAAATATAACAATGCGAGAAAAATATAATTTAAAATATTTTATTTTATTTAAAATAATTGTGAGATACGTATTAATTATAAAATATATTTGTCTTTTGAGAATCTATAATTCCTAAAATTCAGACTAATTAATATGTGAAACCTTATTAAAGTTGATTTGAATTATAATGACCTTCTTTATCTTTGATATCTTATTTGTATAAAAAGTTAATTATATGAAAGGAAACAAAGTTTTTTTTTTTTATTTAAACGATCGAAATATTTTTATTTTTAAAATTATTGACATAAAATAAAATATTTATTAAAAAATTATACTATTTTAATTGAAATTATTATGTTGTAAAATATTTCGGTGAAAATCTTATTATTTCGAGTTATTTTGATAAAAATATTTTTATTTAAAATTATTTTGATATAAATACTCTTATTTCTAATTATTTCGACGAAAATATTTTTATTTTAAATGATTTTGATGAAAAAATATTAAATTAATTTAAAAAATAAAAAAAATTGATAATATAAAAATAAATAAAAATAACATCACATTACATCTAGTACCTAGTTACTTTCTCTCACAAATCACAATATTTTTGTCAACTTTATACTTTTTTATTTTATTCTTATGATATTATTTTTTTTATTATCTTTATTTTAAAGAGAAAATTAAAAAAAATAATGATAAGATAGATTGAAAGATAAAAAAAGAGAAAGGTATTTAAGAAAGATATTTAAAGATAGAGATTGAATCATAATCGAGATGCTTAAAGATAGAAGTCACAAAAGAGTTAAAAAAATAAAGAGATAAATACAAAAAAGATGTTATTGAATTATGATAAAATTTAAGTCAAAAACCTCATTGTAGTAATATATTTACTTACTATTAATTATAAATATTAATTTTAACATAATTTTATATATTTATATCATTAATCTTATGTTAAAATTTTAAAAAATTAAAAAAAAAATTATTTAAAATATTTCTTAAAATATCTTTTGTTTTCACAAAATTTTTAAATCGTTTTGAAATAATTTTATTTTTGTAATCACCGAAATGATATCTCAAAATTAAATTTAATACCTTAAATTTAGGTTAACATGGAAGTTAGTGCATATCAAGCCACTGGTCCGAAAATCTAAGAATATAAAAATGTTGAACTAGTCTTCTTTATAAAAGTCCAAGGTAAAACAAAACTTTATACTACAAGTGTGTGACAATACTTGTCCTTCCTTCTCCCTTTGGCCCCCCTCAAAATGCAGATGGTGATGGCAGACTCAAAATTTTCAAGAGCTGAACTTCGAATACCAAAGGCTCATTTGCGTGAGAAAAGAGGCTGCGTCGAGGGCCAAACTGCATTTATCAAGAAGAAACTTTAAATCTGCCATGTTCTATTATCAATATAGGCATTTGCCTTGGTGTATATCTAACCTCTTCAGGTACTGGTTTCAAGTTCTCATTTACATATCCTGCAGAAGGTGGTATCAATGCTCTTCTCTTTCCTAGAAATGAAATTCACAGAAGTGTATTAGACCCCATAGTTACAGCAAAAGAAACAGTGACCATAGAAATAGTTGTGGCTACAATTATATGAACTGAGGAACAAAAATTGAATCTTTTGGCTATTTTTTTCCTAGCTAATTCTCATAGTAGAAAATGCTAAAGATTCAAAATAGATTGTCAACATGGAAATATATCTAGATAAATAAAGAGAGAGAGAACATAATGTAGACTAGGAAATCAACAACTAGAGTGGATGGTATGCCGAAATCTGGATTAAAACAGAAGAAAAATATGAAGAAATTAAGACTTATTGATGAAAAAGCTTCTTTGATAAGTCTATAAATTAGATTTTTGAATAAAGCCCTTTTGGGTTTAGGGTAGTTTTAGCATTTTGGACCTAGGGCTATGTTAGATCATATCCTGCCTATAATTAGACATCTTATTCGTTATAGTTGTTACCTTTCTCTTGTTAATATTAAAAAGATCAGATTATTCTGTTTTTAGTGTGTTCTTGAGTGGCTTTGTGTGTTCCCTTTTGGGTTTGACGCGAAAGTAATGATGATCATCTCTGAACTTACCCCCAACTCTCATGCCAGACAGGACCTCCTTCAAGCCCTCAATTATCTGTTACAAGAAGCAACTTGCATTATGTGAGCCCTTCATTAAATGTTTACAAAAGAACTACAAACAATCAGTTACTAGACCTAAAGTTAGATTATCAATATATTTAGCAATCTTTAAGGTCATATCTTAATAGGCAGAAACTCATTACATTTATAATTAAAAGAACAGAAACACGGCAGAAAAATAAGGGGTTAGCTAATAAACAGACTTAGTCTGCAGTGTAAGTTTTGATGAATCAATATTGTTTTTAAGTGATGGTCCCTATTGTTCCCCTCTTCTATCACTTCTCTCTTTTGCATCCTTTCATCCTACCAGGTATTTTGAATAACAAATACAAGTTGAAATAAATAATAAATAATTGCAAGGAGATGCCTCCATTCACCAAAATGGTCTTGCACACACTTCACATATGTCTTTATATCTTCCGTTTCACATACTTCATTCTTTTGGAGTTTAGGAATGTAATTTGAATTACAGGTATTTGCTGTGTCACCACTGACCCCACGGTTGTTGGACCAATTTGATTTTAAGAGAAAAAAAAAAAGGATTCCACAAACTTCTCTCCCACCACTTTTTTAACTTCTCTGTTCAAGTAAAGAACTTTATTTACTATATCTAAATCCTAAAATTTGATCAAATATAAGATAAGACTCGTCTGAAATTAATAGTAGCCATGTTTTAGAGTTCATTGGACTCCGAATGTTGAAAGAAAAAAAAAATTCTGACCTGGTTCTCATCCAAAGGAAGTGCGACCGGTTTACTTTCTCCACTGAATTGATCGACAGTGCTATCATGAATCACAGTATGAAACCAAGCAATGGTAGGGGAACTAGGTTAGATATACCAGCACAAGGACAAGAAAGGAAAGAAATCGAAGGACACTAATTCTGCAAATCCAGTTGTGATTTGGGTCATGACAATCAATTTAACATCAGGATTTAATTTAGATTATTTTAGTATGAAGAAAAATTCAGAGTTTAAAACTACCTGTAAACGAAATATCCATTTGCACGCCTGCACACATAATTGAATTCAACAAAATCTCCACTATGTGCTTCTGGTCCTTCCCCTTCAACGATATCTAATATGAAAATTTCACGTACAAAGCTAATTTGTGAATTAATCGATATTGACAGCCTGATTCCTTCCTATTGTATGGAAGGGATGATGCACTCCCCATTTGAAGAAGCATGGAAGAACCAAATGGTGGTCATTCAAACAATGGGATGGAAAAAAATTGTAAGCCCTTAGATAGAAGGGGTGTGCAAAAGTATGTACTAGTGATTGCAACTTCTAATTCTATGAAGAAGAAAAATAGCTTAAATCAGTATTGCATTTTCGGTTGGTGTCTGCGTCAGAAAGGAATGAGATTCATCATTTATCAGTGTGAAACATCCAGGTGTTCTTTAGTGAACAATGTTTCTAATATGTACAGCATTTTTCTCAAAAAACTTACTGTGGAAGAGTAAGTAATCTGTACCTTGAATCCTCACTCCACTGGCCAGCTTCAAAGTCCTAGATGCTTCGCATTAAAATTAATAATCACATATCACAATACATAAACAGTTTCTCACTTCACAAATATAGGAATAGATATTTGAAAGGGGAAAAGACAGACAAACCGCAGGACTTCAGGTTCCTTCATCTCTGGCACTATTGGAGCAGCCAAAACAGGACAAGCATAATATATGATGCGGTTAAACCCTAGAAACTGAAGAATTAGCCTTCTTGAAAATCTTTTGACTGTTATTACGGAGAATCTGTTATCCAAGCTCTTGGGTGCAGCATATCTTAGGTTTGTGTTCTCAATGCTGCTGATTTTATGCAAGATTTGAACACAGTCAAGAGAAATGATTACCAAGTAGGATTTTTTTTTTTTTTTTGCTTTAGTAAAATTCATCTTGAATTGGAATGTAATTACTTTATAGTTAAAAAAACAACATAGTACAATATAAAATGAAAGAAACTCTACATGTTTTTCTACACTACCAAATTTGAGAAATCAGACTAATATAGTAATATGCCATCTAAATTCTCCTCATCACACTGCTTCGTGATCAAATTTGGTTCATAGTGCTTTGCTAATTAAGAACAATGGTACAAGTTGGTATCATCCCTTGTTTTGGGAAAACCCTGAACAGAGAAAGCTTTATTATAGACAGGAAACTTGTAAAATTCAGGGTCACAAGCAGAAGCAGCCATATCAAGGAGGGAGACCCAAAGGAAGCTGGTATTTGATTGACACCAAACGTGGAAGACATATTTGGAAAGCTTACAAGAAATAGCACTTGCCAACGTTAATACTTCGATCAATGTCATACCTGAAAGACATTCAAATCATTTTTACTAGAAGCAAGCGATTAGGTGTGGTCTAATGATGGAGGTTTTAGGTAATTTGCAAGGTCTTGGTTTGAATCCTCTGCCATGCACCATAAGCAAAATTTCGGGAAGCAAAGCTTAGAGAGCTAAGGGTGAAAGAAGAGAAACCCAATTATCTTTAAACCAATAAATGGCTAAATTTTCCGAGTCTTACAGCTTAGAGCTGTTGAGTTTTACACATCAGTATAAAGCTGGGAAATATTAGAAATGTCAAAATAGGTTGGTCGACAATTAGCAATGAATCGACAGCATTAAGGAAGTACAAAAGAATAATTTATAACATTGAAGTATTCAATGATACAGAAAATTAAACAACAGGATAAATCCAAGGAAGAAAGCAATGGAATTAACGAAACATGGCGGTGAGTCTGCCAATGTCAAATCATGGTCATGGATTCCCAGAAAAATTCAAAAGCAGAAATGAAATAGATTAGAGGCAAAATTTCACCTGGGAGTTGCAATTACAGAAGCAGAGCCCGAAGGCGGAATCAAGCAGAATGGTGAAACCCCCATTCTTAGTTTTGAGCTTTCAGGTGGGAACGCTGTATTGCACCCCAGCAAAGCTCAACACCGAGTAAGCATTATCTATTCAAGTTTACATTTTGCATTTATGAATTTGGACCCACTTTTCGCTTTATCCGTAGCGTGCTATTATCATTAACCGACGCTTGAAGGAATAAAATATTCGTTCCATATTTTCACTTTCTTGAAAAACGGATACTGTTTGATTGTAGAATCACCATAGTTGGATAGTATAATAATAAATTTAATATCTGATTTGAATGAAAGAATACTCGTTATAATAAGATATATAAATTAAAAAATATATTATAATATTTTTAAATTAAAAATAAAATTATAATTAAGAGTATAAACCAAAATAAATAAAAGTAATTTTTTTAACTTAGATGCCTAAATTATGTAGTTTTTATCAACAAATTTAACACGAGTGATAAAAAGAGTGAAATTGAAACTTTGTTGAAAATTTTGAATTGACATTGGATTAAAAAAAATTACTTTAGCCTAAAATTTAAAGGACCAAAATTGTTTGTCCTCAGGAAACTTCACCATCAATAATGAGTCTGAGAATGAAGAATCTCTTTCATCTTTAAGGATGGTCGTGTAACAAGTACGAATGAGCAAGGTTCTCTTGTATTTCAGACCCAAATCCATGCAAACATTAGACATTAATGATTTAGTCTTGTCGTTATTTAATTTCAAATTATTTAATAATTAATATCCTCTATCAACTTCAATTGTTTTATAAATGACTTCTTCTGGGTTTTAGTTTAATTAGTTAAGGGTTAAAATTTTTAACATGTGATCCTTTTGCTTACTAAACAATTACAGAATTTAAAAAAGTGACAATCTTAGTTGAATATTTGGTAGTTTGTTTTAACAAGCACGATGAATTTCTCTTAATTTCACAATTTTAAATAAATATAATTTTGATTAAAAAAACAAATTTATTCCTTTTAAGACTTTTTTTTTTTAAATAACTACTGAAAAAAACTATTTAAATGGGAGGAAGTGGGGTGAGATGGGAATTTGGATTATGCTGTAAAAGGCCAATTTTGTACCCATATGTGATCCATACTTCTTTACACTAAATTGAGCTGTTAGAAAGTTTTCTGTGTAGTTTGCTCATCATTTTAAAATCCACACCCAAAATGTGAGTGAGAGAAACATGGTGGGAGAGACATTTGAAGTTGGAGAACAACATCCACGATTTTAGGTTCCTAAAATCTAAGCAAAAACCCCCCCTAAAAAGCTACCAAAACTTTCCCAACATTTTTTCTTCTATTTCCCCTTCTTTTTCCAATGCAGAAAGTTGCTTTCTTTACTGATGAAGCTTTAAAAAAAATGGTAGAACTTCCAAATCCAAGCGAAGCTGACCAAAAATTGTCCAGCTCTTCTCACTCCTCCTCCTCCTTTCTTTTTCTTTTTTTAAATTATTTCTCTTGTTTTTTTTTCGAAAATTAGATAGAGAGAAAAAAAAAACATAAAATTTAAGTTGGAGTAGCTGGATTTGGCTGGAAGACCTACTCCTTCACGAATCGCTTCACAATCTTCACGCTTGGTTCCGCCACCTGTCTCTCCCAAATATCTGACCACCTCTCTTCGCCGCCGTCGCCGGAACATCCTGACGTCATCGCCTCCCGAATTGCTTCCGTTGCATCCACCCTCTGTAGGTCCCACCCTGCCCCTTTTAGCCGCAAGATCTTTGCTATCTGCCTTTTCACTAGTTGACACGTGTTGTCCTTTATCGCCTTCACTGCCTCCTCGCATGCAGCCTTCCGCAGCTGATCATCTCCTCCCAGCCTGAGCCCACCCGGTGGTGGGTATTTCTTGAAATACCGGTCGAACTCGGGTACGCCGATGGTTTTCCTCAACCCAGTCCGGTGGGCAGAGTCATCGCCCAAGTCGCCCGCTTCCGGGTTGAAGAACTCAGCCAACTCGTTCATTCCTGAGTCGAGCATGTCGTCGACTCGCTTCCATAAGTATTCCAATAACACAGGGAACGAGACGTCCACCCAGAGGAAGCAGCACTTGTACCTCAACTCGGACGAGATCGACGATGACCCATCAAACACATTCAACTCAGGATCGAATCGGTCCACCAGAAGAGCATGTACGAACGAGTTGGACCCACCAACGACGATTGGAAGCTTCCTCCTTGAACAGATATCCGATATAACAGAGCCCCCACTCAACCGAAAATCCGACGGGGAAAACTCTCCGTTCATCGGGTCGACCTCTCCGAGAAGATGGTGGGGGACGCCGTTCCGTTCGTCGATGGGGATCTTGTTGGTGGTGATGTCGAGACCTCTGTAGACCTGCATTTTGTCTGAATTGATGATTTCCGAAGAGCCAAAACGGGTGGCGAGCTCAACGGAAAGGCGAGACTTTCCGGTCCCGGTGGCGCCCAAGATGATAACCACCTTGTCCTTCCTGTGGTGGCGGTGGTAGGCGGAGGTGGCGTCCATTCGTAGCCAGCGGGGTCTGCGGGAAGAAGGCGTTGGAGGGGAAAGAATGAGGGAAGAATGGTGAAATTTAATGGGAGAGCAATGGGGGATATGAGAAGAGAAGAAAGAAAGTCTCATAGTAATAGTAGCTATGGGAAGGAAAGAGAGACACGGAAGAGGAGGCAGAAAGTGTGTGGGTGAGGCGGTGGCGTTCGTACGCATTTATATAGGGGTGATTACAGGTCGAATTGGTCGGCTCATCAGATTATTAATTTAACTCGATAAAAATTAAATTAAATAATAATAATTTAAATTCGATTGAATTTTTAAATTATTTAAAAATTTTAAATTAATTTAAATTTATTAAATTAAATTAAATTAATTAAGTCAAATTTATAAAAAAAAAAATTATATGACTCAAATCGACCTAAGTTAACTTTTTTTTATCAGATTGAATTAAATTGAATCTTTTGTTCACTCTTAATATACAATATATAAACACTATCTTGTAAAGAATTGAATGGGGGCTGAGCTAAGCTTAGCTCTCTTCTCTCGGTCTCTGCCTTGCCTCTGCTTCTTTCTCTCTGACTCTGTTTCTTTCTCTCTCAATGAAATGAGATTTTGAGAAAATCTGAGGGGAGGGAGAAATATCAAGGTCCTTTTTAAACAGGGGAATGCTGCCCTCATTTCTTTTTTAATATATTTTTTTTTAATTGCCTTTTATTAAAAAAAAACTTTTTATTTGTGGGCAACGGAAATCAACAAAACCTTCGCTTGAATTAATTGTTTCTTTTTCTCTAATTCTTTGACAAGAGATTAATCTAGCATTCAACTATAATTTTAAAATTTTACTAAAATATATAACTAACTATGATATAGATATGCAAATATAAAAGCATGAGAGTTAATGAATTTTATATTGATATCCAATGAAGATTTTTTATTCTATTTTATTAAATCAAGGATACTAACTCTTCAAAGTTCAAAACTAATTGGGGAGTTTTTAGTTCTTATTTTTACTTAAAATAAAAAATAAGTTTAAAAATATATTTATTTATTATTTTTAAATTTTTTAATGTTGTAACATATTTTATTGTTAATATTTTTACAATTATTTTAAATTTATTATAAAATGTATGAATAATATTTTATTATTTAAATAAAAATATAATTATATAATTTAAAAATAATATAATAAAAATAAAGTAAATATATAAACTAAATATATTTTTAAAAAATGAAAAATAAAAATAAAAAATATTTTTAAAAGATAAAAAAAAAACTTTTTCATAAATCAAAGACACCGTTTAAACTTTCGAGATATAGTCTTAATCATAATTAAATAACAACAAAAAAAGCCATAAAAATGTTCTCAAAATTAATTTTTATCATATACGTGGGACGAGATCATCACTATTATGTATCAATATCTATTTTTTTTTTTCATTGTGCCCTTCCCTTTTAGATATTATTAAGTTAACTTCAGAACTAATATATTTTGATTTGGATGGATCATTATTATTGACACCTGAAAAAAGAAATATCGTTTTAATTCTTTTGAAAAATACGTACACCAAGAATGTGGAATTGGTGCGTAATTAATTTGGAATCGTTTAAGCACATTTATTCAATTTTTTCCTTCCCAAGCAAGATGACTCTATCATTAGATATGCACCATACCAATCCCTTTTGTATGTGTTGTTTATTTTAACAAAATTATTATGCAAAAAAGTTCAAGATATATTATAAATCATTTTTATTTTCAAATCATTATAACTTAACAATAAACGATAATATAATTACCAAGTGTGAAAATGAATAGCCAAAAGTCGTTGTAATTTTCAAATAATCAAATTAAAATTAATAAGTCTCAATTTTTTTTCAAGTGGTCTTAATTTAAAAAAAAAAATTGTAACATCTAATGTCTTCGATTTATGAACATCGTGATTAATCATTGATTATTCTATTTCTTCAACACGATGAGATTAAAAATATTATTATCTGTTTTATTAACAAAATTAAGATTGAATGTGTTTAACGTAGCATGACTCCTTGACTTTAAGATATAATATTGTACTAAATCAATTACATTTATCAGGATGTGCATTTGTCATTATTATTATTATTATTTTTTACTAAAGATAAGAACTTTATTTCTTAATAAAAACATGATTATCCCAAATACAAAATAAAAGGATATCCTAATATTTTAAAAAAATTCATTTAAAGATGATTTAAAAGATTAAAAGCACTCAAAACAGACTAAAAAAATCACTAGGAGAATTATGTTAATTATGGTGGTATTGCATAATTTTTTTCGTACGAATCATATTTAAAAATTATACTGTTATCAAAATATTTGACTTTTTTTATACATAACTTTCTTCACTTTTACTTTCCTACTAATATTGACTTTTTTTTATTTTTTTGTCTACATACTTTTACTTTCCTACTAATATTGACTTTAACATTAGCGTGTGATTTACAAAAACACCCTGACCAAATTTATATCTAGCAAAAACCTTATCAGAAAAGTAACAGTTATTGAAAAACTAGAAAAGCTACTCTACTCTAGCATAGCAAAAAGTGAGATTATAGAATTTCCCAACTCCTTAAAAAAGATCAATAATAGTGACTGAAAATACAAAGATATTTTACCAGATGACTTGCCTCAAGTTACAATTGGAAAATGGTCAAAGATATTATAGTCTCTATCAGTGGCGGTTCCCCTAATGTCATGTTATCTAATGAAATGTTTCCATCCGCACTTGATTATATTTTCAATAATTAATTAGCTAAAAAAGTACATATTGAAAATTAAAAATCCACTAGTATTTAATTGAAAGGATTTAAAACTGAAATGTTTGCATTTTTACCTTTTTTTGGGGGGGGGGGGATTTTATGAGTTTGTCTTCCATAAGTTTGGAATTTTTATTATCTTTTTATGGTTTTTTTAATTAATGAAAAATTATTTTCTAAAAGTAGATACCCCAAATACAAGAAAATGTTAATTGGCCGAAAAGAAAAATACAAGAAAACGCTATGAAATAAACAAGAAAGTAGCAATAATTAGACAAGAAGAATATTATAGAGCAATGGAGGAGAATTTTTTTTCTTTCTTATGTGTGTTAATATTTATAATTATAATTACAAAAAATGTAATAATACAAATTAAAGGGAATTAAAAAAGAAAGTTTCGTCAATGAAGGAGTTTAAAAGAGAATTGATGTTATCGGGAGTTCTCGTGTACATTTATATTTAATTTGTTCATAAGAAAAAACAAATTTATGTTTATTAATTAATTAATTTATCGGATGCATCAAATATCATATATAAACACTAATTACATAGAATCTTTTGTTCATTTTTTTGTAAAAAAATAAACGTCTAATTACTTAACTATTGACGTAGAATTAAAAAATAAATCCTTCATGGAAGTCGTACGTATTTTCACAAAATAAAAGTACAAGGTTTTTTTTTTTTTTTTTGGTTTCTTTCATTAATTGGTAAGAAAAACAAGAAAGACGTTAACAAAGAGGGTAGAGCTAGCCATGATGCCGTGCTCCTAAATTAAATAGGAGGGAGAGCACTGCGGGGTATGGTCCACTTTGGTCGCTTATGAGAAAGGCACAGAGGCGTGGGGTTTGGCTAAACCATCTCATTGGCTTTCATTTTTTGTTCCTCACTCTTCAAGGCCAGGCGCATCGCTCCTTCAATGCATGCTCCTGTCTTAGCCTTGCGCCCTGTGACAGCGGGCGTGCCTCTTCCCCCCCACATGAATTCCTCAAACTCTTCTCCTATAAATAAATATATATTCTTGTCACCTCTCTAATAATACGCTAGTTACACTCTAAAAGTGAAGACGCAAATTTAATTTTTAAAATAAATATTTTTAAAGAGAACTTTGAGCCCGAAGGGATTATAATTACTCACTCGACATGTAGTATTTTTAATTTAAATTTTAACAACGTAATCACATGACCATAAAAATAATAAATAATTTTATTATTTAAAATATATTTTACTTATAAATTAGATAATTTCACAATATCTTAAAGTTATTATTAGAATCAAGATAGTATATAAAAAAATTGAATCATGGGCTTAATGTCAATAATAATCTTATAATAATATGAAATTGTACAAATTATAAATGAAATATACTAATAATAATAATATTATTATTTCTCATTTTAACATTCACAATATAATTTTTTTAAAGTTTAGATAAAAAAACTACTGTAAAATTAATTAATTATATAAAAATTATAGATAAACAAACTGATTTTAAATTAAATCACATAAAAATAAATTATAATTTATCATTTTTTATTGAAGTATCTATGATACTAGTTTGATAGAAAATTATATGTATCTAAATATTACGACCAAATATACTTTACAACTTCAAAAACGTACAGAATTAGAGTATTTCCCATAAATATTTGGCTATCTTGTTTTTGAAGTCAAATTTATAATCATCGTGTTGTCCTTCAATTGGATTTTTCTAAGCGTCTTTATTTAAGAAAAAAACTTAAATGTCATTCTAAAAAGTCAATGATTTCACTGACCCGTTAAATATATTCTTAGAAAAAGTGAAAAAAGCGTTTGAAAGATTAGATCGACGGGAAACCGACCACTGCAGTGAATGATGTGACAAGCTATATGTTTGAAAAAGTATATTCCTTTTATTAGACGACTTTATTTTTTATATTTTTTAAAAAGATTAACTATAATTAATTTTATTTAAAATATTTTGTTAATTATTTTATTATTTAACTGTTTTTTATATTTTTATATAAATATTTTTATATAAATATTAAATTATTGAAATTATCTTTTGATTACATTAAAAGTAATGAAAATATATTTTAAAAAATAAATTGTTTGATATTTTTGTTAATCTATTATATAAAAATATTGTAAATCACTACTAAATATTTTAAAAATTTTAAATATATGGAAGGGCATAATAAAAATTTTAAAGAGAGATATTTTGTTTATCTTCTTTTAGGATTTAAAAATCTACTATACATTTCTATATCTTCAAAAATTTTAAAATTATTAACTGCATTAATTAATAATATTTTCATATAATTACAACTCTTAAAATACACAAATATTTTTATAAAATAATTTAGCAAATGTACTAAATATTTTATTTTTATTAAAATATATTTTGATTAATTTTATTATAACCAAACAACAATTTTAATATTTTTATGTTTATACTTCCTTTTTTCTTCAAATAAATAAACTTCTTAATATTTATTAAAAGTAATATTTATACTGTTAAAATATTAAAAATAATTAAAATATATTTATAAACAACTAAACAATAATATTATTTTCAATAGAAATAAAAAAACGAAAAAAATGTTATTTAATGTTTTTTTCATTTTTTTAATTAAAAAATAAAAATATAATAATATAAAATTATAAAAAAATATTTTGGTAAAAAAGTATATAAGAAAACATCGAGATAACAAAATAATTCAAATAGATTAATTGTAGTGCATCTTTTGATTTTTTAAAAAATGTATATATATTTTAAAAATAAATAAAAGAGTAGTGTAATAAAAACAATATACAAAAAATAAGAGAGTATTTTGTTTCATGTTTTTTTGGCCAAAACGTGACAAACAATATTATTGATATTAATTTGCCAACTTTAATACTTCTAATCAACATTTTACAGCATAGTAGAGTAGCTTGATATGCTAGAAATAACAAAATATTCAATAATATCTACTAAAATCTTACTTAAATTATACAAAAAAGTTAGAGCTATATGAGTGAGGAGGTATTATGATGAAACTAAGATACTGTTGTAAGTATTTCTTTGAACATTTCAGTGTCATTTTTCTATGTATTTGGGATATTCTTAACTTTATCCTGAAATAGAATTTCTATCTTAAAAAAAATATCAATATATTAACAGAAAAACAAAAAGACTACATAGTTCTACGTTGAGGCCTTCAAACAATTCTAATCTCTGATTAATCAAGGAAAATATGCATTCACCTAGAGGACCACATTTTATTGTACGAAATTTTTCTGGGCCACCATTATATTTATACTAAGGCTATTTTTATAAAATGAAATTTGCGCAATCTTGTCACAAACTTTAGTTTGAAGGGAGGAAAAAGAAGAAAAAATAATTTTTGTTTATTTAATTTGTAAAAAAAGAGAAAAAATAAAATAAAATAATTATTATACATCTTTAATTTTATTTTCATTAAAAATAAGATTATTTTAAAATTAATTTTTTAAAATTTTGTTTTCCATCAATCTCTAACATGTCTTTTACAGCTTTTTATTAAAAAAAAAATTTAATCTTTTTTATCATAGTTTTTTTCCTCCAAATTTTTTTATTTAAAAAAAAAAACTGTTGTTTCATTTTCCCTCTATTACCTCACCCCCTCCCCCTCCCCCTCCCCTCCGAAGGAATGGAGGCAAAGACAAGACCTAAGGGCCTGTTTGGTTCAGTGGAATGAATTTAAATGGAATGGAAAAGAGAAAGGAAGTTGGAATGGATAAGAGAATGGAATCCTCTTTACTTCGTTTGGTATGTGATGGAAAAAATGGAAGGAATGAAAGATAGAATAAGTAAAAAGACTAAATTACCCTTGGTATAAAATAAAAAAATTATTTTTTTTAATAAAAAATAAGAATTATTTTTTATCTAAAAAATCAATCACATAATTTTCTCTAATTACCACTGATTGTATTTTTTTTATCTAATTAGAGATAATGAAAGACTTTGATTGCAGTACACTGAAATTTCATTCTATATTCTCTCCAAAGGGCTCTATTATTCTGCAGCACAACAATTAAATATACCCAGGCACTGTAGAACACTTGCTACCCAAGAAGACCCACACACACATCTTTTCTGCAACCCAACAATTAAATATATCCAGGCACACAAAACACTTGCTACTCGAGAAGACCCACACACATTTTTTTTTAGTATGCTTTGAGTTGCTTTTCTTAATCAGCAAAATGGCATGAGGCTCCAATGGCAGTAGAGGATGAAATAATAGTTGCTAACACACAAAAACTAATCATTCCATTCAAATACATAACTCATTTCCCCTCATGAAATAACAGAGCATCTATTCAAATACATAACTCATTTCCCCTCATGAAATAACAGAGCACCCATGGATATGCATTAGCAAGGTCAAACAGAGCACCCAACAGAAGAGACTCGTGGCCTCTTAAACACAGCAGCTGATCCCAGAGATAAAATTAGCAAGGTCAAGCAGAACACCCACGGATATGCATCTTGGATTGAAGCCTAACTACAACAGAAAAAATGCCACAGAATGAAGAATTAAACTCACGGTTGTCGCAGGAGCAAGATGAAATTGGCAAAGATGGGGTAGGTATGGCTGAAAGAGGCAACGATAGCTCACTGCTGCTGGGTTTCCCAGCTCTCTATCGCGGGCCAATTTTGGGCACTAGGGAAGAAGGACGTGATGCCGTGGAACGCCGTGGAGAAGACGCGAAGCAGATGAACCCAAAAGCCGTGGAACGCCGTGGAGAAGACACGAAGCAAAGAGGAACCCAAAAGTCGTAGAACGCTGTGGAGAAGACGCGAAGTAAAGAGAAACCCAGAAGTCGTGGAACGCCGTGAAGAGGATGCGAAGAAGAAATCCACGCAGCAGGTTGGAGCTTTCTGGGAAAGGAGAATTGGATTCGCGAGAAGGGCAAGGGTAAATTTGAGTCTTTGGAAGGAATGCCGGATTCCACACCTCTTGTAATGGAATGGCGTTTCCCTTGGCTGATGGAATCGAGCAGTCCCGGGAATGCTCCATTCCATCGATTCTATCCATCCAAACGATGGAATGCGTCATTCTATATGTCATTCCTTTTTCCATTCTGCTGTACCAAACACGCCCTAAAGTCAGAAGCACTGGGATATATAGGACACAACGTAGGGACAAGTCAAATATACTAATAATGTAAGAGAAGTTAAAAGAATAGGTACCGTTTGGTTGGAAAAAAAAAATTAAGAATAAAATAAAATATTATAAAAAAAAATTATGTTTGGTACGCCATGGAAAAAAATAAAATTTTTATTATTTTTCTACATTTGATATGCTTTAAATAACATAAGAATAAAATGAAAAATTAACAAAAAGATAAAAATATTTTTGAAACATAAAAAATAATAAAATAATATTATTTGACTTTAAAAAATTATTTAAAAATAATATAAATATAAAAATAATTAATAATATTTTATTTTTATTAAAAATATTAATAAAATTGAGAAATAGTTTAAATATTATTTTTTATTTTATTTATCAATAATAAACAACTTATAATTTGCAAAAAAAATAATACGAAACTGTGTTTTTTTATTCTTCCTCTTAATTTTTAAATACTTTGAAAATTGTGTTTTTAATTATTTATTATTTGTGAATCTCTTTATAGACAATACTTCAACAAATCACAAAAAATTCTCTACAAGTTTTTTATGATTTATTTATTACTTTTTTTAAAAAAAATACATATGTTACCTATTTAATGAAAAATATTTTGATTTTTTAAAAATAAATAAATTTTTATTATACATGATAACACAAAAAATTATTATAATTTTTAAATCCTTTAGTATGAATTGTAAATAAATATTATTCATATAAAAAAAATAGATATGGTAGACAATTTGCTGATTTAATATAATATAACTTACCACGTCTATTTTAACACAAGAAAATAACATAATTTACAAACAATTTGTCCCCTCATCCATAAACAACACCAAAATAGCCAAACACAAAAATTGAACAACTAGTAAACAGTAAAAATAAGTAAGCACAAAGATAACATAATTAACAATCACATATAACAAATATCATCAACGAATTATGTCGCAGATCAACTCTGCTTTCTTTTCGTCTGGTATGGATGAAAATCCAACCAGTAAGCGATCATTTTGTAATATAGTAATATGAGCCATACGACGCTCTTGTCTCGTCAAGTCCCTAACTTTTTCCAACTCTGAATAGAGACGCTCTCTTCTTGCATTCAACTCAGCATCAACAGACACCCTCTCCACACTTCTAACAAATTTGTCTGTTGCTAATTGAAATGCTTGAATAAAAGGGTCTTCATGTCGTTTGCGCCTCTTTTTTGAGTCTGAACTTGCCTCATTTACAGGGTTGCTAGGGGCTTCAAAACATGACATCTCTGCTAAAGGATCCTAGAACATATTCGTGTCCTCCAAGTCTTCAAGTTCGGCACCCTCATTTTCAACGGCCATCTTATCAATGACGTCACATGCAGATTTGGCATCCTTACCAGTTGCACGATCCTTTCCCCAAACGATGCATAGATCCTCAAAGTGATGGAAAGGCTTGTTTCTAAAAGGTGCAGTCTTCTTGTGTGTCTGAAGAAAACAAAAAAACATAAACCGAAACAGTCAACAGTCTTTAAATATTAAAATATAAACATATTAGAATAAAATACAAATATGTAAAATATGATATAGCATAACTTTAATAACATCATTTACCTGGATATATGTATCCCATACTGCTTTATCTGCTGTGACACAATGGGTATCGTTATCATACCCAAATCCACTGGTATTTGTGCCATATACCATATCAAATACGATAATCCAACTGGTTTTCAGTGTTTTTAACCTTGATTGTATATGAGGTATCCCTTTAAGACTCCAGCCAAGACACCTCTCCTGTAACATACTTTCCAAGGCTTGTAAATACCCAAGTTTAAACCCATTATCAGCCATATACTTCTGCTCAACCTTCAACTGAACAAGACATTGGACGAGTAACTTATCCTCATTCACTGTCCATACATGTTTTGTACTTTGAGAACTGCCGTCTGAATATTGTGACATTATACAAGGCTATTGTTAAAACAAAAGCTTAACCAGTGTCACAAATATGCTTGCAAAACATCTATCATTTATAAAAGTGTAAATATTAAAACAAATGTTATCCATAGTTATACTCCAATGTTAAAGAAAAACAAACCATAGAATCAATATTAAATTCAGTGTTAAAATACAATCACATTGCAGTAATGTAAAAATTAATAAAAGTGTAGCACATAAATTTTCATTCAAATGTCAGAATACGCATAACAATGTCAGAATACACATAAAAATATACAACATCATTCATCTATTCTCCTTAAACTCATTGAACATTTGATTAGTCAAATTATTAGCCAAATTATCTCACTAATTGCTCTAAACATTTGTTGTCTCCATTGTTAATATTGGAATGTAATCTAAATTTTGTGTGCCAAGTTGGGTGTTATCCAATTGATCTTCTAATGGGTCTGGTGTATTCTACTGCCTAATAAGATTATGAAGTAGGCAACAAGCAATGATGACACGATTATGTGTCCTAACAGGATACCAGGAAGGACTTATAAGAATTGCACACTTTAACTTCAACAGTTCAAAACACCTCTCAATTACATTACGTGCAGATAAATGTCTCATATTGAAGCACTCACGTGAGGTTGTAGGTTGGTGACCATCTCTCCACTCGTTCAAGTGGTATCTTTGTCCTCTATAGGGTGCTACAAAACCCTCACAATTGGTATACCCAACATCAGCCAAATAGTAATAACCTATAATATACATATTGATATTAGTAAGCCAAATGTTTGTACAAAAAGTGTTATATAAATATATAGTTACATGAACATATGATCGAATTAAAAGCAGAACATATTCTCTCACCTTGTGGTACTTTCAGCTAATTCCTTCTACTAATTGCATCACGTAATACCCTGCCATCAGCTGACGACCCTTCCCATCCTGGCAATACATATATAAATTGTCATTCTCGAGAGCACACTCCTAATACATTAGTTGTGATATCTCCTTTTCTATTACGATATCTAACTTCATCTTTTAGTGGCACTCTTATCCTTATGTGTGTTCCATCTAGAGCATCGAGACAATTCTAGACAACAAAAAAGTAGAGTTAATGTTATTTAATAGTATGTAGGTTATGGTCTAATAAATTAGTCAATATAATTATTACCTTGAACCATTTTCATTTATCATCCATTGAATCATCAGGAACCGGTTCAGGTGTTTTGAATAACTCCCCTTGCACACGCATCATAGCGTTCAACACTAATTTAAAATATCTACTAATCGTTTCTCCCGATCGACCAAATTGAAATTGGATTACCCTATTCTTGACGTGATGAGCAAGAATGTGTAGAAACATCGCTACTTGTTCGTCGACTAATATATGTTTAGTAAATTTTAAACCCCTTATAGAATCCAACATAGAACATAGCCGATCAAATGTTACTCTGTACATCCTAAGTTGGTTATAACAATTACTATCACTATTATATACTAAATACCTAAGATGTGCTCTCTTGGCATGGAAGTTTAAAGTGAATGACTTATCACTAGTTATCTGCCCCCTACGAGACGTTGCAAAATAATATTTTCGATAGACATTCACGACATTCAACCAAAACATAAATACAAAAAGCAGAATCTGTCTTCTCACAGGGTCCATATCTATACCAAAATCAATTAATAAAAATTTTACATATCAAATAATATATAAACATTAGTTGTTTATCAACCGTAATGTTAGAACAAATGTAATAGCTAAATTAGTTAATAATTGCAAAATGTGTCAATTTACATTAAGACAGAAGTTCCAATGAAAAATAATAATAAAGCATGCATGATACATAAATGCTCAATCAACCTAATAAAAAAAGTGCCACAAGATTGAAAACTCCACCATCAATTCAAGTAAATCAATGATCTCCCAAAAAACCCCTATTCAAACCATTATTTTCATTTTCATATGCACCTTAATTCAATAAACATTTCACTCTCATCACATGTTAGCATGTATTAATGGATACTTATAACTAAGAAATTATTAATGAAAATAAATAAATAAACTTTTTACTTCAACATAATTCAATTTTATTAATTGAGACAAAATTTATTAAATAAAAGCTCACAAGTTGAAATCAACACAAAATAGAAACTTGAAAGTATCAATAAAGCAAAAAAGAATAACTGTTTAGAGGTATAAGTCTATTCATTCTTGTGTAAAATAATAAAACAGAATTTGCGATTTTAATATATCACTCAATTAAATTTTGTCCTTACAAATTTCAATTTCCATGTTCTCCTCTATCCATCTATTTTGATTTGTTTTCTTAAATAATTTCGAAAGTTGCGGTGTGTGACGGGGAGAGGTGTTGGAATTGGATGCAAGAGATAAGCTTCTAGAGAAGACTTGGTTGCAATCCATGATACCAGTGACCTCTACTATTCACAAATTAGATGCAACTAAAATGACTATGGTTTGGATATACTCACAAAAATAAAAAATAAATGCTGTGGCTTGGGAAAAAACAACTAAAATGGATATATATATATATATATATATATATATATATATATATATATATATATATATATATATATATATAATATGTGGTTCTCATCAACTTCAAAGTTTAGAGTTGTAATAGTGATTCAAGATAGAGATAACATAAAATTTAAAAAAGAAGAAAAAAAGGAGGATAGAAAATTATGTGAGTACTTCAAATTCATAGATGTATCCTTAATAATGATATTTACTAAACTTCGTACTAACAACATATCAATTTGATGCATGTATACATAAGAACTCAATTACCTACAACATCAACATCAACATCATTAAAGACAACAATTGAGCTTATTTTCTCCCTTAATTTTTTTTCTTTTCTTTTTTTCCTTAGCAACGGTTACATTTCCAGTCAATTATATTTATTTTCTAGCTCCTTTCCTCACTCATTTTTAGAGAATTATAGAACCAGGCCAACAAAGGCATCACCACACGCTGCAGAGAGCATTTTCATATGCTAATTTTCAATTATGCTTTATGCAGAACATAATGCAAAGATCAGACCTAATCAAACCAAGAAATGCAAAATGCAGAATATAATATACAGATCAGACCCAATCAAACAAATTAGAAAATCTAGCACAAATAGGTGAATATAGAATCAACAAACAATTATTAAAATGCTTAATGGCAATTCCAAAACAGAATTAAAGCACACATCTCAAAGCTAAATATCAATCGTGTAAACTCCAAAGTAAATTTTGTACTTTTAAGTCATAATTTTCCTGCTTCAAAAAAACCATCAATTATCAAAGTTTTCCAATTAAATGAAACTCTGATAACTTATTAGTAGCACAATGGTACACTTGAATAAGGGAATGGGAAACTGTGTGTTTCCTATTTCCTTAATCAAGTGTAACACACGAGAAAGAAAAATACTTATGGGATAGATTATCAGGCTAAATGCTGTAATATCAGTAGCAAAGATCATATATCAGCTGTATAATCTAGTATTGCAAACATGGTTTGACATGTTAATAAGCAACACAAACCACTGTGAATACAACAAATGATGACATCATGGCATAAGAAGTACTCATTTTTTGAATATATACAGTAATTTTATTGTAGACGCTTCTCAGCACTAATATGAGGGCAAACAAACTCACATTAAAACACACAATAAAAAAAGGAGCCAGTCGCCAGCACTACTGCATCCTTGCATTAGATAAGCAAACCATTCAAAAGAGACAGATGTGTTTATGGATTCCATAACCCATTTTCAAAAGGAAACATCAGATTTTTTTTAAAAAAAAGTTCAAAATATGTTTTAGTGTAGACAGAGATTTCTCACGAGAAGGAGAAATAATGCATAAATTTATTTTACACTTCAAAGGCTGAAGTCTTTTCAAATAGTCAGAGAAGGAAATGCGTTGAAATCTAAAAACCAGGCCAACAAAGGCATCACCACACGCTGCAGAGAGCATTTCCATATGCTAATTTCCAATTATGCTTTATACAAAACATAATGCAAAGATCATACCCAATCAAACCAGGAAATGCAAAATGCAGAGCATAATGCACAGAAAAACACAGAAACATTTAAGACCAAGAAATGCAGAGGACAACCCAGAGAAATTGAACATCAAGGAACGCAGCTAAGAGAAAAACGTAGACAAATTCACATCCAAGAATCGCAGAAGAAAAAAAATGCAACAGACGAAGCATGGAACATCAGGAAAAGTAACGATTCAGAGACCAAATGCAAAAAATAGCCAATAACCAAGAAGTTTGGAAGCTTAGAAATACTAACCTATGCGTAGAGCAAAAACTAGATCCCAGATGCGCTGAGCAGGAGGCCGAGAGAGGGATTGGAGGAACAGAGGTCGAGAGAGAAGTAGAGAGCCCAAACCGAGAGAGAAGCAGAGAGTCGAAACTGAGAGAGACGAAGCAAAGATGCCAAGAGCTCGGGATGCAGATCGAGGAGCTTCGAGGAAATGGAAAAATGGGTGAAAGTGATCAGACCCAAATAGAAAAAGTATTCACGCCTGAAGAAAAAAGTTGGAAATGTTTGCAGGGCTCGAAGAAAAAGTAGACAAAAGTAAGTAAGAAAAAGTAAAAAATGGGGGTATTTTCGATTTTTCATATGATATTCCACGCCTTTCCCTCGCTTTCCTTGGCTTTTGAGAGGTAATGGGTATTACCTCCCCTAATTAC
Organism: Gleditsia sinensis; assembly: GCA_037074535.1. Lineage (NCBI taxonomy): Eukaryota > Viridiplantae > Streptophyta > Magnoliopsida > Fabales > Fabaceae > Gleditsia > Gleditsia sinensis. The sequence goes on along the minus strand of CM073470.1, from coordinate 2,010,054 downwards.
AGCCTATTCCATGGGACAAATGAATCTGTTTATCAAACACGGTGACCTGATGGAATGGGAATCTGGATTCCCATTCCATCAGTTGAATTTCGTGTAACAAACGAGATGTAAGAAGTGTGAAAAAAGATTCTATCTAACAAAGTTTTTAAAATTTTAAGCGTATATTTTCTAGTGTAATAAAATAAAGATAAGTTGAAATTTTATAATTTACATTCATATTCTCCTAATTTCAATTTGAAAGAAAACATTCTCTCTATTTACAAAAAATGTTAAGAAAGATTATATTTTATGTTTTTATTATAAAAAATTATAAATAGTCTAATTTAATATAGTATAAATTATTAAAAATTAAATTAATTAATATTTATAAAAATTTAGAATAAAAAAAATTAATTTAACTTTTTTAAAATTTAAAAGGATATAAGTGTAAATTTCATAAATTTTTTTTTAAATATTACAATTTAAAATTTTAAAAAATAAAAGTGTAATTTTTATAAATTTTAAAAATATATATAATTTATTAATAATTTTAAGACAGGAAGGAAGCAATGAAGCTCATACTCATAATTTGGTCTGTGACTATACCAATTATGCAAATAGAAACTATGGATTTTACTATCATAAATACTGTTGAGATCAAATTGACCTCTTTATACTCATCTTAACTAATAATGTCATTCTTTTATTATTAAAATATAGCATAATTAAAGTTTAAATATGTCATTGTCCTTTTAATCATACTACATCATCAACTATTTAAGTTAACCCATTGTGATTTATAAAATTAACCAGTAAGTAAACTATTTTTTTATAAGCCTTTTATTTTGTTTGAGATGTTATTATTTTTTTATTGACATTATTTTTCTAAATTAGAAGTTTGGTCTCTTTGCTGCCTTCAACTTAAATTTATTTATCATTAATTATAAAAAATTTATAGTTAATAAATAATTCTTTGAAATAATTAACGAGTAGTTTTTTAAATTTTTTAAAAACTGTAGTTAATAATTATCATCTCAATTTATAAGCCTCTAGACATCTTTTTTTTTTTAAAGTTAGTTATTTTGTCTTTTTTTTTTTTTTTTAAAAAAAAGAGTGCCACAAGGTCTAGTACAGAACAAATATTTGAAATGCGAGATCAGAATCTGTTAATCCAACGGATAAAAATGAACAGAACCAATTCAACGGCCAATTGGTTATATATAGAAAGAGACTGGACCCCACTATTGTTGTGGGACCACAAAATGCGAGCATCTAATAACTTTGATTTTTCCAATAGGAAACCCGATTAAAGTCTTGGTCATAGAAGGATCTAGAAACCCTAGCAAACTCTTCCTATATAGAGCCTCTCTTGCCTGCGCTTCGTCCATCCTCATTGCTACTCTTACTTCTTCGTCTTCGTCCCAAAACCCTAACTCGTCCTTTCTCTCTTCGTCTTTTTCATAGATCTGCAATGTCGGAGACTGAGACTTTCGCTTTTCAGGCTGAGATCAACCAGCTTCTCAGTCTGATCATCAACACCTTCTACAGCAACAAGGAGATTTTCCTTCGTGAGCTCATCAGTAATGCCTCTGATGTACGCTTCTTCCATCCGTTTTTCCTCGTTTAGTCTGTAATTACTGATCTTGCTTGTCCAATCGTGTGATTTTTGATGACGTTGATTTACCATTTCTGGTTTGATCTAGGTTCATCTCTTAACGAGTTTACAATATATGTTCGTTTTTGTTTAGCCTATTACCCATTCGTTCTCATGTGATATTTCCTTTCTGTTAGTGGATTAATTCGACATGCTTGTCCTTTGTGCTTATTGTGGATTTATTGATCGTTTATTACTTAACAAAGAGGGGCTCTCTCCCTTCTTTTAAGTACTAAAGTTGTTATCTTACCTCTAGTATTTGTTGGTGATTTCACGATTGGCTCGTTTTTACTTTAATTTGAATGCGGTTGCTCAATTTTAACTGCTCGAGAACTTTATTGACGTGATTTTCGTAATTCGTTCCCACGTTTTACCAGTTGTTTGCGACCCCCCCCCCCCTTTTTCTTTTTGTTATTCATGCGAAAATAGGATAACGGGGTTTTGTTTGTGGGAGGCATTATACGAATTTTCCTTTTTATCTAGCTTTCCCGTCTCCCCTAATAATTTTTTTTGACGCAATGGAATGTTTAGCTTCATGGGAACCTTGTGAAATTCATTCTTTTGTTTTTAAATGGTTTGAGGAGCGAGTATTTTGAGTAGTAGATGTTAGCCATTTATGATCATTTTCAACTGTATTCTGCTGGAATGTATGCTATGTTAGTTGTTTCTTCGGGCATGAGTTTGGTCTAAGATTGTCTTTTATGACTGGGCGACATTGTAGGCTTTGGACAAGATCCGATTTGAGAGCTTGACGGACAAGAGCAAGCTTGATGCCCAGCCAGAGCTGTTCATCCACATTATTCCTGACAAGACAAACAATTCACTGACTATTATTGACAGTGGTATTGGCATGACCAAAGCTGGTAAGATAGAACAGTTTGTTAGTATATGTGTAAACAGTTTGTAATTGAGGTGTATGATGATTAATTGTCTCTAGTTATTATTGTGGAATATGTTACCAGATTTGGTGAACAACCTGGGTACCATTGCAAGGTCTGGGACCAAGGAATTCATGGAAGCCCTTGCTGCTGGTGCTGATGTGAGCATGATTGGACAGTTTGGTGTTGGTTTCTACTCAGCTTATCTTGTTGCTGAGAAGGTCATTGTCACCACAAAGCACAACGATGATGAGCAGTATGTTTGGGAGTCTCAAGCTGGTGGGTCATTCACTGTTACAAGGGACACATCTGGTGAGGATCTTGGCAGGGGAACTAAGATAACTTTATTCCTAAAGGAAGATCAGCTTGAGTACCTTGAGGAACGCCGGCTGAAGGATTTGATTAAGAAGCATTCTGAGTTCATTAGCTACCCTATTTCTCTTTGGATTGAAAAGACTACTGAGAAAGAGATTTCCGATGACGAAGATGAGGAAGAGAAGAAGGATGAGGAGGGTAAGGTTGAGGACGTGGATGAAGAAAAGGAGAAAGAAGAGAAGAAAAAGAAGAAGATAAAGGAGGTGTCACATGAGTGGTCATTAGTGAACAAGCAGAAGCCTATCTGGATGAGAAAGCCTGAAGAGATCACAAAGGAAGAATATTCTGCTTTCTATAAGAGTCTGACTAATGATTGGGAAGAGCATTTGGCTGTCAAGCACTTCTCTGTTGAGGGTCAACTTGAGTTTAAGGCTATTCTCTTTGTTCCCAAGAGGGCGCCTTTTGATCTCTTTGACACAAGGAAAAAACCTAACAACATCAAGCTGTATGTTCGCCGAGTTTTCATTATGGACAACTGTGAGGAGTTGATTCCTGAATATCTTAGTTTCATTAAGGGTATTGTGGATTCTGAGGATCTCCCACTTAACATATCTAGAGAAACGCTGCAGCAAAACAAGATCCTAAAGGTCATCCGTAAGAACTTGGTGAAGAAGTGCATTGAGCTTTTCTTTGAAATTGCTGAGAACAAGGAGGACTACAACAAGTTCTACGAGGCCTTCTCCAAGAACCTCAAACTTGGTATACATGAAGATTCTCAGAACAAGTCAAAGATGGCTGAATTGCTTAGGTACCACTCCACTAAGAGTGGTGATGAGATGACTAGCCTAAAAGATTATGTGACCAGGATGAAGGAAGGTCAGGAAGATATCTACTACATTACTGGTGAAAGCAAGAAAGCAGTTGAAAACTCACCATTCCTTGAGAAGTTGAAGAAGAAGGGTTATGAGGTGCTCTATATGGTTGATGCAATTGATGAATATGCTATTGGTCAGCTTAAGGAGTTCGAGGGCAAGAAGCTGGTCTCTGCTACTAAGGAAGGTCTGAAGCTTGACGAGAGTGAAGATGAGAAGAAGAAGAAGGAGGAACTAAAGGAGAAATTCGAGGGTCTCTGCAAGGTGATCAAGGATGTTTTGGGTGAGAGGGTTGAGAAAGTAGTGGTATCTGACCGTGTTGTCGATTCGCCTTGCTGTCTCGTGACTGGTGAATATGGTTGGACTGCCAACATGGAAAGGATTATGAAAGCTCAGGCATTGAGGGACAATAGCATGGCTGGTTACATGTCCAGCAAGAAGACAATGGAGATCAATCCTGAGAATCCCATCATGGAGGAGCTGAGGAAACGGGCTGATGCTGATAAGAATGACAAATCTGTGAAGGATCTGGTTCTCTTGCTTTTCGAGACTGCTCTTCTCACTTCTGGGTTCAGCCTTGATGACCCCAACACTTTCGGTAACAGGATCCACCGAATGCTGAAGCTCGGACTGAGCATTGACGAGGAACATGGTGAGGCAGATGCTGACATGCCCCCACTGGAGGAGGCAGACGCCGATGCTGAGGGTAGCAAAATGGAAGAAGTTGACTAAACATGACTCTGTTACCTTTTATTTCTAGTGTTTTATTTAGTGGAGATAGTAGTAAGAATCCGGATAGTGTCTTTTGGTTGCAACTTTTTTGCTTTTCTATTTTGTTTGTCAACAATATTAAGTGCAAATTAGGTACAATTTCCTGGATTTTGTTTTTCTTTTTATGATCTAATATGATAAATTGGTGGGAGAGGCTTGCTTAGTTCAGCAATGGTATGATATCGATTGGGGTAAATACTTGTAGGTAATGTGATTAAAGATCGTTTATTTGTCTGCCGAAACGCTTCTTTTTTTTCGTACATCTAAAATGCTAATTCTAACCTGCAGGCTATCGTTGGAAATTTGGAATGGACTGTGGTTTTAATTTGAAGGCCTTACTAGGAAAACTGGTGACAACTGAAAGCCAAATATAAGAAAGAAGAAAATAAATCAGGATCCGTTTGGCAGATAAAAAGGAAAAGAATGGAATGGAATAGATATTTTATTTTTTGATTTGATAGCTGAAATTGATAAAAATTATAGGTGCTATGGAATGTCTATTCTATTTTATTTCTTCCTTTAAAGTAATGAGTATTATTTTTGAAAATAAGTAGAAAATGAACGGTGTGATAAAATAAAAAATTAAAATATTTTTTATTATTTTATTTATTTATAAAAATTTTTATAATTAAAAATATATATATTTAAATTAAAATTTTTAATATTATTTAATAAAATTTAATTTAAATTTTTATATTAATAATAATTTCTTTTATTTTTTATTTATAATATTTAAAATAATTTTTAAATTAAAATAATAATATAATAATAATTTTATTTTTTAAAAATATTTTTATTTTTTTGATAATTTTTATTTTATTATATTTTATTCTATTAATTATAACATTTTATTTTATTTTATTTAAATTTTTTTTTTTATTTTATTCTCAATTTTTTTTTTTTTTTTGTCATCTACCAAACATTACCTAACATCTGTCAACTTACTTGGTACTTGAAAACCAGCAACTTCAAATTTTATGCGGTTTCTTTTAGATTTGGCCGGTTTCAGCTCCAGGTTTCAAACTGTAGCCTGGGTTTCGTTTTATAAAATCAAATAAAAAATTATTAGAGAAAAGGTTGATTGTATCCGTCCAAGCATAATTGATTACAAACATATTTGAAACTGACACAATTGCTCTCTGGTGTTGGAGCTCCTTCTCTGTCTTTTCTCTTTTGGTCTTTCCCTCTTCTCTGAGTTATTTTCTTCTTTCTTATATTTGGCTTTCAGTTGTCACCAGTTTAGGGTCTGTTCTGATCTCATTTTTATTAAAAATAAAAAATATGACTAACAATAAAACAGAATAAAGATGAAAAATATTTTTAGTATTTTTAAAAAATAATCGATGGTATTTTTTCATTTTAAAAGAATATATCATACTTATTAAATAAAATTAAAATAATATCCTAATTGTAAAAAACTAAACTAAAAAATTAAATAATATTTATAACCATTATATCAATTAAATTTGAAAATAAATATAAAAAAATTTTAATTTCATAAAATAAACTTTTTTTAAAGTAATAAAAATTTACAAACAAAAATATATTTTGAAAAATAAAACTGAAAAAAAAAATTTACGTTGGTTGAGCCTTTTTATCTTATCTGATTTACAATTTTTTTTGTCAGATATTTGAGTTTTATGTGTCATATTTTACTTTTTCGGTTAGCTTAGCTCTCTCCTCTTCTGTTGAAAATTATCTTCTTACATAGAAATGAAGGCTTGATCTCTCCTTCCCATGGGTGTGAGAATACGTGTGGTTGAAAGTGATTCTTGGACGCTTACGAACTTTGTGAAGAAGCAGAAATCTGAAGCTGCAGGGATCCCCAAGCTCTCAATCTTCTAAGGAACCTGCTCAAAAGAGATTGAGAGCTCTCTTTCTCCCATTCTAACTTTGAGAGAAGGGAATAGATGTGTTGTGTTGATGGGTTAGCCATGATTGGTGCTGCTCTTGAGAAACGGCTTTATACTTTTGAGTTACTTCTTCCAGAGTTAAAATCTTTACGTATAGCTAAGTATCTTAATTTCTCGTATATTTAAAAATTTATATGTTAAAAATCTGAGCATAATATAAATAATAAAAAAATTGATTTTTTTATTTATCGTTGTTATGAAAGTAAACCAGAAACACTCCAAGAAAACAATCAAGAAAGGAGAAAGAGAGAATAGCAGCACAAACAAAACTACCCTGGTTCAGGAACTCAATGCAAATTCCCTACATCCAACATCAAATCCATTTGTACTCTTATTAGAAATCAGAATTCCTCACTGTGTTTACAAGCCCTCTTCCTCACAAAATCAGTCACACGCACTCTTGCACAAATTCACTTTCTGTCACAGTTTTCTTAGGATTTTCTCACATCTACTCTGTCCCTTTCCAATAACTAACTCTATTACAAGAGCAGCCTAGTATACAGCCTCCGGTAGCCTGCCTATGCCTTTCATTCTGCCCTCTTAGCTGATTAGTCTTGAGAAAAATTAGAGCCACATTCCCACGTTTATATTATTTAAATTATATATAATACATAAATTTTATTTCAAATTTATTATATTCAAACATCTTTAAAATACATTTTTAAGTGTTTGAAAAATTAAAATCTCTTTGCACCAAACATCAGCTTAGTTTCCTAAGGAGCTACCATACCCGTCTTGCTATGGTCTAGTGCTTTCTTCTTTTTTGGGCATTTTAGCCCTGTTTTTCAATTAACAAATAGTGTGATTTTAAGTTGCATTTTTTATGAGGTGAATTTTGTCAGTTTTTTTTTTTTATCTTTTTTAAAGTAGAACATGTTTAGAATATTATTTTGTGCTCTAAGCTGGTAAACATTTTCTGTATTTTCTTGACTTCTATGCCCTATATAACGATAAAGTAATTCACACGGCATGATCTTCTTTGTGGAATGACTGGCAAAATATTGGTATTTGATCAGGATTGCTAACTTCTACATCTAATAACAAAATTAAACGAAATTTAAAAAGTGAAAATGACATCCTGAAATTGACTAGCATATTTTCGAGGATGTTGGTTGAATAGTGCCCAGAAAAATATTATATAACCTTCAGAACAGTTAAAAAATGTAATAAACAGAGCATTTTATGAAGATCCAAGAGGACTGGAAAGTGCATTTTTCTATCCCAACACAACCATTTGTGCTAAGATTTTGAGTCATCCTCATTTTGTTCCTAAGTAAAGGCAAACTTTTTAGATAAATCAGATACATAAATGCAATTAATCATTACTTTTTTTCATTAAATTTATAACTGATATATAAAAAATTGATAATTGAATTAATTTATTTATCTTTTGTAAATTTAAGAGTTTTAAATTGAATCTACATAAAAAAAAAATTTCATCCAAAAGATTTTTTTTTTCCATACATGGACACTCAGAAAGATATACCAAGAACCAAAATTCAATTAAAACAATTCAACTAAAAGCAAGACCTAGGGCTATGTACTAACACATGCTAAAACATTCAAGAGTTTATGGCACTTCAGGAGTACTGTTACACACTAACGCAAAAAAATCAGATTCTTCTTGCTCAACGAAAGTAATTCATTTGCGAACCACCACAAACCCACTGAAATCCTTGATTTGAGAAAGGGAAACTACAATAGTATCTGCACCTTTCAAGCATTAAATGAAATGTATTTAGAGACAGTTTAACCATGGAATATGAGTACACAAAACCAGATATCGTCATCTTCATCTTCGTCTTCAAAAATAAAACCAATACGAGGTAAGTCTTCAAAGATGTAACCAATGTAAGGTAATCAAGACTCTCTGTCATGTTCTTTTTTACATAAGATCTATAGCCAACAGGCAAAGAAACCATGGGCAAGATAAACAATCAAATACTCAAGCTTCAAGTATCGTCTACTTGTGAATGGAACACGAAGCTAGGAAATGTTGTGGTGATGTCCCTGCTCAAACACATGGAAATGTATGTTAGATAGCCCTGGGAAAAAAACATGTCAAATATTATAATTCATAGTGTTGTATATGGAAAAGCAAATGTAACCAACCATATAAGAAGCCACTGATTTATACTTTTCTACAAAACCACCAATAATAAGGGGCAATTGCATGCATATGCAAATGCATCTACATGTCAAAGAGAATTCTACTGTAAAGTTCAGCATTTGCTAATTTTGTGCCACTAAACTTAAAATCCTAAAAAACAATTTCGTTATTGTTGTATGACACCTTCAAAATTTTACATCAAAAGAATCCAATTTACAGCAAAATTTAGGGGGAAAAAAGTGATTTTGTAATTTTTACCCCCCATACCAAATTCAATGTTAGATTTTCCAACACTAGATTTTACATCCATTTACACTAATGCTGAGCTGCTGTCAATATTAGATTTTCTAAGGTAGCAAAGACCCATCTCTCACATCCATTTCTTAACTTGAATGTCCCCATAAGCAAATATTAGTGATAAGGTTGATTGATCCTCTCCAGTTTGGAAAGGAGACTAAAGATTAAAGTTGAGTAGAACTACAACTGAATTTTGTAATTACTTGAGATATTGAAGGGTCATATTCTTCAGAAGCGATGGATGGCGCAAAACAAGGTTTCTCCACTCCTCCTTGTCAATCTTTCCATCATGCTTAGTATCTGCTTCCTCGAAAGTCTGAAGAAATCCAAAATTATATGGTGAAACTATTCAGGTAAATTTTCAAAAAACAAAAGATAAAAAAGAAAGACTTTGGGAACACTTACAACTAGATGTGGAAGTGACAGAAAAAGGCCTAAGACAAGAAAAGAATAGGGAATCACCTTGTCAATTATACTTTCTATAACATCATCTGAAAGGTTCATACCAGATTCAGCAAGTGTAGCTACTACCATTTGCTTCAACTTCAGAGAAGAAGCCAGAAAAAAATCAGGCTTGTACCAAACGAGGAGTAAAAATTTAGAGGATCAGATATAAGAAAACCACTTTGTATTTACCTCCTGCCTTTCAATAAAACCCTGCTGCTTGAGATCATACAGTTGAAAGGAAACTGAAACACAAGATTATGCAGATTTAGTTTTTGTTTTATAAAAAGGAAAGTCCAGCCAAGTAAATTCAAGAATTTAGTTCAAATTGTATATTTTTATATTTGAAAGATGAAATACAGCAACTTCATCCTAAAATGATTATATCAAACAAAAATTTTTAAACATACATTCAATCTTATCATCGATTGGGGCATTCGGATGGAAAACTGATAGAGCACGAGCAAACTCTTCAAAACCTAGTATCCCATTGTGTTTTGTATCAAACAAATCAAATACCTGACAGAATACAGAGAGAGAAGTTCATATAAGATGCCAACCACAAGGAGTCATACGAATCTATGTATGTATATAAATGTACAAGGAACAAAACAACTTGTGAGTTCAGCATTCAAACTACTCTAGAAGTATACGTTTTATAGTGAATTTTCTCAAAAAAAAAAAACATTGCAAGAAACCTCTAAAGCTTCAAGATACATCAAGTCAATATAGATTTTCACTTTGAAGTTAGCAAGCATGAAAACAAGATAAACAACATAATTACATTTAATTTAAATCAAAACTCAAAAATGTGCATTAAAATATAACAAAGATATTGTGATTTTTATAATTACAATTCACAGATACAATATGCATTGTATGCATATATCAGTTTTGAGAGTAGATGAAATGAGTTTAAATCATGAATATACATTATCAAGTTATTTGTCATTATACAAATAATTCATGTGTAGACACACACACACCCGTGTTATAACACTTTTAAGGTTCAAAGTTGACATAATGTTCTTATGTTTGATAAACCATTGAAACTAGACTACAATTATATGATACATTAGTATACACCACATGAATACACGGTATTCAATACACCAATCATAAATTCAACCTCTTCCTTAAAAGCTCATGAAATAAACACCTCCCTCAATCTCAATCCAAGACCAAACAACAACAACAATAACAATTAAATCTTTTTTCACTAGATAAAATCGGCTATATAGATCAAACAATGCCCCAATGACCTATTATAAATGAAGTCAATAGAGAGATTATTAATTGATAAATACTTCTTAATAGTTTTACTTATTGACTTATTGTTTTCTTTGGTCTCTTTCTGCCTTAATCCAAAACCAAAACAAAAAAAGAAAAGGAAAAAAAAATCCCAGCATACCTCTCCCGGTGTTTCTAGGCCAAAAAGGAAGAACCAGGGAAAAAAATAGAAAAAAGAAGGTGAGGGAAGGGGAACAGAACATGTAAAAAGACCAAACTTGGAAATTGAAACCAATGAAAAATACAGTATCTTGCAAGATCACAGCAGCCAGTAATAGAAACTAAGAAAGAATGAACAAGAAAAAAGAGAAGAAGAATCGCATTTTCAGTCATTTTGCATTAAACAGGCCCAAAATTTGTTCCTCATATATAGATGTATATATGTGGGTATCAACATCATACAATCAAAGCAAAAGATTTTCATGATTCAAAATAAAGATATTTGAAGATGGAAAAAAAAGATACAAATCAATACCCGATCAGCAAACAAACTCTCTTTTTTGTTTGTCTTGAATAGAGCTAATTGAAACTCCTCCTGCAAATGATATATATTTATGTTAAGGAAAAATATGAGAACAAAAATTTTACAAGACAAAAACAAGGCAATTTAATGAATATAATATAAACACAAGTAGATAAACCTTGTTAATCAGCCCATCATCAATCACAGCACTGCTAATCTTTTTAAAGAGCTCATAAAGTGCTTCTATTTCACTTACACTGACTGCATACAAGTGTAAAAACAAATGGTTACCTCCAAAGAGTAGTGTGGCAGGTTATAGAACCCAGTAACAAAAACAAGACAGTAACATCTTCTACAATGTTCCTTTTTTTTTTTCCTTTTCCTTCATGCATCACAAATTACATGCTCTCAAAATCCAAGGGCAAAACAACATACGAATTTTCAAAACGTATATTCGTCATCATAAAGCATAGACTGACAAATCAGCATCCATCTAGAACTTAATTTAACATAAACAGGCTTAATGTATCATAATCATAAAGTAAGGTCAATAGCATACAAACTGTCTCCCTTGCAAGAAGTTCGGGATCTTCAAGGCCTGTTGACAGCTTATATAGATCAAGGTCACAACAACGCAATATGGAAGCAAATAGATGCTTAACCCCCTCTACGCACTGCAACATGATATCTCTAGCAAATCAAAACACTCCATAACTGTTCCAAAAAGAAAGAAGTTAGTTGTTTCATTTAGTTCATTCCTTGCAAATTCATCAAACTGTAGGCAAAGGGCAAATGAACCTTTTAACCATTTCCAATTTCTGCTGATGAATCCCAAATGCCAAGATTAGAAGAAATTGAAGGCAGCACTGGGAGGTATTTCTGGTTTCAAAATTGAAATAAAGATATATCACATGCTGGTAGTAGCAACAAGAAAGTACTCAACAAAAAAAAAAGTAAAGAAGTCCAGTGCTTTAACTAGACCAGAACATGGAAAACAAAATAATTGCATAATCACTCTACTTGAATTTTTGTGACTAAATTCCAGTCATAAATTATGTTCCCATTAATGACTTAAATACAACCATACTAACCTAAGAAGGATGTCCTAAATACACTTATTCCTTGTCTTTGAGTATATTAACCACATAAACCCGTGAACATTCAACCAAGAAATAAGGAACATCATCACATATGATTATTTCATATAACCCCACATGAAGATAACAAAAATTGTAGCAACCAAAGACATATCTCCCCTGCCACGAAGTAACTCATCCAGGAATTCGACTGTCCATAAGTTAGACACGGATCCATGATCCCACATCCAACTTCACGTCGAAAACATATCAGAATCGCCCTCAGAGAAATCCCAGATTCAAAATTCAAATCATTTTCAAATTTTGAAAACTTCGGAGGCGATTAAATTCAGAATTCAAGGCAATTTACAGATAAATATGTATTGAAATAATCGATCCCCGGGACCCCCGAGAAACCAACACGGATAAACAAACAAAAAAAGGGAATTTAGAGAAAGCTCGCTAATCCCAAATAAAATATATGCTATTATTCTCTGTTCTGAGATTCTGGGTAATCATTTGAAGTGGGAAAGAAAAAAAATTCTCACCTCGGAGCTAGAGGATCAACATTAAACACAACAGAAGATCGTAAAAGTTCTTGGTATAGACTATTTATGAGCGTTGAAACCTTTATTTCAGGTTTCTCTGCAACTCACGGTGGTTGTAACGGATCCCTTTGCGAAGGAGACGAAACTGATCTGGTTGACAACTTGAAATAACAGCATAAGATCCATTTTACCGAAAAATAACAAAATAAAAAAAAATTAAATTAATGAAATTTCAAAAGCGAAAATTCATGATAAATATTTTACCATTTTCCATGTATTTTAAATTGCAAGTTGGATAGTGACAGTGTCACAAATAAAAGAAAAAGAAAAAATAATGCAATCTAGCATTGACCGTATATATTTTAAGAAATGTGAGTTTTTTTTTTATTAAAAAAAGTGAAAATTATGATAATCTTCAAAATATTAACACAAGACTGACCTCACTTTTGAGATTGGATAGTGTTTTATAGAATTCGAACATTTAATTTTTTTTTTTTTATTTTTAGAATTACAAATACGTGAATTATTTTGAATTTTTAATTGAGTAAATATTTAATTTATAGCCGATAAATTAAAATTTACAAAAATTAAAAATATCTTATATTTATTTAAATAAAAATAATTTAATTGAATTAAATATAGGTGATAACTTTTAAATTATTTAAAATTTGATTCATTATTAATAAATTAAATACTTATTCTTTAATATTAAAACTAACATGCATCAGATTATTTAAAATAAATTAAAGATAACAAAAAAATAATTTGAAAATTATTTTTATTAGCATATAATCAAGTAAGAAACCTTATCAAAAGTGCCAAATATAAAACCTTATGAATATTTTATATGGAATAGGACGATTTTGTAGGAAATTGAGAACGTTAGATTAAGCAAAAAATAGAGGGTGATTTAAGAATTTAGGGAGTGTGAGATTTGATAAGATTTTGAGATGAAATTTGAAAAAAAAAATCAAAGAAATTGAGAAATGAGATAGAATTCAAGGATAAGACAAAAAATTTTGAGAGTGGACTCGGTTGAAAATAAAAGAGATTGAAATTGAGATAGAATTAAGAGAAATTTTGACAAACAAAATAAGATTAGGAAGTGTTGTGCTAATAATGAAATAGAATGGTAACTTTTAAACCAGTGTATAAAACTATATTTTAATAAAAGAAAAAAAGGAAGTGGGTTCTGGATAATGGACTCCCTCCTCTGTAGGACACGCGAGGGGAGAAGATGAAAGTGAGATATGATAACAAACACTATAAGAATGGTGGGTAAGAGTGTGTTGATCTTGAAAAGAATGGTGAGTGTGGTCACCAAATATAAGCAAGCTCTCTCCTTAACAACATAGGCAAATATTGAAGTATTCAACTACTCCATCTGTCTCATTTAATTTGTTTTATGTTTTATTATATATATAATATGTCTTATCATATGAACATCATTTAAAAAATAAAATAAAAAATACTTTCTTCAGATAACCATAGGCAACACTTGATCATCAAATTGATATTAGTTTTATAGTAATTTTTAAAACCCAGTACTTAAAAGAGGGATGAGGAGCGAGTTGAGTTGTTAAAATTATTTAAATTGATTAAATAATATTTAAATTCAACTAAAATTTTGAATTATGTTGAATTGAGTTCCATCATATTAAGATAAAATACTCAAATATAAAAAATTAAAAAAAAGTACACTCAACTGATTTATTTAAATTCAAATTTTTTTAAAAAAAATTATCTGTATATATCTATTAATCTAATTTTATCTGTCCAAAATATTTTTTTTATTAGATTCAATCAAATTATCCACAACTTTACTTTATGATATGTTGAATGATGAGATATAAGTTTACATAAAGATGTAAATTTTGTTTGTAATAGAATAAGAATTTTAAAAGGTGAACAGTCAAAAGATTTAAATACATAAAAAATTTCCTCTTGGATAGGAAGGAGAAGAAAGTCATTAAACTCATTCTTTCAACTATTCATTCATTCAATTATAAATTCATTCCTTTTTTTCCCTTCGAAATAAGGTGGAAGACATATACATAAATGACAGGTGATTGGGTGAAAAAGTTAAGACATTCAAGATTTAAATCTATTATGAGCAAATAGAAAACTTATAACCTTCTATTTGTAATCATGAATCATGAAAGCCGCCTGTGACATCGGAGAATTCAGGATTCACGGGGACAATGCAATTACAACCCAGTGAAGATTTTTCTCTTTTGATCCTTGATATAACTTGGTTCCCTTTCGCTTCTAGAAGGCTAGGTTAGGCAGCCTAAATAGAGCCAGCTTGGGTATATATGAATTGAGAAAAATAAAAAAGAGAGAAGAAAGAGATGTTCAATTCAAACATTTTCTCCCTTCCTTCTCTGCCATTCTCCTTAATCCAAACATCCCTTTAATGTCAAAGATACAGGGTTCAAGAACATGTTCACTAAGCATTGAAGAGTAGCCCCGGTTAAGACTACTTCTAGTTGGTTATTTGTTTGTGCTACAGCCTTTCTTAGTGTATTAGGGAAGGGAAAGGGTAACAAAAGAAACCCAATGAGCATCATGCTAATTTTTACCTAGCATGTGATTCAGAACATAATAACTCAACCAAGAATCTAATCAAATACTCATATTTGACCCTGATATTATTATGTTGAGTTCTTTCCTCCCAAAGTGGAGTCTCCAACATAGATCAATTTGTAATGTCGATTGTAGATTGATAAAAAATTCTGCTCTTATACATCAATATCTAAATGAACAGTATGCCACCAGTTAACAAATACAATCTACGCTAGGCATATATGAGTTTTAAAGAATACAGCAGCGAAATGCATGCATTTGTCTTAGAGCATTGTGACAGCCAATTCTTCACCTTCTTCGGTTATCTCTGTAAGATCCTTCACTTTCCTTATCCTTTAAGAAGCCAAGAAATGCAAGAAACCCAAAAAAGAAGAAGCCTCCAGACCAGTTGCCTCCACCTCCACCCCCTCCACCACCACCACCATCATCACCCGGTGGAAATCCAGTGCCGCCATCATCAAGTTGGGGTGACTTCTCCTTGCCTGAAAGTTAAGTTAATGCTGGCATGCCATTTAGAAGAATATGCTTTACAAAAGTAAAATGTCTAAGAGCAGTAAATAAAGTTAAGATGTTTCCAGATAATTTTCAGATGAGTAGCTCAAAAACATAACTTTTGAGTAAGCATCAACTTTTTTTGAAAGGGGACTTTTGCTTGCTTAGCATGAGCAAAAATACTGGGACCTTTATAATTACTAGCAAAATAGTGCAGTACATTTTTCAAAATACAGATGGAGCATTTAACAAATATGATAGTTATGGTTTAATTAATTTGCCTAAAATAACAACTAGATAAAAAATAAATTCTATTTTCTGATGTGGTGCCTAGAATTCATAATTTGTTTAAACCAAACAAAAATTCCTAAAACTATTTCAGTGGTGTGCCTTACACTGTTTAGTTTACCAAGTTTTGGAAGCAAAATACTACTTTTAGAAGGAAGAATAGGTCCTTCATTATCAATCAAAGAATCTTAATGCAAGTTATTGACAAATGGAACAGAGTATCATTGCTGCTGGGTGAAAGTCACACAAAAAACAGAGTATTAAAATATATACATGTTGGTAATCAGTAGTTACCTGGAATATGAGTGATTGTAGGAGCCTGGCGAGTAACTGTTTGAGTTTGTTCTGCCGCACATCTTGCATTCTGCATAAATTAGAGGAAATTGATTAAGGGAGAATATGCAAGACATCAGTGCTGCCTTCTACATAACAAAATCCACATGTAAGCATTCATAATGTGTGCATGGCTGGTGGGTGGGTATGAGCACCTCTAAAAAATGACTAATATTTAAACCCCTCATACATACCAGTATCTGATAAAATGAAGTATGGCATAGAAGTGATCATAAGGAAGATACTTGTTTTTAAGCTTAGAAAGTTTTACACTGGATTTACCATGAAAGCATGGACAATACACCTTAAAACATATGTCAAAACACATTAACAAACAATAATATCTAATATTCCATGTTCTTCACCTAAGTGCCATCTTGACACATCCACAAGACTGAAAAGTGTGCAGTAGGATATATGCTACATGCCAAAGGCAACATGCACTATGCTAAGTATCCTCAAGGTTCCCATAAATTCCAAGGATCTCTTGGGGCATTTGACATATTCATATCCGTATACAAGGGATATCTGGAAAATGGTGCCGGTATCTGTATATACCTCAGTTGGTTGGAGAGTTATTTTTGTGAAAGTCCAAAGTGGATCCTTGGGTCATAAAATAGCATAGCAATGCTTTTCCTTCAAGGTAAGGTTCCTCCAAGTTACTTTTCATGACTCCTATAACTTTTTAGACATTATATTTCAAGTAAGCTTCAAAGATAACAGTAATTATTTTTAGCATTACTTTTCCTTCTACTGCAATTCAAGTACAGGTTGTGAGTTAATGCTCCTGTCACAGTAAAAGTTCATGCTCATAATCTACAAATCTCTTTGTTAAATTTCTTACAACTAATCAAAATAAGTAATATAAGAAAGGATTATACATTTCTAATA
This sequence comes from Gleditsia sinensis, assembly GCA_037074535.1. Classification (NCBI taxonomy): domain Eukaryota; kingdom Viridiplantae; phylum Streptophyta; class Magnoliopsida; order Fabales; family Fabaceae; genus Gleditsia; species Gleditsia sinensis. The sequence continues at coordinate 1,992,854 of CM073470.1, read as the reverse complement.
AAATATGCAAGGACTACTTGAGGAATGTATAGGGTAGGGGTATTCTAAAGCAAGGACAAATTAAATGATTAAAGTGTAGTTATTTACAAATTCTTTATGAAGGCATATCAATCTTCTCATTTGGTTGTCTCCTTTGATTCTATATTCTGTATAAATATATTGGATTTAAAAAGTTGACATTCAATTCTCTGTATGCTTTCTTGATAACTTATTGACCAATAATCATGCTTCATAACCCTATTTCAGTCCTGCTCTACTGCATCTGTAATATCTAACCTGAACCCTAAAATTTGAGTCTTAAATATCATAACTACAACCCATCATTCAATTTTTGTCCCCAAAAAGAAATGGTAGAAAGGCCATGAAAGAAAATCAGGTGCCTCAGGTAAAATTGTTTTCCCAAGGATATGAGTTGGACAACAATCAGTGAGAACAGAACAAACAAAACATACATAATTTTATTCAAAGTTATTAAATAACTTATTTATAGGCTATTGGAGTGTATTACAACTTTCAGACATGGAAGAAAGCATCAGAGCTAATACACCTCAACCAAAAAAGGGCATTGAAACATACCAAAGCTGCAGCACATATTATAGTCGTAGTTTGAGCAGAATGAGTTCTTGTTTTAAAAGGACCATGCGTACATTTCAGTGTTCCTGAATGAGCAATCTTCTGCGATTCTCTTTTTCCACCAGAAGGGTAATAAAATTGCAAGCAACCCCTCGGTAGATTAGATTTAGTAACATTATTCTCTTCTGTGCAACAGCCACCTCTTCTCACTGTTTATGAAAGCATGATCATTTCACTATCTTTATAAGAGTTAAAAATTTGAAGTATATTTTCAATCACTTCAACTACACAAAGACAAAGATCAAATTGCATATAAAACTATGTTTAATTTCTTTTTTAAATGAAGACCATATTAAAAAGTGTCAACAAACATGGTACAACCTAAACCTTGACCTCAACTTGAACCCAAATCAGTGGTGCAATCACCAAAATAGATGCATTTTTTCAATGAAATCCAATAGCCGATGAGTTACAAACACAAGATTTCAAACTCAGAAATATTGATCCATAGGTCCAATAGTAATCAATAATATGTGCATCTGGCTCATTGCCAGGACCATAAAATCAAATTAGGATTGCTCATCCTGGGCTTCTGATTATAAAACCATACCTAAACACTTTTTACTTATAAAGCATATAGATCTTAATCTTCATATCACTATAGAAAAATTTCAATTTGAAGAGTTTTATCATAACAGGAAAATATAAAGATGGATTTCCCCTCAACTTTTTGAGAATGGTGAATGCTTGTCAGTTAGTACACTCCCTTAAAAAAAGCTCCATATCCATGAATCTCTTAATAGCGGCATCAACATTACAGCAGTTTTGTATTTATTTCTTGTTTTATAATCAAACAGAGACAAGCAATCCTCCTTCTTGAATTTATTGTTGGACATAAATTTATAGATGAAAGAGTGCAACCAAACTACTACCACATGATAATAATTATTTCCAATATTAAGATACTAAAAATCTGAAAAAAAAAATATATCTATGGTGATAAGTGTGCCCGTGAGTCTAAAAAAGTTCTCCTTCTTGGTGTCAACAATCCTCCCATGGTAACAAACTCATTCCTATGTCATTGTCATAACTCATTTTACATTTGAGTTGGTAAATATTCAGAAATGACTGTTTACCTGGTGGTAATGAAGGCAAAGATGCAACTGCAGTAGTAGTCAGCATAGACATCCAGACAAAGACAAGAAACCGCCTGAAAAATAAATTTTCCATTAAAAATAAAAGAAGTCTATTAAAGTAAAAATGAAGAGGTAAATAGATATTATAAAATAAAACATGCTCGCTGCAATTGCCAACAAACCTCTGTAGTAGTAGGTAGCAACTATAGGGAAAAATATTAAATTCATTCCAAATTATGATGTTTGAGAAGTTGAAAAGTCCTACAATAGAGGGTGTTGGAAAGAGAGAATATCCCCAAGACCTCAACAAAGGTTCTTCATGTTCAAATCTCCAATATATTACAAGAGAAATGGATAAGAAAGAAATTCAAAAGCCATAACTGAAAACTCAGAATAGAATATTTGTACTCAAGTGATATTTTAAATGCCAGGTTCAATTACGTAATGCAGACAGGAAATCAATTTGTCATCTACCTTTCACCATTCAGTTCCATTAATGTAAACACAATAATTTTAATATTTCCTACCTTGTTCTATGTGGGATAATTAGTTGGCTTGGCAATAAAGAAAGAGGGACTATCATTTGAAAAGCCTTTGGAAAATTTTCATATGAATGTTTCCCCCTTTTATTTTTCTTGAAGTTGATTTGAATCTTCGTTTTGACTTCTTCGCTCTTAATTTTGCTTTAATGATCATCTTCATTCTAGACCTTAATATGCAATTTCCTCTTCTTTTTCGTTGAAGACTATAACCTACCTTGGCTAAACTAAACACAAAAAAGGTAGGCGGTGGATATGTACAAGGGGACTGTAACAGAGTTAAACTTGTTAAATAAAATGCAATTAAAATTTGTCCGTCTAATATTATTATTAAAACTGGTTTTGTCTAGTTTCAATTGATAATTGGTTATGTTCTATCATTCATATCTACTCTTGGCCTGTATAATATTACAAGCTTGCCAAAATGTACTCAAGCTTGGTCAAGGCATTAAGCTCTTTGATTATGGATGTCCTTTGGTACAAACAAACCTCTTTAACTATTACGAAACGAGAAAACTTCAATAGTTAGTAACATTTTTCAGGAAATGAAATAACTTTGATTTCACCAAAATAAATAAATACAAACAAACCTATGACGAGTGACAGATACAATAAAGAGAATAAAATATAAAAAATAAAAAAGACGAACCGAGAAAAAGTTAACAACTCTAACTATTTTTTGGTGCAATGGGTTCAATTTTCAACAAAATTTCATTAAAAGTGAAGAACACAAAACTATATACACAGATTTCTGTTGATTCTTTCCAGAATTGAAGAGATGAACTCACCTCAGCCGCCCAGAGAAAGTTTGCTGGTGGAGTTGCCAAAAAATAAACAACAACCAGAAAGAATTGAAATTCAGAACTGGGGGATTTCAGTATTTCCTGGCTTCTATGCTCTGAAAGAAGGAACGATGGGAGACACCTCACCCAGACCCGGATGAATTGTAAGCGCCTTTTATTTTTCGGTAAAGATTAGTGCTTTGCTTTCAACAAAAACGTGCGCAACCTACCAAAATAAAGCCAAGAAGAAGGGTCATAAGGCGGTTGTGGAACGACCCGACGGCGGAACTCGAGCCCGACCCGTTCGTATCGGGTTGATGTGGGTCGAATTGTGGACGGGATTAGACGCAATCCGCTCGTGAAGTAAATAAGATTCCTCTGCTCTCCAGACCCGAAGGCCCAACCCTCACTGTCGACACTTTAGTGATTTTGACAAAAATAAATAAATATAGTAAAAAAAGGTCAAAAATAAATAAATAAATAATAACATCACAATTTAAAAAAAGGTAACGAATTTTAATAAATATTTTGAGAATTATATTCTCTTAAATTTAAAATGGCTAAATTTTTAAGATAATATATACATTTAAAAAGTAATACGTTTTAGTCTAATATGGAATATAATTATTTTTAATGAGTAGAAAGGACAATATTTAGTGGCCAAAGAGTTTTTTATTTTATTTTAATTCATTAAATTTAAATTTTAAAATTAACATTCAAGAAATTTTTTTTTCTAAATTGATACACAAATTAATTAGAAGATTTTTTTACTATAAAAAAATAGAATAAAAATGATTGGAATTGAATTAATGTTCAATTCTATTCTTATATTTGGCTTGATTAAAAATATGGAATGATTGTTAAAACTATTTTAAAAAATCTTGATAAATGACAATTAATACATGCTCATTGATTTGTTATTATGAATCACAAAATATTTTACGAAGTTGGAAATACGTACACATATTTTAGATGTAAAAATAATAATAAAAACTATTTAATTATATAAAAAATAAATTCAAAACATTTTAATCAATGCAATTCGGCTTTTTTTTAATTGAATAAACAAGGATACTTAACTAATCTTGATGACTCTCTAGAAAAAATTAAATTTGAAAAAATAACTACTCATATTATTAAACATATTATTTTGATATAAAATTAATTTTATTTAAAGTATTAAAATTGTTTAACTTTACAAGTGTTTAAAGTTTATTAAAAATATGTTTGATTGAACGAGAGAGAGGAGGGGAGAAATTTTTTAAAAATCTTCTCATTTAGTTTAGCATTTGGGAGAAAAAGGGAGAGAATATAAGGATGCAAAATTTCTCCTTTCTCAAAATCTTTTCCCTTTAAAAATAAAAGAATTTGAATGAAAGAAAAAACATCGGATCAATTTTTTAAAATTATTATTTTTTGAATAAAAATTAAAAATATAAAAAAAATACAATTTTTTTTATAAATAAAAGAACAATAAACCAAAAGCCTTCAACCAAATATTTTAATAAAAAAAAGTAATATAAAAAAAATTATTTTTAATAAAAATATAATGATCATATTATTTTATTTTCTCTTCTTTTTTTTTACAAACTAAATAAAAAAAATTATTATCTCTCATTTCTTCTTTCTTTAAATTAAATTAAACAAAAAAAAATTTATTTTATCTCTTTTTTCTTTCATTAAAATTTTTTCTCTTCCCTCACCTCTCCTCCCTTGAAACACACCTTAGGAATGATAGGAGAAATAAATATTAATTGCACACATCAAAATAAAAGGTATCATTGGGCACTTAACAATATAAACAGTAGTTACGAGAGCAAAACAAACCAAAAGAGGATCTAAAATGAACATCCCACTCACTATATAATTAATTAATAATTAGTGCAAGAGAAATAACAATTGAAAGAAGAACTCATTTATGTGTGTTCTTCCATCACCACACAAATAAATTAATATAACTCAAAGTTGTTACATCTTTCAAGTGAAGTACATCGAATTCATATTCTTGAAAAATAAAAGAGGACTTTTGAAGAATATTCCCAAAAGCAAGGACCCTTTGCCATTTCTTGTTGTCTCCGTACGAGAAGCAGCATTAGTTGATATTATAAGTCAACACTCGGGATCGAATTGAATCCCTCGTTGTTTATGATTTAGAGGTAAAGTCAGAAAGATTGGATTCGACGGATCCAACTCGACGAAAGTCGGCAGCCCGATGGTGGCGACATCGGAAGGAACCGACGTGAGTGGTGGGCGAGCACAGACAATTCAATTTTCCACTCGAAGATCTCTTGATCAGTTGAGACCTCGGTGACATGTTCAAATGTTGATTCTTCTTAATATCATCCAAATTCAACTCTGAAATATTTATTTTTCGATGATTCAGATTAGACGGCTGCCTCACATTGAACCTCGGTGGCTTTTGTTCCAAATTTTCGTCCATATTTTTCCTATAAAAAAGCTTGAATTAACAAATTAGGAACAAAACACATATGAATTAACGAGCAATGGAGCTAATTAAAAATTAATCAAGAAAAGGATAGAAAGTATATTGAGATGTAGATCAAAGTTGTGAAGCTCATCAATTGCACTCACAGCCAAATTGAGAATTTGATGAAAATATATACAATTATAAAATTTTTTAAGTTAATAAATTTCCATATAAAAATTGAGAAGGGTTTCAATTGAATTAAGTGGGATTTATTATAAGGAAAAAACAAGTATTTTATTCTTAATTTTTATAGATATTTTTTTTTTCAAATTAAGAAGAAATTATAAATTAATTAAAAATGATAACATTTCTAACGCATGCAATGCACAAATATACCTATGAGGTAAATGGGGGAAAATATCTGCATAGTAGATAATAATTGATAATAAATTAAAGAGTTAATAGTTTTCAGTTTGAATCTTAATTGAAATTAATGAATTCAAGCAATCAATTATTTAAAAAAAAAATGTGAGCAATTTAATACAGATGTATATAAAATTCAATTCTTTTTTTTTTCTTTCATTCCAATTCATGACAATTGTGATGATGAAGGGAAACCATCAATTCAACGAAGAAAGATGTTAATTAATTAAAACCATAAGAGATTTACCTGGATATAGGAAATTGAAATATATCGATCTTGAAAATAGATTTCTGGCTTCACAATATGCTTAAATGTTTGAGCTTTTGGATTGTGAGGGAGAAGGGTGAGAGAGGGAGGGTCCTGAAATCTTCTTCTGATATCCTTTCTCACCCAAGAGGAATTGCTGAAGGTTCAGACAAGAAAACATGCATGCTCGGCGCTTGGACAGCTAAAATTTTCTGTTTGAAATTTGTGGTATTTACCAATTGGCACTTTGTGACCACAAGTTTTCATTTTTATAGGGAATCCTCAAATTGAATTATATTTTCCTAAATGTGCTACATCCCCAATATAGAGGTTGTTTTTAGGTTTCCATTATTTTTCTTAAAAATATTAATTTGCTGTGGAATGATAGTGGCGTATGATAAATAAATAAATAAAACATCAAAAGAAGAAGAAGAAAAAAAAAACATTTGCAAGCCCCATAGGGAAGCTAACATGACTACAAGCATAAAAAATAATTATTTATTTAGATTTCCTTTTTATCAATTCAACCGTTGAATTAGAAATGATTAATATGCCGGTTGTCAAATATTATTAAAAATGGATTAACAATATGTTTGCGATTAAATAATTAAATTTTTTATCTTTAAAAAAATATATTATACATTAATTTTGGAATAAATTAAAAAATTACAAATAATGTGGAATTAATATAAAGTGTTATGAGTATAATATTTATTATTAGAACATTTTTTAATCTAACAGTAGATTTTGCGAGAAATCCATCTTATAAAAAAGTTGTTCAAACGAATGTGTAAAGATTTATTTTGATTAAATTTTTTTAATTAATGCTAACTGAGCTCAATCATAAAAGGGCGTTAAAATTTTTAAAACTAAATCGAGCAAATCCTATTCATGAAAAAATTAATCTAGGCCTTTGAGTGTTATAGGCCAACTCTGTAATTTTAACTCTAAGGTTGCCTCTAAGGATGGACTTAAAATCTGTGTTAATAATTAAATTTGTACATTTTAATTAAAAATAAATAAACTATATTTCTGTGAGTTAAATGCATATATTTTTGTGAGTTAAAAATATCTAATATATTTGATGGGCTATGAAATTGACATCCTAAATATAAAAAGTTTCATTAAATTCTATTATATAAGTAATTTTTTTTAAAAAAATTACTTATATAATATAAAACTTTAGAACTTTTGTGCCCTCGGACATTCTATAAAACTTCAGAACTTTTTATTATTTTTTATTATGAGTGTTTAAGATAAAAGTAAAATTATAAATAATAGGCAATTACTAATCCTAATTGTTTATAATGGTAACCATTAAAAAATAATTAAAATTTTCAAATGGTAATGATTCATTATTTATATATTTAAAATTTTTTATTTATTTAATTTTTAAATAAGTATAAAATATAAAATAAAATAAATGAATTGAGCCGTCATATACATACATTGCCATTCATTCGAAATCAATCCACGTTCATTTCTACTTTTCTTAAGTGCCCGTTTGGTACACAGGAATGGGAATAGAATCTGAGATAAAAAGCAGGATTCTAGTATTTGATACGATGGAATGGAGCATTCCATGGAATGCTCCATTCCATCATATGATGGAAAATGGACTCCTTCCAATAATGGATGGAATCCATGATTCCATCATAAAATAATACTAACTTTAAATTTTTTGTATTAAAATAATTTAATTTAATTATTAAAAAAATTAATTTGAATATATTTTGTAAAAATTAATTTGTAAAAATTTTTTTAAAAAAAATTATTTTTTTTTTAAATTTTTTTATTTAAAAAAATTAATTTAATTATTTTATATTAAAATTAATTTAATCATTTTGTTTATCTTATCTTTCTATTCTTTCAATTTCTATTAATCAAACAATAAAATATTACATTACTTAATTCTTTTCATTACATACCAAACAAGGTAATGACATTCTATTCTCTTTTCTATTCCCTCTTCCTTTCTTCTTTCCATTCCACTGAAATTTATTCCAGTGTACCAAACGGGCACTTAACTGAGCTCCAGCTTTGATATATTAATATTTTAATTTTTTATATATTTATAAATTTATATATAAACTATTTATGTATTAAATGAATAAAACAACCCCTTTTTTATATGATTTAGATTGTATACAATATATAAATTTTTATATTTATTATATTCAGATCTTAAAAATAAAATTTTCAAATGCTTAAAAAATTAAGATATCTTGTGATAGGAAATTTACATATTTTTTATTATTTATACCCACAAAAGTAAATAAATAAATTTAAGTTTAATTATTCAAAGAAAGCGGTGAGTTGTAAGTTTGAGTTGCCTATTACCCATTTTTAACTGAATTTCCAAGTGGGACCCACACAATCCTACTTGAATAAATACGCGCGCGCGAATCCAGTTTTGCATTTTGTCCATTTCCTTTGCTTAAATTCATCGCTCATCGGAGAAAATATTCATTTACGCTCTTCAATCCAAACAATGGATTATAGGATATCACTGAAAATTTTCTGTGAGATTCTCGTGAGCCAAATTGCAATGACAATCAGATGGAGCACGCTGAAGTCGAAGGTCACACTGGAACCCGCAGCACCTTCTATCAAAAGAAGAGGCCTAATCTCTCCGGCGCCTCTTGCTTCTTTGATTTCCAAAGTTTATGAACAGGCGATTTCGATTTTGAGCTTTATAACTGGAAAACAAAGAAAGAATCTACGAGGAACCGAACCAAGTGAAGGTTCCGAAGCTTGTTCTGAATCGGAGATTATTTCTGAGGAGCAATTTTCTGGCGAAAATTCCTTGTCGGCCGATAAGCCTGGAATTCTTGAGAAGTTTTGGAAAGTAGGAATGGAAAAGGTCGGAGGAGTGGCAAACACAGTGTCGGAATTTTTTTTTCCCAGAAGAGCGTCGGAACGTAAATCCTCTGAAGTTTCAAGAAATCATCACGCTGATATAAATAGCGCCGATCTGAATGCGCAATCCAACTCAAATCAGTTGTCAAATAATTTTGCCGTTAGTTCTGATCTTGCTCGCACGGAGCGATTCTGGTGCGATTTTTTAGATTACACTCCGTCTCCGTTCATCGATACTGGAAGTCAAATTTCAAAGAGACCGGTTAAAGAAACACCTTCAACAACTTTCTTTCTGTTCCTTCGGCATATCAAGGGACTTCTTAGCTTGACTTCTCCATTAGATACAGCAATCAATTGTAGCGTTGAGGGTGAGAGTTCACTTCAACCAAAAGTATGTTTTCCTCTCAATTTTAACATTCAAATTCAATTGTTGACAATGTGTTCGGTTCCGCCATCGCTGTAATCACTAAATAGCAAACGGAAAACTAGAGTCTTGAGCCTTAATAATTTGGTGAATTTAATTTTAGTCAGTGAGGTCCGAAGACGGGAAGGATGAAGGCAGATTCCAAACGCCGAGAAAGAGACAACGGAAGGAAGCGATTTCCAGCAATTATGCTGCAACGTACTGTTCCATCTTGGAATGCGTCGACCACGATGTTCAGGAACGCTCGCAAATGGTTGATTCGATCGTTGAGGTATAATACTGCTTTCTCCAAGTATCGTTTTTCTGTCAGCAGTTGTTTCTGTTATCAACACCAAAACTAGATTCCGTTAGAGAAGATACACATATTCTTGAAGTGCTTACAGACAGTGTTACAATTGATTGAGAGAAATTCATTATGCTAGAATAATATCTATATCATTTCGTAATAATTCAATGTATTGACCGTTATTAATAGCTCATTTATGTCGAAGAATGAGAATGATATGTGAGTAGTTAATAAAAATCTCCCTAAAAATAACAAAACTTTTTTATATAAAAGACAAGTTTTCTTCTGTCATTAGTATAAACACGTGAAATTAAACATGTTTATTACATAGCAATAAATAAAAATAATTTTTAGAAATTACATATTTACAAATAAATTAAGTATGTTAATTACAATTGTGATCCGGGACATATATCTTTGTTTTGTTTGTAACCGAAGTAGAAAGAGATCACCGAATAGGACACATTAGAGTTCATATGAAATTTTGATTTATGATTTTGTCCATATAAAACTTTTTTTTCAAATAAAAAAAAATCGATGGTGCGATTTGATTAACAAATACTTTCATCCGTCATGTATTGGCACAGGCTCAGGATTCTGGAACCACAGAAATGGCACAAACTAATTTACCTGAAGAAACATCAGGGTACAATGGGGGAGATGCTGCGGGTGGGAGTGGGAGTGGGAATAGGAGTGGGAATGGCGGGAAAGGGGATGGCACGGGTGAAAATGATGGTGATCGGGATTTTCAGGGTGCTGTTGATGGCGGGGGAGGGGGTGGGGGCCATCACGCCGAAGTATCCTTGCAGGAGGTGCTTATCTACGCTAATGGAGTTCTAGTTGCAGTGATAAACGTGACTGAACATCATAATTTAGCATGGTTACGTTGGGCAGTTCATCACATTCTTAGTGGGGTTAGTATGGGACGTTTTCTATATTATGGTTATACCTTGTTCTATAAGAGGGCCGTCAATACTCCGCAGGGGTTGGTGCATAAGCAGCTTTTCCCAGTTGGAAGTCTGCTGGGGGATCCTTTATGGAGCACAGATCCTTGGGAAAAAATTGCTGCGGAACTTACTGAAATTAGAGCCGTTGGGAGAGTTAAATTACTTCATCGCAAACGACATGGGGTTCATATTCCAAGACCATTTGCTAGGCTACCCGAGGATAAATGCCTCCCTTTTGGAATGGTCGATAGTCTTGCGGAAAAAATTCCCGGAAAAGTGGCAATAACCGTGAATGGCTCTGTGATGAACTATTATGATTTCAGACACGTCCCAAGCTTGCCTGCATTGATAAGTGAAGTTTATGACATACTAAGGGGGCATCAATATGCGTATTATCTGTACACTTATGGATGTGAATTTACGTACCTGAGCAAACCTTTTCATTTGGAACTGTTCCCTTCTTCGGTTTGGTCGCACTGGAATGGCTTCATGAGGAGTCTTTCGGAGATTCGAGTTCTCGGAAACTGTGATATATTTTGGAGACTGGAACGCGAGCTAGGCAGGCTCAGCCTTGCAGCTACCAGTGGTTTCCTGCATGACTATATTACTAGAAATGGTAGCCTGCGAGGATATTTTACTCGTGGCCGTCGCAGTGGCCGTAGACGTGGCCATTTACTTCGTAATCGTAACAGCAAAATTGTTAAAATGCTTCTTCGTAGGGCTTTTTTTGCTGCCTGATTTCCTGGTATGTTGATGAAGACAGACCACAAGTTATACTTTGCGTCATTCTTCCATTAATTAGCACCCAGCGCCCAAAGGCAGTAACTTGCATAAAATTGCACTCTGTTCTTTCAAATTTTCTAAGCTCAGTGTACATTTTTTTTTCTTGTATTTTGACTTCAGTTATCAAAGTTGATCATATGAATATGGGTGAACCTTTTTGAAATATTCAAGTACGGATGTGCATATATACACATGTTCTCAAATACATAAAGACGTCGTACATGTATAAACAAATGAAGCATTTTAGTTTAGAGTCCTGATATGTTGGATTTCAGAAGAAATATCCAAGATATTTCTACCTGATCTAATCCTTTTTTACAAAGGGAACAGCAGGATATGATTTTTTTTAGCCATTGATCCACATATTTTATGATTTTAGAAATTTCTCGGTTGGCTAGCTAGTTGCTAAAATGTAGTGACAAAAAATTATGTTATCAATCTATGACTAATTAATTATAAGAAAAAGGGATCTTTTTTTTTAATTTCATTGTTATGTTATAAATTAAGTTAGTGAAAATTCTATATTCCTCATTAAATCTTACTTTTTAGTAATACTATTAAATAAATAAATAAAGGTTTTAAATCTTATTAGCACGGGCGGAGGCCACTTTCTTTATATTATGTAATTTTCAAGTTAAACAAGGAATAAAAAAACACGGTCAACTTATTAAAAAAATATTAAAGAGAAAAATAAATTTTATTTACTCATAGAGAATATGGTACAATGATTTGATTTTTTATTATTTTTAAAATATTAAATGATAACATATTTAATTGTGTATATATGAAAGTCTAAAAAATAACAATGTTTCTACTGTGCTGAAGTCAGTTTTGTGAAGAGAAGCACTGATGGGTTTGAGTATAGTATAAAATCGAACGAAAATCAAACAAATAGAAGTCAGTTTTTGTCGGTTGGATTAGTTTGGTTTGAACAGTTTTTAGAAATCCATGCATCTCCACCAGAATTACATTTGCATTCATAAAAATCTCAAGAAAGATTGTTGCTTAAGCATGAAATTACAACTAACTGAGATAGAAAGAGATAAAGAGATTTTATTTACTTCAAACATTAATGCGGGAAGAGGCAACGACGATCATCACTGTAACCACTTTCAGGGCTGTTTTCGTCTTTCGATATAAAAATTTTCTGGAGGGAAGGCGCACCAAAATTCTTCGCTCAAGGTAATTGCTGGGATTCGAATTAGGAACCTAGTGGAATTCTATGACTTTTCTTCTTTCTCCTTGAGGCTATATATGGAAGGTCTTTGGTGCTTCTGGTTTTGGTATTACAGATCTTTCTCTTTTCTTGTTTTTGTATATATGGTTCTTGCAATATGTGTCGGCCTATTTTTCTTTGTTCCTATTCATTTTATGCTCTTTTTTTCTTGTTTTTGTATATATAGTTCAAATGGGATAAAAAGGTTAGGTTCATATAGCTTTCCAAATAGTGGCATAGCAAAGGCCGAATTGTGGGCAATCCTCACAGCACTAAGCCTAGCCTGGGACTTGGGCATCAGAGATTTGGAGATTGAATCGGACTCTGCTGCTGTAGTAGATCTTTGCAAGAGCGGCTGCACCAATACCCATCCTTGTGCAGGTTTGATAGCGTACATCAACTGCTTTCTCGACAAGATTTGGAGAGTGAAGATAACTTATATTTTTTGAGAGGCTAACAAGGCAGCGGAGTGGATGACCCACAAGGCATACAGGCATCACCCTGGAGTTCAGACTTTCGAGACTCCTCCGAATGGATTAAGCTCACTGCTTTTGGACGACCTGAAGGGTAGGACTACTCTCAAGCTGTGTCTCATCTCATGTAGTCCATTGGACTCCTTTTGTTATACCAAACAAAAAAAAAAGATAGCTTTCCGAAGAGTGCTGTTTCCGTTGCACATTGTGCCGGTTTGGAGCAGCGACGCCTCGTCGTTTCCCAGAATATGCTGCTTCGGATGTCGGATTCTTTTTTTTGGACTTGGGGAAGCAGGATTCGTGTTTGCAGAGTGCTGTATCGGCCATTGGATCCCTAGATCCTAGTGTTTCTCTAACTATTGGCCTTTTGTTTGAACATTGATTCTACTGCACTTGTCTTAACAATTTTATTCGAATTAAATTAAAGTGTTTATTTTTCTTCCTTTTATCTCTTTTTAAAATAGAATTTATCAAAAATACTTGCAAATAAATTAATTCAAAATAACTATGTGAATAGATTCATAAAATTTAATTTAAATTTTAATATTTTTTAACATATTTTTTTAAGAAAAATAACATTTTGTCAACAATGATATATTCTTACAATTACACATTTTTTATGATCTTTAAATCAATATAATATCCCCTCTCATGTTTATTTCCGTTGCAAAGTCCACCCTGTCATCAAAATTTTCAACTAAATCTAACTATTGATTATTTTTTTTAGTATGAAATTATTATTTTATCCTGTAAACATTGCTTCTACTTTTTCATATCAAAAAATCCTTGCCGAAATTTTGGCAATATATAATGTCAAGTCCAAGTTCAAAGTAGACAGCTTCATTTGACCTTCTTTGTCTCAAACATCAGCGTCTTTTCCAGGCATAGATCATGGAAGCCTTAACGTCATCATCTGTCTCCTCCCTCTCTTCTTCATCGAAGAAGGATGAGTTTTATTTACAAATAAAAAAATATATTTTAATAATTTAAAAATTAAAAAGAACTTATAATTACAAACAAATTAATGATAGTAACAAATTACTGTTTCCCTAAAAATTAATAATAAAAGATAAAGTATTACTTAACTAATTTGGTATACTATTTTTTATTCTTTATTTACTTTTTTGAACCTGTTGCATTAAAATTAAGATTGACGCACCTTAAATATCACTACTACTTTATAGTATCTTTAAATGGTTCTATGGTGCCACTTGTGGCACCAATACCACACCCAAGTGGCCCTATCTTAATCATTCAATTGAAAGGTTGAGTTTTTTTGTTTTTTTGTTTTCCATACATATATTTTATTTTTTCAAACAAATCAAGATATTTAAACAAAAAAAATATTTTAAGGTTAAAAAGCCTCCACCTTAATTTATAAAGTTAAGTTTTTTCATAACTAACACTCAAATCTAAAATTCTATTTGATTTATTTGTTTTTTATTTTTTATTTTATTAAAGGTAGAATTTGAAAATAAAAAATATGATTGAAAATGTATCTTTAGAGTTTTAAAACATAATGTTTTTGAAAAAAATTCTTAAAATAAAATGAAAATAGAAATTATTTAAAAGATGTTTTTAGTATCTATAAAAAATAGCCGATGACATTTTTATATTTTTAAAAGTGAAGTTATCATAATTATTAAACAAAGATTATAATTATAGCCATGTCAATTATTTTTTTAAAAAATATATGAATAAAATTTTTATGAACAAAATAAATATCCTTTTTAAATAATAGAAACTTATAAATAAAAATATATTTTAAAAATAAAAAATGAAAATTAAGAATATATTTACAAAGCAATATGCATATTTAAGAGGGTGATTGATTCAATGGAGCGAAAAAGAAAAGAATTTTATTTTAAAATTTTATTTTAATTAAAAATAAAACTATTTTAAAATCATTTTTTTATTAAAAAAATTTTAAAATTATTTTTTTATTCATTATATTTTTTAGATATTAAAATAATTAACTGATGATATTTTTTTATATTCTATTTTCTCTCCTCTCTAAATCTCTTTACTTTTTGAGGGAAAATTTTTTTGGAGAGATTCCCTCCTTTCTAAATTATTTAATCAAATAGAATAATTTTAAAATATTTCCTTTCATTCCCTCCAAATTTCTCAAATCAAACATTATGTAAATATATTAAAGAGAAAGAATTTTGTAATATAAGGAGGCAATATTTTCTTTATTGTTCAATACAGAAATTGCTCATCTCCCAATTAAAAGGAAAAAAAAAACATTTACAAGCAACTCACTATACTGCAAAGTAAATTTTTTTCTTTTTTTTTGGGTAATTGATTACCCCTGGGAGCCAAGATTGAGCTCCAAAACGGTACAATTTAAATATAATTTTGGTTTCTGGCAAGCTCTTCTATACATGCACAAGCTCACTCAAGCAACCAATATAAAGTCAATCAGACAGAGCAAAGAGAGGAAAAAAATTCTAATATTTCTACTTGTCTAATTCTTGTTTACAAAGAGGGCAGCAGGATATGATTCTTAGCCATTGATCCACGCATTTTAGGTGAAACATATGGGAACATGGCAATTGCCTCACTTCTTCTTTCTCTTTGTACTTTGCTAAGCAAATGCAGCATTCCTGTCCAACGCCGCCAGAAAACAGAGCAAATTCAACAGTTTTAATTTTGTTTTTCTAGTTATAATTGCAAGCAAACAGAATTGCGATGGAGGTGGAGGAAAACAGGTAATAGAAGCAAAGACTGAAATTGGCACTTACGGGATCTTCCCGGGCTTCGGAATCATTGCAAAGCTCTGACTTGGAAGGAACTTGTTTATATCTCCAACTGGGTAACAGTGAAATTTGGTCATCGGATGCTCCTCTGTCGGTGGACCCCATGTTCATGTTGTATCCTAGGAGGGTGCTAAGAAGTGGCACAAAGCAGCACAGAAGCAGAAACAGAAGGAAGGGGAAAGAGTAGACCAAGGCATTCCAAGCAAGCAGGGAGATGCAGAGCACGTGGAGTTTTGGAGATCCGTGGAATGACCCGAAACGAGAGTCAAAAACCCACACATTGCCCATCACAAACCATATGGCGAAGAAAAGCTCCAGTGAAGTACGACATTTATTCATCAAATGGGAGCTCCTGCGTTGGTGCAAACCCAAAGAAATTGCTTGGTTAAGAACTTGGCTGATTATAATGGCTGAGAAATACACATAACACAATGCAAATCTTTTTTTATTAATATTTTCAGTACAATCCCAACTTGGCATTTTTAAGTAAATTAATAATTTAATTTTTAAATTCGTGTGTCTACTTAATTTTAATTTAAAATTTTAATTAAATTTAATTAAAAAAATTATTTTATATAAATTAAATCAAGTTAGTCAAATTTATATAGATAATTTTTAAAAAAATTTAAACAGATAGATCAAATATATTTTTAATTTTTTTCTAAAATCTGATTCAATATTACTTAAATTTTTTAAATAATTTAAAATTTCAATTCAAATAATAATTTTTAAACTCAAATATTAATCAATCAATCATGATGAATAACCTAATTTAATATTCACCCTTAATGAATTCTGTCAGAAGTGTTTTAGTAGAAGAAATTTTTTTAAATTTATAAAAAATTAAATTTTTATGTTTAGTTTTTAAATTTTAAAATAAGATTTTCACGAAATATAAATTTATAAGAATAATTTTTTAACAGAATTTTCACTAAATAATTTTTAAGTAAGGAATGAAAATCTAAATTTTTTATGCTATAAATTTTTTTTAAATATAAAAAAAAAATATTTTATATTTTATCACTTTCTTTTTTATATCATTTTTACTCATCTTTCTTTTTTATTTATCTCTCTTATATTTCTCTTTCTCTTATTATCTTTCTCATAATATTTTTTTTTTATTATTTTTTCTTTCATCTCTGTACTCATTTTCTCATTTACACCTTAATATAAATAAGAATAATTTTAAAAAAAAAATACTACGATTTTTAAAAAAAATTTATTATAATCAAATGTAATAATAAATTTTTTTTAAATAAATATTTAAAATCAATCAAACACATTTTATATATTTTTAATAATTATTATTTTTTTTAAATATATTTTTTAAGAAACATAATTTTTATAAATAAAAAATCTCATCGCATATCAAATGTTCTATTAAGTGTTTATGTTAATATATATTCAAAAATTAATATATAATAATAAATTAAAAAAATTAATAATTTAAATTTTATTTATTTATTTTAAAAAATTTAGTGAGTAAAATTTAATAGAACTATAAATTCAAAAGTGAACTTATTAATTTAGGATTTAGTAAATTGATATAATTTTTACACGTAGTTAACTTTGATCTCCGAGTTCCTGTTAGTATCGAAAAAATCATTGCTAAAAATTGAAATAATCGAAAGGAATGAAAAAGTTGGAGTTCGAAGGATACCTAGTTTGTTCATTGCCTCTCTGGTATTCCATGTCAGAAAGGCCGAGATTCTCTCTTTGAATCAGATAAAGCTGACGGTATCGCCCATAAAGCAGAAGCAAATTAAGCACACAACCAGCGTCATAACCACAAACCCAAACCCTCATAGGCCAAACAGGTCTCTCCCTCTGAGAAATGGCCAGAGTGAAAGTCGTGATTGTTATCTGAACCATCAAAGCAACGAACTCCAGCATCATCCAAGTGCTGGAATTGAAAGGGTTGGACCCAGGATCTGATCTTGACCCATTTTGGTAATGGAAAACTCTTCTCAAGAACCCAAACCATCTCGCTCTGGAAATTCTCATTGCCACCCGAACCAAAAATGAATTTGGCAGCAAAGCACGAGGAGAAGACCTAGTTCTGGCACTACCCATTTGATCATCTTCTTCTTCTTCTTCTTCTTCTGCTTCTGCTGCTGCAGAATTTGCAGAGAATGACACCATTCGGCTTGAATTGCACAGAGACTCTGAGGGAAAGAGGTACTGGGAATTCATTGGAAATAGCTCGAAAATTCTCAGAACATGAACAGAGGATGATAACAACCCTCTTGTGCTTATGTTATTAGAATGAGTCCAAAGTCGAAAATTGTATATTCAAGGGGCGGAGTCTTCGATGGAATTAAAAATTGCGGAGAACCCAACTTTTCAAAGTCTTGTAATATAAAATACCGTCTGGATGTGGAAGGAAAATGAGCAGAAGATACAGAACTAACTTTGCATGTTCTTGAGAGGTCAAATTCCCAGATAAATGGCACCAGCTACAATATTTTAGAAACCCACAAAAATTAGGAACTTTTCTGTGTCGTCTTCTCTCAGAAACCAAGCTTCAAAAAGACGAAACTTTCAGCAACAAAAAACTGAACAGAAAGATTCAGAGGGTGATGGATTCTAGTCGGGTTTCTTGGATTGAGGTGAATATGAAAAGGAGAAGAGATGGAAGGGAAGTGTATATAGAGAAGGATGGGGAAAGAGGAGCAGGGGAAGAAGGGTATGAAGGGTGTGTCAGGAAGGTGAAGTTGGGTTTTAGATTGTGACCAAGAATCAACTGCCGAGCTTTGCTTTGAGTCCAAGAGAATCAGAAGGTTTGGAGAAAGTTAACCGTTGGCCAACTTCCTCAGGCTTTGTATGTATTTTTTATGAAGTAAGCGAAACTGAGAAAGCAACCTGTTCTACAATTTTCAGAATTTTTCCGCCTTTCTCTATTTCTTCCTTTATAGAAAATTACGACAAACGCAAAGTTTTTTTTTTTTTTTTGTTGAAATTAAAGCAAATTTGATCTCATTTTGATTCAATTGGATGAGAGTTGAACTGATTATCTTGTTTCTTGAAAACATAAAAAAAAAAAAATTATTCTAATATTTTTTTTATTAAATTTACGGTACTTATTTTTTTTTTAACATAGTGGAAAGGCTAGTTGTTAATATTAAAATGAGTCAATTACATTTTTTAAAAATTTGATAAAATTATAGTTGATTTTTATTTTATTTTAAAAAAACAATTTTACTCTTTAATAAAAAAATTAATATTTTTTATATTCACAACGCAGAACAAATTTATTTAACTTATTAGAAAATTAACAACTTTACTATAGTCAATAAAAAAATTATAATAATTTTTGCTCAAAATTTAAATTGATAAATATCTACGTGAAATTAAAGAGACTTATAATATAATATAGTATTTAGTTTTTGCAAAACATCTTTTGTTTACTTTAATATACATTTATTTTTTTTTCTACCAATTTTATTTTTTGTCTAGTAAAGATACGTAGAAGTTAGGTAGTTTATTGAAAGGTTTTTCACAAACTTAAATTAGTACATTAAACGGATGAAAAATCTACCTTTAAGGATAGTATGGACAAAAAGATATTTTCAAATTTGAGAAAATAACCCAAAGAGAGTATCTACAATATAATTTAAGAAGGAAAATTTTGCCACTGGTTACTTGCAAACATGCCTGGGAGGTGTGGCCTAGCAAAGAAGTGGTCTAGCAGAATTCATGGATACATATGCGAATCAAAGTCGATAGAGCAAGAATGAGATATTAGATTCAATGTATTTAGTTATCTAATCATCTATTGATTAATTTTTTAGATATTATAGTATCATTTTTATTGTGCACTTGAGTTATTTTTATTTTTATTAAAAAATATAATTTTAAAATTTAAGAAACAAATTATTATTTTAAAAATAAAAGAAGAACTGGGTATAATTTAACTAAATCTAAAATAAAATTAATGTAATTTATCTTACTAAAATTATTTGAATCTTATTCTAAATCACAAAACTTCTATTGAAATTTTTTATTGTTAAGCGGGTCTCACGTTGGACACTTAGAATAATTATTTAATACATTCTATAGTAGTAAAAAAGAGAAGAAAACTGATTCGAATTGTGGCGGGTACAAGTTGAATTAAAGATTATATGGTGGACAATCTTCGAGCTGCAAGTTTGTATGGCAATGGAGGAGTATGGCCTTCTCTGTGTGTCCAAGATTAATGATTGCTACATTTTGCATATTAGCCACACCGTTTATTCTGTGGGGTAAGCTGGCTAATTGGATTCACGCCTACTAGTCCTTTTTTTTTTAGCTAATAGTTTTTAAAAGAATGAATTTTTTTAAATATTAATTTTAAAATCTGAATTTAAGTACTCAAAATAAATATTATATTTCATTGATAATTATGCCAACTTAAGTTTTTTAACTAATAATTTTATAAATTGTATTCTTTTTCTAACTCAATTGGCTAAATTTTGTAGTCTATATGGATAATACATTTTTGCCTAAAATAATAATTCTATTTTTTTTTTATCAATAATAAGTTGGATATAGATGGGCTTGCTTTAATCGTAATAATTGGGCAATAACTATGAGATAAAGCAAGCTGAAAATAGGTCAACATCCTTTAATTAATGTGAGAGAAAAAAAATAGGCCTACTTGAAAGGATATCAAATTATGACTTATTTTCTAAGCAATTATGCGAGGACACTGAAATAAAAGGGGGAAAATATTATATTGTCATCAAGCTTAATTTTTTTTTTAACCCGCGTTTTATGTTTGGTTACAACAATTTCAAATCGAATGTGATGTGAATTTAAAAATAAGGTCCAAAAAGAAAAAATTGACGTGTAAGAGTCATTCTCATGCATTGTTTAATCCATTGATGATGGAACGTAAGCAAACTTCAAATTGCTTCTTCTTCCAGCTTATATTATTTTTTAAAAAATATTTTCATTAGTAAATGATGTCAAATTGACATTGCTTATATTTGACACTTTTTTAATCAAATTTTGTTTAATTATTCAATTTGACTAAATAATATTCGAATTAAAAAATTAATATTAAAATTCAATCAAATTTTTACATTATTTAAAAATTTTAAATTATATTGGTTTGTTGTGTTTGGTTGAATCAAGTTTATGAAAATTCTTTAAAAAATTACATCATATCTACATGAATTAGTTCAAATTTATTTTATAAATTCACTAGTGTAAATTTATCAACATGATTTAATCTATCAAAACTAAATTTTTTAAAACAAATTTAGATAAGTTTAGTCAAATTAATTAGATTATCCTCACTACTATTATGACACATGATACAATTTATTGAGAAACAAGTTTTAAAACACTAAAGTCCGGTTTGGTTAATAGATTTAAGGGCACGAAATGAAAATGGAATAGAATAAAAATTTTATTCTTTAATTTAGTTGCTAGAAATGAAGAAAAAGATAAGCTCTACGAAATGTTGATTATCTCTTATAAGGTAATTTAAATTATCTCTCAAATCAAGTGAAAAGTGAATAGTGTGAGAGAAAAAAAAAATTAAAAAAAAAAAATATATTTTATTATTTTATTTATTTATAAAAATTTTTATAATTTAAAAAAATATTTAAATTAAAATTTTTAATATTGTTTAACAAAATTTAATTCAAATTTTTATATTAATAATAATTTATTTTATTTTTTATTTATAATATTTAAAATAATTTTGTAAATTAAAATAATATTATTATAATAATTTTATTTTTTTAATAATATTTTTGTCTTTTTTACAGTTTTTATTTAATTTCATTCCATTTTATTCTCAATTCTCATTCTTATTTTTTGCGTTGCCACCAACCAAACGAGGCTTAAGAGTATGTTTGATAAAATAAATTAATTAATTTATAATTTATTTAATTAAATTATAAATTTATTTAATCAAATTAAAAATATTTAATAATTTATAAATTTTAAATTAATTTATAAATTATTTTTACTGAACAAAATCTAACTCTAAATTAAAAAAAAATCATAATTACAAATTTTTAACGTTAAATAACTTTAAATTTATACAACATAAGTGAGTGAGAAATTTTTATCAAACTTTTTATTTTGTTAAATGAGACAGTCCATGTCAATAATATGAAAACAAATTAAACTTGGAAAATTGACTTCACAACCATAAGATGGGGAAATCATGGAATTAAAAAACAAATGCTTAATTTGAAGAGTATGTTACTTGCATTGCTGAAATTGGATTAGCAACTTCGGGCTACCCACTAGCAAATGGCAAAGTGTTGCTTAAATACCCAAATTCCAAAACCAAAGCCAATGATTAAGGAACGAAGGTTTAAAGCTATTGCAACGTATTTGACTCAGACTTAAACCATATTTTAGGTGGTGATTCCATGCAATGTGTTAATACTGACATCTCTTACAAAAGAAGGCTTTCCCTTCCAGAAATGGATGGGAATGAAAGTTTTTCTAATCCCAGTCTTTATTTATTTATGATAAAGAAAAATTAAAAGTATTTACAATTAATCATTTATATGTCTTTCATTATTATTTATTAAGAGTTAGTATAATTTAATTAACTTGATTAAATTTATAAAAATTCAATAAAAAATATATATTTTAGATATATTAAATTGGAGTGACAAATTTATTATGTTAATTTTTTAAAATAATTTGGACATATTAACGGTAATTTATTTTAATTTCTTAATTTAAATATTATTTAATTCAATTAAATAATTGGACCACTTATACCGAAACCGATCCTATCTTGCGACAGCACTACCTTTGATAAACAATTTATAAAATAAAGTATATTAATTTATTAACCAATTGTTTAATACTTAAAACTAATGTATTAATATTTAATCTAATTAATAATTTTTTATAATTATTGAAAGAATATAGATGTAAATTTTAATATTTAATATTTTATTTTGAAATTACAGAAGAAGCCTAAAACATTGTAAAAAAAATTAACGTCATAATTTTTAAATCAATAACGTATTGGTATATTAATTATGTATTATTATTTATTAACGTATTAAATTTTTTTTCTATTTATGCCAATTCTAGCTATGTATTTATGCAAAAAAAAAAAAAAAAAAATACTATTACTACAAATTTGTGAAATTACTGTAAAGTATTCCGTATAAGATCGTCGACACCGTTTTGCCTTTATATCCGAGCCTCTCTGTCTGCGATTGTATGATCAACGTTTTTCGCTTCGGAGGACGTCGGAACTTTGTCAGTGTTGGAATTGAAGTAGGAAGGGCTTGTGAAGGTAAATAGCGAAATTCATTCTGTAGTTCCTGATTTGTCTTCTTCTTCGTCTTCAATCGTTTTTGTTGTTGCTTCTTTAGGGTTTTTATTTGATTTCCTTAACTACTTTATCTTTTCTTTAACCATGTTCAAAATCCGGAAGTGATGAATTTTTAAATAGCGTAGAAAGTGAACGAGGGGAATGGAAACGAATTTGTAGGTTGGCGTAGAATTTACAGTTTTTATGATTTCATCGCGTTAGTTCAAATGCGAACCATCAGGCTTTATTCGAGGAATATCCATTTGGAAATGAAAGACGAATGTTAAATTAAAGTAAAGAATGTTGCTACGACCTCAGAGACCCCAACGTTAAATTGAAGTTAAGGGTGTATGCCTTAATATTGAAGTTTTGATATCGATATTCAACGGATAATAGTTTATAGCATCTAATCACTTTTACTAACATTATTTTAACATGATTATGAGTATTTTTTTTCTATGATTTTGAGCAATTTACTAATGGAATGAATTGTAATATGGGGTGAATTTAATGATAACCGGGAGCATGTCTGTCCTTGATAGGCCGCAATGTTGTGAATTGGGCTTTTTGAAAGTGTTTCTCTCATTCTCTATCTCTTGGTAGTACAGGGCTAGTTAGAAGCAATGACAACCGCTGCTCGACCCACATGGGCACCAGCTAAAGGTGGCAATGAACAAGGTGGTACTCGAATTTTCGGTCCATCACAGAAGTATTCATCTAGGGACCTTGCATCTCATACCTCTTTAAAGCCAAGGTAAATATGCAATCCGTTGTTGTTGCTCAGTAACTTGTGTCCATTTTTCATTTCTTTCCCTTTCTTTTAGTATTTATTACCTGTTTGTGTTTCCTGGTCTGTTAAAACGTGTTATATAATCAGTGTTTTACATTTTATGTGGAGTATGACAGAACATGAACTTTAGAGAGCACATCATATTCATTGAAGTCTAATATTAATTATATACATGAGATGAAGTTAGTTACAGACTTACAGTTTATTCACATGAGATAACCATGTGTTTCTGATGAAATGTGATTTCTATTGGAGATTGGACTTAGCCTGTCAGACATATTTCTTTAAGTTGTACCTCTTGTTGGTTACTTGAGTGTACTTCACATTATTGATGGTTGAAGTGTCGTCAGATGAGGAAGCCATTGCAAGTGATCTGTGAAGTTACTGCTATGATTTAGGGTGCATTAGTAAAAATCTGGCGATTGTTATTTTCTCCAACCTGTGGGATGGGGTAATGGGGTTGCATCTATATGTATGGTTCACGACTTGACATCTTTAATGGGTTTTTTCATTTGTTGGTGTATACAAGTTTGAAGTCCTTTACTTTTTCTCTCTTTGCCTCTGTTAGTTCTTAAGATTTGAGACTTGCTATACTGTATATGTGTTTGATGTAGCATGGCATCTCTTTGATATACAGTTAGGCTATCATTTGCTGATGCCAGTGTACATTTTTTTCCCTTCCCTGATAAACGTATGTGTATTTACTAGGAAGGAAGGGCAGGACACTCAGGAGGAACTGCAGAGAAGGAACCTCCGTGATGAGCTTGAGGATCGCGAGCGCAGGCATTTTTCATCAAAAAATAAGTCTTATAATGGTAAATCATATAACCTAAGTAGTGCTGTAAATTTTTGTGATTTGCGTCCACTATTCTGCTATTTCATGCTATTTTAATTGTATCCTATGTTGTTATAGATGACAGGGATCGTGGAAAGGGAAGCCATCTCCTATTGGAAGGTATTTACTCACTCTCATTATAAAGTCAATCTTAGAGGCTCTTGTAATATATATAGTCATCTAACTCGATCAGTCTTAATTTCCATAGGGACAAAGAGGGAGACTGAAGATCGCATTGTTCCACGTAGTGTTGATGCAGATGATTCTGATGTGGAAGTCAAAAGTGACAATGAGAGGTTGATAACTTAGCAAGCATAGACAATATGCAAAAACATTATTGATTGTTCTTATTCATTTTATTATCATAGGCATTTTATGGTGCATCGTGAAGCTTGCTTATTTATGTGGTGCAACTTGTACGTGCTTGTGTATGGCACAGTGATTGTGACTTCCTTGCATGTTTGTGATTGGATTAAATTGAACTTCTGGAGGGTTGAGTCAATCTTCTGAATTTCCTTAGAGCTTGAATTAAAGTTCTGGCAGTCATTGATAAGTTCAAGTTGTCATCAAGCATATGTAAGTTAGGCTTTGAATAAACTAAAAGGTTATATTTAAGTATGTACAAAGAAAATATTATCTAAATAAAGTTTTCCAAATTATTAAAAAGGGCGGCCCAGTGCACGAGGCTCTCACCTGGTGGGGTCTGGGAAAGGGAAGATGTACGCAGCCTTACCCCCGCAAGCGGAGAGGCTGTTTCCAGGAATCGAACCCGTGACCTCCAGGTCACAAGGCAGCAACCTTTCCAAATTATTAAGTCTTTTTATTTTTGCCATTAAGCATATTGACTCTTTAAATATATGTAAATCAGCATTCAGTATATATGTCGTACATTCAAATGTATGTGACAATCCATAACTATGTATGAACGTATACACACAATAATTCATGTGATGTGCACAAATATATATAAACTTGTATTTCTGTATGCAATTATAATGTATGCATGTCTAAAGGCGCTTGGCTTGCAGACTCTGATTCAAATAGCTCAATGTTTGAATGGGGAATTAAATCTAACTTTATTCCAACTGTGATCAAAATAGTTGCAAGACTGTAACAAATTTAAGTTTAACCTCAATAGCGTTATAAGAGTTTGCTTAAGTTGAAACTCTTTTTTCTTTTTTTTGGCCAGTGAAGGGGGAGAATACCCATTTCATTTCCTATAACTAGAACTACCAGTTTTCCACATCTTCTTCTTGTGCTCTGCTATAGGTCACCAAATATTTTTTCTTCAACTCTTGTTCTTTTTCAGGTTATTAATATATTAGTTCCCGTGTCTTTGATCATTTTAGTTCTTGGTGAATTGAATCACTTAGGTTGATTTATGGATTATAGACAAGACACTGCACTTGTTGCCACTTGGTTCAGTCTCCATGCTGTTTGGATTCTTTTTGTCAGTTAATTTGTTTCTTTCCATTCTTTGGTTGTGTCTGAATCTGAATTTTGATTAATATAATGGCTATCATGTTAACTGGGTCCAATGAGATCATGTCTGGAATTAATTATGATCTTTATGGATTAAAAAGCTTCCTTCATGATAAATTGATAATACTGTGGAATAATATGTGTTTCTTATGAAGTAATCATTGATTTATTTCTGACTCTGCTTTGTTTATAGTAGTTATTAAACTGTCTTATATTGTACGTGCACACCAATAATATTTATTAAACCATCTTTATGCAGTGATGATGATGAGGATGAGGATGATGAAGATGATACAGAAGCTTTGTTGGCGGAGCTTGAACAAATAAAGAAGGAAAGGGCAGAGGAAAAGTTTCGGAAGGTGAACTTATTCATTCTTTTGATTTATTTTAGCTTATATTAACCATGTTGTTGAAGGTCTTGGTATATGCTTGTCCCTACCCTAGTTACAGGAAATATTAGAGAGAATTTATTCTAATTATGCTATGCATCAACTTCATTCTATCTATTATCCATTTGCTTCTTTCATATGGGAGAGTGGGGACTGGAAGCAAGTGCCATTTTTTTTCCCTGCAGTCCATCGACTTACTATTGAGTTCATCACAAAAATGATGGGGTCTCTAGCTGTCCGGTTCTGGAATGTTTTCATCTTGGTTTTGCTAATTATTAATAAATGTTTATTATGCTTGTGCAGGAACGACAACAGCGAGAGGAAGAACTCAAAGTAAAGGAAGCAGAACTTCTTCGTGGGAACCCATTGCTAAATAACCCGACATCATTCAATGTGAAAAGAAGGTATAAATTGGCAAATTTTGCTCCTTGCTAGTTACAAATCAAACAAATCTGTGGATTTTTTTTTTTTTGGGTTCTGTCATAACAGGGGCATTACTTTGTGTTCTCTCTTTAATTGGTTTAGGTGGGATGATGATGTGGTGTTCAAGAACCAAGCTCGTGGTGAAACCAAGGCATCCAAGCGGTTCATCAATGATACCATCAGAAATGACTTCCACCGGAAATTTCTGCAGAAATACATGAAGTAACTCCAGACAGAAGCTGAAGTATGTGCAATGTATCTATATGTATGATGGCATCTAGTCAAAGAAACTTTGTGGCTTTCCTCTGGATGTAATGTACCCACATCAACATTTATGACTGAGTTCTTGATCTATCTATTCATTTCTTTCTTAGAATGTCATCTAAAGATTACGATGTTTGGCTTACTGCTGGAATTGATCTGTAAGTGACATTGATTCCACTCCCTTGTGTCTCTTGTGCTTCTATATGAAAACTTTAGACTAGATTTATTTACACCTCACTTACACACGTACTTGCGCACGCGGTGTTTTATCGTTATGCAGAGTTAATTCCATTTTCAGGTGTCTATTAGGGCACCACTTTGAAATAGTGGCCAAAATGGTGCTTGATCGGTCCCACTTTATCAAGATTATGTTCACATCCAAAGAATTTAAGTGTCACAAGAAGAGTTGGGAAAAAAGATATTTATTTGAATGTTTGTACATTCTATCCTTCTGCTTTTATACTTTCTTCTTTTCAGAGACGAATCAATTGAGCTATACGCTCAAAATGCTTGGTTGAATCTAGTAAAATGAACTTCTAAACTACAATAGAAACATTGTTTACATAGTTCAAGACGGATTTATTAGTCTCAAATTTCATTTCAAATTTTAATTTTAAATAAATAATTATATATTTTTTGGATAGATTTTAAAAAATTATCACAGATTTGTAATGATAAATATTCAGTCTCTAAAATCTGTCTTAAAAATTAATTTTTCTTGTAGTGATCATTTTAGAAATTTATCGGTTAACCAGTTGCTAAAATCTGCCACTAATTAATAACAAAAAATGATCATTTTTTTTAAATCATTGTTATTTTATAAATTAAACTATTGAAAATTCTATATCCCTCATTAAATCATACTTAATTTTTTTAGTAATACTATTAAATAAAAAAAGGTTTTAAATCTTATTAGAAGGGATGCGAGGCCACTTTCTTTATATTATCAAGTGTTTGTGCCAAAAGAAAAATAACCTGGTTTACTACGTTTTTTAAATAAAATTATCTAAAAAATGTGGTAACAGATATGGAAGTGGTGTGTTAGTAGTACCTATAAACAATATAAATACTTCAGAAATAAAATAGTTTTATTCATTTATTAAAGTTGGAAAAGTAATTTGATCCTAAATCAGTTTATTTCGGTAATTCAAAGTGAATCATTCAATTTTATGAACTTAAACATTTAGTATTTTTTGTCCTTATTTAAACAAAAATAATTATAAAAATATTAGAACAATGAACATTTTTATTGTTAAAATATGTTTCACCTGTACCTTTCCAACCCCCACCTCACCTCACTTCTTGGACCACAAACATTTCTAGCA
The DNA here is from genome assembly GCA_037074535.1 of Gleditsia sinensis. NCBI lineage: Eukaryota > Viridiplantae > Streptophyta > Magnoliopsida > Fabales > Fabaceae > Gleditsia > Gleditsia sinensis. The sequence continues at coordinate 1,964,189 of CM073470.1, read as the reverse complement.
CCCTAGGGTTTATTCGGTTTGTTTGGTATAATCGTTTTAAATTTTTATTTTTATTTCAAAAAATAAATGACTACAAAAATGTGTATGATTAATATTTTCTGTGATCATTTTAAAAAAATAAAAATATAATTATATAATTAAAATAATAATAAAAACCTAAATAAAATAAAAATAAAAATTATTTTTAATATTATAATACATTATAATAATTATATTTTTATAATTATTTCGAATTCATTACAATATATATTAACAATATTTTATTATTTATATAATTAAAAAATAATAAAAATAAAATAAAAACACAATTATATAATTAAAAAAATAATAAAAATAATAAAAAATACAATCAAAACACATTTAAATAAATATAAAAATAAAAAATATAAAAATACTTTTAAAAAATAAAAACAAAATACTTTTACAAACTAAACATAAATACGGTGTTTTCAGGCTAAAACTTATGGCGGCTCTAACTGTTGCTTTAACTACTCTCTGTGTGGATGCTTTTATTTTGGCTAATGTGATGATCTCTGTTGCAACTCTTTGTCTTTGTTGATGTTCCGGTCCTGTGTTGATATGAAGCTATGATACAGTTGTTTGCTTCATCCACCCTATTTAATGGTGCCAAAATAGGGAGAAGGATATATTTGTGAGCTACAAAATAGCTTGTTGTATATACTTGCTTGCTTGCTTCTATTTCTTGGGATAGTGTTTGAGCTTCGTGTTTTTTGGTACAACGATAAAAAAAATAATCCTTAGAGAAATTATCAATGTACAGAGAAAATATTTAATGACACTAAAATGAGGTGTAAGAAAATCAAAGAACAAGTCCTATTTATCAATTCAAATAATCTAATCAATGATAGAGATAAATATACAATTTTGAACAAATCACTAGAGGCAAACTCTACAAACAGAATGGCAAAGAACAACGCATGCAGCTGCAGCAACCCCCAACTACATAGAAATATTGTTGTGGAAACAGGCAGAGAGCCTTAGCTTGCTTTTTGCTTGGTCCTGTCCTTTGGTTCCTCCAAAACAAATTCAGCATACAAATCCTTCAGAGCAATCATAACTGTAGTTATAAGTGGCCCCATGATAGCCCCCTGCATAATGCATATCCAGACTCCTTAAGTCAACAAGAAAAGTGCAACTATACAAGGTTCACAGCTGATTGACTGAACCAAACATTACCAAAAGCAATTAGAACTTGAAACTAATATTCCACATGGGAAATCTCAGGCTGAAATTGTAGTGCGTGTTTTGGCCGTGTTGCAATATGTTATTTTGAAAATCGCATTTTAAAAGTATAGTAGCATACAAGCAGTTTACGTTTGGCCAAATCTTTCAACAACGCCTATGGCAATATTTTTTATAATTGAGTTAATATTTGTAATTTTATTATTTGAGTAGGGGTATTTATGTAAAATAATAATAATAATTTCTGCTTCAGATTCTGCTCAATAAGAGAAACTCCAATTCCTTGCTTCTCTCCTACAGTTGACAGATTCTGCAACTATGTAAAAGTGATATTTTGTGTTGGCCTGACACTGACAAAATGAGTTAAAAAAAAACAGTTTTTTTCACTTCCACAAGGCAGCCAAATAGGCATTTAGTAAGTAAACTATTGTCTATTTGGCTTATTTCCAACCCTGAAAACAAAAAACAAAACAAACCTCAAAAGATTGAGAGATGCATATTTCTTAATTTTGACCAGGTACATAAGCAATTCATAGGCTCCTATATGTCTGAGCACATCATTTACAAATGCAGACAACTTATGTCTAGTTTAGAGAAGACCACAGCAAACTTATAGCCAAACTTCAGAAATAAAACACTAAAGAAAGTGACTTATATCGAGTTATGCAGTTTACGTCTTTAATTGTATAAGAAATACTTGAATTACAAAGATTTGTTATATGTTGTAACACTGTGGGACAAAAGACTCACTCAACACTTTAAGATTCATCCGAAGGATCAGACAGAGAGACTATGGAAAACAAATTTATTGATAGAAATATCAAAAAATGAAATCATGGAGGATAAAAATTTACCTCTAGAGCAGATGAGAACAATGTCATTCCCCCAATGATGCTAAGACCAGTAAGATATGCACTATAACCTGGCACATCTTCCAGAATTTCAGACGCACCATAATCCATGAGGAAAAGGTGAATGACGGACAAGACAATGGCCACTATGTATCTTCCTTCCAGCACCAGCTGCATAGCTGCTGGAATTGTTGCAAGCCAAGATGGAAATATTGGTATCAAAGCACTGATGAAAGCAAGGACAGTTGACATGTACAAGAAATGTATTCTGTATAATCTAAATAGAAGCCAGGTGAGACATCCCTGGAAAAATGCAATCTCTGCATTGGCTAAAAGGACTCCTGAAATGGCATTATCCAGAACTTCAACACATCTGTTCCTAGATGAGTTTGACATTGGAAGCATGCAAATCACTTGCTCTGTTACTCCACCAGACTCTGAAGTGATGAGATAATACAAAACCCAGAAAAATACCATTGACTGAGATACAAAATTGAAAACCTCTGCAGCTCCGGAGATTATGGAATTCGTGATGGAGAACATGAATTTGGCACCACTGCCGAGCACAGTTTGAGATACATCCAATCCTTTAACAGCAAATTCTTTTGCCTTCACAACTAAATCCTCACGGGTGATTACAAGTTCTCTGAAAATGGTATCAAGTTCTGTATAGATATGGTTCCACTCCCGGTTTCGAAACCGGCTTTTCAAACTCAAAAGCTTTTCTGTGTACGGTGAGGGAGTCATCAGAGCATTTGAAGGTGCTGAAGAGTTAACTGGTGTAGTTATCACAAAATGCTTGATGCCAGTCACAAATTCAGTCATATTGTACTGTATTGCCAAGCCATCTATCTGATCAGACACTGTCTCATATAACTTTGTAGTGTACTTATCTACCATTCCAGGAACATCATTCTCATCCATCCACTTCTTGACACCAATTTTCTCAGCATAATTGCTCTCCTCTACATGTAGTTTCAGCGAGATTACTGCATCTTTCCCTTCAACTCCGATCTTATAAGAGAAGAATATTACACCAGCCAAAAACCCCATAATCATACCAACAATCAACCCAACTGCAACAATGGTTTTTAATCTTTTCAGTATTCCTCGAGTAAAAAAAGCACTAATTGTACTGCGCCGGAAGCTGTTTCTCCTAAAGTTAGATAATGTGGACATAGTCGAATCAACATTTTTAGTGCTAAACACAAAGCCTAATCCCAGAAGTGATAAAGATCCAAAACCCCCAAGTCTCTCATATGCAATAATGAATATCCAAAAGGACATGAGCAAACGAAGCAAAGTGGAAAACCCACTACGCTTCCGCCTCGGAGTCTCGGATTTTGATTTCCTGAGAAGAAACCTGAAGAGTACTTCGCGAATTTCAACAAGGGTACCCACAAAAACTCTAAATATGGCAACGGGAATTGCGAGCACAGTCTCTGTGAGGCCTAAATTCAAGGGTTCAGACCAAAATGCATAAAGGGTTTGCTGAATGCCTCTCAGAGGGATTGAACAGAGCACAGCCCACTGAAGGGGTCTGAGATACTCTTCCAAGAGTTTACAGACAGCGTACAATATAAATATGGCGAAGGCAAGCCCAGCGTGGGCCATGGCTATGTACAGAGCGAGGCGTACCTGGGGATCGCCCGAGAGGGTGGTTTTCCCTTCTGGGTCGCCGGCATTCGGCGGCGGCTGCGCGTTGGATTGCGGCGCCGGAGCTTGGGATTGAGAAGTTGGGGATGGTTTTCTGATAGACGCGGATCGAAACATGTCCTGCCACGCTGGAGTGCTGGAGTTTGGGTCCGAATATGGAACCAGCTCCATTTTATCGTCAGATTGAGGGCAAATGGTCCAATCCTGAGCTTATAGAAGCAGCTCAGGAAGTCTGAAGACGAAGACAGAAGACTCAGAGATGTCAGAGAAGATAGAATTGGTGTCAGAAAGGCTTTTGACTATAAAAGAGGATGATGAATAATGATTTGGAGCTTTCCTTTTCGTGGGGACCTGTAAAAATTGAGTAGCATTTAAACAAAACGAAAAACGAAATAATTTTTTTTTTTTTTTTATTCTTCTGTGCTCGATCACACTTCCTTTCATTGGGTTCGATTCTTTTTCATTTCTGGGAAAAGTTTTGCGTATTTGAAATGCCGAGAGATAACTTGGTGACCGATGAGAAGAATTAAAATGTCAACAACTGCAGTAACGCCGCTGCTTATGGTCAGTTTAAATTGGGGTTTTTACAACTCATTGTTCGCCTGTCAAAAAAACAAAGGCCACACTTTCATTTTTTGTAGCTATAATTTTTTTTAAAAAATTGTCAATAAATCATAACATTAAAGGAAAGTTGTGTTATTTATTATTTATTAAAAAGTTTGGAATGATAGGATCTTTACCTTTCTTAGCCAATGATCATTGTTCTATTAGAGCAATTTTTTTTCTTCTATATATTTTTATTAAAAAAATTAGGTGTTTTTTTATTTATGAAATACGCAGTAGTTGTCCTTCTGTTAATAAGATGTGTTTTTTTATCTTAATTATTTGAACTTAAATTTTGATGTCAACACTTAGATACTATATTGATATGACACACAAATTAATACTTTTACCATATAATTTAGAAAAAGTTGTCCTTATCTTGTCTAAAGAAGAAAGTAAATGGTAGTATTTGGAATTAAATCTGTAAAGAATTTAATTAACTTGTTATTCAATCAATTTTTTAAAAAAATTTATAGAATTTAATTTAATTTTATGGTTTGGAGTAAAAGAATTAATTATGTAGTATATACATGTGTCATATTTTTATAAGAAAATATGATCATAAATATCTAAAAAAATTGCTAATAAAATTTATCCTATGTTACAAAATTCAACTTTTGAGCAAATGTTCTTTGATAATTGGTTGCTAAAGGTTCAGTTTTTTTTTAAATTTTAAATGGAGGTACTTATTTCTTAAAAAAATTAAACTATTATAAAATATGTATATTAACACGAACATTAAATATGAATACTGTAATATGATTGCATCTAAATTTTAAAATATTTATGAATAATTTAAAATATTACATTATATATGAATGATTTTATCCTGTCTCGGAAGAAACATTATGCGGGAAAGAGACAAATTCCTTTATTGGAGTGTTATGTGACTTAGCTTGAGCATTTAAAGAGGTAAAAGTTGGAAACTTTCCCCCAAGGTTTGGAATAGAGTAAATGGAGAAGCAAGAAAGGTGATCAAAGATTGGAGACATTAATTCTTCTGCGGAGGCATAAGTAAGCGAAGAGGCGAAAGCAAAGTGCCATGGCAAGCAGAACCCAAACTTCTTTTAAGCCTCCTTTCAAGTTGACGGTGTCAAATGAAGGTGAAGTCTGAAGAGTCCGGCACCCTCCCTTGCTTTCACACTCATATAATTGGTCTCCTGAATATTGCACTTTCAGAAGCAGCCTGAACCCATAATACATGAATGACAAATACTTCAACCACCTCATGAATATCGGTATGTGCTGCATCACAAAAGTCTCTTCTGTTAGTCTTTGGAATCTTTCACGAGCAAAATGAGTCCAAAAGAATTTCACCGATTCATCAAATTATAGTTGTATCAGTGTGTTAAACTCACTCATGCATATATATTAAGTGAGTTTAATTCAGGTTTGACGTTTGATTCAATAAATTTAAATTCAACTTCAATTATTAAGTTTATATAACTTAAGATAAGATGAATTTAATTAAATGCAATACTTAAAAATCATTTTAACCTTCGAGTCAAATTTAACATAATCCAGTAATAGGTATAGTCTCAATTTGTGGAACTATTTTTCTTATGGCACCAAGGTTTGTAATTACTAGTATTAATAGGTTAAGCTAATTCGTGTATATATTGAGTTTGATTCATGTCTAACATTTAAGTCAATGAGCTTAAATTTGACCTCAACTATTAAATTTATGTAACTAGAAATAAGATAGATTTAAATCTATTACTTAAAAATCTTTAAGCTTTAAGCCAAGTTTTGTCCAAACCATAAACAAGTATAATCTCAATTTGTGGAACTAGCTTCCTTATCGCACCAAGGTTTTGTAATTATTAGTGTTAATGGATTAAACCAACTTATGGGTATATATTGAGTTTGATTCGAGTCTAATATTTGAGTCAATAAAATTAAATTCCACTTCAACTACTAAATTTATGTAACTAAGATGAATTTAAATTATGCCAAGTCCGACCCGAGCCATGAACAAGTATAGTCTGAATTTGTAAAATTGTTTTTTTATGACACGAAGGTTTTGTAATTACTAGCATAGTGATCACTAGTTCACTACTTCTTGAAGAAACATTTAAACTCTAAAAGAATGTGTGTACCTGGACGTAGTAGCCACCTGTGAGAAGGAATAGCATTAGTATCAAAGAAGCAACCATCCCTGCTCTTTGAATACTCATAACTGCAGCTCCAAATAGTTCTCCTGCCCCCTAACACAAAAACATATTCTTTAAACCTTCAAATAAATGATAACCCACCAGCCTATATAGTCCGACTATTTAAGTGAGATAATCTATATTGCTCGCTATGGGCAGAGTTACGGATATAGACATGCATGCTAGATATAGCCATTTTTTCAAGACATAACGATAATATATATACTATATAAAAGAAAAAATATTTGTAATATATGACAAGTTTTACAGCAATAAAAATAGATGATGAACTTTCTATAATATATATAATTAAATAAAATAGTAATAAGTTTCCTAATATGATTTGAAAGTTCATATAACTTAATTAAAAGTATATTATAGTAATTAATATATTATATTAAATTTGTGCATACAACAAAAATTCTCCAAATTGTATCTAAATGAAACTTTTTTAAAAAAGAATACTTCATAAATGTATTTTGGAGTATCCAAAAACTACCCGTAAAGAGTACGTACCCAATACATGTACAGCTTGAATTTAGAAATACACGTACTTCATCATAGGATATAACTTACTTGACTGGTAATAGCTATTAACAGCACAGCAAGTAATGTGAGGAAGAAACAAGTGACAGTCCTCTTGAAGCCAGCCATGAAATACAAGATAAGCATGAAGAAAGTAGGATAGAAAACATGTGCCACCATGTCACAAAGGGTGCTACATGCATAGTATACGCTTAATCTGTACATGTCTGCTTTCCTTTCTTTCACCAAGTACACCTTTTCAAATGGAAACACATAGACTGCTCCAAAAATACATGAGGATGTCCAGAATATACAGATATAGAACACTAAACCAACCTGCAGCAAAAAAGATATAGTGTGATCCATTCTAATGTAAAAAGAGATGGTGGATGGATTAGCAACCAAATCTTGTATATATGTGAATATACTGTTTATGAGCCGGACTAGGATGGGTTTGGGTCAAAGCTCCATTGAATTTTAGCCTATCATTAAAGACTAAGTTACGCCCTAAATGCATGTGTAAAGTTAATGCAAACTAGACATGGTGCATGAAACATGAACCCGAAATCAAAGCACTTATTTAGAGAATAAGGCATTAGCCATATTTCTTGAAAATATGTTAGTGCTCAGTTATTGCAATGATTCTAGAAGTCTTTTAGGAGTACTATATATATAAAAAAGTCTAAGGGTCTTCTTGTATTGCATAGTATGACAAAAAATTATCATAGAATAGAATATATGGCCCTTCAATAGACCAAAAATTTTCATTTCTAATAGATACAGGCATGTAGATACAAGCAGTCTCTACTGCTTGTCCGGACTATCACTCTTCTAAACTGTGTACTTTGATTTCAAACCAACTATAAAAAAAACAAGACCTTGGAAATTATACCTGATCTCTGAGTTGAGCCTCTGTATTGGTTGAAGATTTCCACCAAAGAAGCCCCAACAAGACTGCAACTCCAAGTGCTTGAACTAGTCTTACCTTATCAAAATAATCTTTGCATCTTGCTCTGAATGTTCTCTTAGACAGAATCATGAACTGGTCAAACCAACTCAATGTCCACTCCTTCTTAGCTTGAATGGCTATTTGAAGATTTTCTGGTGTCTTTGTTGCTCCATGATTCTCTTCTTTCTCCTTTGGCTCTAGTAAAGCTTTGTACTTAAGTTGTAGATGCTAACATAATAAAAAAAGAAACTACTATTAACAAGGAAATGAGAGAGAGCATCTGGGTAAGATTTTTAATGAATCCCTACTCTGATAACAGCTTTTGAAGGGTCAGCAGATTCTTGATATTCCAAAATATCTTCAGGAACACTAATGTCATTCACTTGCCCAGTGGCCAGATCAAGCAGGAACTCTGCAGGATTCATTGGTATTTCTGGGATGAACCTCAAGGATGAAAAGTAATTCATGGATTCTCTAGCCTTCCCATAGTAAACTGGGTAGCCTTCTGATATCAGAAGAAGCTTGTCAAACATGTGAAAGATTCTGCTGGATGGTTGATGAATTGTTGTGATTATTGTCCTTCCAGCCTATGGGTAAAATCAAAAGTAATTTGTAGCCTATGTTCAAAAAGTTGCATAAAAAGCATTCACGCGGACATGGATACAAAACGCGACACTATACGAATATTGCAATACATGAAATATGTAATTTTTAAGTGTAATTTGAAATATTAGACATGTATCAAACACAACATAAATTTGTTTTTAAAAGTTCCAATGCTTCATATAAGTAGTGGCTCATAGTTAAATTTAGCTATTCATACCTTGGCTAGTCCCTCCAGAGTGAGAAGAAGTCTGTTTGCTGAGGAGGAGTCAAGGCCTGAAGTTGGTTCATCAAGTAACAACAGTGAAGGATCCACAAGAATTTCATATCCTATGCTTGTTCTCTTCCTTTCCCCTCCTGATATGCCTTTAATAAATCCTCCACCTATTTTCGTGTGGCGACATCTATGGTTATACAAGAGATTATTTAGGAAAACAATTTTATTTCTTTCTTTCAAAGAAACATGTAGTTTGAGCTTCTTTTTTTATTTGGATTACATAAAAAGTCCATGATCTAGTAAGGGAGAGTAGAGAAAAGGTGAGGGATAGAAATTAAAAACAAAACATCAAACGTGTTTCAATTTAAAAGACGGAGACTGATGTTATGTGAACTATCAATTCATTAGTGTAGTTTGAATTTTTAATTACTATATGCCATATCAAATATTATAGGAATGATCCCATTCAAAACACACCTTTCAAGGCCTAGATCCTTGAGAGTTGCCTCCACTCTATCATATTTTTGTTGTTGGCTCATGTTAGTTGGCAGCCTCAAGTATGCAGAGAAGACTAATGTTTCTTCCACTGTTAGTTGTGGGAAAAGCACATCATCTTGTGTCACAAATCCAATTCTGCAAGGCCAAAAAGTAACAAAAAACGCACAACATCAGCAAAGTTTTTATGTTCTGCAAAATTGTCAAGCTAATAGCATGATATCAAAAACCAGTTAACCTCCTCTTGACAGCTGAATTATATCCAACGTCATTGTAAGTTATTTTTCCCTTGACATTGTCAACCAATCTTCCTCCTATGACTTTTAACAAGGTTGTCTTGCCACTTCCAGAAGGGCCCATCAGAGCAAGAATTTCACCAGGGCCAATGCTTCCTGTGATACCCTTTAGAATTTTCTTGTATCTATCTTGGTCTGCATTGACAGCGTTTTTGGAGGCTGCACGGCTATTTCTCACCTTATATTCTACATCTTCAAACTGCATATTAACTAGGAATGTCTGTCACTGAGATCAAGCTACAATAATCATGACTAAAGAAGTAGGGACAAAATAATGTTGATATTGATATTTTGACACTATTTGAAATATATCCATTCATGGGCCAGGTTGAGCCAAGATTGGGCCAAGGTCCAATAAATTTTTAGCTGTCGGCCTACACCCCATTTAGGCCTAGTGATACATGAACTTTGGGTGAATTTGAAAATTTTTATAATAGAAAATACTAAAAAAATCAATTTATGGTCAATTTAGTTTTACTTTCATAAGTTATTGTATTTTCGTCCACATAGTCATGTTCTTGGTATATTTGACTTGTTAGAAAAAAAAATTGAATTAATGACACATAATAAACAAAATGAAAGAAAATAATGTATGTATTAAAAATTATTTCAACTCAAAAATTTAAGTTATTGAATGAAATTTTATAAATAATTTTATTATGATATCTAATATGCTCTCTCACTTTAATATTCTCAGGGCTTGAAATGTAAATTTGTTTATTATATTGTGTTAATTTTTTATTATTATTTAAGAGAACGAGGATCAACAAGGATTAAAACTTTAAACTTTTGGTCATAAAATTTTTAATACTATATCCAGAATTATTTCAACTCAAAAGTTTAAATTATTAAATAAAAATTTACAAATAATTTTATTATAATTTTTAACAATATATAATATAAAATTTAAAAAGTGAATAAATTAGTGGTTTATGTTTTCAAGTCAGCTCAAGTCAACCTTAGGTCCCTTAAGTTATATTAAATTAATACTTGAAGTTAAATTTAAATACATTTGATCTAAATAATAATTTCAAACCTATGCTCACTAAATTAGGTCAAGTATAGCGTGGAGGCAGCCTAAATGAGGAACACCTCTGGTTTAAATCCAGTTTTCAATATAAATACACTTCTTGTGCTTTCTTGGTTGCATTGCATGAAGAGGCGAGGCTGTGATAAAGAAGTTGCTCTTTATCAAGAAAAGAAGGTTATAGAATAAAGGCAACGGTGCCTACCTTGAGAAAAATGGGGAGGGGGCGATCTTGGTTGGGTCTGGAATCCTCGAGTTCAATGTCAATCTCTGAGTACCTATTCCGAAGGTATGCCTGAGACATGAATTCTATGCTGTGACCAAAGCCATTGCTCCCTGCTATCTGCATGGAACCCACCGACGGGGGTGACATTGACATGTCCTCTGTCTCATCCTCCCTCCTAATTTCCATGTTCCACGAAGTCGTCCCTCAAACCTGGGTTCAACCCAAAGTCTAATAATGTTCGAGTTTCAGATGTTGTGACTTGTGAGTCAACTGCCTTAGACCAAAACCTTCTCTATATAGGAAGGAAGAATTTTGGTTGGTGGGCAACATACTTTTCATGCCAAGTTCTTCTATCAAAGTTCTAACAGTTACCAATATAATAAAAATTATTTATAACTTTTCACTTAACAAGTTAAACATTTTAAATAACAGTTTTTGTGACTAACGGATAAAGAAGTTTAAGTTTAAGAGTAAAGAATTTTTACAATGTTAAAGGTTCAAGAGTGTTAAAAAACATTTGTAGAAAGAGATAATTTCAATACTCCGAACAAAATTACTCATATACTCAGAGTGTGGGGACACTAATTGTGTCAAAATAACAACAACAAAAAGGTTCTATGATTAAGTGGTCTAAAATAATAAATATGATAAATTTGTATTTTGTTTACATTTTAAATTCAAATAATTTTTATACAAAGAAATGTGATCGAGACTATAATAATATAACTAAACTCAAAATGTTATCCTTGAAAAAATCATTAATTTAAGCTTTGTCCCTAAAAATATATATTATATGCATGGTTGAGTCCTTGATTTTATTGTGGGGTTTAATTTAGTCATTTTGTGAGGCTAAATTGAAATTAAAAAAAAAAACTTAAATACTAAAGCATAGTTTTTATTATTATTCATATATAAAATTTTAATCCTTGATAATTTGTAGAGATTAAAATGCGAATTTAGTATACCAAAATTTATATCATAAACTTTTGCTTAATAATTTACTATTTATTTGGAGTTGATGAGATGTTTGACAGTTCTCACACACCCTTTCTTGCCCCCACGAACATGTCAAGAAGATGAATATGAACTTGGCTCGGTAAGTAAGTGAATATTAATAAAATACTCAGTGATTTTATTTGCATATAAAATAAAATAATACCGGTCATAAAAACAGGTTAAAATAAAAATAAAAAAGAAAAAGGGTGAAAGAATTTTGTTGGAATTAAACAGCTGAGCCCTTCCCAAGAATTGGATTTTGTAGATTCACTTCTTCAGGGGCTTAGTGAGATAGAATGACATTTTTAATAGAAGTGAAAAGGTCCACAACACTTCCATTTAGAATTTATCCACAAAAAAGAAAGAAAGAAAGGATTTATGAGGTAAATTAAATTAATTTTTATTGGATAATAGGATTGAATAATTTGTTATTAATAAACATGTATAGAGATTAAAAATGACTTTCACTAAAATAGAGAGAGCACGCCAATTAGTATATTTGAACACAAAAAGTATTAAACAAAATGGGTTCTTTTTTTATTTTTGTATAAAAACAGCTAATATTTTGAACCCTGCTTGTATTTTGAATCTTCACAACTATTCATGTTACTTTTTTCTTTGGTTAGTAGGATTCAATTTAAATATTCAAATAACGTAGTATTATTAATTAATCTAAATACAATAATATTATTCTTAATCATTCTACCCCAATTTTACCATAATTTTATGATAATATTATTTAATGTAAAGGATTTTCAATATTTCTTTTTATCACATAAATAGAGTACGTATATATGTTATTTAATTGAAAAATATTATATAAACAATCAAGTAAGATAGTTTAAAAATAAAAGTGGCCCGGCCAATCCATGACCCTTAAAAGATTGGGCTAGATTGTTAGCAAAGTGCCAAATTTTAGGTAGGGTCTTGTCTAGCCCTTCCTTTTGCAAGCATACGATACAAAAGTTGGGTTATAGGGATTGACTAGGTTAACTTGACCTGTTTTGACAACAGATTTAATATATATTAGATAAAATATATCATTTTAATTATAAATAAATATATTAAATATTTTTTTATACTAGACTTAAATTTAATATATTTATTAAAAGTGAGTAATAGATTGAATTAATCAAGTTATTCAATTAAATTAAAAAATTAATATTAAAATTTGATTAAAATTTTAAATTATTTAAAAAATTCAAATTATATCAAATCAAATTTAAAATTTTTTTAAAAAAAATACACGAATTTTCAATTTAAAATCAAAACTTTTAAAAAAAATTAATTTATATAAATATTTTAATTTAATTAATTCAAAATAATTTTTTTACCGAACTTAATTAGGCCTTTAAGTATATATATTATTTATGATTAATTTAATCTATTTATTTTTATAAATGGAATCAACTTAAAAAATTTGGTTCATTCACCGTACTAATATCTTATCTAATACCGTGTTTGGAAAAGCCACCTAGCACACCCAATAAAAATGCATGTCCAGAAACTAGAAACTTCATAATCATATTCCACTATTTTGTGCCTCCCGAACACCATTAGTTATCGGATTTCTGCCTAATTTGGGCTTTTAGACGGTGACAAAGCGTGCGTGAGAGAAGGGCAAATTCCAATTCTTGGCACAGCGACATCTCATCAGTCATCAGATATAAACATCTATTTTAGCAAACTTTGGCCACTCCCTTCTGAGCAAAATTAATGGGATCTATGGTGCCGACAAAGAAATATTCTTTAATAGAATGAAAATATTTTATCTAAAAAGAATTTATAGACTTAATTAATTATAAATAAAAATATAAATACATATAAATAAATGTTATTGAAAAATTAAAAAAAATTAATAATTAATTAAATAGTTAAGTATATTAATATATATTTTAATGAGACTTAATTTTAACATACTTATATATCTTTTATATCATTTAATGATTCATTTGATCTATTAATTGTTTATAAATTAAGTTTACTTAAATTTTTTATTTAAAAGTAAATTATTATGTTTATATATTTATTTATAATTAATTTGATCTATTAATTTTTTTCATACAAAAATATATATATAAGAATTTTTCTGAATAGACACAGGTTATAAACAATAGATAGATTAAATTAATTATTAAAAATCATATAAAGATGTAAAATATATTTTTTAGGGATATCCACATCTAATATATTTATATAGATCTTTATGATTAATTTAATTACTTATTTTTCATAAATAAAATTTATTTAAATATCTATATGGAATAAATATTTATATATATATGGTTGATCAACCAATTACCGGTGTGCATAATTCAAATAACCTACTTAAATTTATCTAAACTCGGTCACAATAATCATTTTGAGTGTATTAGATTGAATTAATTGGTTAACGTAAATAAATTTTTAAAATAATTTTAGATTAATTTAAATAATAAAATATAATTTTTTAAAATATATTTAAACTAGTTTTAATTGTCAAGTTTTTACATTATTTTTTTATTAAATGTCTTTGTTACTTTATTCTAATATAATTTGATTGATGTAACATTATTTAAAATTTAAAATTAATTTTAAATTTTAATTGATGATAAATTTTAATATTTTAATTTAAATATAGTTCAGCTAAATTATTCAATCTGATTAAACCCGATTAATGCTCATCTTTACAACTAATTTTATTGTGCCTATTGTAAAATAATTTATTTAATTTGATAAAATTAAACATGTGAAACACGCTGTTATATCAATAAATTTAAAATAATAAATTAATTGATATATACATATAATCCATAAGATTACCATTGAAAAGAGAAATGCTACCTGCATTGGAGTTGATGAAACTTGTGCATCAAATTTGGCGGATACCGGTTAATGCCACCAACACCACCAACCCCGTTGGTGGATCTCTACTCTGAGGTTATACATTTTAGTTAGACGCGGATGAAGCATCAAATTTAGGGATATTTTAATTTGTTGCAAAACGACACCGTATCCATGAGTCCAGTCAATTTCACCTGAAAAAGTACCCGACGGTCGTTACCACGATAGTCTTCAACGTTTCCTAATCATATAACATGATGTTACCTTAACTTCTCCGCAAAGGTGCTGCTACTACACCGCAATTTGAAATGAAGAACACCTGTCACTGTCATCAAAATCGAGAAACTTTTAAATAAATTATTTTAAAAAACTAATAGAATTAATAAGATATTTTAAAGTAAGAATCAACTCTAATATATTTAGATGTTCAACTTTTATAAATTGAATCTAAATAATTTTTTTAAAATTATTCAGATTTATTATAAATAAATAAATAAATACTAGTTTAATATATTTATAATTAATTTTATTTAACAATTTTTTGTAGATGGAATTTATTTAAAAAT